>JALAZF010000006.1:32467500-33702500 GCA_022829125.1 Lathyrus tuberosus | reverse complement strand
AGGAAAGTGCAGGGCCAGACTGGGCGCCCAAATCAGCACTGACAGCAGAATTATCAGCAACAGGGGCAATCGAGACCAAGAAGGCCCAAAAGGATAATTGATCCTGTTCCTATCCCTTATAGTCAGCTGTTTACGCGCCTGCTCAAGAAGTCTCTGATTCAAACAAGGGGTACCACGCCAGTACCGTACCCTATTCCTCCTGATTATGACATGACTTCTAGGTGTGAGTTCCACTCGGGAACGTTCGGGCACACGATTGATGAGTGTAATGTATTCAGGCATAAGGTGCAAGACCTGGTGGACTCAGAGATCATTGTATTCATTGAAGATGATATGTACATCAATGGAAGCCTCCTTTCTCAAATGAACACTCAGTCTGCAAGTACGTCCAGGCAGAATTAAGCTTCCTCAGCAATGGCAATCTTCGGCTTCTTTACTGCGTTTTCATTTGTAGTTTCTTATTTCTTGTTAAAGCATCGTATGCATGTAAGACTCGTTTGTTTTTTAATGATGATATTAATGCAATGAGTATGTTTTCCTTGAAGAAATCCATTCGAATTCACTCTTAAATGTTTATATGCACTGCAATATCAATTTTTCTTGTTAAGAACTCTTGAGGGAGGATGACGAAATAAGAACGCAGGTCTCTAATGGTACGCTTTTGGATAGAACCCTGTTGAGGATGTACAGGCATTGTTTCAAAACCATAAACACTGGAGAGATAAGGAGATAAACCCTCGTTAACCCCTTTGTGCCTCGGAGTAGGAGTTTCTTTCGTACGAAAAAACCCTCATATTTAACCCAGGGGCAGGGTAGGCGTCAGTTAGTTTGACCGAGCGCTCAAATTCCAAGGAGAGTGTGCAAGAGATATGAAACCCCGATGGTTATCCGTCAACAACTAAGGAGTGAGGCAGTCACAACCCTTTCAAGCAAGTAAGACAACCAGTGTCACACGCTTTGTTCAAAAGGGGAATAAAAAGAGAAAGCCCGCTAAGTCGAAGCTTGAGAACAAGCGACTTAGGCAAAAGTTAGGGCGTCCCGCTGGACTTCAAAATCGAAAAAACTCAAAAGAGACAGTCCAGGCAAAAAATTAGGGATAAAAAAAAAAGAGAAAGAAAAAGCGAAAGGCGAAAAGAAAATCCCCGATAAGAACAAATTCGTGTGATTACAGACAAAAGATAAAAGGGATGATTGTCACTCCAAAACCTCCTTAGGGGTCAAACCATTAGTGGCATAGGTTCCTTAAAGATCATAAATCTTTCGAGAAATGAGCGTTTGGGTCAGATTAACTGAACATAGGACTGGAGAACATCACGAAGAGTGGGTGGGCACCGAGAAACTTTGAGCCATAAATCTTTTTTTCTGAAACCGTGAACCAGACCACGTTACAACCCTCTAAAGTCCTAATTGAAATAGGGTTTATTCCGAAGGCGTACTTCAACAGGACAGCGTTCCTGACTCCTATAAGTTGTGTTAATAAGATTTGTTGGTATTGCATGTGCGCATTGTTTTTCCATTCAAAAATCAAGGTCGCATCCCAGCTAGTGATTCGTTCACGAGGTTGGGCGACGCATTTTCAATAAAAACTTCAAGGTTAACATGAGTGTTGCATTAGAATTCTCATAGATAACTTGTTCTGTTTGCATACACGTGCCTAAGCATTAATGTAGCTTACACATTGAAAGTCAGTCAAGAAGCTTGATCCTGCCAAGTTGGGTCGCTTGAAAACTCCGAAGGACAATCATATCAAGGGGCATGCTGCCAAGAGACTCAGTGCAGAGCGGGCTCTCCCCAGTAAGTCATGTTGAGATGTAGCCAATCTGGGGCAGTCACGTCGAGAAGTCCCTCTGAAATTCAGTTATTCTGGGGCATTTATTCTAAGATCAGGGGCAAAGTCACTTCAAGGCTCGGGCAGGCCACATCTAGAGCGTGGGAGGTTATCCACTCCTGAAAATGGTTAATTGAAAGCACCTCTTCAAGACAGAATATTTCAGGTCATTGCAAATCCTTTTCGAGGTAAAGTACTCCATGGATTATGGAGACTGGGGCAGTTACGTCGAGATATGATAAATCTCTCCAAGAGTTTGAAGACCCTGGGGGCAATGCGAACGCCCGGTCTTCTGTAAAATCCTCTTGAGACGATTTCTTCCAATAGACCTGGTGGTCTGGGGCAAGTGAAAAGTTCAGAGAGCCGTTTATAACCACAAAGACAAGTCAGGATTGGATGGCAACAGCATTGTACTCCCCCAGCAGCTTGCCCTCCCCAGCATCGAGATTGCACTTTCCTCAGCAGAGCAGACCTTCCCTAGCAGGAGACTTAGGAGGTATTTTCCCCAGGTCAAGACGTTATTTCCCCACAAAGTCAAGGTGCTCCTTCTCCCCCATCAGCAGGCTAAGTCCAGCAGTATCCCCAGCAGGTTTTTAAATCCAAGTGATATTTGACACTTTCTTGATCCAGGCCGTGGTCTCCTTTTTCAAAAAGTTATGTATAATCCCCAGTAGAGCGAATGTTCATCTGAGACTTCATCCCCAGCAGAAGTTATTGATCCAGAGAGTCGGTCACGGTGATCCTTCTCAACGGAGTTCTGGGATTCAGAGGACAATTTATTTTTGTCAGCCCGATCTGAATCATTCTTTTCTCTCCGGCATTTATTTTGCTGGACGGACCCCTTTTGCATATCATAAGCACTTGCATTGCATCCTCAAACGCGTAGCATTTCCACTTCGTGTGGAGCATTACGGCAAAAGTCAAACATTTGCATTCGAAGCATAAGCCAGGTTTGACGCTCTCTTTGCCAGTTTCTCTTTCTCAGCGAAGATGGCATAACTCAGGAGGTTTTGGAGGGGCGCGTTCCTCATATTTGTGTTCCCCGGCAGAGTCTTTTATTTAGAATTATCCATTCCTCAGCGAAATTAATCCCCGGTAAAAGTTGCCTTACACCTTTCTACACCCGTCCGTGTACCCTTTTGATACCCGTCCGTATTAAAGCATTTACACCCGTCCGTGTACCTTTTGATACCCGTCCGTATTGAGCTTTCCACACCCGTCTGTGTACCTTTTTGATACCCGTCCGTATTGAGCTTTCTACACCCGTCCGTGTACCCTTTTGATACCCGTCCATATTAAAACCTTTACACCCGTTCGTGTACCTTTTTGATACCCGTCCGTATTGAGCTTTCTACACCCGTCTGTGTACCCTTTTGATACCCGTCCGTACTGATACCTTTACACCCGTCCGTGTACCCTTTTGATACCCGTCCGTATTAAAACCTTTACACCCGTCCGTGTACCTTTTTGATACTCGTCCGTATTGAGCTTTCTACACCCGTCCGTGTACCCTTTTGATACCCGTCCGTATTGAGACCCTTTACACCCGTCCGTGTACCCTTTTGATACCCGTCCGTATTGAGCTTTCTACACCCGTCCGTGTACCTTTTAGATACCCGTCCGTATTGAAACCTTTACACCCGTCCGTGTACCTTTTTGATACCCGTCCGTATTGAAACCTTTACACCCGTCCGTGTACCTTTTAGATACCCGTCCGTATTAAAACCTTTACACCCGTCCGTGTACCTTTTTGATACCCGTCCGTATTGAGCTTTCTACACCCGTCCGTGTACCTTTTAGATACTCGTCCGTATTGAAACCTTTACACCCGTCCGTGTACCTTTTTGATACCCGTCCGTATTGAGCTTTCTACACCCGTCTGTGTACCTTTTAGATACTCGTCCGTATTGAATCCTTTTACACCCGCCCGTGTATCTCTTCAGTACCCGTCCGTAATTGATTTTTTGAATTCCTTGACACCCGTCAGTGTTTATCCCTGGCATAGTTAACATTCGTTTGTGTTTATTTCGTGACTTTCCAATACCTTGGTTTTCAACAATCGTACGTACCGTGACAAGTGCAGCATTTATTGCTCGTTCCCCAGTGAGTCGTCCCTCTTCTGTTGGTCGCAAATTTCTGGAGTTCTTTCAGTATTCAATCCCCGTGTATCCTGGAATGTCTGAGAGCCGTTACTATCATACCTTCAGGACCAAGTTGATTGAATAGGGGCAGCTGTTGCACCTCAAAATTTGCCCTCCTTACTCTTTTTACTAGCTGGCTTATGTTTCATTTCATTTTTTGCATTATCATGTATGCATATCATTAGCATGGGGTCAAGGTGCCTGAGGCAGTTCAGAAATGTCTTATCTGGTCTACTACATCATCAGGGATTCACAGGTGGCAAGGGATCTCAAGTGGATCACTCTCTCCTAACCAGTGCATGAATTAGGGTTTGAAATTCTTGGGTTTATTGCTTCAATGGGCAGGCTCCTTGGGTTTTTATCATCACCAAATGGCATATCTTATCTTTGTTGGAGAGGATACACATCATATTCAGAGAAATTTTGATTTGGAGACTGTGCTATTTCCTCCTAGACGGAGGGTACCAAAACTAGGGTTTGCTATAAAGTCAGTTTATTTCTGATTTTTTGGGCAAGACTTGATTCCATGGTATTCCTTGGGTCCCTGAGTACCTAGGAGTGAAAGGTTGTCTATCAGTTTGATTCGGGAGAAGTTCAATTGGCCAATGGATTGAAAATCAGTTAACTTGGTCAAAAACTCAACTGTGGTCAACACAAAGTCAAACCTCAAGATTTTTGGTCAACATCAAGATTATGGGGTGAAATTCATCATTTGATCAAGGGTTGATCATGATTCATCGGGGAAACCTCAGAATCATCAAGAATCAGGAGTTACTAAAGTTGAAGGAAATTTAATTCCCTATAACTTTGTGTCTCACAAGCCAAGGCCATAAATGCTTCATTTGGGAGATATGAGCCAAGACATTATAGGTCATTTTGAAAGTCAACAAAAGTCAACCTTCTTCAAAAGCTCATAACTTGAACATGGAAGATCAAATTGACATGGGACCAAAAGGGTTGGTTAGAGGACATCTTGAGGTTTCTAAGAAGTATCAGTTTGCATTGAGGAGCTAAAAATTGAAGGAGTTATACTTAGTCAAAGTTGGGCAATTTTGAGGAGGTGCACAAAGCAAACTATGCCTAAAATCCAAATTTTGACAAATGGGCCATAAGTTTCTTAAACCAAACATAAACATAAAGCCATGCACGACCCAAAGAGCATATATTTGGTTTTTCCTCATTTTATTTTATTTTTATTGGATTTATTTAGTTAAAATTCAATATTAAATAAAATAATTAACAATGGATTATTCAGGCCCAACTCACCATCAGAAGAGTAACCCTAAGTATTTAAAACTCATTCATGCATTGGTTAGGGTAGAGAGGGACATGAAATTAGAGGAGTTCTCAAGAAAACCCTAAAGAAGGATTTCTCACCACAACTCACGATCCACAAGGTTTTGGCCAAAAGTTCTTCCACAAATATTTTCCTGGAGATTTCTAGAGTGAAAATCAACCTCCATTCGCAGCCAAAAGCAAAGTTTGAAGGTATGCCATCTCCGATTTGAAGGATTTTGAAGGATCCTAAAACTCCAATTTTTTACGTGAATATTGTTGTGTTTTCATCACTGATCATTCTGATATAATTATTTTTAATTATGGATGCATGTATGGCTTGCTATGATGATTTAAAGTTTGATGCCCTAACATAATTCCATGCGTTTTTATTATACACTAATAATTTGTGATTTTTAAGGCCATATTTGGATTCCTTGCGAAATTCTGGGTCGGATAGTGTACCCATACGCATTTTCTGGGCAGGTTGGGTGGTTGCAGGTGGCGGCCGGCGGTGGAGCTCCGGCGAAGGGTGGTGGCCGGCCGGCGAGGGGAATTCGTGAAGAAGATGAAGCACAACCGTCAGATCTCAAATCGTGCATCCGTGGGCACGCCACGTGTCACTGATTTTTTGTTTTTATTTTTATGATTATGTGTTTCTCGTCCCATGGAGTCCACCATGCGTCCATACATCACAGCCCTTTATTTTCTTTTTATTTTGATCATATGGCTGTTGGCATGACAACACATTAAGTGAAACATGTGCGACGCACATGGGAGGGAGTATGGTGGACCATTTTTATTTTTGCTTTGTTTTCTGAGTTTATGGGCGGACCGTGCTGTTCGCACCCCCATTCGCTGGCCCAATGTCAACTTCCTCTTGATTTCATTACTAATCCCACCCCCCTGGTTTTTATTTTTTTATTTTTATTTTTCTGATACATATGGGCGGGCCTTCGCTATTCGTACCCCCGCCCTTCAGCCCACTTCAACATTCTAACATGTTTAAATTACTCAACGCACCCCCAGGTTTAGTTCCTCAATTTTTTAATTATTTTAATTACTACATTCTCATATTTAATTTTTAAAATACTTTCTCGCCTTTAAAAAATTCCAAAAAAAAATCATGCATCGCATTTGTCATCTTAATATTTTTTACAATTTTTATTTTTTTTATTTTTATTTTATTCTCATCATTTAAATTAATTGTTTAATGCAAATTCTTTTTAATTACACATCTCATGCATACTTGAACTTCTTGATTTTATTTCTCCTCATCCATAAAACATTTTTCACTCGTTCTTTTTGCATTCATTCATTAATATTTTAAATTGCATAAAAATGTTTTTCTTGCATTTTTAATTTTTTTTCATGTTGCATTTAGGTCCTTCTCTTTGGCACATTGAAACCTATCCCTTACTTGAATTTGTATGATTATTTGAATGGCTAACATTTTGGATTTTTGCAGGGACTTTTTATATGTTGTTTGCCTCTGGTTGAGGAACTTTATTATTTAATTTGGGAATTTTAGGAATCATTTTTCTAATTATTGGAGTTATTTTCACTTGAGATTTTCTTGCAGGCGCATTTTTGGTCCTATCTAATTACCTTGTTTGAAAGGCACTTGTGCCATTTGCTTTGGGGGCTGTCTCTTTGTTTCTTTGATTCATGATTGGATTATGCTTATTATTGTTTGCCCTTGCTTGAGTGTCATTCACCTCATTCCTTTTATTTTCTCACTAACCTTTTATGCAGGATCAAGGTAAGTTCCTTAAGGGTATGGATAAGTATCCATGGTTACCCTTACCTTTCTTCTCTCCTATCTTTATTCTTTAGGGTTTAGGTCATCTTCAAGCCTCACTAACCCTAGGGCCATCCATGCATGATAACCTTAGGACTCATAGTCCCCCTTTAAAGTTACCCTTGTGTCTTCTCTCTTCTCATCTCAAATTTCTTTAAAACACTTAATAAGAATAAGGTGTATTGCGCACGAGCCTTAAGTATGGGGAATGAGAAATGAGGGGCTTCCTCTCATCTTTCTAGAGTGCTTAGCGAGCGTCCTGTCTTGGGACGATGCGTTAAGTATTCGCCCATGTGCCCTAGACTTTGGTGCAATGCAG
This sequence comes from Lathyrus tuberosus, assembly GCA_022829125.1. Taxonomy (NCBI): domain Eukaryota; kingdom Viridiplantae; phylum Streptophyta; class Magnoliopsida; order Fabales; family Fabaceae; genus Lathyrus; species Lathyrus tuberosus. The sequence goes on along the minus strand of JALAZF010000006.1, from coordinate 33,695,136 downwards.
CTTAGGAACTAACTTAAGCCACTTCTGTCCTAAAAAATACAAACCAACTTCAAACCTTTTTGTCCTTCGGGACCTTCAACTTAAAGGCTATTTTAAAAAAAAGGGCATGTTACCTTCCGTCTGAGTCGCAAACAGGCATCGACCCAAACTGCCGGATGCGAACTTAACGTCGCTCATAAAAAACACAAAAAGAACTTGGTCTGAACTACGTTGACTCTGAATTCCCCATTGCACAAGGGGGGTAGGTAGGCCTAGGACGTCGACGTCCTACCGAGTCTGTCTTTGTTTTTCCCTTCCCCGTTTTAACACAGCCCTAGATGATAGTATAACTCACCCTTAGAATAGACAACAAGCATGGATCCCATCGAGTACGATGGACGCGTGGGGTGCTAGCACCTTCCCCTCGCGTAACCGACTCCCGAACCCAGGTTATGGTTGCGATGACCATTCCTTTCCCTCTTTCCTCAGGTTTATGCGGTGTTCCCTTTCCCTCTCTTGGGATAAATTTACACGGCTGGCGACTCTGTTTTTCCGCGCCACTCTCGCGTTTGTACCTGGATGAAAATCCCGGGAGCGACACGATGCATACATATAGAGGGACTTATCCATTTTAGATCGGAGATGTTATATCCAAGAGCTGTGGGATACTTCCTCAAGACTTCCAATAATTTCTCGGTTTCTATTTGTCCTAAATCACCATTAACTATTACGGGTTTTTCAAGTTCAGTATCTAGGAATTCATATCTTAGATCTTTGGGTAATGTTTTGAGTTCTACAGATGGTTTCTTTGGGCAAGGCATTGGATCGGGTGTGAGTGCTAGGCATTCTCTTAGACTGTCATCTTCATACGGTTCACGCCAGTTATCATCTTTGAATATTGGAGGGGCTGGAATCTTTAGTACTTTCGTGTACCTTGTCGGTTCCTTCTCCATTTCTCTGACGCATTCGTCAATAACGTCTAGAAAACAACATGAATCGTCTAAAGCAGGAGCTTTTAGGAATTGGGCTAAGATAAATTTAACTTTTTCTTCCTCTACTTCGAAGGTTAACTTTCCTTTCTTTACATCTATTAGAGCTCTAGCTGTTTCTAAGAACGGTCTACCTAAGATGATTGGTATATTAGAATCTTCCTTAATGTCCATTATCACGAAATCCGTCGGAATATAAAACTGACCCATGCGAATTGGCACGTTTTGTAGCGACATCTTCGTTGGCCTCAGTTCTCCTAATTCAAGTTTCTTACATGTGGATAGGGGCATTAGACTAACACTGGCTCCTAAGTCGCATAGCGCTTTGTCTATGACAGTCTTTCCGATTACACAAGGTATAGAAAAGCTACCTGGATCCTTTAGTTTAGGAGGCATGTTATTTTGAAGTATGGCACTACACTCGGCAGTGAGCATAACAGTCTTGTTATCTTCTAACTTTTTCTTGTTTGATAGGATCTCTTTAAGGAATTTGGCATATGAGGGCATTTGCGTAATAGCTTATGTGAAAGGTATCGTTATATTCAGTTGCTTTAGAAGCTCTACGAATTTCTTAAACTGTCCTTCATTTTTGGATTTAGCTAGTCTTTGGGGATAAGGCACATGTGGTTTATATGGTGGCAGAGGCACATAAGGCATTTCTTTCTCTGCGGCCTTTCCGCCTTCATCTTCCTTCTCCGTGTTAGGTTCTTTTAATTTCTCAGTTCCCTTTGGTAAATTTTGGTGCATGGCTGAATTTTGGAATCTCGGGTCAACAGGTCCATCGTACTCTGTTCCGCTTCGTAAAGTAATAGTGTTAGCATGACCTTTTGGGTTTGGTTGTGGTTGGCCAGGAAATGCTCCAGCGGGGGCTGCGTTAGTTGATTGTTGTTGGGCTACCTGAGAAATTTGAGTTTCTAACATTTTGTTATGGGTAGCCATAGCATCAAACTTGCTTGACAATTATTTCATCAATTCACTCGTGTGAGCATTTTGATTCGCGAAATACCTGTTTTGCTGAGCTTGAGCATTCATAAAGTTTTCCATCATGATTTCCATATTTTATTTTTTTGGTAGAGGTGCAGCGGGTTGTGCTCCTTTCTGAAATCCAGGTGGAATAGCAGGTGTTGGGTTAGGTGGATTCAAAGCATTGTTATTCTTATACGAAAAGTTCGGGTGATTTCTCCAGCCAGGATTGTAAGTGTTTGAATATGGGTTCCCTTGAGCGTAGTTCACTTGGTCGGTATGAGTACTAGCCAACACTTGACATTCAGCGTTTGTATGCCCAGGGTTTCTGTATATTTCGCAATTTGGTGTAACCGCAACTACGGTAGCTGCTGGATGTGCTATTGCTAAGCTTTCGATCTTTTGAGTAAGCGCGTCCACTTTAGCATTGACTCGGTCTATACCGTTAACTTCGTGCATTCCTCCTTTCGGAGTAGGTTTCTCTATACCGGCGCGTTCACCTCCCCATTGGAAATGGTTTTGAGCCATAGTCTCTATGAGTTCATAAGCTTCTGCATACAGTTTATCCATTAGAGTACCGCCTGCGGCAGCGCACAGATTCATTTTGGTATTGTACAACAACCCATCGTAAAAGTTATATATTATCATCCATTCTTCAAGTCCATGGTGTGGGCACAACCTCAACATGTCCTTGTATCTTTCCCAAGTATCGAATAAAGATTCATTATCCTTTTGCTTAAATCCGTTAATTTGGGCTCTTAGCATAGCGGTCTTGCTTGGTGGGAAATATCTGGCTAAGAAAACTTTCTTCAACTCGTCCCACGTCGTCACTGAGTGGGATGGTAGAGACTAGAGCCAAGCTCTTGCTCTATCTCTTAATGAGAACGGAAAAATTCTTAGTCTAATTGCTTCTTGACTAACTCCATTGGCTTTTACGGTGTCTGTATATTGTACGAATATTGATAAATGAAGGTTTGGGTCATCCGTAGCATTACCTGAGAATTGGTTTTGTTGAACTGCGGATATCAGCGAAGGTTTCAGCTCGAAATCATTACGGTTAATAGCTGGGGCAACAATGCTATTATGTGGTTCATCTTGTGACAGAATAGCAAAATATTTTAGAGGACGGTTTTGTGGTCCATCAGCCATGTTTTGTTCTGGTTCTGATTCGGTGTCCGAATCTGAGTAGGGAATAAGAGGATCCAGGATGTTATATCTAAGAAGGAATTCGTTAATTCGGCGTCTCAGAAGTATGTAACGTTCGATTTTGTTGACTGGTTGCTCCAACTCTTCGCCTTGTGAGCGAGTGTTTGGCATAGAATTGACGAATCGAAAAGGAAAAATAAAAAATGGCCTTAGTCTATATTGTGCAACGAAAGTATCACAAAATTGACCAAATTGAGTCCCTGGTAACAGCGCCAAAAACTTGGTCGCAACTTTGTGTAATGGTCGGATTACTGCTGCAAGTATACAGCTTATCGCGTAGTCTTAAAAAGGTTGTCGAACCCACAGGGACTAATAATCAACCTAGAGTGATAGGGTATTGCGGTGTAAAGCTAAGGCTAGATTTGGAGGTAAAAGAAACGAGATTTGAAAAACAACAATAAAGACAAGACCGGAGAATGATTTCCGTACTCTTTGGGACTCCGTAAGATCCAAGTGTTAACAAAGGTCTTGAAATTGGTCTGAAGGATATACCAGTTTAAAGGCTCGACCTCACGCTCTCGCGATCTTAACCAAGCCACGCCTAATGACCCCAAGATTTTGCTCTCGCTCGCTCGGTAGTTAAGAGGTGCTTTTTGAAAACTAACATAAACTAAATAAGGCCCTAAAGCACTCTCGCTGCATTTAGGCTCAATGTCCGATGCCTACTATCCGGCGATTACCTCAAACTCTCGCTCTATTGGACACACCTTGGTGTGTTTCTCACTCTCGTGACGAAACACTGTTAAACAACCCCTCGCTCTCACGACGAGGCTGTCTAAATTCAGATTAGACACCAAAACCAGAATTTTAAAAACAAAAGTTAAACACTGAAGGGTCTACAGAGTCCCTTCGGAGCGACGATCCTCAATCTACGGACTCAAAGCAATTCTACTCAGACATGATTAAATCTAACGCTAATACATTAACATTTCTGAATTTTAAAACATACATATTGGTTGGTTCTTAATTAAGATCAGATTTAGGGTTTTTGTGCGAAATCTAAATTATGTTGCATACAATTACAAGTAAACAAAATGCAGTAAATAGACAAATGTAAATAACCTGAAATGCTAAGTAATTAAACGGAAAATGAAACTTGTATTAAGCAATTGATCCAAGTGTACATCAGCAACAGTAGAAACGAAAGTACAACAGATATATCAATCTCTCGATGTGAGCGATTGATACTATGGCAAATGATATAAGTGGTTAGGCTAGAAATTTCGGTAGCGCTTCCGCACGGTTCTTGGATCTCCAAATGCAGTCCTCTGATGCTCTATATATAGAAAAATCTGACTCCAAGAAGTTGAATTCAAAATTTGAAATCTAAGCTTGCAAACTACTATAACTGCACCAAGGAAATTGCTCCCGCACATAATGGCGGTTGCTTTAGGCCAAACGGTGGTCGCCTTTCCTTTAAATCTTTGAATTTCCCTCCTTTATACTATGGCGAGCGCCATTCAGTTGAACTGGAGGGAATGGCGAATGCCTTTCATCTGGAAGAGGCAGAATCATGCAATTTCTCAACCTTTCTTCTCTTTTGGGCTCAATTCTTGGTCATTTCTTCTATGGAGCTGATATAGGACCTGTAAATGGAAAAGAAACGAAAACATAAGCAAACAATACACGAAATGACAATGACTCGATAAAAATACGATAAAACATGCACGAATAGAATCGAAATAAATGATATGGAATCGAGTCATTAGAAAGTTGGAGAAAGAAGAGAAAGAGGAAAACAGAGAGAAGAAGAGAGGAAGAACTTGGATCTTCATCATCTCTTCATCTAATCATCATCTTGTTCAACCTCCTCTTCGATTATCAGGTGGGTTCTAGTTAGAGACTTAAGTTCTAGAAATTGGAGTTGTTTAGAACTTAGGTTAGAATTGGAGAAAATGAATAATTTGTGTGGAATCGATGTTCTAACTGTTAAAATGTGGAATAAATTGCATAGTATAATCTGGTTATGCATGAATTTAATCGGTGATACTTGTTGTTAAGTTCCAACATGTTTTGATTGAGATTGGATTGAGTTTACACCATTAAAATTAGGTTTTTTGGTTTCTGGTTCAGTGGTAACCGGTTACTCATTTTGAGATAACCGATTACATGCAGGAAAAGTTGAATTTTGTGGGAAAAATGAATTGAGTAACCGGTTACTCATTCTGAGGTAACCGGTTACCAAATTGTGCCGCTAAACGTGATTTCAGTCCTGTTCTGAAAATTTGGATTGAGTAACCGGTTACTCATTCTGAGGTAACCGGTTACCACTGTTAGTTGATGAAAAATATTTTAGAAAATTCATAACTTTCAAACCGTGTTTCCGATCGAAGCGTTCTTGGTATCGTTAAAAAGCTATGACGACCTCTACCAAATAAAAAGTGAAAATATTGAGTATGAGGTGGGATTAATTATTTGGTGGCAATTAAATAAAAATAATGTTTATGTGATATGTTGTGATAAATATTTTACTTATGTAAATTGTGTTATACCATGTCTAACTAACTATTGTTAAGTATGAATGAGAGAATATGCATGCTAAAAATGAGTTAGGAAGAGTGAGGAAATCTTACCCCAAAACAAATGATATGATTCTAGGTTATGACTAGGATTATGATAGAAACTCTAGATGGCGATGCTCGTGCATTCAATGTAGAAAGATGCATCCTTGCCGAGTATTTGTCTAGAGTAGAGAACCTAGATGGTGATGCTCGTGCATTCGATGCCTAGATGTGCATCCATGACTAGTAATGGTCTAGAGGAGAGTGAGACACTAGTATGGAACATGTGTGTGAACCTTTGTGTTCTTTGTAATTAAGGCAATTGTAGCCTTGTGATTGTCGAATACAATCACATTTGTGTATATGACCACGTAATCATAACCGTTTCCCTTGAGTTGCAGTTTCATGAGCTTCGGGCTCCTCTGGAACGTATGCATGACTACTTGGCAGGTTTGATTCCCGTGTGCAGTACGAATGGCGCCCGTGGGGTGTATGTTTGTGACGGTTAATGGCCCGTGTGAAGTGACGGTTCATAACGGTTAATGGCCCGTAGAACCCGAATCCATTCGTGTGTCAAGTAGGTTACAAGGATCCATGACTCGGGTCGATTTCTAGACTTAAAAGCGGTCGGGAAAAGGGGATGCCTTGGTAAGATTATCGATTAGTGATATTTTGAGTTGGTGAACTCATGAACATGTTTCCATATAGTGTGAGATTGAGAACTCAAGGTCATTTCCTTTCCCCTTGACTTGAGTTAGGATTGGCTAGAACCCTGTAAAGCCGAGAGAATCCATAAGATAGGGAACTTACTGAGATTAATATCTCACCCCAAGATTGTTGTTATTTTTCAGGCAGTGTTTGCAGGTTTGATTTACATGTAGAGCTATGCTTGGATGTTTCAAGAGAAGCTTAGCTTTGATTTTTGCTGTGTAATTTGTAGTATACATTTGAGGATATTGTATATTGATCTTGGTTTTATTGTTTTGGCTAGTTTCCATATCTTCTGCCATAGATTGTATTATGTTTTTAGAATGGTCAAGTATGTGGATTACTCCATTAGGCACTTATGATGGTGTCAGTACCAAATAAAATGCTTGTATAGTATTATTCTAGGTATATATTATACAGGGCATTAAAGTTGGTATCAGAGTAGGTCGTGTCCTCGACCTAGTCTTGAAACATCATAAGTAAATCTATTCCTGCCTCTTAGGTGTGTCTTTCCAGCATGACTCTTATTATCATACTATGTAGTGTTGGGCCTGATCAACCTAATTCTATGTATATGATAGGTAGAATCATGGTTGAGCGACCACGAGGACTTCGAAGTGTTGTCAGAACTTGTGTTGTGAGGGTAGGCACGAGCCAAGAGTTAGCAGTGAGGAGTTTTGGTCAACTCAGTTGAGATCTTAGTAGAAGTCGTGCTTTGGGTAGCATGGAAATGAAGAGTGGTGTGTTGTTCAAGCAATCCTTGGGAAGGATGGAGTCTGAAAGTTAAGGATCTCTATCGGACGATTGGTCAAGGTATCAAGGAATATGTAAACTCGCTAGTAGAGCTGGATTGACCACTGGTATGGATAAGGCTTCCAAGTAATCTCATCCCGTGGAAAAAGAAAAGTTGTTTTGTGGAACGTGTAACGTAAGGTCCGAAAGTGAGATAGTTATTGGTGTTTCTGGTCTAAGGTCGCTATGGTATCTTGAATGGACGAGAGTACTTAAGGAATGTGTTCGGCTTTTGTGGGAACCTAAAGTAATAGAGAAGTATGAAAAGGAACACAAGGATGTGTTTACATGCTTGAAGTGAAAAAGGTGTGCGCCGGACGAAGAGTATGAGATAAATTGTGTATCTTCAGTTATGAAGAGAGAGTAAGTTCAAGATGATACATCAGGATTTCTGTATTTGGTGAGAGACCAATTTGGAATTTTGAATTTTTTAAATTACCCAAGGAACAATATAAGGTATTGTGTTGGAGAAAGAATGAGCTTTATTTAACAACGGAAAGTGTAGTGACACGGACCGGAAGAAGTTGGTATTAAGAAACAGAGTAAGTATCTTGGATCTAAGGGAATCTTAGTAAAATGGTTTTATAATTGGACCTAAGAGGATTACCATGGAGAGCAAAGTAAACGCGATGTAGAAAACGGTATTAACGGCATGTTATGAGGAAGGGACAACGAAACGTATTTTGGACGAATGTGCAATAGAGTTTTAAGTTGTTGTGAAGCTAAAATTAAGGAAGTGTAATCAAAGATGATTCACCCATGTGAACCCTAGTAGTACAAGGTGAACTGAGAAAGTTACAACTTGGTATTAAGAGCAAGCGTAGTAGTAGCACGGTGGTCACAAGTGTACATGATGGATTCTTATTCTTGAGACAAGTATGAAGGGAGGTACCTTATGGAACAGTGAAAATTGTATTTTAAGAAGCAAGATTGCGGTAAAACAACGTGAAACATACCAAGACTTATTACAGACTAAGTGTAAATCATGAAACGATTTATACCGGATGGGTTGTGTAAATCGTCGATGAGCATTGTCGGTTGCGAATCTTCCATTAAGTAATTTGGTGTAAGTGGGATGTGTAATGGATAGTGAAGGACAAGAAATCCCAGTTAGTGGGTACATAGGAATGGAAGGTTCTTCAAGAGGATGCATTGCCCCGATTTATTTTCAAGTATAGAGAAACTTCTGTATTTGTGAATGATTGGAATATTCTGAATCTACCTTTTGTTGGACTAAGAATGTTGTTATTCTAACTTTCACCAAGGAGTTCAAGTGAGAGAACAAGGTTGTGTACTGACGTGTTATGCTCGCCGTTTTGTGGTACTGTTTAATGGTTTTGTGTTGGATTTTGCTTATGGACGAATCAAGTATGAGTTGTGGCTAAAACCTTAGGATGTCGTCATTATTGGCTTCCTGTTAGTGTAGTTGTTTGAGTAGAGAATGAACTATCCCGCCGAAGATTTGTCGTATGACCACGACAAAATTTGGAATTTTGCCTTGTCACTTGGTTGAAGTGTGTCATCTGCATGATTTGACCTTGTTTGGTATTACCTTGAGTGGATCATGGTTAGTGAATGTTATACAAGTTAAGAGCCGCGAGTTGAGAATGATGTTATGGGTTAGAGCAAGTCGGATTGATGGTTTTAAGTAGGGATGGTTTTTGACTTATAAGAAATTGGTTTTACAGATTCTGCAACAATGTTAACCGATTAACACAATGTGGTTAACCGATTGAAACGTGTAAGGATGGTGCCTTGCGCTGAATTTTGGGGAGTTAACCGATTAACCTCGGACTTTTAATAGATTAACATGTGAAAATTGTGAAATCCCTCGAGAACTATCATCAGTGTTTTGTTACCTTTTGTTACTCCGATTGGAGAGTATTGTGTGAATGAAGAACTGGATTGCAAGTTAATGAAAGACGAATTTGTGTGTTGAAATCAGAACTTCTGAAGGGTGTTGCATAGTCGACCATCTGTTTAGACAACAAGGGAATTTGACTTTGGGGAAGTAATCTTGTGAATTATGTTGAGTGTGAGATAGTCTTATGCGCATTGTTATTAGTACTGTTGAGAGCCTTAAGGACAAAGTTACAGAATACTCACGAAGTATTGATCTCGCAAGGAATATTTCGGTGTGTATTTATGGTGTTAGTAAGGTATGATCGGTTGGTCAGAATTTAGTGTTAGTTATCTTCCGTGAGTTCATGGTATTGGATTTAGGCTCGTGAGAGGGGTACCAATTGTGTGCAGTTGTGTTACCTAGAGAAGGAAATTTGAAAGTTATCCTCTCAAGTAAGAGTGAGAATGGGATGTTCTGAAGTTAAGTATGTGGCTTGGATCGTATATGGAACAGAACGATTAAGAGAGGTGGATTCAATTAAGAAGTGAGGTATGGACTTCGAAGGTGTGTGTGTTTGTGGAGTTTTGTATATGGATTGGTGAGTAGTATGGAAACTTACAATTGCACTTTGGACGGTTTAAGTTTTGGTAGTGGTGATTTGCATATGTTTCAAGTTCTGCTATGGTGTTTCATTGTTATTGGTTGAGATCTCGTGTCAACACGAAACCTTGAGTGAGTTAGAAAACCGTAAGAAGAATTATTATGGAATGTGGTAACCAGAACTGGAGATCGTTAAGGTGGTTTTGGGATGAATCATTTTGAGTTTAGACCGGATTTGAAGTTGTATATGTTATGGTTGTAGCAGTGTAACTCCTATTCCTTTATCATCTGGAGAGGGTTGGACGGATGTTATAATATTGTGTGTCGGCGAGGAAATTGTTCTACCATAGGACGTCAGTAAGTTTCTTGGGCCGTTGGTTAGTAAGAACCCCAGTGGAGAAATGTGTTTCTCCGTGGACTGTTAGCTACTTGGTAGTGCTTGAGAATCCGTGGTGCTCCACTGTTAGAATTCGGATTGCGCAGTGGAGGGTGACAGACTGAAGAGTTCAGTCAGAATATTAGGGATTTGAAAGATTGTTTCTTATAAGTATGGAAATTAGAAGATCTTGTTCTAAGTGTGTTACCTTTTGGTGTGATACGAAAGAGATGAAATATCGGATTTAATGAGTACCATGTCCAACATCAGACTAGATGGAACTGGTAAAAAAGTCGTTTGACTAATTATGAAGTGGTTTTGGACGTTGAAGGATTTATGAAAATATAAATCGTCGATGATTGCATGAAGTTAAGGAATCACCAAATTACCTCATGAGGATTTGAGGAGTGTTTGTTATCCTGAACCAAGATAAGATGTTGCGGTTTTGTTGTGTGATTCAGTAGAGGAATATGGTATGGTATATTCTTTCCAAAGGTAGAATGCGACCAAGTGTTTTAGTATGGAACAACAGATGAATTAAGGAGAAGGAAAGTTAGAATTAACCCAATATTGGAGTAAGAGTATGATTAAGGATGTGGAGTTTGATAATTTGTGAAAATAAGGATTTTGGTCTGTGAAGTCAAGTTGGATTTGGATTACATCAAAATTTTTAACAGAAGTAAGATTAAGTGTGGATCTAAGCCAAGGATACAAGTTGCGGTTATTGTTTAGTGGAGGAAATTCGGGGGTGAATTTCAATTTAAGGGGGGAGAGTGTAATACCCCATATTCTCTAGACGCTCAATTGGATATCAGATGAGATCAGATAAGCTTTTGTATACTCTATCTTTGATGAATTGGAATCGTGGAAATTCCTAAGTGCTCTAAGTATTGTCAATTGGGATCAATAGAGCAACTAGTGAACTCTGAAGAGATCAATTATTGATGAAAGAGACAGATAAATTATTTTAATTCAAGAAGGGATTTTAAAGTAACTTTAATCATTAATTAATTGGTGTTAGATGACAAAATATCAATTGGAGATATTTTACTCTATTGGATTTATATTATATAATATTGGTATTATATATATATATATATATATATATATATTTGTTAGAAAGAGAAAGAAGAAGTTAGTAAAGAAGAAGAAGAAGAAAGTTGGAGAAAGAAGATAAAGAGGAAAACAGAGAGAAGAAGAGAGGAAGAACTTGGATCTTCATCATCTATTCATCATCTTTTTCAACCTCCTCTTCGATTATCAGTGGGTTCTAGTTAGAGACTTAAGTTCTAGAAATTGGAGTTGTTTATAACTTAGGTTAGAATTGGAGAAAATGAATCATTTTTGTGGAATTGATGTTATAACAGTTGAAATGTGGGATAAATTGCATAGTATAATCGGGTTATGCATGAATTTAATCGGTGATACTTGTTTTTAAGTTCCAACCTATTTTGATTGAGATTGGATTAAGTTTACACCATTAAAATCAGGTTTTTTGGTTTCTGGTTCAGTGGTTATCGGTTACTCATTTTGAGGTAACCGATTACATGCAGGAAAAGTTGAATTTTGTGGGAAAAATAAACTGAGTAACCCGTTACTCATTATGAGGTAACAGGTTACCAAATTCTAGCTCTAAACTTGATTTCAGTTCTGTTCTGAAAATTTGGCTTGAGTAACCGGTTACTCATTCTGAGGTAACCGGTTACCACTGTTAGTTTATGAAAAATATTTTAGAAAATTCATAACTTTCAAACCGTGTTTCCGATCGAAGCGTTCTTGGTATCGTTAGTAAGCTATGACGACCTCTACCCAATAAAAAGTTAAAATATTGAGTATAAGGTGGGATTAATTATTTGGTGGCAATTAAATGAAAATGATGTTTATGTGATATGTTGTGATAAATGTTTTACTTATGTAAATTGTGTTATACCATGTCTAACTAACTATTTTTAAGTATGAATGAGATAATATGCATGCTTAAAATGAGTTAGGAAGAGTGAGGAAACCTTACCCCAAAACAAATGATATGATTCTAGGTTATGACTAGGATTGTGATAGAAACTCTAGATGGCGATGCTCGTGCATTCGATGTAGAAAGATGCATCCTTGCCGAGTAATGGTCTAGAGTAGAGAACCTAGATGGCAATGCTCGTGCATTCAATGCTTAGATGTGCACCCATGACGAGTAATGGTCTAGAGGAGAGTGAGACACTAGTATGGAACATGTGTGTGAACCTTTGTGTTCTTTGTGATTAAGGCAATTGTAGCCTTGTGATTGTCGAATACAATCACGTTTGTGTATATAATCACGTAATCATAACTGTTTCCCTTGAGTTGCAGTTTCATGAGCTTCGGGCTCCTCTGGAACATATGCATGACTACTTGGCAGGTTTGATTCCCTTGTGCAGTACGAATGGCGCCCGTGGGGTGTATGTTTGTGACGGTTAATGGACCGTGTGAAGTAACAGTTCATAACGGTTAATGGCCCATAGAACCCGAATCCATTCATATGTCAAGTTGGTTACAAGGATCCATGACTCGGGTCGACTTCTAGATGTAGAAGCGGATGGGAAAAGGGGATGCCTTGGTAAGGTTATCGATTAGTGATATTTTGAGTTGGTGAACTCATGAACATGTTTCCATATAGTGTGAGATTGAGAACTCAAGGTCATTTCCCTTCCCCTTGACTTTAGTTAAGATTGGCTAGAACCCTGTAAAGCCAAGAGAATCCATAAGATAGGGAATCACTGAGATTAATATCTCACCCCAATATTGTTGTTATTTTTCAAGCAGTGTTTGCAGGTTTTATTTACAAGTAGAGCTATGCTTGGATGTTTCAAGAGAAGCTTAGCTTTAGTTTCCGCTGTGTAATTTGTAGTATACAATTGAGGATATTGTATGTTGATCATAGTTTTATTATTTTGGCTAGTTTCCATATCTCTTGCCATAGATTGCATTATGTTTTTAGAGTGGTCAAGTATGTGAATTACTCCATTAGGCACTTATGATGGTGTCAGTACCAAATAAAATGCTTGTATAATATTATTCTAGGTATATATTATACAGGGCATTAAAGTTGGTATCAGAGCAGGTCATGTCCTCGACCTTGCCTTGAAACATCATAAGTAAATCTATTCCTGCCTCTTAGGCGTGTCTTGCCAGCATGACTCTTATTATCATACTATGTAGTGTAGGGCCTGATCAACCTAATGTTATGTATGTGATAGGTAGAATCATGGTTGAGTGACCACGAGGACTCCGAAGTGTTGTCGGAACTTGTGTTGTGAGGGTAGGCTCAAGCCAAGAGTTAGCAGTGAGGAGTTTTGGTCAGCTCAATTGAGATCTTAGTAGACATTGTGCTTTGGGTAGCATGGAAATGAAGAGTGGTGTGTTGTTCAAGCAATCCTTGGGAAGGATGAAGTCTAAAAGTTAAGGATCTCTATCAGACGATTGGTCAAGGTATCAAGGAATATGTAAAATTGCTAGTAGAGCTGGATTGACCACTGGTATGGATAAGAATTTCAAGTAATCTCATCCTGTGGAAAAAGAAAGGTTGTTTTGTGGAACGTGTGACGTAAGGTCTGGAAGTGAGATAGTTATTGGTGTTTCTATTCTAAGGTCGCTATGGTATATTGAATGGACGAGAGTACCTTAAGGAATGTGTTCGAAATAATATCTTCCAACTGGTTAAAAGTTGAGAGTTAAGGAAGTTTGGCTTTTGTGGGAACCTAAAGTAATAGAGAAGTGTGAAAAGGAACACAAGGATGTGTTTACATGCTTCAAGTTAAACAAGTGTGCGCCGGACGAAGAGTATGAGATAAATTGTGTATCTTCAGTTATGAAGAGAGAGTAAGTTCGAGATGATACATCAGGATTTCTGTATTTGGTGAGAGACCAATTTGGAATTTGGAATTTTTTAAATTACCCAAGGAACAGTATAAGGCATTGTGTTGGAGAAAGAATGAGCTTTATTTAACAACGAAAAGTGTAGTGACACGGTCCGAAAGAAGTTGGTATTAAGAAACAGAGTAAGTATCTTGGATCTAAGGGAATCTTAGTAAAATGGTTTTATAATTGGACCTAAGAGGATTACCATGGAGAGCAAAGTAAACGCGATGTAGAAAACGGTATTAACAGCATGTTATGAGGAAGGGACAAAGGAACGTATTTTGGACGAATGTGCAATAGAGTTTTTAAGTTGTTGTGAAGCTAAAATTAAGGAAGTGTAATCAAAGACGATTCACCCACGTGAACCCTAGTAGTACAAGGTGAACTGAGAAAGTTACACCTTGGTATTAAGAGCAAGCGTAGTAGTAGCACCGTGGTCACAAGTGTACATGATGGATTCTTATTATTGAGACAAGTATGAAGGGAGGTACCTTATGGAACAGTGAATATTGTCTTTTAAGAAACAAGATTGTGGTAAAACAACGTGAAGTAAACCAAGACTTATTACGGACTAAGTGTAAATCTTGAAACAATTTATACCGGATGGGTTGTGTAAATCGTCGATGAGAATTGTCGGTTGCGAATCTTCCATTAAGTAATTTGGTGTAAGTGGGATGTGTAAAGGATAGTGAAGGGCAAGAAATCCCAGTTAATGGGTACATAGGAATGGAAAGGTTCTTCAAGAGGATGCATTGCCCCGATTTATTTTCAAGTATAGAGAAACTTCTGTATTTGTGAATGATTGGAATATTCAGAATCTACCTTTTATTGGACTAAGAACGTTGTTGTTCTAACTTTCACCAAGGAGTTCAAGTGAGAGAACAAGGTTGTGTACTGACGTGTTATGTCCGCCGTTTTGTGGTACGGTTTAATGGTTGTATGTTGGATTTTGCTTATGGACGAATCAAGTATGAGTTGTGGCTAAAACCTTAGAATGTCGTCATTATTGGCTTCTCGTTAGTGTAGTTGTTTGAGTAGAGAATGAACTATCCCGCCGAAGATTTGTCGTATGACCGCGACAGAATTTGGAATTTTGCCTTGTCACTTGGTTAGAGTGTGTCATCTGCATGATTTGACCTTGTTCGGTATTACCTTGAGTGGATCATGGTTAGTGAATGTTATACAAGTTAAGATCCACGAGTTGAAAATGATGTTATGGGTTAGAGCAAGTGGGATTGATGGTTTTGAGTAGGGATGGTTTTTAACTTATAAGAAATAAGTTTTTCAGCTTCTACAACAGTGTTAACCGATTAACACAATATGGTTAACCGATTGACACATGCAAGGATGGGGCCTTGCGCTGAATTTTGGGGAGTTAACTGATTAACCTCGGACGGTTAATCGATTAACATGTGAAAATTGTGAAATCCCTCGAGAACTATCATCTGTGTTTTGTTACCTTTTGTTACTCCGATTGGAGAGTGTCGTGTGAATGGAGAACTGGATTTCAAGTTAATGAAAGAAGATTTGTCTGTTGAAATCGGAACTTCTGAAGGGTGTTGCATAGTCGACCATCTGTTTAGACAACAAGGGAAGTTGACTTTGGGGAAATAATCTTGTGAATTGTGTTGAGTGTGAGAAATCTTAGGCGCATTGTTATCAGTACTGTTGAGAGCCTTATGGACAAAGTTAGAGAATACTCACGAAATATTGATCTCGCAAGGAATATTTCGGTGTGTATTTATGGTGTTAGTAAGGTATGTTCGGTTGGTCAGAATTTAGTGTTTGTTATCTTCTGTGAGTTTATGGTATTGGATTTAGGCTTCGTGAGAGGGGTACCATTTGTGTGCAGTTGTGTTACCTAGAGAAGGAAATTTGAAAGTTATCCTCTCAAGTAAGAGTGAGAATGGGACGTTCCGAAGTTAAGTATGTGGCTTGGATAGTATATGGAACAGAACGATTGAGAGAGGTGGATTCAATTGAGAAGTGCGGTATAGACTTCGAAGGTGTGTGTGTATGTGGAGTTTTGTATATGGATTGGTGAGTAGTATGGAAACTTACAATTTCACTTTGGATGGTTTAAGTTTTGGTAGTGGTGATTCGCATATGTTTGAAGTTCCACTATGGTGTTAAGTTGTTATTGGTTGAGATTTTGTGTCAACAAGAAACCTTGAGTGAGTCGGAAAATCGTAAGAAGAATTATTATGGAATATGGTAACCAGAACTGGAGGCCGTTAAGGTGGTTTTGGGATGAATCGTTTCGAGTTTAGACCGGATTTGGAGTTGTATATGTTATGGTTGTAACAGTGTAACTCCTGTTCCTTTATCATCTAGAGAGGGTTGGACGAATGTTATAATATTGCATGTCAGCGAGGAAATTTTTCTACCATAGGATGTCAGTAAGTTTCTTGTGCCGTTGGTTAGTAAGAACCCCAGTGGAGAAGTGTGTTTCTCCGTGGACTGTTAGCTACTTGGTAGTGCTTGAGAGTTCATGGTGTTCCACTGTTAGAATTTGGATTGCGTAGTGGGGGGTGACAGACTGAAGAGTTCAGTCAGAATATTAGGGATTTGGAAGATTGTTGCTTATAAGTATGGAAATAAGAAGACCTTGTTCTAAGTGTGTTACCTTTTGGTGTGATACGAAAGAGATGAAATATCAGATTTAATGAGTACCATGTACAACATCGGACCAGATGGAACTGGTAAAGAAGTCGTTTGACTAATTTTGAAGTGGTTTTGGACGTTGAAGGATTTATGAAAAGATAAATCGTCGATGATTGCATGAAGTTGAGGAATCACCAAATTGCCTCATGAGGATTTGAGGAGTGTTTGTTATCCTGAACCAAGATAAGATGTTACGGTTTTGTTGTGTGACTCAGTAGAGGAATATGGAATGGTACATTCTTTCCAAAGGTAGAATGCGACCAAGTGTTTTAGTATGGAATAACAAATGAATTAAGGAGAAGCAAAGTTAGAATTAACCCAATATTGGAATAAGAGTATGATTAAGGACGTGGAGTTTGATAATTTGTGAAAATAAGGATTTTGGTCTGTGAAGTCAAGTTGGAATTGGATTACGTCAAAAATATTAATAGAAGTAAGATTAAGTGTGGATCTAAGCCAAGGATACAAGTTGTGGTTATTGTTGAGTGGAAGAAATTCGGGGGTGAATTTCAATTTAAGGGGGGGGGGGGGGAGAAAGTGTCATACCCCATATTCTCTAGACGCTCAATTGGATATCAAATGAACTTTTGTATACTCTATCTTTGATGAATTGGAATAATGGAAATTCCTAAGTGCTCTAAGTATTGTCAATTGGGAGCAATAGAGAAACTAGTGAACTCTGAAGAGATCAATTATTGATGAAAGGGACAAATCAATTATTTTAATTCAATAAGGGATTTTAAAGTAACTCTAATCATTGATCAATTGGTGTTAGATGACAAAATATCAATTGGAGATATTTTACTCTATTGGATTTATATTATATATATATATATATATATATATATATATATATATATATATATGTTAGAAAGAGAAAGAAGAAGTTAGTAAAGAAGAAGAAGAAAGTTGGAGAAAGAAGAGAAAGAGGAAAACAGAGAGAAGAAGAGAGGAAGAACTTGGATCTTCATCATCTCGTCATCATCTTCTTCAACCTCCTCTTCGATTATCAGGTGGGTTCTAGTTAAAGACTTACGTTCTAGAAATTGGAGTTGTTTAGAACTTAGGTTAGAATTGGAGAAAATGAATAATTTGTGTGGAATCAATGTTCTAACGGTTAAAATATGGAATAAATTGCATAGTATAATCTGGTTATGCATGAATTTAATCGGTGATACTTGTTGTTAAGTTCCAACATGTTTTGATTGAGATTGGATTGAGTTTACACCATTAAAATCAGGTTTTTTGGTTTCTGGTTCAGTGGTAACCGGTTACTCATTTTGAGGTAACCGATTACATGCAGGAAAAGTTAAATTTTATGGGAAAAATGAACTGAGTAACCAGTTACCAAATTGTGCCTCTAAACGTGATTTCAGTTCTGTTCTGAAAAATTTGGCTTGAGTAACCGGTTACTCATTCTGAGGTAACCGGTTACCACTGTTAGTTGATGAAAAATATTTTAGAAAATTCATAATTTTCAAACCGTGTTTCTGATCGAAGCGTTCTTGGTATCGTTAGAAAGCTATGACGACCTCTACCCAATAAAAAGTGAAAATATTGAGTATGAGGTGGGATTAATTATTTGGTGGCAATTAAATGAAAATGATGTTTATGTGA
The DNA here is from genome assembly GCA_022829125.1 of Lathyrus tuberosus. NCBI lineage: Eukaryota > Viridiplantae > Streptophyta > Magnoliopsida > Fabales > Fabaceae > Lathyrus > Lathyrus tuberosus. Next base: position 33,677,010 of record JALAZF010000006.1, on the reverse strand, counting down.
TATGTTGTGATTAATGTTTTACTTATGTAAATTTGTGTTATACCATGTCTAACTAACTATTGTTAAGTATGAATGAGAGAATATGCATGCTTAAAATGAGTTAGGAAGAGTGAGGAAACCTTACCCCAAAACAAATGATATGATTCTAGGTTATGACTAGGATTGTGATAGAAACTCTAGATGGCGATGCTCGTGCATTCGATGTAGAAAGATGCATCCTTGCCGAGTAATGGTCTAGAGTAGAGAACCTAGATGGCGATGCTCGTGCATTCGATGCCTAGATGTGCATCCATGACGAGTAATAATCTAGAGAAGAGTGAGACACTAGTATGGAACATGTGTGTGAACCTTTGTGTTCTTTGTGATTAAGGCAATTGTAGCCTTGTGATTGTCTAATACAATCACGTTTGTGTATATAATCACGTAATCATAATCGTTTCCCTTGAGTTGCAGTTTCGCGAGCTTCGGGCTCCTCTGGAACGTATGCATGACTACTTGGCAAGTTTGATTCCCGTGTGCAGTACGAATGGCGCCCGTGGGGTGTATGTTTGTGACGGTTAATGGCCCGTGTGAAGTGACGGTTCATAACGGTTAATGTCCTGTAGAACCCGAATCCATTCGTATGTCAAATAGGTTACAAGGATCCATGACTCGGGTCGACTTTTAGACGTAAAAGCGGACGGGAAAAGGGGATGCCTTGGTAAGATTATCGATTAGTGATATTTTGAGTTGGTGAACTCATGAACATGTTTCCATATAGTGTGAGATTGAGAACTCTAGGTCATTTCCCTTCCCCTTGACTTGAGTTAGGATTGGCTAGAACCCTATAAAGCCGAGAGAATCTATAAGATAGGGAACTCACTGAGATTAATATCTCATCCCAATATTGTTGTTATTTTTCAGGCAATGTTAGCTGGTTTGGTTTACAAGTAGATCTATGCTTGGATGTTTCAAGAGAAGCTTAGCTTTAGTTTCTGTTGTGTAATTTGTAGTATACAATTGAGGATATTGTATATTGATCTTAGTTTTATTATTTTGGCTAGTTTCCATATCTTGTCCCATAGATTGTATTATGCTTTTAGAGTGGTCAAGTATGTGAATTACTCCATTAGGCACTTATGATGGTGTCAGTACCAAATAAAATGCTTGTATAATATTATTCTAGGTATATATTATACAGGGCATTAAATTCGTTGTCAATAAACAATTAGAGAATAACACTATGTGTAAATTGTTATAACACATAATATACCATCAACTAACCCAGACCCCCAGTACACTCACATACTACAAAACAAATATTTAACTACATCTCACAACACTTTAATACAACAATATAAGAGAACAAAGAAAATTAAATACAAGCTTAAAGTACTTTTGACTAGTGCATCTTCAAATGAAGAACTTGATTCCTATATATAGCCTTGGACTCCCTCTTCCTTCACAAAACTAAGCGATGTGGGACTCCCTCTTCCTTTAAACTCTCCTTTCATTCACAAAATTAAGCGATGTGAGACTTATTCAACATGTATATTTTCAACAAACCCCAACAATGACAACAAGGATGTTACAACAAACTGGCTCCAACGGAATTTCTTTTCTCACAAAAGCTGTAATCGTAAGAGAATCTCTTTATTTTTATATTTTTTTTTCTCAATAATAATAAAAATATGTTCATACCTATAGTTTCTTTGTATCTTCTTACGTGTTTTGAAGATGACTAGTTGTGAAGGTGAGTAAATGTTTATATACATGCAATAATTGTGTGCATGAGAAAAATTATTACATATGCTTATGATATATTGTGATGTTGCACATATGTTGAAATGAATATATGAGGAATTATATGCTCATACATTTCATAGTTGTGTGGCCACCAGAGAGAAGTCGCGAGGTGCACATTAGAGAGAATGGAACCACCTTATCCTGACATGGATCTTGAGTCCGATTGATGGTGTAGATACTCATCATATTAGTGGCTCTAAATCATAAAGTGATACCTCGACCCTTTGCAGAGGGATTGACATTCCAGAATCATGTGCATCGACATATAGACATTGCTTTAGAAAATGAGTCTTAAGGATTTTATATGTATTATTTTTGTAAATACTTATATACATGTTTTAGAATGAGATCTCTAGCCCATGTATAATGTCTTTTCTATTCATGCTTGCTACTCCACTCTTGTATATTTATTATTTCTAGATTGATGACCCTATAAGTGGATGTGTGGGCAATACACAATTAGATCATGAATTTATCGAGGAGAGAGGACCTACCACTGTCGAAGAAGACAGACTTCACCTTTCCCTATGAGTGAATTTAGACGTCATATAGGTTTAACTCGGCCCTGCGATAAGTCTCGTTCATCGGGAACGTACTCGAGACCACAACCATTGTTGGCATGGATCCGAAGACCACTTATTCTCGCAGTACTATCACCTTTTAGATTCCAACTTACTTGATCATCTCCAGTTTCATTTCTGGAGTGATTGGTTAGTTTGGTCTGTTGATCTCTCCCTAGCCCCACCTGGACCGTCACATACCCCCTCTTTGGGTGGAGAGCCATTCCTTTCATATATACCCGAGCCTCTTCTAGACTTGGAGATGTACTTAGGACTCTCTTCGGTATTGACTCGTGATTTCTTTAACGTGGACAAGCTCCCTGACATTTCCTGAGCACAAGTGCAATTTTTGGACTTTGCACGCTAGTACGGAAGAGGACGACAATACCTTTGACCCCTCGGTGCATGATTTTTAAAGTGAATATGACGAGGGTGGATCCGATCACACTCTAACTAACGCTTCTAGTGGAGTTGTGGAGGGTGCATATTATGGATGTCATTAGTTTTGTATCAGCTTAGATAGTAGGGTAGAGTACATGGATGGTAGGATTTTTTGGTTTTAGATGGCGGGCGCCATGTGACCTTTTATGCATGGTTGGAAAATTTATCTTTAGAGCATCTCTCCTGCGCGAGTGTCTGCCAAGGACTTTATATTTATCGTGTCGATTATGGGTTGTATACTAATTATTATGAGTACTTTATGTCTTATTATGCTTCGTCGTATATATAAATATATATAGTATGGTATTATGTTCTGATCTTATTTATTTAATTTCTTTTACAAAGTAAATTTTGTGTACTTAAAATGAATTTAAATACAATATTTTAAATCGTATATATAAAAAGCGGTATTTTCGTATAAGGAGAACCTTTAATTGATTTATTCAAGAAAATAGTACCTTTTAAAAACACATTATCGGTGTTAAAAGTCGGGGTGTTACATTGTGGTATTAGACCTTAGTTTTATGCTTATTTGGGAGTTTGATTTTATTGTTCTAAGTTTTAGAGCTTTGTATTCATATTTTGGGGTCGTTAAATTTGGCACATCCGTTCGCGACTTGGGATTAAGATATTGGAATTTCTCTTGAAATAGGTGATGAAAATTCTAATTAAGTATTGGTTTGTATGGAAGTTATGCCTCCAATATGTGACAATACTAATGGTGGGATGAACGACCACCCATTAGATCATATAGCCTAAGCTGTGGCTAATACGGCACCTAGTGTTATTGCCCAAACTGTAGCTAAGAACCTACGAGATTTGGAGAAGCAGGACAAAGAAATACGAGTTGGGGAATCAAGAGGATTGATTGATTTTCGCCGCCACAATACACCTAAATTTCAAGGAGATGTTATTTCCGAGAAGGTTGACTTATGGTTACAAGAAATTTAGAAGATTTTAGAGGTAATCAATTGTCCACCAAAAGCAAAGGTGTTGTATGCCACATATCTTCTCCTGGGTGATGTGGAGTATTGGTGGAGGAACAGTAGATTGATGATGGAGGGTGCACAAGAAGATGTAAACTGGGAAGCCTTTAAGGCAAATTTTTTAGACAAATACTTTCTAGTAAGTGCCAGGACCAACTTGGGAGACGATTTTCTAAAACTTCGTAAAAGCATTATGGTTGTAGGTGAGGACATCGCCAATTTTGAAACTTTATCCAATTATTTTTTATTCTTCAAAGAGGGATTAGATAAAGTTTACATGTGCCACCATTTCCAAGAAGGACTCAAGTATGAGATACAAGACTCGGTGATGCCATTGGGGATACAACGCTTTTAGCCATTGGTGAAAAAATGCAGAGAGATGAAGGACGTGAAAAATAGGAGGGAAAATTGTAAGACATTCCAGAACTCTGGAGGACCTAGTCGTCCATATTTTCTGAATCATGGACATGGTAAACATGTAAGGTCATACCAACGACCATAATATAACAATCAAGGATCCCAACATCCAAAAAATCATAACATTAGAGTAGGGGGAACTCAAGCTGCACTAAAAATATGTTTCTTCCAGTGTAGTGGAGATGGAAATATGCTAATACATGTCATAACAAGGGTCATATGTGCTACAATTACGACAAAACGGGACATATGGCAAAGGATTTCAAAGTTCCAAAATCAGAGTTAGTTGTGAACACTTCTATAATCGTCTGACCGAGGAGTGTATTGCATGGGTATAAAAGGAAGAGATCCGTCCAACAACTTGATTCAAGGGAACTATGAAATTGAAGGTACCATTTTAACTTCACCTTTTTATTCTAGAGCAACGCAGACATTCATACCTAAGGATTGCGCCGATCGGTTTAAGATATTAATGTATACCCCTGATAAGGGAATGACTCTGAACATTGCATGCTTACTATGTAAAGTAGTTATTCAGGAGAGATAACTTTTATTTAATCTAATATGTTTACCTATGCAATCTCTCGAGATTATTCTTGGAATGGATTGAATGTCATTTCATTATATTATGTTAGCTTATGCTTGAAAGTTTGTCATCTTGTCTAAGCCGCGGGTTGTCAAATACCTATCAACTAACCAACTCAAAGTTTCTATGAATCATGAAACTTTTGATTCTTCAATAACTGCTAATACTAAGGCGACTCCTAAAAAGGTTGAAGACATGATATTGACTCAAGATTTTCAGGATGTATTTCCTAATGAGATTTCGGGTTTACCATCGTTAAGAGACATTGAATTCTTCACTGACTTACACCCGAGAGCTTGACCTATTTCCATTGAACCGTATTAGATTGCGCCAAAAGAACTTCAAGAGCTTAAGGAGTAATTATAAGATCACTTGATGGAAAAATGGCTCATTAGGCAAAATGTTTCACCATGGGGAGCTCTAGTACTTTTGGTAAAGGAAAAGGATGAGTGTTCTTGACTATGTGTGGACTATAGGCAAATCAACAAGGTGACCATAAAGAACTGATACCCCTTGCCTCATATTGATGACTTGATGGATAAACTCAAGGGAGCATCTCTATTTTCTAAGATTGGTTTAAATTCTAGCTATCATCATATTAGAGTAAGAGAGGAAGACATACAAAAGACTGCATTTAGGACTTGTTATGGACAATATGAATACCTAGTCATGCCTTTTGGAGTGACTAATGTACCTCTTATTTTCATGGACTACATGAACAAAACTTTCCACACATTTTTGGATAAATTTTTCGTGGTATTCATTGAAGATATTCTTGTTTACTCTTGAAGTAAAATGGAACACAAGGAGCATCACGTTAAGTATTACAGATTTTGTATAAAAAAATTGTATGCTAATCCATCCAAATATGAATTCTGGCTAGAAAGGGTTAATTTCTTGGGTCATGTCATATCAATGGAAGGAATTGTTGTAGACCCGATGAAGATTGAGATTGTGCTCACGTGGAACAAGCCCCTGACAGTCACTGACATAAGAAGTTATGTAGGACTAGCTGGATACTATCGACGATTCATTGAAGGATTTGCAAAGATAATATCTTCATTGACTCAACTAACTATAAATGATCAACCTTTTCTTGGACTGAGAAATATGAAGCTAATTTTCAATTGTTAAAGAAGAAACTTACGAAGTCACCTATATTGATTCTTCCACATCCCAAGGAACCATACGAAGTTTATTGTGATGCATCTCGTCAAGGATTAGGATGTGTGTTGATGCAACATATGAAGGTTGTGACATATGCTTCAAGACAATTAAAGATTCGCAAAAGGAATTGTCCTACTCATGATTTAGAGCTTGTAGCAGTAGTTTTTACAATAAATATTTGGTGGCATTATCTCTATGGATGTACATTTACAATGTTCAGCAACCATAAAACTTTGAGTATTTGGAATTAAACATGAGACAAAAGAGATGGATGGAAACCTTGAAAGACAATGATTTCACATTACAATATCACCTATGAAAAGCTAATATGGTAGCAGATGCTTTGATTAGAAAAGGTATTCTTGCAACATCATCATTGATGGCCAAACAACAAGAGTTATGGGAAACATTCAGAGACATGCACCTAGACATGAAGTTTGGACACATAACTCTACAGTTTGGAATGATCAGGATTTCGAATGGACTTTTTTAGAATATTTGAAAATTTCAGGATACTTCACTCTTACAAGAATAAAGGGAATTAATGGTATAAGGAAAGACACCCGGTTTTAATATAGGACCAAATAATATCTTAATGTGCAGCGAAAGAATTTTTGTACCAAATGTTATAGAGATAAAGAAACTGATTTTGGAGGAAGCCCACAAGAGCAACTAAGCATTCACCCAGGAAAAAAAATGTATAAAGATCTGAGTCAAAACTATTGTTGGCCTAGAATGAAGAAGGAGGTGGTAGATTATGTAGCATCATGTTTGACTTGACAAAAAACACAAAGCGAACACCATAGGCCAGCGGGAATGTTTCAATTTTTAGATGTTCCACAGTGGAAGTGGGATAGTATCAGAGCCAGACCTCTCCTAGTACGATTTGGTTCGGGGAAGAACCAAGCTGAAGCTGGTGGGAATGTAACACCTGAGGCAGAAGAGGGAGGATAACGGTTATATGTAACACTCGAGGGAGAGGGAGTGATTGTAGGTGCACAAAGCATAATAATAATGAAGGTGAGAAAAGTACACAAGAATGGGGGGTTAAATTGTGTTTTCTATTTTATTAATTCTGCGTCTGATCAGAGTTCAGAATCTGAACTGGAGTTCAGATTCTGATTATACTTAGCAGCAGATGTTAACAGAAGTAAATAAATAATAACAGAAGACACAAAGATTTATACTGGTTCCTCTCCAACCGAGAGTAGTTCAGTCCCCTTGCTTCACAAGAGATTTTCACTATAACCAAATCATGATTACAATCGCTTATGCATTCTGCATAAGTCTTTTACACTGCTCATACCCTAGGTCCAAGACTTCCTGCTCAAGTCCTACAGACTCAAGACTTTTGCTCCAAGTCGCATGAAATGAGTCTCCCTGCTTAAACCCCTCAGGTTCAAGACTTAGTGCTCCAAATTTCATGAACCGAGCCAACCTGCTCAAGCCACACTGGCCAAAGATTTCACTGCTTGTATCCCATGACACAAGACTTTTGCTCAATCAATCCACTTGATTAAGATTTTCATTGCTCAAGCACATATCATGACACTTACATAGCTCAAGCATCTTGGCGAGGGACTTCCTTGCTTGTATCCCAATGATACAAGACTTCTGCTCAATTAATCTACTTGATTAAGACTTTCATTGCTCAAGCACATAGGAATATACTTACATGGCTCGAGCATCTTGGCGAGAGACTTAATCTAAACTGCTAAACAAGTTCAGCAGAATAAAGAACAAGGTGTACTTGATAGTAATATCAGAGGGTCGGAAAATCACCATAACAAAGACCTAAAGCTCTTAAGATTTCTAATATATTAAATGTGTAAGAAATCTTAAGGTTTTTACAATTACAATCTACAACAGAAAATCTGCATATCCAATAGAGTTGCTAATTGCTGATCTTGTTACTCATTCTTCTGGTTAATCCTTGTTAAAAATTCAGTTTGAACCTTCAGCCACTTATATTGCAGTTGCAGCAGACTAGCCATTGGATGAGATAACTTGATCAGTGTCTTTGCTTTACTCTATAGTACAAGAGTTGTTGAAGACAGATACACCAAAAGATCTTGATCCATTGGGTAACATGTTTAACCATTGAGTCTTCAAGAAGATCTTGTACTATAGATCCGTTGAGAGTAGATATTTGTAAAGCCTGACAACCTTTGTTGAGCCTTGTAAACTCAGACTCCAGCTAATAAATTGATTTGACAATGCAGTTTTCTTTATGCAATACGGACAACTTCATCTTTATCACCAACTCTGAACGATACCAGAAGTCAATTTACATTTACCAAGTGTAGACACAATTATGTTGCTTCTTTTGTGTCATACCCCAAATTTTGACCACCAAGATTTCCCATCATTGTGCAAATCATCATCACAATATAGATGTATTTTCATGCCTCATCAATCTCCTCAAAGATGATTGAGCATTCACCACAATCAAGAGTTAGGGTTTTAAGCCCTCTCACAACACTTAGACAAAGGATCAATCAAGGAATGACATAATCTTCAACTTGTCTAGCCTCTCAATCACCCACAAAGGATCAAGAGGACTCCCACATCAAGAATCAAGCACAAGAGTGCAACATTCCAAGTGGATCAAGCCTCAAGATCGCCAATGTCACCAAATTAGGGTTTTGGTCGACTAAGGCCTCCAGATGGAAATTTTCCTCTTGGCATGAGCCAATACTTCAAAGCATAACCCAAGATACTCCAAGGGACCTCATGGACCCAATCATCAAGTCAATTTAACCTCAGGGGATGCATTCACAAAAAATCAAGAATTAGGGTTTCTTGACCTAATTCACCCCTAAGTTGACTTTTTGGACAAAGCATGAGCCAAGACCTCAATACATGATTTGAGGGCCTCAAATACACCATATTGATCCATTTGCAATAATGGATTGATCTAAGAAGCATGATTCACAAGTTTCAATTTCATCTGGACCATAATTAGGGTTTTGGGGAAAAAGTCAATTGTATCTTTGACTTTTGACCAAGACATGCTCCCAAACCTTGGGACATGATTCAATACACCCTAAAACGCCTATGGAATATATCCATTAGGTTTGATTTAGGTCAAGGACTTGATTTCACAAAGGATCGCGCAGTTTGGATTTCATCCAATAAAAAGTCAACTGTGCACAAAATTAAGTTTGACTTTTTGGAATTTTTCACAATTATGGTTCCTTGACCCTAAAACAATGTTAATGTATGATTTGAATCATCATTCATCAAGAAAAATCAAAGAAAGTGATTTAACTTGTAAAAGGGGTAACCATAAAAAAAACTTAGAATTTTTCTAAGTTATGGAACAAAGTGGCTAGGGTACCAACTTCCAAGGATCATAACTTGAGATCCAAACAACCATTTTGGGTGATCCAAAGCTGGATTTGTAGGTCTTGCTACACTCTACAAAAGCTTCAACTACATCAAGTTCCAATTCCTCATGGATTTTTAGTTATGGAGTGATCAAAATGACTGAAAACATGAAATTAGTACTTTTCCAACACTTAGTGAAATTTTCACTAAGTCAAAATTTGCCTTACTTTTTCCAAAATGTAGGGACATTTTTCACCTTGATCCAAGTCAAACCAGGTCTAGGGGTGAACATCAAAGTTGAAGTATGCCATAAGGGCTTTCCAACAAGTACCAGATCATCTCCAAATTCCATTTGAGCAAGGAGATACAACCCTTGCAACATGGCATCATGAACTGGTTTTTACAAGGCCGAATTTGTGCATTTTGCTCGATTTGTCCAAATCTGATAAATCCAAGCCTTGTCATCAATTTGGACACATCTGAGGATCAAATCCAAGGGGGATGATATGATCTACAAGCCTCCAAAGTCCAATAATCTACATTAGGCTTGTCATCCCTAAAAAGGCTAAAAGATGCCAAGACTCCAATTTTGTTTCCAAGCATTTAATGGATGCATCAAGGTGGCATGAACTGACCCTATTCCAACTGAATTCAGTCTAAGTTTATCTTGAACCAAAGCTACAAAGCCTGTGCTCTAATCTCAAGTCAATGGCTATAGGAGACTTGAGATTCCTTTTGCATAACATTGGCCAAAGGCCTGCTGCAGTTGTCATTCACTATTCCTTGCAAAACAAACTTGCTATACTATAAATAGAGCTCATTTGTGCTCAGTTTGAGTACACCAAAGCACTACAACACTTGGTTTCCTCAAAATCCCTTTTTCTAGGCCAAAATTCCTTCTTTTGCAAGGTATCTAAGTTATCCAAACACTAACATGTGACCTGTAACACCAAAATCTCAAAGTCCACTTCCAAAACCTCAAAATTGGACTTTTTTGTATTTTTCAAGCCATATCTTGATTCAGTCACTTCCAAAACCAGATAAGACCTCAAACACACTTCAAATATTATCCTTGAACTGTCCCAAATGGTTCCCCTCATCTAGAACACCATTTGAGAGCGTTGCCATATTGGTCACTTTTGCCCCTTTTGCAAGAAAGAGCTCAAACTTCTTCCTGAAGATTCCAGCTGGTGTTGATCATTCTAAAAGCTTCTAAGGGATCAATTGAGAGTGTCTAAATCATCAAGTTACTTCTGGCACAAGAAACTTGGCAGATTGCATAAAAAGCTCCAAGAGGTAAGTGCATCACAACTTGAACTCTTTGAATTATGCATTGTTTTGAAGTCCACTACTCATAAACATCTCATATATGTTGTATATGTTGTGTTTGAACTAATTCATCATGTAATTCTAGCCTGTAACATAAGGTAGCATAGAAAATGCAAATATAGGCCTATTTCAAAACCATTATCGGGTTTTAAAATAGGGACCTCATTTGAAAAAAACCATGACCACCATTAGATTCCTTGGGAAATTCTAGGCCAGATGCATATAAATTTTGTCCCAATCCATGGATAAATGAGAAAGTTAGAGGCTTCACGTAAATGGCCCAAAAGCTGGTCTTGCCTTGCCTTGCCTTGCCTTGCCCAGGCCTAAAACAAGGCACCCCCTTATATATTTATGGGGTGGTTTTGATACACGGATGTATCAATACCCCAGTGGTTGCGCGCTCATGTGTTTGGCTTGGAGGTCTGGGGTTCAAATCCCCCTCGCCCCAGACCCTTTTTTACCACTTTTTCCATTTTTTATATTTTTCATATTATTTTCTTAAATGATTTGAAAAATTAATTTCTCTCTCAATTTTAATTATTTTTTATTGGTTCTTTTTGCAAAAAATCACAAAAATATTAAAATATTTTATACCACTAAAAAATCAAATTTATATTATTTATTTAATATAGTTGATATTTTTGTAAATAAATTCATTTTTAATTGTTTTTAAACATTTCAAAAAGGAAATTATCACCTTGGAAATCAAAACCAAATGATTTTTAATTCATCTTGTGATTAAAACATCATTTTTCCAACCTCAACCAAAAACCACAAGTTGTTTATTCAAACTTATTTGGTTTTTTTTATCATTTTAATTAATTTTCTTTAAATAATTACTTTAAAAAATGATGAAATTAGGGTTTCTTTGATTTTCACCCTAACAAATCTTTTTCAAACATTGTTTGGGCCTCTAATAGAGTGTAAGACCCAAACCTTGTTGTAAATAAACCATTTAGGGCCTCAGATATTGTATAAGTCCCGACACGATAAAGAAAATCTCGGCGCGATCGCCTTTTTCAAACAGAAAACTCTACGGGCCTCTCCTTGAGTTGTAAGCCCCATCATTTTGTACAAAAATACTCTTTGGGCCTCTTGAGAGAGTGTAAGACCCATCCCTTTGAAAATACAAACCATTTTGGGCCTCAAACATTGTATAAGTCCCACTGTGTTTTCAAAATCACGACGCAGTCGTCGCCTCTTAAAACAAAATCATTTGGGCCTCCCCTCGTGTTGTAAGTCCCATCTTTCTTTTTTTCAAAACATCTTTGGGCCTCTTAAAAGAGTGTAAGACCCATCCCTTTGTACAGAAAACCTTTTTAGGCCTCAGTCATTGTATAAGTCCCGTTACGATCTTCAAAACAACGGTGCAATCACTGTTAAACAATGGGTCTCTCCTTGAGTATAAGCCCCAACAACCTTTTCAAAAACAACTTCTCTTTTGATTTATATTCAAATATATGTTGTTATCATAATTTTCTTTAATTTCTCTGAACAACTAACAATACAACATGGAAGCTTGCTCACCTGTAAGTTTTATCGGGTTTCTTTTATCTGCTTTATATCGGCTTTCTTTTATCTGCTTTAATATATATAAACTGTATTGTGGGAAGCTGCTCCACTATAAGTCTTCTTTCATATCCTTTTAAATACTTGTCATATATCAACTATATATATACTAGTATAGCTATTTAGAGTTTTCACCGACAACTAGGTCTAGAACTAGGTAAAGCCAGTTGGTCACTCTTAAATACAGTCAAAACTAGATCCCCATAGGATTTCCAGATACAGTCTTGCCTCCTCTTGGGCTTATACAATATGGAACAAAGAGAGAGGCAGTATTCTCGGTGAACCTTTTCTCAGACTATCACTATTAGAAACTGTCAAAGAAATTCTACTCCCCAGAGTTGATCTATTCTCGGTGAATAGCATCTCTTGAGTTTCTTCAAACCTCAGAACTTTCACTAAATGATCCATTCTCGGTGAATAGCATTTCTTGAACTTTTCTTGGTTTGGGACCCACAGGCTTCCTAAAAGCATCCCCACCTCCTCTTGGGCGTTGTACAAGGACCCTCCGGCTTCTTAAAAGTTATCATGCCTTCTCTTGGGCTTAATACAAGGACCCTGAAGACCTCCTAAAGGTATAAGACAGAACTTAGTCATCCTTTGCTAAAGCAGTCTTTCCAGTGTCAAATCTCAGACCAATTCAGGGTTGAATCTCATCCCTCAAAACCTTTGCCTCCTCTTGGGCATCATACAAAAGATAAAACTCTTCCACACCAGTAGACTTGGACAGTCTAAACCCCCTTGAGTCTCAAAGACATTCTCAAGTTCCCTATAGACATAGGAAGAAACCCTGATCATTCTGGATCAATCTCTAGCAGAGTTAAAAGCCCTTGGGTTCTAAAAACCCAGTCTCTCTCCTAAAAATCCCCAAGCCAGGGTCAATTTATCACCAGTATAACACTATCCCAAATCAGAACCTCAAGGTCTCTGATATCCCAAATCTTCTGGAACCCTCAGCAAGAGTTGATTCCCCACTTGGACCTGCCTAGGGATCTCAATAATCCCCGACAAGAAGCTAACCTCCTCTTAGGATTTATATAATGATCTTTCCTCAACATAACCTGCCTCCTCTTGGGCTTTGTACAATAATTCTCTCCATAGGAGCTAACCCTTTTAGACTCTCTTGTTGAATCAATCACTTTTCAGACTCTCTTGTTGAGTCAATCACTTTCCAGACTCTCTTGTGAGTCAATCACTTTTCAGACTCTCTTGTTGAGTCAATCACTTTTCAGACTCTCTTGTTGAGTCAATCACTTTTCAGACACTCTTGTTGAGTCAATCACCTTTCCAGCACTCTCTTGATGAGTCAACCCTTTTAGCCTCAATCTTGGGATTTGTACAAGATAGATAAAAACACTCTCTTGTTAAGTCAATCTTTTCCAGCCTCCTCTTAGGCTTGGTATAAAGATTTCCCCTAGCGGAAGTCAACCTCCTCTTACGCTTTGTAAAATGATTTCTCCAGCTTATTCAGCAACAATCCCGGGCTTTGTACAGGACAAATAAAAGCACTCTCTTGTTGAGTCGAACCCTTTTCAGCCTTCATCTTGGGCTTTGTACAAGATACCATATAAATTTCCTAAGCATAGTCAAATCTCTTTTTAGCCTCAATTTTGGGCTTTATACAAGACAGATAAATACTCTCCAGCAGATTCAAACTCAGTTCAGCCTCCGTCTTGGGCTTTTTACAAGACACCAAAATATAGCCTCATCCGAGTCTGTTAAATTTCCCATTTCAGCCTCCATCTTGGGCTTTGTACAAGATACATATAAAAACCTCCCTCAATGGAGTCAAAATCCCTTTTAGCCTCAATCTTGGGCTTTGTACAAGACAAACAGAACATTTTCCCTGGAAAAGTCAAACTTTAGCCTCCTCTTAGGCTTCGTATAATGATATCCCCAAAAGAGTCAGTCTCTTTTTTTGCCTCAATCTTGGGCTTTGTACAAGACATATATAAACACTCTCTTGTTGAGTCGATCTTTTCTAGCCTCCTCTTAGGCTTTGTATAAGGACTTCCCCAGTAGAGTCAATCAACCTTTTAGCTTCAACCTTGGGCTTTGATCAATGCACACAAAAATCAACAATTCCCTCAGAGGAAATCCTATCCCTCTTTAGAGATGACAAATTCTCTCTCAGTCAGACCTTTTAGCTTTAATCTTAGGCGTTGAACAAGACACAAATGAACCTTTTAGCTTCAATCTTGGGTTTTGAACAAGACACAAATACTCCTTTAGCTTCAATCTTGGGCTTTGAACAAGACACCAAAACATCATCTTTTTCCTCCCATAGAATAGGAGGAACTACGATTACTATGATTTCCCTGTTTCATTAAACGGGAATACATAGGCATAAGATTGCAAAATCTTAGCGAGCATACTAAATCAAAACTCTAGGTCCAGTACCTTCACACATCAATCAAACATCAGGTCCAGTACCTTACCAAAAACATTGGAAAGACCCGAACATCAACATCAACTCATTCTCTCTCATACTTCCCAAGAAACTTTCCCAACCCATTAACGGATAAACACCATCAAGTGCAAAGCGAAACCTAAAACTAACATCCTGTGTGTAGCGGGGAAATTTGTGAGTGTAAGCTATTAATTAACTTAACTCAAAAATAAACAAGAGTCGCCACCACACTTTTATTTTATCCACGAAGGGAAAGGAATAAGAGCGAATAAAACCTAAAGAGTTCTAAAACAACAAGAATAAACAGAGAATAGGTAAGGGGTTGGTTATGTAAAGGGAAGGTTTTACGCACCCAATACATCTATAGTACTCTATAGGAGCCCTTTGATGTATTCATGCTTTTTGGTCTGAAAATGGTTTGCTTGAAAGAGATTGAGGAGATGAGAGGAGAATTATTTTTTAAGATTTTTGTATTTGGAGAGACTTATCGCCTCATGCTTACGTACCCACGATGTGCAATGTATGATCAAAACCTCGTAGTTCGTGGTACAAAGAATGAAAATTATTGGTTATGGTTTATTTTATCTTGAAAAAAGATAACCTGTCATTCTCAAGAGAGAATACTCAACTAATTACCCAAAGGTATGGGAAAGAGGCATTTGCATCACATTAAGATGGAGGATTTGCTTGGATTAGCATCAACAAGACTAATCACTTCAACATCTAAGTGGAAAACGACCATACTTTCAACAAAATACCATGGTTAGGAGTTTTACATCTCATAAAAAAAATGACTCATGTCTAATTCTTTTTGAAAAGTTTAAAAGAAAAAGGTGCATAAAAGCACAAAAAAATTGGATGAGTTTTGTATTTTTTATGTTTTTATGAAATGGTCAAAGTATGATTTAAGATGGATTGACTTTTATTAAAGAAAACAAAGTTTAAAAAGTCACTTGACAAAAGTTAAGGTTTTATTATGAAAGCGGTTTTAAGTTTGAAAACAAGAAGGTTTTTGAAAAAGGGAGAGGATTTTGAAAATTTAAGAATGGGGAGGAGAAGAAGTGACTATCCTAGTGCATAAAGTAAAAGCTAGGGAAAAGAAAGATCTAACTAAAATGGAGCCACTTCAAAGCAATATTAAAAGAATTCCATCCTTAAGCAAATTTGCCACATAAAGGCAAGTCTTCAATCAATACTCCAAGCAAAGGGATAAGAAGTCCTAATTCTAGGTCCATAAGTCCGATATTACTTCAAAAGAGGTCCATAAATAGATCACTCTAAAGCATGGGATAGTAACCAATAGTCCAAAATGAAGAGAATTAAGTTTTTTATGGTTTTGGCCTTTATTAATATTTTTGGTCCAAGTGGACAAAGAGAAAAAGGCATAAGCATAAACATGCGTCCAACTGACAAAGTAAAAATTGTAGAAGCATAAACATATGTCCAATGGACAAAGGAAAAAATTGTGGAAACATAAACATGATATGAAATGATAATAATGAAGCATAAAAAATAAAAGAGATAGGGAGCGAGAAGGAAACATAAACAAAATTAATATAATAATATTGTTAGTAAGTTAGTGATTAGTTGTTAGTGTTAGTGATCAATAACAATTGAATAATTGCACTTAGGTCAAGGTTGATGAAACTCATTAAAGGATTGATAAGACCAAAGCCTCATAACAACAAGTTTCATGAGTTTTGAACCATAAGACAAATAATCAACCATTCTTGATAATTTTTTATACGGGACAAATATTGCGCTATGTTAAGCAATCGCCGAGTAATTAACGGAGTAATTACCCTACAATGAGGCCGGTCAATAATTCTTTGTGCTAATGTATGCTAGATGACCGATATATAGACCGTCATCCAAAAGCGATACCGCACGAAAAGAAAAAATGGTACCGATCTCGTCTTGCTCGAAATTCACCAACAGAATTTCAAGATCTTAGACTTTCATCGATCAAAAAGAAAATAGATGAAGAAAAGTGGATCTAACATTTATGATCCACACAAAAAAACAACAATGAAAAGTTAAAAGAAATCAAAATGAAGGAGAAAGAATTAAAATATTTTTCAAGTGATTTTTTCAAGAAAAATTTTCTAAAACAAAATTTTAAAATAACAAAAATCCATAAGAAAATAGAATTATTTTTTATTAAAGAAATCATTAAAAAAAGAAAGTTATTAAAAAAAAGGAATTGAAAGAAAATTAAACAAAAAAAAAACTGAGGGAGGTATTGTTATAAAAATGGAGGTGGTGGACGATGGGCTTACACGACCCAAATTTGCTTAAGAAAAAAAACAACAAATGAAAAGTTAAAAGCAAAAAGAAAAAAAGTCAGAAAGTGAAATTCTCATTATCTTCTTCTTCCTTTATAATGCGACGACACTATTCACCTTCCATGCTAGCAATTTTGAGTTCCGTCAAATTGGAACGACGGAGCTCCGAAGTGGTACCGTTGCGACCGGGAAATCGATTTCAACCGTCGTAAACAAATTGCAACGCAAACTGAGATTAAAGCTTCGTAAGAAAAGCTTCAATACCTTAAAAAATAGTGAGTTTCAATACTTCCTTTCTTCCTCTTTGTATGTTGTTGTTGATGAATTGGAATGAAGAGTTATGAAATTTTGGAAATGAATTTTGAAGATTCGGATATTTTTGCTTCGAGTTGTTTTGAATTTTTCTTGAGTGATTTTTTTTTGTAGATGAGGAATTGAAGTTTTTGTTTAAGGATTGATGAAGATTGATGAAATTTGAAGTTGTGTTTGAAGGTTATTGAATGAAGGTTCAAAGAAAAGGTCGAAGAAATATGAATTTTGGAGAGAGTTTTTTTAGAGGAATTTGTGAAGCTTGGAAATGATTTTTGTGCAAAATTTTTCTGGCTTTCTAAGCTTGAAAAAGAGTGAAGATTGGGTCCCTAGAATTTGAGAGTGAATTGCTGAAAGTTTTAGTTGCCGTTTTGGAATTTCTTCCGCGTTTTGAATCCAATGTGTTGTGCGTGATTCATCTCAATTGTTTTTGCTGTCGTTTTGCAATTTTAGAAACTTGAGTAAATGTGTCGTTTTGAATTGCTAGTTCACTTGCACGGCTTTCGTAACGGCTGACTATTGTGACGCAACAACTTGATGGCAATTGTAATTTGTGTATTATGTATTATTTGTGGCAAATTTCACAAGCTGGATGTTTTTGTAGCTGAAGCTTATGGCTTGGAATTGAGGAAGTCGCGTGGAAGCTCACATGTGTTTTGGTAGTAGTTTGTTTCGCGTGTGGCTTCATGATGTACGGCTTGGTATGGCTTTGCGTAGCAACTTTTGAACATGAGTTTTTAGTATGGATAAAGCATGTGCGCAGCAGCTTCTTGCAGCTTTTCATTTCCATTTTTTTTTGTTTTATTAATAATTGGGTTAGTGTGATGTGGGTTGGGCTTATGAGTTTTGTGAAGTTATAATTTGGACAAAGGTTTTTTTTTGTAATGAACAATTTGGTTAGAAAAAGATAATTGAAAATTGGTTATGGGTGCTTAATTAGAGAAAAATGTTTATATGATTTGTGAAATAGGATATGAAATGGATATTAAATGAAAATGGATATAAAAATGGATAAAATTGGACAAATTTGGAAAATTGGTTATTTGAGAATTGAAATGGGTAATTTGGAAAATAATGGATAGAAAATGGATAATTGGAAAGAAAAAAAAAAGATAACGGTTGAAATGTGGATAATTGGTTTAGAAAAAATGGATATGGATAAAAAGAACGGTTTAGAAATTTATTTAAAAAATAGAAATGGTTTATGAAATGGATATGGATAAAAGATGGTTTAGAAATTTGTTTAAAAATAGAAATGGTTTATGAAGTGGATATCTAAAAGTGGATAATGGATAAAAATATGGATAAGGAATATGGTTTAGTAGATGGATGACCAAAATGGAAATGGATATGGATCATGGATAGCAAATGGATAACCAAACTTTTTTCACAAGCCACTGAATAAAGCATGCAACGTAGCTACTATTGAACAAACTTGCCACAGAACAAAACATCTGAATCAAACATCTTCTGAATCTCTGAATTTCTGAATCACTTCAAAATTCGTCTGAATCAGTTATCTGGGAAAATAAATCCACAGATGAACACAGTTAAACTTAGACTGGATGAACCTGATGAATATCAACACACAACAACTCAACAATGACTGCTTGAGAAATAAACCGCTGCCACAAATAACTCGCACTTGAAGCAAATACTTGATAGTTTGACCAAGATGAGGTCAAACATCCATCTGAACTGCATCATGGACAAACAACCATATTTGAACTGAAATAGCTTCATTGTCTTTGACAACCGAGAAACAAAGATTGTGATCTTGCTTGTGGTAATGATATGCAAATGACATGTGGGATCTTAGGGGTAAAAATTAGGGTATGACAGCTGCCCCTATTTAAGTTTCTTCTATCCAGAGATATAAAGATGGACATCTTTGTCTCGACGAGATAAAAGAGACTTAAATATAACAATAAACCCAATTTTTGGCCCTAAGAGACCACAAAATGATATGATTATGCAGATGGTATGCAGACACAAGACCACTGTGGGGAAGAATATGCCACAGGAGATAAACAAAAAGAAAAACGGGAGAAAGAAACTCCATCGGGGAAACACATCACAGGAGACCACCAACTAGCCGGGGAACATACCGCACAACTATTGGGACTCAGCTGAGGAAAAGATTTAAACTGGGGATAACTGTATATGGAAATAAACCACAACACAACAAGGATATAACTCAACAGGGAAGACCTAGCACAGCAAGGCTTCATTGGGGAAAATCAAAACCTCAACAATGAACTATCTCTAGCATACCGAAGAGACTAACCATCCATCGGAGTAGAAAACCTCAATAACGAACTGTCCCGTCTAACCGAAGAGACTTACCATTCATTTGAGTCACAAAATCTCAACAACAAACTGTCCCGTCTAACCGAAGAGACTTACCATTCATCGGAGTAACAAAAATCTCAACAACGAACTGTCCCATCAAACTGAAGAGACTTACCATTCATTGGAGTCACAAAATCTCAACAAGGAACTGTCCCATCAAACCGAAGAGACTTACCATTCATCGGAGTCACAAAATCTCAACAACGAATTTTCCAACCAAACCGAAGAGACTTACCATTAATCGGAGTCACAAAATCTCAAGAATGAACTGTCCCATCAAACCGAAGAGACTTACCATTCATTGGAGTCACAAAATCTCAACAACGAACTGTCCCATCAAACCGAAGAGACTTACCATTCATCGGAGTCACAAAATCTCAACAACGAACTGTCCCATCAAACCGAAGAGACTTACCATTCATCGGAGTCACAAAATCTCAACAACGAACTGTCCCATCAAACCGAAGAGACTTACCATTCATTGGAGTCACAAAATCTCAACAACGAACTGTCCCATCAAACCGAAGAGACTTACCATTCATCAGAGTCACAAAATCTCAACAATGAAATGTCCCATCAAACCGAAGAGACTTACCATTCATCGGAGTCACAAAATCTCAACAACGAACTGTCCCATCAAACCGAAGAGACTTACCATTCATTGGAGTCACAAAATCTCAACAACGAAATGTCCCATCAAACCGAAGAGACTTACCATTCATCGGAGTCACAAAAGGTATTAACCACATCGCCTCAGGCTTTTCAAATAAAGGAATGCCACGAAACAGTATTGAGCCTTCCAAAAGGGGAATCATACGCAGATTTCAACTAAAGGGCGCAGAATCCTCAAAGGCACAAAATAAATGCACTCTCAATCTAGGTTCACAGCCTAGAGATCCAAACAAAAATTACAGGGGACCAAAGTTCAATCCAGGAACAAGCTGGAGAGAAGCGGTCAAATAATACTCATCCCGAGGAGGAAATATCTCAACTGGGGACTAATTCCATCCAGATAATGAACTGGAGAGGAAACTGAATCAAAATCTTCCACGAGAAATAAGCTCAGTGGGGAATTAACAAAGATAGGCATTTTTCTGCTTACGGGTCGACACTCTAAATGGATAGAGGACACACACGCTCTGCAGGGATAACAACACCAGAGAGCAAATAAGCACCAACACAAATGTAAAAATGCACAATGCAACAATAACATGCTATACACAATAAATGAATGCGCATGTAATGCTTATGAGTATGAATATGCTGACAAAACAGACATAAGGGGTAAACAGAGTTTGGAATAAACATCACAACACCACTAAATACTCGACTAATCTCAACAAGATGGAGATGTCATTAGCAACTCTGCTAGGCATTTAGATGAAGAAATCCTGCAAGAGATAAACAAAAGCCATCAAAGGAAAATAAATCCAACTACAAGGCTCAAATTTTGCTGGAGAGGAAGATACTCCCTGGGGAGAAACCTAAATATCCATATTCTAACATCGATGATCCACACAGAGGATAACAACATAAACTCTGCTTTGAGGATGACAGGAAAGCTGTTGGGGAATCATACAAACCCAAATCTTTCTGAATCTTCCTGGGGATCGTAAAAATTCACAAGAACTTCCATTTCAAAAGGATGAAGAAATCTGCTGCGGAAAAATAATGAATCCACTGGGGATTGTAGACATATAAACATCTATGCAAAAATCCACTGGGAAAACAAGGCAGATCTGCTGGAGATACGAGAACACTCTCAGAGGATTAACCAATTCTGAGCAAAGCATCCTGGACTTGCTGGGTAAACAGCAAAAGGTCAAGTTGTGGGGGATTTTAGATCAATACTCATCATAAATAAGAGAAAACCCAAGAGATATCACCAGCGACTTCACTGGGGAGTAGCCGCATTAGAGATGCACAATCTTCACTAGGAGGATAAATCTCTGGAAAAAACAATCCGGAGAGAAGTACATCCTGGACTTGCCGGGGGAAATGAAAAATTAACATCACTGTTCTATGCTTGGAAATGATAATACACTGCCTCCGTTGGAGAATCGTCAAGGATAAATCCCTGGGTAGAACAACTTGGAGAGAAAAACATCCACAAGACAAGATGAAACACGATTAGCGATCACCCCGTCAATGCTTCTTAGGAGAGAATAACATCGCTCTCTATTTGGGGACATCCAAAGCAACAATAACACGTCCAGAGAATAAAACTCGGAGTGGGGATTCCTCATATGATTTCGGCTGGGGATAGCAAAAATGAATCTCTACGTGGGAATTAACACCAAAGAGAGATGATCTTCAAAATTGCTCAACTGCCTGACCAATAACATAGTCAGCTGGAAAAAAATATGGATCGAGACATAGCTGGGGAAAAACCAAACAATACTTGTCTGGAGAAAACTCAAATAGGTATACCATCAACTTGTCAACCACTGGTTACATGAACAAAACTTTGCTTGAGGGAATAACAGTTAACTCCACTGGAGAAATATCAACAAAACTCTACTGGGGAAATATCAAAATGAAAAAAACTCTGCTGAGGAAATATCAACAAGCTCTATTGGGGAGAACATGAATAAACTCTGCTTGGGAGCATACCGAGTTCTGTTGTGTTTGAACGGACCCAAATTGCATGGTATACAAGAAATTTTCCTCCAGAAACTTTGTACCATAAGGACTTGAAATATTCTGCCCCAATGTCTTCAAACTCTGAGAGATTTGTCGAATCTCGGCGTAACTACCCCATATTAACTGAACTTGGCACATTCTTTGATCAATGAAGTATTCAAGCTTTGCCTCTATGAAAACATCAACTAGGAAAATAAGCCTGCTCATGCTCAACAAAATCTTCAGGCAACATGCCCCTGGATATGATCATTCCTTGAAGTGATTAGCCAATTACTCATCAGAGTTTCAGGCCTCAAAAGATTAAGCTCATCACTGATGCTCAAATGTAAGCTTCTATGATGTCAAACAAATATATGCAAGCAGAAAATGTTGATTCTGAGAATGATAATTCTAATGTAACAGAAATGTTAATCTTGAATTTTTTACTGAAAAGATGTCGCAAAACCTTGTGAATGAATCACTAGTTTAGATACGACATTGATTTTTGAATGCACATGCAATACCAACAAAGATCTTTTAGCGCAACTCATGGGAGTCAGGAACGCTATCTCGTTTGGAGTATGCTCTCAAAATAAACCCTACTTCAATTAGGTCTTTTGAGGGTTATAACTTGGCCTGGTTCACGGTTTTCAGAAAAAAGGATTTTTAGGCTCAAAATTTATCTGTACCCACCCAATCTTCGTGATATTCTTCAGTCATACATTCAGTTAATTTGACATGAATGTTCATCTCTCAAAAGGATAAAATTGATGGTTTAAGAACCAATGAGGTTATTTGGGGAATAACAGTCACCCTTTTGTCTTTCGACTTGGTAGTCACACAAAGATTTGTTCTTTTGATGAGAATTTTTCTTTTATTCTTGCTTTTCACATTTTCATTCTTTTTATTTTTCCCTAACTTTTTCCTGGACTAATTCTTTTGAATTTTTGATGTCCAGCGGGATGCCCCAATTTTTTCCTAAGTCACTTGTTTTCAAGCTTTCGACTTAGCGGGCTTTTTTTTCTTTTTGAACAAATCATGTGTGTCGTACCTCGAAAAATACGACCATCGCGATGGACGCGGAAAAAACTGTTCAAAACAGAGTCGCCACCGAACTTTATTTATCCCAAAAGAGGGAAAGGAAAATATCGAGAAAACCTTTAAAGGGAGATAAGAACATGGTCATCGCAACCAAATTCAGGTTCGGGAGTCGGTTACGCAAGAGGGAAGGTATTAGAACCCTCTACGTCCGTTGTACTCAACGGGAACCTCTTGATTCGATTCGTGAGAAAGCTAGCTAAGGTTTGTTTGTTTTCTTCTTTGGTGATATTACTTTCTAAGGGGAAAATGGGGTGGTTTTTTATTAGTGTGCTCGGCAAGGATTAAGATCCTTGTGCCTACGTATTCCCTCGTGCAATGGGAAAGTCAGAGCATTCATAGTTTGTGGGACTACGGTTTGTTGGTTCGTGTTTTTTAAACGAACGAGTGTTTAATTCGCATTCTAACTGCTAAACGTTGGCTTGTATGCTCGTCAAGGGAGGCTGAAGCACTAGTTCATATGCGCGGAAGAATGGACTAAACAATGTTCTTTTTTGTGAAAAGTTGTTTGAATATGAATTAAGTGTATTAGAGATTTGGTTGAGAAAAAAGTTTGATTTGGACGTGTTTTAAGGTTTCGGTCGCACGGAGGCGAGGAAAGGATAAATTTGATCGCATTAGATGTTTTAAGAAGTAGCAATTGCTCACACACGAGTAAGAGAACTCGCACCCAAGCAATAGCTGACGATTGCTCATACACGAGTAAGAAAACTCGCACACAAGCAATCGACGAATTAAGGTTTATGTCTTTTAGAAGTGTCAATTGTTCACACACGAGTAAGAGAACTCGCACCTAAACAATCGAGGAGAAAGACCAAAGACTTGATCCCCCTCGCATCACTTTTTTAGGAAATTGTGTTTGAATATACGATTAAGTGTTTTGATAATTTGATTTGAAAAGATTTGAATGTTTGTCGAGTTCGTGTGTTTTAAAGGCGTCAATTGTTCGCACACGAGTAAGAGAACTCGCACCTAAACAATTGAAAAGTTAAGGTTTAAGTTTTTTAGAGGCACCAATTGTTCGCACACGAGTAAGAGAACTCGCACCTAAACAATCGGCAGGTTAAAGTTTAAGTTTTTTAGAGATGTCAATTGTTCACACATGAGTAAGAAAACTCGCACCCAAACAATCGAAGAGAAAGACCAAAGACTCGATCCCCCTCACTATTCACCTTTAGTAAAATGTTTAAGTATGATTATGTTTATTAATTTGACTTGAAAAATACTCGATGTTGATCGAGGTTTGAACGTACGTACGAAATGGTTGAGGACTAATGGAAAGGAGGTCCTATGGTTTAAGGTAAGGTCGATTGCGAGGCAAAAGCGCTCGACTTACAAGAGGTAAGGGACTTGATATGTGGATCAAGTGTGCTATGGAGATTAATTGTATTTGATTTGGAAAAACACTTGACGTTGGATCAAGCTTGTTTATTGTTGTAAAAAAGGGGTTGATTTTAATCTTATGGGAGAGGGGTGTAATTAATCAAGTGGGAATAATATCAAGTTATAATTAAAGTAAGCCAATCACATACACACATATAAACCAAAGTGAAATGTGCAACAATTATCGTTGTATAAAGCCCAAGAGGAGGCATTGTGAGGTCGATTGCGATCGTGAAAACGATCGACTTACAAGGTATGAAAATGGTTGACATAAAGTCACAATATTAGTTTGAAAAAGATTTTTTGGTTTGAACAAGCATATTATGAAAGACAAATATAATAGAGGCAAGATCATAATCCACATGAATACCACACTAGGATTAAGAATCAAACAAAGTGGGGGAAAGAAACATGCTTCTAACATGGATACAATCCTATAATGAGGCATGAAAGATAAAATCGAGATTCTAGGGGTATCTAACGGAGAAGGTCCGTTGCCTCTTCAATGCGTGCAAAAAAAACTCAAGGAGACTTGTAGAAGCTTCGCACGATCAATCCAATAAGCTCAAGTGTCCAACGTCACAAATCAACCTCCAAGATCAACTGAGCCAAAATAAAAAGTACTTAACAAGAGAGTCAAAAAGTTAGTAAGAACTTAATAAAAGATAGCTAATTAAAATTCTAACCAAAAATCAATTAAGAAAAAAAATGACATTTGAACAAAAACTACTCAAGATCATTATTGAAAATTAAGCAAGAATTAATATCAAAAGTTTAGTCCAAAATAATTAATCCAACATCTAATGAAAATTAAATAATCTAAACTCAAACTAAAAAATGAGATTAAAATTTAACAAACCAAGATCACTAACGAACTAACGTCAAATTACCCAAAATCAGATTATCGAAATCTAATATTAATAACCATGTAATTAGAAGTAAATAAAACTCTAAATCAAAAATAAGTTAATAAAAATTGTAATCACAAAAATCCAATAAAAACCTAATTGAAACCAGAGTTGGTAGTAGAAATATAGGGGGTATGATATGGGAAACTCATGCGAAAACAGCATGGGCTTGAATAAGCCCATCTAAACCCAAACGAAGGGTGGTGCAGCATGGAATTATGATGTGAAGTGAAGAGAAACAAAATCATGGGCTACACGGCCCATTAGCCGTCTGCGAGTATTAAACAAGAACAACACTAGGTTTTCTCAAAATGAAATGGATATACGATACTTCAATATCAAAAGACATAATGCAATAAAAAACACGGTCAAAATAATAGCATCAACCTTCTTAAAAGTAAAAGTAAAAAAGGAAAGAAAACAGAGCAAGTTGTTCAGAACCCAAACAATCAAAAACTCCATGAATCAACCATTGAATCTCGTTCAACCTTCCCGTTCACACAAAACCTTCTCGCGGCACAACAGCAACAAAACGTCAAAGGCACAACAACGTCGTAGTTCCGAGACTCAACCTCTTCACGATCCGAGCACCTCCTTCGTCTCGTTCAACCTTCGTAAATCGCTTCTCCCTCGTCTCATTCATCGTTTAGATTTCAATCGATTTGTCCCAAGTTTGTTCAAGTTTCGATCTCTCCTTCATTTCAGTTTCGACCTCCCTCTTCTTCTCCTTCTCGTCTGGTTCTGAAATTTCTGGATCTGAGTGGTTTGTGGTTGCGATTTGAAGAAGGTTTGAGGAGATAGTGGTTGGTTTAGAATTGTTTGGGAAATTTTGGTTGTGGGAAAGAAGGAAGAGGTACTGTGTGAGGTTAGAGAAGATGAATAGTGAGGCTTGTTGTTGGGTTGTGAAAGAAAGTGTTGAAGGCGTGGTTCTGTGAGGTTCTGGAATTGGTTTTGAAGCAGATGAAATTGTTTATTAAGTTTGGAGATGGAGGAAGGATTGTGATTGAGTTAAGGATTGTGAAGATTGAGGGTGAATTTTCTGTAGCGTGACGAAGGCTGAGAGAGCTTTTTTTGTCAAATCATTGTGAAGGGATTCACTTTTATAGAGTGGAACGAGGGTAGAAATGGAAATGAAGTGTGAGCTGGAAATTGTACGGAATTGTGGAATTGATGCGTGATGTTTGCATGGTGCAGGTTGGTGAGCGGCGAATGGATGTACGGAGGTTTTGTGTAGCAACTCATTTGTGGTTGTGTGTGATGATGCGTTGCGTTTCGCAGGTGGGGTCACTTGTAACCTTTGGCAGCTGGAGATCAGTGAAAATCATGAAGGGAAAGAAAGCTGGTGCGTGGATTATGCGGTCAGTTTGATGAATGTGTTGCGAAATGTTAACGGTTAATTGGTAAGGCTGGAGCGTGAGGTTATGTGAATTGGCTTGAGCATGATTGTAGCATCAGGGTGCGTGGAATTGCCTAAGGTGCCTCGTGACGGTTTCGTCTTGTATTACAAAGTGGGGTCAGATTTTGCTTATGGTTTTGCTTCTTGCACAGGTACTGTGGTACGCAGGTTTGTTGGAGAATGAACTGCAGTGTGTACGGTTTCGTTGCATGAAAGCTGCGTAGATGCCGTGTTGCGAATTTTTCACGATTTGGAATATTGTGTTGAAGGATGGCGTATTGGTGTGTGAGGGAGTTTTCATTTCTGCGTATTCGTTTGGAATTGGAAAACTGTTCGAAGCAGCACAGCGTGATGTGGGGTATTGGTGTGTATTTAAAGTTTGTTGTGGGATGGCAAACATGGTCTGTGCATGTCAGCTCCTTTGGTTTTTTTTTTTTGGAAATATTTGGGACTTTATGAACATTTGGTTAGTTTGAAAAGTATGAATTGAAAATTGAATTGAATATGGACTTTTGGTTTTGGAACATGAAATTTGAAAAATGGTTATTAACATGAATTTGGTCTAGAAAAATGAATTAAATTGAAAGGTGGATTTGAAGAATGGTTTGGGTTTAGAAAAAAGGATTTAGGGTGGATATGGATTTAATTAAATGGATTTGAAAAGAAACATGGTTATGGGTTGAACTTTTGGATATGGAATAATTAAAATGGATATTTGGATAAAAATGTATTTGAAATGGATTAACAAAGTATTTGGATTAAAAATGATTAAAATGGATATGGATTGGATGAAAATGTGGTTTTGGAGTTTTAAATTGTATTGGATTTGGAACTGGGTTAAAACAATTTATGAATTAGATATAAAAATGAATCAAGAAAAATAGAAATGGATAATTGGTAAAATATGGATAATGACACATAAATGGATATAGATAGAAATTTGGACGTGGATTTAAGAGTTGGTTTAGAAATGAATATGGGTTTATGAATTTGGTTATTGGAAAATATGGAGTTGAAAAGTGGATAAATGGATGTAAAATGAGATATGATTATTTATGACAAAATGGATAATAGGAAAGGTAAAAATGGTTATGGATATTTGTAATGGATAATGGAAATGGTTATAAAAAATGAATAAAAGAAAAAGATAGGTTAATTAAAAGTGAAAATGGACAAATGGATTGGATATAGATATGATGGTTAGTGGATGAATGTTCAGATGAAAACTATCCACAGGTAGGACAAATTTGGGGTATGACAATGTGACATTGGCTTATTTGACTTGTTTGAAAGGTTGTGACTGCCTCTTCCCTTTGTAATGAGGGATACCCATTGCAGTCAGTCCTTAGATGCACACTCCTTTTGGAAATTTGAACACTTGGTCAAATTAACTGAAGACTACCCTGCCCCAAGGTTAAATGTGAGGGTTTTCTTATTTATAAAAGAAACTCCTACTTCAAGGCTCAAAGGGGTTAACAAGGGATTATCTTCCTTATATCTCCGGTGTTTGGGAATTTGAAACAATGCATGTACATCATCAGCAGGGTCTTATTCAAAAGCATACAACCAGAAATTTTGCGTTTTCACTTCATCATCCTCCCTCCAAGAGTTTAAACAAGAAGTTGGTATTGCAAATGCAGAAAACCAATTACGAGCGAATGCGAATGGATCACTTCAAGATAAACATACTCATTGCATTATGATTAATATTCAAAATAAACAAGTTCTCTATGCATACAAAGCAATAACAATCATAAAATATTACAAATGAAAATGCAGTAAATGAATTAAAGATCTGAGGAAACTGTGTCAGCTTGAGCTTGAAAGAACATTATCGACTTTCTTGGGAGTCACAAAAGCAAACATACAACCACGGCGGGTCACTCTACTAACATCAGCATAAAGGCGTTCCATTCACAAATGTGCTTCCTTCCTTAAAGGTCAACACATCATCGTCAATCATCTCTTGAACCTTTTCTTGGAAAACCTTGCACTCCTCAATTGGATGCCCCATTACTCCATCATGAAACTCACAACTGGTATTTAGATTGAACCAAGGAGGGTGATACTTCATGACTCTGGTCTTTCTAGGTGTCATCACTGATTTTCGAGCAAAATAAGACCACAATTGACTATAAGTCATTGGAATTGGATCAAACTAGCGAGTCTCTCTTTCTGAATTATTCAGAGGTCTCTGATGCTTCTGGAACTGATTCTGATGTTGGTGATAAGGTACCGGAACTAGAGCTTATGGAATCTGAGGAGAATCATGAATTGCATCAACTTCAACATTTTCTTCCTGGGAATCACATATAGATTTCTCTTCACTTGCATGGTCATCTGGAACATCTCTGATCCTTCCACATTTAAATGCATTCTCGAGGTTTACTCCGACTTCCACAATTTTGGAAAAATCTAGAGGTACAACGCCTACCATCCTGACATAATAAGAGTCTGACAGCGTTCTTAGAAACATTTTGGACAATTCCTTCTCTAAGAGTGGTGGATGAACTTGGGCTGCTAACTCTTTTCACGTTTGTGCATACTCTCTGAAGGATTCATTATCCATATGACTCATGCTCATCAATTCATCACTATCTGGAGCCATGTCCAAATTGTAGTTATATTGTTTTACAAAAGCATCAGCTAGGTCTTCCCAAGACTGAATATGGTCCCTTTTCAGTTTCGCATACCACATCAATGATCCTCCATATAAACTTTCTTGAAAGCAGTAAATCATCAGCAGATCATTGTTGATATGAGTGGTCATCTTTTGACAAAACATCGTCAAATGGTTCCTTGGACAGTTAACACCCTTGTATATTTCAAAGACAAACATTTTGAACTTCGGAGGAATAACCACATCTGGAACCAGGCACAAGTCATGAGCCTTAAAACTAGATACATCGGGTCTTGTCAACATTTTCAATTCCTCACTGAGATCTCTAAGTCCTTCTTTCATTTTCACAACTTTAAGATCAATCATCTCTGTCACAGGGTGGACATTCTGAGGATTTGGCATATACCTCGAAAATCGAGAATCTTTTTCAACAACCTGACCAACCAGATCATTTTGCACAGGTCGGGATCAAGTAGGAACATCCACTTGTGGAACATCGTCGTCCAGAGGAGAAGTTTTGGTAAATTTTTGGTAAAAAAAGCTCTGTACTTTGCTAGTATATGGAACATGACTGCTTTTGTGAGCGTCTTTGTTTTTCTCACCTACGGGTTATTTATGTTTCCCAACATTGATGACTTTGTTGATATCAATGCCATTAAAATTTTTCTGATTGGAAACCCTGTACCGACCTTGCTCGCAGATGCTTATCATTCTGTACACTTAAGTAATTTGTACAACGGAGGAATGGTCACATGTTGTGTACCCCTGCTATACAAATGGTTCACTTCCCATTTACCTAAGTCTGCCGCTTTTTGGGATCATAAGAGTGCTCTACGTTGGTCACAGAGAATCATATCTCTTGCCAACTCTGACATAGTGTTAATATATAAAATTAAAGTCTTTGTATTCTGACTGTCAACCGAATTATATGCAGCAGATTGATGGATGTCAAAGGAATTCGAGTTTGTGCTATAGATAGTAGGGTGTTTTCGAAGATTTTACTTTCAACCAAGAAGTGGCATGTTATAAGACATTCAAAAAAGAATTCGAAAAAGACAGTCGAAGAAGTCATTCAAAGAGTCGAATATTGTCGATCAAGCAAACAACTCCTACAAGGAAGTTATTAGAAGTTATTAAAAGTAGTTATCCAAAAGGACATGTGTCAATCTTAGATTAAGGAAGTTATTAAATAAGACACTTGTTAAAATCTTAGATGTAGGAAGTTATTTTCTTTTCTCTATAAATAGTTGTAATTACTATATTTTAGAGGTTGGATCATATTTTTTGAAAGTCTTGTAACACCCACGCCGCAAGGGAAAACGGGTTTAGGGACGGATAAAGATGGATTCCATCCACCCTTTACATTCTCTTCAATTTAATATTGTTTTGTTTATGCTTTATTTTCTTTTTCATTTCGCAATTCTACATTTCTTTTCATTTCCTTTATTTTTCTTTCTTTTGAATGCTCACTTGAGTTTTATTTCTTTTAAGTTGCCATGAGACAACTTGTTTTATAAAAGTTGTTGGAATCATTTCTGACACTAAGAAGAACAATGATTTTGTTCTTAGAGAATGCATATGAATTGATATCATAAATCGCGAGACTTGAACGAATATTGTAAAAGGAATTTTATCCAGTTCTAAAGTGATAATGATTGTTTACATTACCAAATATCGGTGTAAACAAATTGGTGAACCTGACGTGAAATTTCAAGTTTAGCGTGATTCAACAGTTATATGCATAAAAAATGGTTTTTGAGAAATAGAAATCGTACATGAAATGGTTTTTAAGCCATATTATTAAAAAAAATATATGTCGAAACCATTAAAAGAGAACACCAATTGAATTGGAGAATCTTATCAAAATAATTTAGAAAAGTTTTATCCTTTGAGAGGCCTCTAATGATTAATCATTGTGATTTAATTTGCATGTCAATGCAAGGTGTGTTTCGAGACACAAATGATACATCTGCAGTTTAAGGCTTTTGAATTGTTGTCAACAACACACTTAAAATGTGTTAAATTGACAATTAGTTTTTTGGTCGAAACTTGGTTTAAAGGACAAATGGTTGTTTTCGACTAAGGTTTTTAAGGATTAAATTCCAATAATGGTCGAAGATGGAAATATGACAGCATGTCATCTTGAAATGTTTCAATGACAATGAAGTTATTGGATTGATCATGGGAGTCGAAATTATCTTCAAAAATTTTCTAAGTTTTCAAAAGAGGTTGTTATATGTTCTCTATGAATTGGTGACATGATTTAAAATGGTATTCCTCCCCACTTCCTTCGAGAAGCAACATTTAGGGAGGGGCTTATGATAATATCACAAATATATAATTGTTGGTATTAACAAAGACTTGGTGTTAGAGGTCGAATGACTATCTTGTGTTTCTCACTTTAATACATATATATTGGGTCAAGTTGGAAAACATGGAAGTGAGGCAAAGGAACATCATATGTCGAAATTAGCCATATTAAGTGGAATTCGATAAAACTCTTTTGTGACATTCGACTAACATGTGAAGCAGTTACAAAGTTTGAGTGCACTATATAAATACTTAGTATTTATCATTTTCCTTTCAGTCAAAAGACAAATACTGGGGGGCCTCTGTTAATATATAAAATTAAAGTCTTTGTATTCCGACTGTCAACCGAATTATATGTAGCAGATTGATGGATGTCACAGGAATTCGAGTTTGTGCTATAGATAGTAGGGTGTTTTCGAAGATTTTACTTTCAACCAAGAAGTGGCATGTTATAAGACATTCAAAAAAGAATTCAAAAAAGACAGTCGAAGAAGTCATTCAAAGAGTCGAATATTGTCGATCAAGCAAACAACTCCTACAAGGAAGTTATTAGAAGTTATTAAAAGTAGTTATCCAAAAGGACATGTGTCAATCTTAGATTAAGGAAGTTATTAAATAAGACACTTGTTAAAATCTTAGATGTAGGAAGTTATTTTCTTTTCTCTATAAATAGTTGTAATTACTATATTTTAGAGGTTGGATCATATTTTTTGAAAGTCTTGTAACACCCACGCCGCAAGGGCAAACGGGTTTAGGGACGGATAAAGATGGATTCCATCAACCCTTTACATTCTCTTCAATTTAATATTGTTTTGTTTATGCTTTATTTTCTTTTTCATTTCGCAATTCTACATTTCTTTTCATTTCCTTTATTTTTCTTTCTTTTGAATGCTCACTTGAGTTTTATTTCTTTTAAGTTGCCATGAGACAACTGTTGTTGGAATCATTTCTGACACTAAGAAGAACAATGATTTTGTTCTTAGAGAATGCATATGAATTGATATCATAAATCGCGAGACTTGAACGAATATTGTAAAAGGAATTTTATCCAGTTCTAAAGTGATAATGATTGTTTACATTACCAAATATCGGTGTAAACACATAGATTGGTACAATCGAATCTAGGACGGGATAAGAATCATTGATCATTGTGGGAACTTCCCTAATATACCCCTCATAGGAACTAAAGGAGGAATCAACTATCATCCAGTTTTAGTTCGCCGTCAACTCGGATACCCGATGAGACATGTCCCACGTAATGTTCATCTGGAAGGTCTTTTCTTCAAGGAAGGAGAAAATGACAGGGCAATAAAGACAGAAATAGTGCATGCTTGGAAACATGTTCACAAGAAAGGAAGAGAGTCTCTAGGAAAACCAGACTGTGTCTCTGTGGAACCTTATCTCCACAAGGTACAAACTAGAGCTCTCAAATTAAGGATGCCTTACCCTTGTCAAGAAGGTCTTCCGTTAAAGGAATTTTTCCTTTAGTTTATGTCCGATACAGAAAAACTCCAGGTCACTATCAGCAAAGTTCAACAAGAGAAGAAGTCTTGGAAGATCAAGTACCGCATTCTCAACATAGAGTGTAACAAAATACAATAATTGTTAAAGGAAAAAGACACTTTGATCTAGATTTTAGAGCAACATGCTGTAGAAAATCAAGAAGACCAAAGGAATTTGCTCGCTCCTTTCACTTGGCAAAGGAATGACAACTCGACAACGGCTCAAGAGCCCCGGTCAAAGAAAAGGAAAATACCAGAACTAGCACCTGAGCTCTCTTCAGAGAGGATTCAGGATCCATAAGTTTAGACATTTCCTTTTACAACACTTTGTAAAATACTGTATTTCCATTTCCGCAGTCTTTGAATTCAATAAAACGGGGTCTCCCCACTGTATGATATTTGCAATCCAATTGTTGAAGTTTATTTTGATTAAACAAAAAAATTATTAATATAATTATTGCATATCATTCATCATTCTCACATAACGCATTCTTCTTACCTTCGAATCTCACGTCTGTATCTCGATTCTAGTCAAACTCTCTCATTCGTACAATACTCGGGCCAGTCGACAAAAGAAGATGGATAATATCGAGGAAGAGAACAGAGAGTTGAGAGAAGAACTCGGCGCTCTAAAAGAAGATTTGAGGAAACTTCACAATGACATGCAAGCTCTGGCAACAGCTCAGATACAAAGGACTGTGATCTCAGAGATCACATCGACGCCCATAGTGGAAAAGTATGATCCTCGGTATAACATGCCTAAAGATCGTCCCTAGGGCATGCCTATCAACTATATCCTAGAAGGATATATTCCGCCGATCATGAAAAATCTGGAAACTGCAGCAGGAGCCGCTGGGCCTAAAGGCTACAAAGTTCGAGAAAGCGAAGACGCAAGGTTTACGACATCAACTCCTAAAGGTTACAAACTTCGGGGCATGGAAGCACCAAGAATCACTGTCGTAATGACTACACCACCACCCGTGGTACACACTGTCCCGGAAGGGCAGATTCCACAGATACCTTCTGGTGGAAACGAAAGTGTGGACGACAGAATAAAGGAGTTCCAGGAACAGTTCCTAGAGATGTAGAAGGAACTGCATGCCATTCGCGGTCAGGATCTATTTGGAAAGGACACTGCAGACCTTTGTCTGGTCCCCAATATGAAAATTCCTCACAAATTCAAGGTGCCCGAATTTGAAAAATACAGGGGTAACTCTTGCCCTCAAAGTCATTTGGTGATGTACGCTCGAAGGATGTCAACTCAGACAGAAAACCAACAGCTACTGATCCACTATTTCCAAGATAGTTTAATCGGTGCCGCACTCAAATGGTACATGGGCTTAAACCGCACCAAGATCGTCACTTTCAAAGATCTTGGCATTGCCTTCGTTCAACAATATAAGTATAATCTGAATATGGCACCAGATAGAGATCAACTCAGAGCGATGTCGCAGAAGAACAAGGAAACCTTCAAGGAATATGCTCAGAGATGGCGTGAAATCGCCGCCTAGATTTGTCCACCTCTTGAGGAAAAAGAAATGATGAAGATCTTCTTAAAGACCTTGGGCTCATTTTACTGCGACAGAATGGTCGCCAGTGAGCCCAGCGACTTTACCGAGATGGTAAACATGGGAGTACGCCTTGAAGAGGCAGTCCGAGAAGGACGTCTGGTCAAAGATGTCGGACCATCAAGCAGCACAAAATGATACGTAATGCTTTCTCTAAGAAAAAAGAGCAAGATATTGGTAATATCTCTCTCAAAAAGCTAAGACGGCGATACCAACCAGTAGCAGCTGTAACTCCTGTTATCAACCCTGCGCCTGTTCCAACGTATCAACCTCAGGTTGCTCAGAGCCAACCGAATCAACAATAATATCAGCAAAGGACACAACAACCTCTTCAGCAGGCTCGTCCTCAACACAACAACAACCGTACAACGCGACCACAGGGTTCGACCCTATACCAATGTTGTACGCAGAACTATTTTTGTTACTACTGGTCAAGGGGCATGTCCAAACCATGTCTCCTCTTCCAATACCGGAGAATCTGCCTTTTTGGTTTAAAGCAGATCAGACTTGCCCTTACCATTAAGGAGGACTAGGGCATAACATAGAAAACTGTCTCAGCTTCAAATCTGATGTGCAGAAGCTTGTCAGGAACGGGGTCCTATCCTTTAAAGATACAAATCCAAATGTTCAGACGAACCCGTTGCCTCAACATGAGAAGACAATAGTAAATTTAATTAAGGAAGAATTCAGCCACAACTATCAAATTCGTGATGCACTCTTGTTAAAAACCAATCTGGTCAAGATGCATTGTAAACAGAGCGGATACGGTCATGTACCGTCACATAATTATCACTAGTGTGATATCTGCTCTGAAGATAATCAAGAATGTTCTGTGGTGCAATCAACTCTACAGGAACAGATGGATCCAAGATCACCGAATTCGTGAGGTCAACATGACTTATATGAATTCCAACGTCGTTCAAAACCACAACATTCTGGCGATGAATGTCAACTTGGTGGCAATGCACTCAAGGCAAAGCCAACATCATGATCTGCCACTGCACAATTATGATTCCTGTTTGATTTGCTCGGTAAACAATCAGGGATGCTCCTTTGTACTAGAGGCCCTCCAGTGTCAGATGGATCTTGGATGGATTTAGGATTACCGCGATAGAAGTCATTATCAAGTTAACATGATTCAAATGTTTAATGTTCGCTTGATGAATACCAGCTTGGTGGAATTACACGCTAAGCAGGTCCAGCTCAGTTTTCTGACTTCGCATAAATATCATAACTGTAAAGTATGTCGTGAGAGTGACCAAGGCTGTGCACTCGTCCAAAGAACACTTCAACACTTATTGAACCACTGGTGACTTCCGATCTATCTAGATGAAGACACACAGCAAGTCAGCATGACTAACGAGAACCCTACTAGACATCAAAGTCAGTATATTCAATTAATGGAGACAGATCTAGTAAGGTTACACTGCATACAAAGAGGGCGTGGCCAGGTGCCACCATATAACTATGAGCGCTGTAGAGTTTTCTTAGAGGATAACCAAGGATGCTACCTCGTGCGAGCACCTCTTCAAAATCAGTCGAACCGCAAAGAGATTCGACCATGTTCAAGCTCTGGGTCAATCAACTCGATACCAGACTATTTCGCTGATCGAGTCAAAGATGTTGTTGTAATCTCCAACCAAAAGAGGACTAAAGATGTTTGCACCATTATCCCTCTACTTGACGAATCAAGAGTTCCTCTCGACAGTAGAAAAGTTCCCAACCAAGAACTGATTGAAATTACCTACAATGGTCAGAAAAATCAAAAGGCTGCTGTAGTTATCTATCTTCCAGGACCAATCCCGTACGAATCAGCTAAGGTTATCCCTTACAAGTATGGTGCAACAATAATTGAGAATAGAAAGGAAATTCCATTACCCTCCGTCGTGAATATTACAGACATCAGCCGAGTAACACGGAGCGGTCGAATCTTCAACCGAGGAGCTAGAGAATCCACCAAAGAAAAGAAACCTCAAATAGAAGTTCCCAATCAACCAGTCGGTCAATCCAGTAATCCCGACCTTTCAAAGAACAACGATGAGATGCTGAATCTCATCCAAAAAAGTGAGTATAACATTGTAGATCAACTGTTGCAAACTCCTTCGAGAATCTCTGTGATATCTCTTTTACTCAGTTCCGAAGCTCACATGGAAGCTCTACAGAAAGTCTTAGAGCAAGCCTTTGTGGAACAGGATGTAACAATAAGGCAATTCGACAACATCATCTCAAACATCACTTCCTGCAACAACTTAGGATTCAGTGATGAGGAACTGCCGGAAGAAGGGAAAAATCACAACATGGCGCTTAACATTACAGTCAACTGCCAGGACGATGCTTTAGCCAACGTACTGGTAAACACCGGATCAGCTCTAAATGTTATGCCAAAGTCTACTCTGATGCAATTATCATACCAAGGATCTCCGATGAGAGGTAGTGAGGTCATCGTTAAAGCATTTGACGGATCCCAAAAAATAGTTATCGGCAAAGTAGATCTTCCCATAACTATCGGTCCTCACACTTTCCAAGTCACTTTCTAGGTCATGGACATCCGGGCAGCATACAACTATTTGTTAGGAAGACCTTGGATACACGAGGCTGGGGCAGTCACTTCAACACTTCACCAGAAGCTAAAGTTCGTCAAGAATGACTAACTAGTCACAGTCTACGGAGAGCAAGCCTTGATCGTGAGCAACTTATCATCTTCCACTTGTGTAGAACCAGAGGAGGTTGTTGGAACCCAGTTCCATGCGCTTTCCGTGAGCAATCACAACCAATTAGAAAGAGGAACTTTGATTTCCTCATACAAAGAAGCTCTCGAAGCGATCAAAAGTAACAATGCAAAAGGATGAGGACAACTTGTTATTCCTACTGACAACAAGACAAAGAAAGGTCTTGGTTTTTCTTCTACCTGTACCCAAACTGCTACTAACGATGAAAGTCTTCATCCCATTCAGAACTTCTTCCATAGTGGAGGTTTCCTTCACCCAGTATCTCAAGAAGTACATACCATCAATGAGGTTGATTCCTTTGATATAGATGAAGAATGAAAGTCATATCTCAAAGAGGATGGTTATATGTCTCAGGACGAAATGCATACGCCATTTTGCTTTCCCACACAAAGTTCGAGATATATACCAAGTCCAGATGTCAAGATGATATACGGAGATTGGGATCCAGAAGGATGTCGTGCTCCACCAAACTCATTAGAGGAGGACACTCTGATGAAAGACAACTTTAACAATGACTATTATGGCCCAATGGATGGCCTGCCAATCTGGCAGCCGTACCCAGGAGACTCGGGGCAAAAGAGTCATCCCAACGATGAATATCAGCTGAGCATCATTGAAAAGAATACCTACGTCCCCGCCGAATCATGGGATCATTACTCAGGGCATTCAGAAAATATCTAGTACAACGATGAATTTGCAAAGACTGCAGGACAAGAGTTCATCAACTACGCTTTTCTTGAGGTCAACATCATCGAAAGGGATGACTCCTCCAGTTCCAAAGAAGTGTGGGACACCTTAGGATAGGGGTGGCAAACGGGCATGCCCGACCCATCTAGGCCCGCCCTGCAAATTCCCGCAAAAAAACGAGGCGAGGCGGGGCGGTCATAGTTGAGGATCCGGGCCTAAAACCTAGGCCCACCCCGCAAAAAAGTGAGGACGGGGTGGGGAAAACCCGCAGA
The DNA here is from genome assembly GCA_022829125.1 of Lathyrus tuberosus. Taxonomy (NCBI): domain Eukaryota; kingdom Viridiplantae; phylum Streptophyta; class Magnoliopsida; order Fabales; family Fabaceae; genus Lathyrus; species Lathyrus tuberosus. Next base: position 33,638,392 of record JALAZF010000006.1, on the reverse strand, counting down.
CACTGTACCTTTTAAGCCTAAAAACGCAAAATTTTATGTAAATGTTTGTGCCCGCAAAAGCCCATGAAGAAAACGGGGCGGGGAGGAGCAGACACATTAGAAGGTGAGGGCCTAAACTTTTGGCCCACCCCGCACTAAAGTGCGGGTAAAACAGGCATGACCAATGGGCCGGGCCTGTTTTGCCACCTCTACCTTAGGACAACCAAGTGGCAAGTACGACTTCTTGGTCAAATACACCGCTCCTAAAAGCTCTCGTATGAGGCTCGAAGACATCCAGCCAAATGGATGGGGAGATCCGCCTGAGAGTACAAACACTATGCAAGATACAGCTGAAGAATCCTCTTACGACAACTCTGCCTGGGAGACAGATTTCAATGATCCTGCTCCACCAGAAATCAGCATCATTTCTGAAGACAAACCAAGAAAGAAGGTACCAGACTTTGTGATTCACCGAGGAGTTCGCCGCTAATGGGTTGATGTCGATGTTCCGAAAGTCGTTTATAAGTCTAAGTAATTACCGTCTTTATCTTAACCTTTCACCCTGCCCAGGTGAAACGGATGTTTTGATAGGGCTCACTTTCTGTAAAGATACCTCTTCGCTTTGCCCAAAGCGACAGAGTTTTGTTTTATAGGGATGTAGTTTCAAGAATCAACCAAATCATAAATAAAATAACGTTATTCTGTAATTTCCGCATTTATTGTTGTTTTCTCTTTTCGCTTTTTCAGAAAATGGTAATCCTAAAAACAACTCAAATAATAATAACAAGCATTTTTCAGAAAATACACTGCACACACTCTTGCATTTCTCTCTATCTCTTCTAAAAAACAATCATCACGTTACGCAGATTGCTTGTTTTAAACCCCGTTGAAACACGCGATCAAATGCCTTCTCCCAACTTTAAATTCTCGGTATTTGAGGCTGAAGAAGAAATGATGAAGAAATTCCAAAGGAGATCTCACGACTACTCAGACAAGAGGAAAGGTCCATTAAACCTCACAAAGAGCCGTTGGAAACAGTCAACTTAGGTTCAGAAGAAGAGAGAAAAGAAGTCAAGATTGGGGCACTGCTCAGTTCGACTGTCAAAGAAAGTTTGATAAAGCTTCTCAAAGAATTTCCCGATGTATTCGCTTGGTCCTACCAGGACATGCTAGGGTTGGATACCAGCATCATGGAACATCATTTACCGTTAAGATCAGAATGTCCTCCGGTGAAACAAAGACTGAGACGGACTCACCCCGACATGTCCATCAAAATTAAAGAGGAAGTACAGAAACAGATCGACGCGGGTTTCCTCACTACATCGAAATATCCTCAATGGTTAGCCAACATAGTGCCAGTTTCGAAGAAGGACGGAAAAGTCAGAATGTGCGTGGATTACAGGGATCTGAACAGAGCCAGTCCGAAGCATGACTTTCCTTTACCACACATAGACATGCTGGTAGACAGTACAACAAAGTTCAAAGTTTTCTCCTTTATGGATGGATTCTCGGGCTATAATCAAATCAAAATGACGCCGGAAGACGTGGAGAAAACTTCGTTCATCACCCCGTGGGGCACTTTTTGTTACAAGGTAATGTCGTTCGGTTTGAAGAACGTCGGGGCAACCTATCAAGGGCCATGACCACTCTGTTTCATGGCATGATACACAGAGAAATTGAAGTGTATGTCGATGATATGATTGCCAAATCTAGAATGGAAGAGGAACATGTGACCCGCCTGTTAAAGTTATTCGAGCATCTGAAAAAGTACAAACTTCGCTTGAATCCCAGCAAATGCACGTTCGGTGTCCGTTCAGGGAAACTTTTAGGGTTCATCGTCAGCCATAAAGGAATTGAGGTTGATCCTGACAAGGTCAAGGCCATTCATGAAATGCCTTCTCCAAAGACTGAAAAACAAGTCAGGGGATTCCTGGGATATTTCAATTACATTTCCAGATTTATATTCCTCATGACCGCGACATGCACGCCTATCTTCAAATTACTCAAAAAGAATCAGGACTGCGTTTGGACAGAAGACTGCCAAACCGCCTTCGGCAGTATCAAGGAATACATGTTGAATCCACCTAATCTGTCTCCTCCAATGGAGGGAAGACCACTGATCAACTACCTAACAGTCTTAGAAGACTCGATGGGTTGTGTACTCGGCCAACAAGATAAAACAAAAAGAAAAGAGTCTGCCATCTATTATTTGAGCAAGAAATTCACCAACTGCGAGACTCAGTACACTATACTTGAGAAAACTTGTTGTGCTCTGGCTTGGGCAGCCAAACGTCTTCGTCAGTATATGATTTGTCACACTACTTAGTTAATCTTCGAAATGGATGTGATCAAGTATGTCTTCGAAAAGCCTGCTCTTACGGGAAGGATTGCCTGTTGGCAGATGTTGTTATCAGAATATGACATAGAGTACCGTGCTCAAAAAGTCGTTAAAGGAAGTGTCTTAGCCGATCACTTAGCTCATCAACCGATTGACGATCAAGAATCAGTCGGGTTTGACTTCCCAAACGAAGATGTTATGTACTTGAAAATGAAAGATTGCGATGAACCGCTACCCAGTGAAGGTCCAGAACCAGGTTCCCAATGGGGACTAATCTTTGACGGAGCTGTCAATCATTATGGAAACAGAATTGGGGCAATCATCATAACACCTCAGGGTACCCACATTCCTTTCACCGCCCGAATAACATTCAAGTGTACAAACAACGAGGCCGAATCCGAAGCTTGTATCATGGGTCTCGAAGAAGCGATTGACTTAAGAATCAAGGACTTGGATGTATATGGCGACTCAGCCCTAGTTATCAATCAGATTAAAGGAGATTGGAACACATACCAATCAGGACTGATCCCTTATAAAGATTACGCGAGAAAGTTGTTACCATTCTTCAACCGAATCGAGTTTCATCACATCCCTCGTGAGGAGAATCACATGGCTGATGCACTAGCCACTATCTCTTCCATGATTAGTGTAGGTCAATGAAATGACATGCCTAAGATTGACATAATGCGCCTTGAACAACCCGCTTACATCTTCACAATTGAAGCAGTTATAGATGACAAACCTTGGTATCACGATATCAAATGCTTCCTTCAGAAACAAGAGTACCCACCTAGGGCATCCAGAAAAGACAGAAAGATCCTCAGAAGGCTGGTTGGTAGCTTCTTCCTAAGCGGTGATACACTCTATAACAGAAACTTTGACATGGTCTTGCTCCAATGCGTAGACAGACCAGAGACAAACATGCTGATAAAAGAAATTCACGAAGGATCTTTTGGCACTCATGCCAACAGACACACAATGGCGAGAAAAATTCTAAGAGCAGGGTACTATTGGTTTACCATGGAATCTGATTGCTACAAGTACATGAGGAGGTGTCACAAGTGTCAGATATACTCAGACAAAATCCATGTACCGCCAACACATCTCAAAGTTCTCTATTTCCCATGGCCTTTTTCCATATGGCGAATCGACATGATTGGCATGATTGAACCAAAAGCTTCAAACGGACATCAGTTTATCCTGGTAGCCATTGATTACTTCACCAAGTGGGTCGAAGCAGCGTCATACACCAATGTAACCCAACAAGTGTTGGTCAGATTTATAAAAAACAATATCATATGCCGTTATGGTGTTCCAAGTCAGATCATTACTGATAATGGATCTTACTTGAACAATAAGATGATGAAGGAGTTGTGCGCCGAGTTCAAAATCAAACACCATAACTCATCTCCCTACCGACCTAAGATGAACGGAGCAGTAGAAGCGGCTAACAAGAACATCAAGAAGATCGTTCAAAAAATGGTTGTAACCTACAAATACTGGCACGAGATGCTACCCTTTGCTCTTCATGGTTATCGCAAATCTGTCTGCACTTCAACAGGGGCAACCCATTTCCCTCTAGTATATGGCATGGAAGCAGTTCTCCTCATAGAGGTAGAGATTCCATCAATCAGAGTATTGATGAAAGCTAAGCTAACAGAGGCTGAATGGTGTCAGAGTCGACACGATGAACTGAATCTGATCGAAGAAAAGTGAATAACGGCTCTATGCCACAGTCAGTTGTATCAACAAAGGATGAAGAAAACGTTTGACACAAAGGTCTAACCTCGCATCTTCAGAAAAGGAGACCTCGTGCTCAAGAAGATACAATCATTTCTCACTGATTCCCGAGGCAAGTGGGCTCCGAATTATGACGCCTCCTATGTAGTCAAGAAAGATTTCTCAGACGGCGCCTTGAGACTCGCAACCATGGATGGAGAGGAATTTGCCTACCCTACAAATGTTGACGTAGTCAAGAAATACTTCGCCTAAAATAAAAAAAAAAATAAAAAAACGTCTTGTTGGACTGAAAACCCGAAAGGGCGGTCCAGGCAAAAATTAGAGACATAATCAAAAATCATCCCGATGGATTGGAAATTTCAAACTACAATCCAGGCAAAAGTTAGGGATTCATGGCAAGTAACTACATCCAACAAAGGGGCAAATTCCCCAGCAACAGTCATGCCATCCATCAGGAAGACTCTAGTCATGGTCATCTTCGACAAAAGCTCAGGATTCCCAAGAATTCAAAGTTGGTAGAAGCATAGCGGTCGTTATGTTTCAATGTAGCCCTTTTTCCCTTAAAATTACCATTTTCTAACTTTGTAAATACTCTATGGAATCACGCGCTTGGCTGATTTTCATCCTATCAATAAAATTTGAGCCCTGGTGCTTTTGTTTGCAATTCTTATTTGTTTTAGCTTTACAGAACGACATTTTAACATGATTAACGATTCTTGAAATAAAACAAAAATGAATTTACTTGTCAAACTTTTTCTGCTTTTAAAATAAAGATGGCAATTATTTTGACTGTTGAACATTGAAAGAACATCAATCATTTCTTCGGAAATGGTTGAACCTCAAAGTGCAGAATCAAAGTACTCCTCCTAAACCAGTACGTCTGAGCGAAGGATCAACTGTGTCGGATGCAAATGTTACATCTGATATCCCCGACAGAGTTCTTATCTCCTAAGTCTGACCAACGTTTTTCCCCACAGGGACTATCTCTCCTAAGCAAGGCAGAATTGCTATCTTAGACCAAATGGTACTTTTTCGTCCCCAGCAGTGGCCGAGTATCCAGTCGTGTTCATCCACTAGTCTGTATGTCATGTCAGTTTCGTTAGCATAAACATACATACATCATGCATTATTGATTTGCATTCATATTCGTATTGCATCACTATCACTCTGGTCGGTCTTGTCCCCAAGTGAAAAAGTCCTCTCACTCGTGTTGTCAGTCCTTTCCTCGTCAGGAAGTGAACCATCTAAACAATCTCTCCCTAGTTTATTTCTGGATTAGAAACGGTCCTTTACCACTTTGATAACTTGAACCTCTGAAGAGACAAGAAGGTATTCGACAAACGTCACTCTTCACCATTGAAGATGATATCTTTGCTTTCCCGGGGAAAAGTATGATGTAATATCCCCAAGCAGGAAACAGTCTCTCAAGAGACCCGTTTTCCCCAATAGAGTCGACAAATGAAGTCTCTAATAGAGAAGTTTGTGCACCTCTACAACTCAGACAAATGGGTTCCCCAGCAAGTCTGACAACAAAACTTTTTTCCGTTAAATGGCATCTCTCCAGTAAAACTCGGCGAGAAGTTTGATGAAAACCGCTATAAATAGCGTCCCTTGTCAAGAAAGTTTATTGACAAAAGAAACTGAGACCAATTCCTTGCTGAAGACCAGGATCGAGGGGAAGTTTATATCCAAAACTGAGACCAGTTCCTTGGCTGAAGACCAGGATCGAGGGGAAGTTTATATCCAAAACTTAGACCAGTTCCTTGGCTGAAGACCAGGATCGAGGGGAAGTTTTACCTTTTCTAAGTATCACTGCTTAGCAAAAGAAGATGGATGAGCAAACTGCCATTCTTAACCACTGTCAAAATTTTGGGTATTCCGATATTTAATCCTCTTGCACCCCGAATGCCCGAATACCTTCGTCATTCGTACATTCGGGTCCAAGAAGATTAAATAAGGGCATCTGTCATACCCCAAATTTTAACCACCAAGATTTCCCATCATTGTGCAAATCATCATCACAATATGGATGTATTTTCATGCCTCATCAATCTCCTCAAAGATGATTGAGCATTCACCACAATCAAGAATTAGGGTTTTAAGCCCTCTCAGAACACTTAGACAAAGGATCAATCAAGGAATGACATGATCTTCAACTTGTATAGCCTCTCAAACACCCACAAAGGATCAAGAGGACTCCCACATCAAGAATCAAGCACAAGAGTGCAACATTCCAAGTGGATCAGGCCTCAAGATCGCCAGTGTCACCAAATTAGGGTTTTGGTCGACTAAGGCATCCAGATGGAAATTTTCCTCTGGGCATGAGCCAATACTTCAAAGCATAACTGAAGATACTCCAAGGGACCTCATAGACCCAATCATCAAGTCAATTTAACCTTAGGGGATGCATTAACAAAAAATCAGGAATTAGGGTTTCTTGACCTAGTTCACCCCTAAGTTGACTTTTTGGACAAAGAATGAGCCAAGACCTCAATACATGATTTGAGGACCTCAAATACACCACATTGATCCATTTTCAACAATGGATTGATCCAAGTAGCTTGATTCACAAGTTTCAATTTCATCTGGACCATAATTAGGGTTTTGGGGAAAAAGTCAACTGTATCTTTGACTTTTGACCAAGACATGCTCCCAAACCTTGGGACATGATTCAATACACCCTAAAACACCTATGGAATATATCCATTAGGTTTGATTTAGGTCAAGGACTTGATTTCACAAAGGATCGCACAGTTTGGATTTCATCCGATAAAAAGTCAACTGTGTACAAAATCAAGTTTGGCTTTTTGGAATTTTTCACAATTATGGTTCCTTGACCCTAAAATAATGTTAATGTGTGATTTGAATCATCATTCATCAAGAAAAATCAAAGAAAGTGAGTTAACTTGTAAAAGGGGTAACCATGAAAAAAACTTAGAATTTTTCTAAGTTATGGAACAAAGTGGCTAGGGTACCAACTTCCAAGGACCATAACATGAGATCCAAGCAACCATTTTGGGTGATCCAAAGCTGGATTTGTAGGTCTTGCTACACTCTACAAAAGCTTCAACTACATCAAGTTCCAATTCCTCATGGATTTTTAGTTATGGAGTGATCAAAATGGCTGAAAACATGAAATCGGTACTTTTCCAACACTTAGTGAAATTTTCACTAAGTCAAAATCCGTCTTACTTTTTCCAAAATTTAGGGACATTTTTCACCTTGATCCAAGTCAAACCAGGTCTAGGGGTGAACATCAAAGTTGAAGTATGCCATGAGGGCTTTCCAACAAGTACCAGATCATCTCCAAATTCCATTTGAGCAAGGAGATACAACCCTTGGAACATGGCATCATGAACTGGTTTTTACAAGGCAGAATTTGTGCATTTTGCTCGATTTGTCCAAATCTGATAAATCCAAGCCTTGTCATCAATTTGGACACATCTGAGGATCAAATCCAAGGGGGGTGATCTGATCTCCAAGCCTCCAAAGTCCAAGAATCTACATTAGGCTTGTCATCCCTAAAAAGGCGAAAAGATGCCAAGACTCCAATTTTGTTTCCAAGCATTTAATGGATGCATCAAGGTGGCATGAACTGAGCCTATTCCAACTGAATTCAGTCCAAGTTTATCTCTGAACCAAAGCTACAAAGCCTGTGCTCTAATATCAAGTCAATGGCTAGAGGAGACGTGTGATTCCTTTTGCATAACATTGGCCAAAGGCCTGCTGCAGTTGCCATTCACTATTGCCTGCAAAACAAACTTGCTCTACTATAAATAGAGCTCATTTGTGCTCAATTTTAGTACACCAAAGCACTACAACACTTGGTTTCCTCAAAATCCTTTTTTCTAGGCCAAAATGCCTTCTTTTGCAAGGTATCTCTGAGTTTTTGAGTTAGAAAGCAATTTCATCATAGCTTATGATCCAAACACCTCTAATATGTTGTATCTAAGCTATCCAAACACTATCATGTGACCTGTAACACCAAAATCTCAAAGTCCACTTCCAAAACCTCAAAATTTGACTTTTTTGCATTTTTCAAGCCATGCCTTGATTCAGTCACTTCCAAAACCAGATAAAACCTCAAACACACTTCAAATATCATCCTTGAACTATCCCAAATGGTTCCCTCATCTGGAACACTATTTGAGAGAGTTGCCATATTGGTCACTTTTGCCCCTTTTGCAAGAAAGAGCTCAAACTTGTTCCTGAAGATTCCAGCTGGTGTTGATCATTCTAAAAGCTTCTAAGGGATCAATTGAGAGTGTCTAAATCATCAAGTTACTTCTGGCACAAGAAACTTGGCAGATTGCATAAAAAGCTCCAAGAGGTAAGTGCATCACAACTTGAACTCTTTGAATTATGCATTGTTTTGAAGTCCACTACTCATAAACATCTCATATATGTTGTATATGTTGTGTTTGAACTAATTCATCATGTAATTCTAGCCTGTAACATAAGGTAGCATAGAAAATGCAAATATAGGCCTATTTCAAAACCACTATCGGGTTTTAAAATAGGGACCTCATCTGAAAAACCATGACCACCATTGGATTCCTTGAGAAATTCTAGGCCAGATGCATATAAATTTTGTCTCAATCCATGGAGAAATGAGAAAGTTAGAGGCTTCACGTAAATGGCCCAAAAGCGGGCCTTGTCTTGCCTTGCCCAAGCCTAAAACAAGGCACCCCTTATATATTTATGGGGTGGTTTTGATTCACGGATGTATCACCACCCCAGTGGTTACGCGCTCATGTGTTTGTCTTTGAGGTCTGGGGTTCGACTCTCCCTCGCCCCAGACCCTTTTTTTACCACTTTTTCCATTTTTTATATTTTTCATATTATTTTCTTAAATGATTTGAAAATTTAATTTCTCTCTTAATTTTAATTATTTTTTATTGGTTCTTTTTGCAAAAAATCACAAAAATATTAAAATATTTTATTCCACCAAAAAATCAAATTTAAATTATTTATTTAATATAGTTCATACTTTTGTAAATAAATTCATTTTTAATTGTTTTTAAACATTTCAAAAAGGAAATTATCACCTTGGAAATCAAAACCAAATGATTTTTAATTCATCTTGTGATTAAAACATCATTTTTCCAACCTCAACCAAAAATCACAAGTTGTTTATTCAAACTTATTTGGTTTTTTATCATTTTAATTAATTTTCTTTGAATAATTACTTTAAAAAATGATGAAATTAGGGTTTCTTTGATTTTCATCCTAACAAATATTTTTCAAACACTTTTTGGGCCTCTAATAGAGTGTAAGACCTAACCCTTGTTGTACATAAATCATTTTGGGCATCAGATATTGTATATGTCCCGACACGATAAAGAAAATCTCGGCGCGATCGCCTTTTTCAAACAGAAAACTCTATGGGCCTCTCCTTGAGTTGTAAGCCCCATCTTTTTGAACAAAAATACTCTTTGGGCCTCTTGAGAGAGTGTAAGACCCATCCCTTTGAAAATACAAACCATTTTTGGCCTCAAACATTGTATAAGTCCCACTGTGTTTTCAAAATCACGACGCAGTCGTCACCTCTTAAAACAAAATCATTTGGGCCTCCCCTTGTGTTGTAAGTCCCATCTTTATTTTTTTCTCAAAACATCTTTGGGCCTCTTGATAGAGTGTAAGACTCATCCCTTTATACAGAAAACCTTTTTGGGCCTCAATCGTTGTATAAGTCCCGTTACGATCTTCAAAACAATGGTGCAATCACTGTTAAACAATGGGTCTCTCCTTGAGTATAAGCCCCAACAACCTTTTCAAAAACAACTTCTCTTTTGATTTAGATTCAAATATATGTTGTTATCAAAACTTTCTTTAATTTCTTTGAATAACTAACAATACAACATGGAAGCTTGCTCACCTGTAAGTTTTATCGGCTTTCTTTTATCTGCTTTAATATATATAAATTGTATTATGGGAAGCTGCTCCACTGTAAGTCTTCTTTCATATCCTTTTAAATACTTGTCATATATCGACTGTATATATACTAGTATAGCTATTTAGAGTTTTCCCCGACAACTAGGTCTAGAACTAGGTAAAGCCAGTAGGTCACTCTTAAATACAGTCAAAACTAGATCCCCATAGGATTTCCAGATACAGTCTTGCCTCCTCTTGGGCTTATACAATATGGAACAAAGAGAAAAGTAGTATTCTCGGTGAACCTTTTCTCAGACCGTCACTATTAGAAACTGTCAAAGAAATTCTACTCCCCAGAGTTGATCTATTCTCGGTGAATAGCATCTCTTGAGTTTCTTCAAACCTCAGAACTTTCACTAAATGATCTATTCTCGGTGAATAGCATTTCTTGAACTTTTCTTGGTTTGGGACCCACAGGCTTCCTAAAAGCATCCCCACCTCCTTTTGGGTATTGTACAAGGACCCTCCGGCTTCTTAAAAGTTCTCATGCCTTCTCTTGGGCTTAATACAAGGACCCTGAAGACCTCCTAAAGGTATAAGACAGACTTAGTCATCCTTTGCTAGAGCAGTCTTTCCAGTGTCAAATCTCAGACCAATTCAGGGTTGATTCTCATCCCTCAAAACCCTTGCCTCTTTTTGTGCATCATACAAAAGATAAAACTCTTCCACACCAGTAGACTTAGACAGTCTAAACTCCCTTGAGTCTTAAAGACATTCTCAAGTTCCCTATAGACATAGGAAGAAACCCTGATCATTCTGGATCAATCTCCAGCAGAGTTAAAAGCCCTTGGGTTCTAAAAACCCAGTCTCTCTCCTAAAACTCCCCAAGCCAGGGTCAATTTATCACCAGTATAACACTATCCCAAATCAGAACCTCAAGGTCTCTGATATCTCAAATCTTCTGGAACCCTAAGCAAGAGTTGATTCCCCACTTGGACCTGCCTAGGGATCTCAATTATCCCCGGCAAGAAGCTAGTCTCCTCTTAGGCTTTATATAATGATCTTTCCTCAGCATAGCCAGCCTCCTCTTAGGCTTTGTACAATGATTCTCCCCAGAGGAGCTAACCCTTTAAGACTCTCTTGTTGAGTCAATCACTTTTCAGACTCTCTTATTGAATTAATCACTTTTCAGACTCTCTTGTTGAGTCAATCACTTTTCAGACTCTCTTGTTGAGTCAATCACTTTTCAGACTCTCTTATTGAGTCAATCACCTTTCCAGCACTCTCTTGATGAGTCAACCCTTTTAGCCTCAATCTTGGGCTTTGTAAAAGATAGATAAAAACACTCTCTTGTTGAGTCAATCTTTTCCAGCCTCCTCTTAGGATTGGTATAAATATTTCCCCTAGCGGAAGTCAGCCTCCTCTTAGGCTTTGTAAAATGATTTCTCCAGCTTGTTCAGCCACAATTCCGGGCTTTGTACAGGACAGATAAAAGCACTCTCTTGTTGAGTCGAACCCTTTTCAGCCTCCATCTTGGGCTTTGTACAAGATACCATATAAATTTCCTAAGCAGAGTCAAATCTCTTTTTAGCCTCAATCTTGGGCTTTGTACAAGACAGATAAATACTCTCCAGCAGAGTCAAACTCAGTTCAACCTCCGTCTTGGGCTTTATACAAGACAACAAAATATAGCCTCATCCGAGTCTGTTAAATTTCCCATTTCAGCCTCCATCTTGGGCTTTGTACAAGATACATATAAAAACCTCCCCCAACAGAGTCAAAATCCCTTTTACCCTCAATCTTGGGCTCTGTTCAAGACAGACAGAACATTTTCCCCGAAAAAGTCAAACTTTAGCCTCCTCTTAGGCTTCGTATAATGATATCCCAAAAAGAGTCAGTCTCTTTTTTTGCCTCAATCTTGGGCTTTGTACAAGACATATATAAACACTCTCTTGTTGAGTCGATATTTTCTAGCCTCCTCTTAGGCTTTGTATAAGGACTTCCCCAGTAGAGTCAATCAACCTCTTAGCTTCAACCTTGGGCTTTGATCAAGGCACACAAAAATCAACAATTCCCTCAGAGGAAATCCAATCCCTCTTTTGAGATGACAAATTCTCTCTCAGTTAAACCTTTTAGCTTCAATCTTGGGCATTGAACAAGACACAAATGAACCTTTTAGCTTCAATCTTGGGCTTTGAACAAGACAAAAATACTCCTTTAGCTTCAATCTTGGACTTTGAATAAGACACCAAAACATCATCTTTTTCCTCCCATAGAATAAGAGGAACTACGATTGCTCTAATTTCCTTGTTTCATTAAACGGGAATACATAGGCATAAGATTGTGAAATCTTAGCGAGCATACTAAATCAAAACTCTAGGTCCAGTACCTTCACACATCAATCAAACATCAGGTCCAGTACCTTACCAAAAACATCGGAAATACCCGAACATCAACATTAACTCATTCTCTCTCTCATACTTCCCAAGAAACTTTCCCAACCCATTAACGGATAAACACCATCAAGTGTAAAGCGAAACCTAAAACTAACATCCTGTGGATAACCACATATAGGATGGGTAATTGACAACTCCCCATTGTATAACCTGACCCCGGACCCCCCAATCTCTTTAAATCGTCTGTTCAGTTAAACATTCATGTGCAAGGTTAGTTTTAGATAGCTTCCCTTTCCCTTTCAGCTTCATGGGATAAATAAGAAATCAGAAAGTAGCACCCCAGTTCAGTAATAAGGTGGCCGCATCACCGACAAAAATCGCTCGCTACATTCTGATGTTGAGGCCTTCAGCTTCAGAGTCTACACCAGACATCACTTAGTAAGTGTTCTTTAGATTATGCACCATCAGACGCTAGCAATTTAGCTTCTCTCAAGTGTGCCTTTGTATAACAGATTATGTATCTAAATATTTACAAGTATTAGAACCTGCATACAAGAAACACATATCAAATAAAACCATTGTTCTTTAAATACTTTGTTATCATCAAAATGCAAGGAATACATGTCATGAACAAATATTGTTCTAACAATCTCCCCTTTTTTGATGATGACAAAAATAAGTATTTAATAGAACAATGTTGGGCAGTTATAATTTTCTTTGCAACATCAGAGTATGAGGTTTGTAAGCTTCCCCTGTGTCTAATAGTCCAAAGTTGAGTTCTTTGGCTCACCTGAAGTACTACTTTCAAGAAAAAGTAATTTAGTTTTCTTAGTAACATCCGAGTCTGGGGTTTGTAAGCTCCCCCTGAGTCAAATAGTTCAAAGGTTGAGGTTTGTAAGCTCCCCCCTTAGTTCTATATTTAAGAAAGCCAAAAATAATATTTTAACTTCCTTTGGCAACAACAGAATACGAGGTTTGTAAGCTTCTTCTGAGTCTGATAGGCTAAGGTTGAGGTTTGTAAGCTCCTTATTAGTTCTATGTACAAGAAAGTTAAAATGTGTCGCTCGGGCAAGATAACCATAATAACAAAAATTTAATAACAAAATTATAAAGGACCATTATGTGCAGACTGAATAGGTTCAATTTCTAATTAAATACTTACTAACATTTCTCCCCTTTTGTCAAATCAAAAAGAATAAAATAGAGAAAGAAAAAACAATTACATTCATAAATGCATAACAGACCATTATTACAAGATCAGTTTCCAAGAATTGAGAAACGATCAAGTAACAAGGGTCATTAGGGATTGTGCAATGCAGTTATTGGCTGTAACAGTCCACAAAATCGAGTAAAGGATTTTTATTCCGTCGATTAGGATACTCAGAAGCCATTATAAAAGCAGACAAAACCTAATTCATTTTCATCAACATCTACTAAAGTCACGGAGTCATCAGCTGAGAGCAACAAAGCTTCTGTAGTATAGAACTCTACAAGTATGAGTGTCCAAAACCTTCATAAACATGTAGTTTCTGATTCATCCACTACTGGACCTATGCCCTCTACAAAGATTACTTCAGACAAAGCTACGTCACCAGCTCCTTAACAACCTACAGAAGTAGGTTCTTAAGTAGCTGCGATGAAGCCAAGAAGGAAGTCTATGAAGAGGTCAAGGAGAAGAAGGTTCAACGAGATGTTTTAACGTTTTGTTATCTCAGAAGTAGACGAGGAAGATATTGATGAGGATGAACCAGAAGTTGACTATGGCAACTACTGATCCTACAAGGCAAAGGATGACTTAGATAGAGATCTATTCTAAGAACATACAATTCCTTTTGTAAAAATATTCTGTAATCCTTTAGCTTGATTAATGAAGATGTTTTTGACCAATTTTTATTTATTTACATTGCATGCACACAACCACTTAATTTTACCTTTTGATTTTCTTGTAAAACATTAATGAAGTAATAATGACACCAGAAGCAACAGTTAAACATGTTAACTATAATACTTATTATTGTTAAAGGAATCTTAATAGGTCAGACTATTAGATAACATTTCCAGGAGTCATCATTAAAACATTGAATTGACTTAATCAATATTAAAATAACGGATACTCAAGACAATGAATGTAACAAGTCTACAAAAAATCATTGCAGACTCGCTCTCATAATCACTTAATCTTCAGAACACCAAGATGTACAAACAAAAACAAATCTGGGCTCCAAAGAGATTTCAGAAAGGTAGCCATACTAAATGCAGCAACTCAAGCAACCAAAAGAAATGCATGAGCTGAAGGATCTACTAGCAAGTAAATGACTTCAGAAGCGAACACCTCTTCAGCATCCTTTGTGAAGACACCCAGGAGAAGAAGAACTTCTGAGTCTAAACACATAAATCAACTGAGAAAGGAGGCTTTGAAGTTTGCTAAGGAAGAATAGCAAGATTATTTAGATAATCTGGACATGTCAGATGATCCTAGGGAATACCTTAGGGAAAATCCAACAGACTAGAAAGTCTAAATAATTTGTAATATCTTCCAGTTTATTAATTAGAATTGTTGCACTTTTTGAGTTCTTAGTCCTATTTCTTTAATCATTTAAAACAATAATAAATATATAAAAAACAGTTAAATTGCACAACAACGTGAACAAACTTGAATTTATAATAAGAATGCTTAATACAAAGGTTCTAACAATTACAAGGCATAACTATGGAGAAATCTAAAATCAGAATCTTTCATAGATAACTTCAAATTGTCTCTACGGATTTTAGACGAATCAACCTCTGAACTTATGATAACTCTCTGCTGAACAAGTAGTTCTGAAAGAACTCGTCCATAAGGAATGAAGAAAATATTTGCCTTGTGAAAGGAAGAAAAAGTCCTATTCAAATAGTCAAACATAACTTGAGAAAGACCAATCTGCAAGTCTGAATTGAGAAGTAGTAACATATCCTTTTCAATAGGGTCCACGAGGTCTAAATCCTTATCCTTAGGAAGCAGGTTTAAATTTAGAATCTGATTCCAAACAACTACATCAAGACGAAGATTTGAGATCAATGATGTATTAGATGGATCTACAAAGATACGCCAAGTAGGAAGATAGTATTCCCAAACAAGAGTTCCTGGGATTTCTCCAATTTACTCACAATTGATCACATTAGCAATCGCTTTAGAGGTTACTGTTATAGAAACACCAGTTACTTTAGAAAGAATATCACACTCAAAATTCAACTCAACAATGGAGGCATTAATCCAAAACTCTTTCACAAGACTTGGATAAGTGAAACCACTGAGCATCTCAAAGTATCCATTCCAACTTTGTTCAGACACAGTCTTTCAGAAGTTAAAACCCAACTTAAGAAACTCATCAAAATCCACAAACTTTTCATTGATGACAACCAGTTGATTCAAAGAAGAATTGACTAGAAAACTCGTCTTAAGTTTGGCTTGATCAGAACACAACCAAAGAGAAAACAAAAAGAAAAAGAACTTAACAAGATTCTAAAAGAAATAAGAAACTTGTCAGAAAAAGGACACAAAATGATGTTTCACATGACAGGGGATATAAACAGCAAATATATAAAGAAAGCATCATTACCCAAAGGTTCTTATCTAACAGATCTCCTGAATCCACCAAATGATTTTCAAACTTATGAAATTTAAGTAATATAAGAGTTTTTAGAAAAACCTTTTACTTAAACTATTTTATCATAAGTAAATAATCTTCTTCTGAATCTCGGAGTCTGAAAATTTTTAAAAGCTATCATCCATCAGAGTTTAGTAGATCTAGACTTAGAGAGAGATATTTTCTGTTAGTCATCAGTCTCCAAGATTCTATTCAAACCCAAAATTTTCTCTTGAAGCAAGAGTCGTGAGTGATCAAAGAATATTGAATTATTTCCTTTGACAGCTAACAAGCAGGAGTACCATCACAAAAAGTGAGGAAACTGTTTTCATAAATATGATAGTCATCTAGCTAATGAAATATTCAGTATATATAAATACAACATTGTTTCTTCTTAAAGATTTCTGAAGATTCTTTCAATAAAATAACTTCTCTATAAATCTAGCAGAGACTTTGTATTCACATATACACAAACATCTCATTAAATCAAGATCTAAGCTAGAAAAGAACATAACCCGTTTTTTGTTGTTTTCTCGATCAGACTCATATCAGCATTCAAACTTGACCATAGAGTCTGAACACCGCTTTTAGTGGATTATGATTCAATGGTTGTTAAACCATTGACTCCACTTCTCCCACCAAACTTAGTACCTCTAGTACTTGTGTCTGGGATGTAATATCTTCTTCCATCAAATGTTGTAAACAACCTTTGATAAATGCCATGGAAGATGCCTCTACTCCTTTCTTCGATATCTACAACAAATACCTTTAAATGATGATACTCATATTCCTACTGAGACCATACATAAATGTCCATACAGGTTTTCCTTCGCCTTATGCCACATTCTGATAGCAATACCATGATTCATTCTAGAGTATCAGTCTAGGATAAATCATGATATGAATAAGATATTGTTCTTAGCAGAATCATTGATTTCATTGTCTTGGATTAAGACTTTGAAATCTTTGATAAGCAAAGAACCATATGATGTTAGCTATCAAAGAATGGCATAAAACAAATTAAAGCACCATCATGTAATTAATTGAAGAACACGAAGAAGAATTGAAGGTTTCTCATAGACTTGTCCTTTAATACAAATTCCATGTTGACCCCTCAATCAAGGTGCAATGGAGTCTTTTAAGGTATCACCTTAAAGAACAAACTCCTTATTATCAAATATTGAAGCAAGATAGATTTGGAATAATCTCTTTCGCTTCAATACTTGATTTTTATTTCAGAACTCAAATGCTTCTTCAGAAGCAGTAATGACTGGCAGAGCCAGATTACTCTTTCATCTGAATCCTGCACTAATGTTAGCTTCAAATGAATATGCAATGAAGACCTCTGACATTAGGTTCTGGTAGTGTTTCTCCTTACTTTCAGATTTGGGAAATCAGTTGAAATACTAATATTTCAAAAGCTTTTGAAGTTACTCTTCTATCATCAGATGTCTCATTTCATTCATCTAGTTAAAGAAGTCTTCTAATAAGGAAGGTTAATTCCTTCTTATCAGACATTCCATAAGAAGTATCCTTCAATAGACTTTATAAAAGATAATCTGATAGATAGCTTTTCAACATCTAATTCCATTTCTTTTCTTTGAAGATTGTACGACAAACCGACAGAGCACAACAACTTCAAGTTATATTACTTATTGAATAACTGTGACCTCAGGTTTGAATCCAAAACAATCTTCTCAAAATTTTCTTGGAGAGATTAGATGAAGTGTAACTGGACAAGCTTCAAAACAGATTCCCACAAATCTGAGCACAAGGATTCAAGGATAGTTCGAGCATCAAACATATTAATGATGTTGACATACTCAAAAGTGAGATAGAACACCTACCAGAATGCAACTACCTCTAAAGATATTCAATAAGCTTCTTCTGAGCCGGTGATAGAGATTTTCAAACATTGATTATCTCTACACCATCAACTTCTATAGTAATACCTTTCTTAAGGATATTCTATAGACCTTCAACAAAATCCTTTATCAAGACCAATGAGTTAAAAATAAATTTTTCTTTTCCATCATTTAAATTCAGTGGAATCACCCTTTGAATATGGTAGGAAAAACAGTATGATATTTTTCATGTGGGACTCGATTCCTTCTTGAAGGAAAGTCTTTAACAGAAATATTTTTCTTATGAATCATTATATGCGCCACTGTTAAGTGTTAAGCACATATCATGCTCTGATACCAATTAAAGGTGAGAAAAGTACACAAGAAGGGGGAGGTTGAATTATGTTTTCCGTTTTCTTAATTCTGGGTCTGATCAGAGTTCAGAATTTGAACTAGTGTTCAGATTCTGATTATACTTAGCAGCGGATGTTAACAGAAGCAAATAAATAATAACAGAAGACACAAAAATTTATATTGGTTCCTCTCCATGCGAGAGTAGTCCAGTCCCCTTACTTCACAAGATATTTTCACTATAACTAAATCATGATTACAATAGCTTATGCATTCTGCATAAGTCTTTTACACTTCACAGACCCTAGGTCCAAGACTTCCTGCTCAAGTCCTACAGACTCAAGACTTCTGCTCCAAGTCCCATGAAATGAGCCTCCCTGCTTGAACCCCTCAGGTTCAAGACTTACTGCTCTAAATTTCATGAACCGATCCAACCTGCTCAAGCCACACTAGCCCAAGACTTCCCTGCTTATATCCCATGACACAAGACTTCTGCTCAATCAATCCACTTGATTAAGATTTTCATTGCTCAAGCACATAGCATGAGACTTACATGGTTTAAGCATCTTGGCGAGAAACTTCCTTACCTGTATCCCAATGATACAAGACTTCTGCTCAATCAATCTACTTGATTAAGACTTTCATTGCTTAAGCACATAGCAAGAGACTTACATGGCTCGAGCATCTTGGAGAGAGACTTAATCTAAACTGCTAAACAAGTTCAGCAGAATAAAGAATAAGGTGTACTTGATACTAATATCAGAGGTACGGGAAATCACCATAACAAAGACCTAAAGCTCATAAGATTTCTAATATATTAAATGTGTAAAAAATCTTAAGGCTTTTACAATTACAACCTACAACAGAAAATCTGCATATACAATAGAGTTGATAATTGCTAATCTTGTTACTCCTTATTCTGGTTAATCCTTGTTGAAGATTCAGTTTGAACCTTCAGCCACTTATATAGTAGTTGCAGCAGACTAGCCATTGGATGAGATAACTTGGTCAGTGTTTTTGCTTTACTCTATAGTACAAGAGCCGTTGAAGATAGATACACCGAAAGATCTTGATCCATTGGGTAACATGTTTAACCATTGAGTCTTCAAGAAGATCTTGTACTATAGAGCCGTTGAGAGTACATATCCGTAAAGTATGTCAACCTTTCTTGAGCCTTGTGAACTCACACTCCAGCTGACAAATTGATTTGACAATGCAGTTTGCTTTATGCAGTACAGACAACTTTAACTTTATCACCAACTCTGAACGATACCAGAAGCCAATTTACATTTACCAAGTGTAGATGCAATTATGTTGCTTCTTATGATTTTGAGGCCTTCAGCTTCAGAGTCTACACCAGACATCACTTATCAAGTGTTCTTTAGATTCTTCACCATTAGAAGCTAGAAATTCAGCTTCTCTCAAGTGTGCCTTTGTATAACAGATTTTGTATCTAAATATTTACAAGTACTAGAACCTGCATACAAGAAACACACATCAAATAAAACCATTGTTCTTTAAATACTTTGTTATCATCAAAACCCAAGGAATATAAGTCATGAGAAAATCTTGTTCTAACAAATAAGACACTCCTAGCTGTTTCTAGGGAAAAAATCGAATTCACGTTAGAATGAGAGGGATTATGAGGTTGTGCAGGTACGAGACTGCATCGTTGAAGGAAGTCTTATAAGGATTATTTGGTACTACTTATACCAGCAAGATGCATCTTCTTTTTGATAGCCTAACAAATAAGAACTCCATAGTTAAGCGCGCTTGACTTGGAGTATATTTGGATGGGTGACCTTCTTGGAAGTTTTTCGGAAAGCATGTGAGTGAGGACAAAATATGCTGAAAAGATCCGTGTTGGTTTGTGGGGTCAGTCGGTAATCCTGAAAGTAGTTTGGGGCATTAGAAATAGCATCTCAATGGATTTTATCACTGAATTACCTAAAACTCAGAGATGCATGACTTTATATGGGTAATTATCAATCGTCTAACTAAGTTTTCTCTTTTCTTTCTTGTAAAATAACCTATAATGTAGCAAAGTTGACAGAGATTTACATTGCAGAGATTTTTAGACTACATGAGATACCATTTAACTTTGTTTCAAATCAAGACACAAAGTTCACATCACATTTTTGGGCGCATTACACAAAGCACTTGGAACAAAGCTAAGATTGAGTTCAACATATCATCCATAAACAGATGGACAAACAATATGAGCAAATCAATCATTAAAGATTTTACTTCGAGCATATGTATTGGATGATAGAGGAAGTTCGGACGATGTACTACCTTTGATCGAGTTCACCTACAACAACATTTGTCATACTAGTATCAAAATGACTCCATTTGAAACTCTATATAGACGAAAGTGTTAGACGCCGCTGTGTTGGTATTAAGATGGTGACAATATGATTGTAGGGGAATAAATGGTTCTTCATACTGTAGAAAAGGTTAGAAATATTAGTGAAAAAAATGAAAGCTTCATGAGATTGTCAGAGAAGTTATGCTGACAAAAGACGTTGGCCATTAAATTTCAAAGAAGGAGATCATATGTTCCTCCGTGTAACACCCGCCACATGGGTGGGGAGAGCAATCAAGATGCGAAAATTAACTCCAAAGTTTATTGGATTCTATCAAATAATTTCCAAAATTGGACCCATGACTTACCGAATGACATTACCACCCTTTTTATTTGGCATACATGACGTGTTTCCATATATCACAACTATGAAAATATATTCCAGGCACTTCCCACATAATCAGACCAGACACCATTCAACTAAAGGATAACTTGTCGTTTAAAGTGATCCCCGTTAGGATCGATGATAGAAAGATGAAGTTGCTGAGAAATAAGGAAATTTCGTTGGTAAAAATAATTTGGAACCAAGTCACCAGTGATGCGACTTGGGAGTGTGAGAGTGCAATCCGAGAGAAATACCCGAAGTTGTTTACAAACGCGTAGTTTCGAGGAAGAAACTCTTTTAGGGAGAATGTATTGTAAGACCCGTAATTTTAAAAATAAATAATTGTTTTAAATATAATAGTATATTCGCATATCTATAGTAATTTATGATCCGAAAAAATAAATAAATAGTACTTATATCAATGAGTTTGAGTTATGCTTAAAATATTTTATGATTTTATTACAATAGTGACCCACGATAAAAAAATTCTAAAACTCTTGATTTTAGTCTCTTTAACAGTCGGCAAACTGACCGTATTAATATTAATTTTTGAAACAACTTCTGTTTGTAACAAAATTTTAATTATAGAATCACAAAATTTTTATGATAGGATTGAAATACAAATATTTTCTCCGTCTGAAATAATTTCAGGTTTCTCCAATAGACAATAGTTTCACCCGCGTAAAATTGTAAAACAATAACTAATCATAACGAAATTTTAACTGTACAATTACAAAATTATTTTTGATATATTATTGAAAAAAATAGTAATAATAATAAAAAAAAATTCTCAGTCGATTTTTTATGATATAATATAGAATAACCGTTAAAACAAATTATCAGAAAAAATATTTTTGGACATTTTTATCAGTGTTATGTAATATCAGAAATTACATCACCACAATAAAAATTATCTGGTAAAATATATGAAATTAAATAGAAGGATATTCATCATGAGATATTTTTATCAAAAGTGATTTGTGATAATTTCTTGATTATTAGTAGTTGAAAATAAAAACTATTGAGAAGGAAAGTAACTAATTCGTGTAACCACTTTAGGAAATCACAATGTGTCTTGGCTATAAGTATCTCACTTCTACACTTGTTGTTGGATAGAAACAAGAACACAAATCAGAAGACATTTTCCTTTATCTCATTAAAAAAATATTCTATGTTGCCACGTGATATTCACGTCACAACGTGAAAAATCACGTCACAGCAGGTTTTTAGCGACATGATCTTTCGTGCAACAGGAGCACGTGTGGCAACTTTGTTGTCACGTGAAAATCACGTCGCAATTTTGCCACGTGAAAATCACATCGAAACAGTCTCCACAGAATTTTCAGCTTTACCTGCTACAATTCAGTAGTAGCAGTCATAGTATCAGAGTTGGCAGAAGGTGTAAGAAGGTTGCCACGTAATTTTCATGTGGCAAGTTGCGACGTGATATTCACATGGCTAGTTGCGATGTGAAAATCACGTGGCAAAATGTTTTTTTTTAATAAAAAACTATAATTGTTTTACGTTTTAATAAAATATTTTTTAATAAAATATTAAAATGAATAATGAAATTAATAAATAAATAATTTTTTAATAATTTTTAAATACAAAATTAATAATAATTTTTTTCAATAATATATTAAAATGAATAATTAATAAATAGCAAAATTAATAAATATAATTAATGCCAAAATTGATAAATATAAATAAATACCAAAATTAATAATAATTTTTTTTAATAATAAGTTTATAATATACTAAAAGGAATCATTAATATTTTACAAAAATTAAAATAAATCATACAGATCAATCCGGATCGAGAAACTCGTTAAGGTCAAAATCATCGTCATCCTCGTCATCCATCTGTTGTTGACCATCAACTCCTTCATTTCCACCAAACGCTTGACTACCGCCACCTTGTGATTGCATAAATTGTTGCATCATGTCCTCCATATCACCTTGCCTCTTCTTCATTGTCTTTATTTGTTGTTGTTGCTCTTCCATTTGGGCCTTTAGCGCCGCCTCACGTTGCTCCGACTCGCGTCTCGCCTCCATTAGCGTCAGTTCTCTTACTATTTCTAGCATTTCGGGTGTCAATTGTGGTGGATGTCACATTCCTTCACCATCTCTAATTCCTCCCGGGGTATATTGAGGATTTTCAACCAAAAATTGTGTGAGCAATGTCTGATAATCCTCGTACACATACAATAAAAAATTAAGTTAAATATAGCTTAAACAACTTAAATAAAATTAAATAATAGATATAGCCACGTGATTTTCACACCACAATATCTCTGTTTCCACACGAAAATCACGCCACAAAGTTGCCATTAAATAAAAAAATATAAACAATTTAAATAAAATAAAATAACTTACCAAAGCTTTTTTGGTACGTTCGTCAACAAATTCCTCCGATTTTTTTGTTCAAGTCTTTATAACCAGCTCCCTCATGAGTAGAGGTCTCCCCAAACTCTTTTCCCAAATAATAAAACTAACTTTAATTAAAAATATATAATAAATCAAAATATAACTTTAAAAAGTAGTAATAATTACCATGCGTCGAGCATGTTCGGCAACACTTATACTTCCAACTGCATTAAGGCTACCCCTTTTTCAGATGCTCTCATTTTTTTTGCTTTTTCAAATCTTTCCTTAAAACCAGTTGTATCCCAATAGGTAAGAAGTTCATCAAATACTTCGTTGCCTATCCAGTTGGAACATATATTTTCACTTTCCCAACGCTTTCTAGCACGTTGTAACATGTCAGAAAGTCGAACTGGTGTTCTGCCAAAATAATTTTTTTAACCTCTTTCTCATTCATTTTTTCCCACTTACACATTTCCTACATTGTTGTATGACATTCAAATAAAATAGTTAGACAATTATAATAAAAAATTAATTTAAACAAAAAAAACTTAACAAATAAATTAAATAACTTAACAAAAATAAATTAATTATACCTTAAATAACTTAAACCAAGTTTCTTTTTCTTCCTCATCAACATCTCTAAATCTCTTCCAAGCTTTTTTATACTTTTGTTGAATTACATAACTTATACACTAGGCAGCAGTCCGACTCGGCTCGAAACTAAACATCAATAATTTAAATTAGTATGAAATATAAGTTAATATAAAAAATAGAAACATGTATACTTTAATAAAAAAGTATAACTTACGAATTTCTGTTGGGCCAAATATAATATCTTCCTTCAATGATATGAATCACCTCATGATTTTCAGCCTCCTTGTCATTATCGCCGTCCTCATCATCCACCTCATGATCTTCCTCATCTAGCTCCTCATGATCATCCTCGCGCGTAGGTATATGTGTGGATGGTAAGGGTACCTGTGTGGGATGTGCGGTGCGGGATCCCTCAAATTGTGTGAAGGATGAGGATATTTGTGAGGGAGGTGAAAAGCTAGATCCCTTATACTGCATGAAGGATGAGGGTACCTGCTGGTATGGATAGGTCTCCTAGTCTGTTGGTATGGATAACTAGGTCCCCGAGATAGGCTAATAAAAGAAGGAGCACCAGATGGGCTAATAAAAGTTGGAGCCCCAAATGGGCTAATAAAAACTGGATACTCATGAGGAGAGAGTAATGTCATAAGAGGTTTAGAGCTGGCCATGGACATAAGATGTACCCGACTCTGCGGGGGAGGACACATGACCGACTGAGGTGCCTGACATATTATTACCCTCGGACATTGGGTCTTCTTATCGCTACCACTACCCTTACCCTTATCAGATCGGGGTGGCATTTTACCTATTTATAGAGAATACACATTTAATATATATATATATATATATATATATATATATATATATATATATATATATTCATTAACACATTCAATACAAAGTTTCATCAAGAAAAATTACAAAAACAATTTATTCAAAATCTTCATGCTCTTCATCCATATCATTCTCATCATCTGATGTGATATTGTCCTCGGACCAAACTCTTCATGCTCTTCGTCCACATTGTTTTTTACCAACAATATAGACGCATCAACTTGATGCCCCTCAACCATTGTATCAGATAAACTTGTAATTTGTTCAACTTTAATCACATCATTAACTTGTGCAACTTCATCAACATGGTAAGCAACATCTTCCACTAGATTTCCAGTTTCAATATGACCTAATGGTTTTGTTTTGATTATAACATACCACCTTCGTTTACGTGGCACAATTAAAGGATAAGGAGCATAGTAAACTTGCCTAACAATACGTGACATTATGAAAGGGTCATACTCTTTGTACCTTAGGTCCGTTCGAATCTCAACAGTACCATATGTCTTATCTATTTTTGTACCTCAGGCAGATGGATCGTATCAGTCACAATAAAACAAAACAACTTTATTTTTCGAGTTCAAGTAATTGTATACCAACTCGTAGATATTTTTATGGTTTTTTCCCTTCAGTTCATGTCTCAGTGTGAAATATATATTCGTTCACGGAGTATGTCTGCCATTCATTTGAGCTTTGAATATGGCCTTCAGACAAGTTTCTCAAATGGAGTATTTTTTGAGTCGGTGCAACAATGCATGACAGTTTCTCCTTGAACCATGCTGGAAAATAAACATGTATGTGACCGGAGGTTGCTTGTACACCAGTGCTATGAAAATAGAAGGTGTTAATAGGGGTGGAAATAGGCCAGGCCGATAATAGGGCCTTACGGGCTAATCTACACAGGCTTAGGTCAGGCCAACCTTTTTCTTTAAATAGAAAAAGCCTAAGCTTTTTTATAAGCCTATTTAGTTAAAAAGGTTAGGCCTCAGGCCGTAAAAAATGTCTTTTAAGCCTAACAGGCCGGCCTATTTAAATAAATATGAATAATTTTTTTTTATTATCATTATGTTATGTTTTGTACTTTGAGTTAAAATACATAAATAAAAATTGGTTATCTTGGAGAACTTATGAAAATAAAATGAAAACACCTTATGAACAATGCTATAAGTTCTTTTCATAAGTTATCTTAAACAAATAGTCTCACAAAACTTATGCTAATAGGTAAGTTAAAATAAGTCAATGCAAACAAACTTTTAGTATCATTGGTTTTTTAGTTTGGTAGTCTATTTAAACATTATTTTAATTTCTTTTGTACATGTGTATAAAATGATAGGCTTTTATGTAAGCTAACAGGCTAACCAGGTCTTAGAAAAGGCCAGGCTCAGGCTTAAAAGTAAGCCTATGACAGGCTACAGGCCAGGCTTAGGCTTCTGTTTTTTTAGCAGGCCAGGCTTAGGCTTGGAAAAGCCTAGCTCGGCCCAACCTATTTCCACCCCTAGGTGTTAAATTCCCTAAAAAAAACACACTATAAGTTTCAAGGTAATAAGTTTTATATTCACACAATAAAGAAAATTAAACAGTTAGGGTATACTTACTCAAGATATGGTTTAACTTCAACGCAGTTAATCAAGACATGAACATGTGCAAATTGCATTTCTTTTTGGGTTAGCCAATGCACACCCTTCTTTCTAACGGGACGACCTGGAAGCCCGAAGACTAATAAGGTAAATTTACTTCTTTAGTTAACATTTACGGGATTCCTTATGATTCTTGGAGTTAACATAAAGTGATTGAAATAATGACTGCAAAAAATGAGACGTTTCCCGATGCAAGTAATGTGCACATATTGATCCTTCAACTTTAGCTTTATTTTTCACCGATCACTTTGAATCCCCCATGAATCTTTCAAACAGATACATCCACCTATATTGAGCAGGGCCGCCAAGACAAGCTTTATATGCAAGATGCACAGGTAGATATTCCATAGAGTAAAAAAAACCATGCGGAAATACTTGTTCCAACTTGCAGAGAATGACTGGAATATTTTTGTCCAACTTAATGATGTCATCCAATCTTAAAGCTGACACACAAATATCTCTAAAAATTTGACTAATTTTAGTTAGTGGATTAAGCACATGATTGGGTAGTGAATCGAAAGCAATTAGAAGAAATCGTTCCATAAAAACATGGCAATCATGACTTTTCATACCATGCAACTTCCCAGTGTTAGCGTCGTTGCACCTTGCAAAATTTGAAGCATAACCATCGGGCATTCTCAATTCTTTTAACCATCGACAAACCACTTTAGATTCTTGGGAAGTTAGACTATAATTAGCCTTGATTTTTAATAATTTTCCATTCGGTTGACACTTCAACTCCAACTTTTTTCGATTACACCAAATTTCCATGTCTCGTCTAGCATTCTCATTGTCTTTAGTTTTGTCTTTAACATCCATCACTGTGTTAAATACATCATCAAAAAAATTATTCTCAATATGCATAACACCAAGATTGTGGCGCAACAAATTATTTTTCCAATACGGGAGGTCCCAAAATATAATTATTTTTGTCCAATTGCATGTAACCCCTGTAGCTGTCGCTTTTTTCTGGTGACGCGACCACCTTACCGCATGATTGGTGCTACTTTCTGATTTCTGTATTTATCCTATGAAGCTTGAAAGGAAGGGGAAGATATCTTAAACTAACCCTGCACGCAAATGTTTTCTTTAACAAATGCTAAGAGATTGGGGATCGGGGTCTGGTTATACAAAGGGAAGCTATTAACACCCAGAGTATCTATAGTAATGTATAGGAACCTTATTTTGCATGTATTTATGCTAATTTGAAACGCTTTCTTGTGTTTATTTTCTATGGATTGGGAAAGTTTCTCCTTTTGGAGGACTGAGGAAATGTTTTTGTTGTTTTCGGGTTTTCTGTTGTTTTTGGAAAGGTGCTTGACCTAAGGTTTTTGATTTGTGTTCTCGCTAAGATTTCACAATCTTATGCCTACGTATTCCCGTAAAGAGATTTGGGAAATCAGAGCAATCGTAGTTCCTCCTATTCTATGGGAGGAAATATATTTTGCTGTCTTGTTTAAAGCCCAAGATTGAAGGTATTAGAGTATTTGTGTCTTGTTTAAAGCCCAAGATTGAAGCTAAAGGTTGACTGAGAGAGAATTTGTCATCTCTAAAGGGAGAAATCTCACCTATTCATCACAGATGTTGAGTAATTGGTTATAAGGGAAATTACTTTAATTGGGATATGTAGAATCCAGCAATGCCATAATTTCCTTTATAAGAGAGATGTCATGAAGGAAGAAGCTTTAACTCAGTGTAGAGCAATGCCACTTTTTCCTTATGAGTCTTTCATGCTAAGAGAGGGACATTGGCTTGGATGTATGGAATCTAGAGGCTTGCCACTTATAGTAATTAGAGGAAAGAGAAGTTTTAGCCAGGATAAGGTAAGGACTCCAGCTTGGATTTTAAATCAACAAGTGTGCCACTTACAGCAATTATCTGGAAAAAGGTTTTGATTGTTTGTTTTGATATGTGATGTATAGAAGAAGTATCTTCCTGCAGAGATGACTCATGGTCTCATCTGAGGGGATGTTGATTTTTGTGTGCCTTGATCAAAGCCCAAGGTTAAAGCTAAAGGAAACTGACTCCTCTGGGGAGGGTTTTATCTGTCTTGTACAAAGCCCAAGATTGAGGCTGAAAAGTTTGAGTGTAGTTTCAAAGAAGATTGACTCAACTGGGAGGATGATATTTATCTTGTACAAAGCCCAAGATTGAGGCTGATTGGGAAAATCATTATATGAAGCCTAAAAGGAGGCTGACTCTTGCTCGGGATTATTGAAATCCAGAAGAAGGTATAAATTGTATTGGGGAATCTAAAAAGGATTTACTCTTACTGGGAATCAGGGAAGGGTTGAAGTACCAGATGCCACGAGGCTCTGATTCTATTAGGGATTTGTTGATGGTAAATTGACCCTGGTTGAGATGTTTAAGGTGAAAGTTAAGTCTTGTTGGGGGTCAGAGGAGTTTAAGGTTGAGTTTAAAAAACTTAAAAGTTTTCAACTCTGCTGGAGACTGGTGTATTGGTGAAATGATCAGGATCTATCATGTGCCTTTAGAAAACTTGTGGGTTTTTGTGTTTAGTAAAAAAGGAAACTATGAGACTTTCCCAGTATACTTGAATAAAGCCCAAGAGAAGGCTGAGACTGTCCAAATCTCATTAAGAAGGGATATACTCTGGTTGTAAAAAGATCTTTGTATGATTCCCAAGAGGAGGTTGTTGGTTGAAAATCAACTTTTGAATGGTAGGATGTTCTAGGCTTTTGACTCTCCTGAGGATTAAACTAGTAGAGATGACTAATTTCTATCCTATGCTTTTAGGAAGCCTTTGGGTCCTTGTACTAAGCCCAAGAGGAGGCTGGGGAACTTTTAAGAAGCCTGATAGTCCTTGTACTAAGCCCAAGAGGAGGCTAGGGATGCTTCTAGGAAGCCTGTGGGTCCAAGCCTAAGAAAAGTTCAAGAAAGGTTTCACCGGGAATAAGTCTTTTCTTTGTTTAACCGTTTTAAGGTTTGAAGAAATTCAAAAGAGATTTCACCGAGAATTAATCCTCTCTGGGAAAATGAATTTCTTGTGTGTGTGTGTGTGTGTCTATATATATATATATATATATATATATATATATATATATATATATATATATATATATATATATATATTTCTAATTTTTGACAGTCTTGAGAAAAGTTTCACCGGGAATAATGTCTTTCTCTGTTCCATATTGAATAAAGCCCAAGAGGAGGCTGACTGTATTGATGGGAGTTTCCTATGAGGGAACTAGTTATTGACTAAGTTGGAAGTATCCTCTGGTTTGACCTAAGTGTAGACCTAACTGCTGGGGAAACTCTAGATAGATATGCACAAGTATATACAGATAAGTGTATTAACAATTATATAAACAAGTATGCATTAAAAAGATGTTTGGGTCTTACACTCTAAAAAGAGGCCCAAGTGTGTTGTGATTTGTTATGATTTCAACTGTATGATTAGGGTTTTAAGAAATTGAAGAAAGTTTTAAGAAAACTTTTAATTTGAATTTTGATTAAAAGAAAGTTGTTCAAAAAAAAGAATGTTTGGGGCTTATAACTCAAAGAGAGGCCCAAGTGGTCTAAGAGCAGTTTCACCGGGAATAATGCTCCTCTTAGTACCAGTTTAAAAGAGACAAATGATTTTGAAAATAAAGGTATGGGGTTTACTGTCATACCCCAAATTTTGACCACCAAGATTTCCCATCATTGTGCAAATCATTGCCACAATATGGATGTGACATCATGCCTCATCAATTTCCTCAAGGATTATTGAGCTTTCACTACAACCAAGAATTAGGGTTTTATAGTCCTCTCAGAGCACTTAGACAAAGGATCAATCAAGAAATGACATGATCTTCAACTTGTTTAACCTCTCAAACACCCATAAGGGATCAAGAGGTCTCCCACATCAAGAATCAAACACAAAGTTGCAACATTCCAAGTGGATCAAGCCTCAAGATCGCCAGTGTCACCAAATTAGGGTTTTGGTCGACCAAGGCCTCCAGATGAAATTTTTCTTCTAGGAATGAGCCAATGCTTCAAAGCATAACCCAAAATACTCCAAGGGAACTTATGGACCCAACCATCAAGTCAAAATAGCCTCAGGGGATGCATTCATCATAAATCAGGAATTAGGGTTTCTTGACCTAATTCACCCCTAAGTTGACTTTTGAGGCAAGATATGAGCCAAGACCTCAAGACATGATTTGAGGACCTCAAATACACCACATTGATCCATTTACAACAATGGATTGATCCAAGAAGCTTGATTCACAAGTTTCAATTTCATCTGGACTACAATTAGGGTTTTGAAGGAAAAGTCAACTGTATCTTTGGCTTTTGACCAAGACATGCTCCCAAACCTTGGGATATGATTCAATACACCCTATATCACCTATGGAATCCATCCATTAGGTTTGAATTAGGTCAAGAACTTGATTGCATAAAGGATCACACACTTTGGATTTCATCTGACAAAAAGTCAACTGTGCACAAAATCAAGTTTGACTTTTTGGAAATTTTCACAAATATGGTTCCCCTAAGTCAAAAATAATGTTAATGTATGGTATTGATCATCATTCATTAATAAAAATTAAGAAAAGCGGGGTTTCTTGCAAAAGGGGCAACCATGAGAAACCAAATTTTTTCTTAAGTTATGGAACAAAAGTGATTTTGTACCAACTTTGCAAGATCATAACTCCTAAACCACAAGGCCTTTTTCTCCCATTCAAAGCACAAATAAAAGTCCATCTGACATACTTTAAAAGTGTCAACTATAAGAGATTCCAAATCCTCATGGATTTTGAGTTATGGATTGATCAAAATCACAAAAACATGAAAATGACCACTTTTCCAACACTTGGTGAAATTTTCAATAAGTCAGAATCTGCCTTATTTTTTCCAAAATGTAGGGACATTTTTCACCTTGATCCAAGTAGAACCAGGTCCATTGGTGAACATCAAAGTTGAAGTATGCCATGAGGGCTTTCCAACAAGTACCTCCAAATTCAATTTGAGTAGGGAGATACAACCCTTGGAACATGGCATCATTGACTGATTTTTACAAGGCAGATTTGTGCATTTTGCTCGAGTTAGCTAATTTGGACAACTCCAAGCCTTGTCATCCATTTGGACACATCAGAGGATAACATCTAAGGGAAAATATTGGATCCCCAAGGCTCCCAAGTCCAAGGAACTACATGTTGCCATAAGTGCCCTAAAAAGGCTAAAAAGGTGTCAAGACTCCAATTTTGTCTCCAAGCCTTCAATGGATGCATCAAGGTGGCGTGAACTGAGACATTCCTAACTGAATGAGTCAAGATTCAGCTCTGAATCAAAGGACCATAGGCATGTGCCATAACCTGAAGTCAATGGCTATAGGAGACTAAAGATTTCTTTTGCTACAATTGGCCAAGGGACTGTCCAAGTTGCCATTCACTATTGATGCCAAAACAAACTTGTTACACTATAAATAGACCTCAATTCTGACCATTTTGAGTACACCAAAGCACTACAACACTTGTTTTCCTCAAAATCTCTCTCTTTAAAATGCCTTCTTTTGCAAGTCATCTCTGAGTTTTTGAGTTAGAGAGCAATTCCACCACAGCTCATAATCCAAACACATCCAATATATCATATCTAAGCTGTTCAAACACTCACCCTTGATTTGAAACACAAAA
Source organism: Lathyrus tuberosus (assembly GCA_022829125.1). Taxonomy (NCBI): domain Eukaryota; kingdom Viridiplantae; phylum Streptophyta; class Magnoliopsida; order Fabales; family Fabaceae; genus Lathyrus; species Lathyrus tuberosus. The sequence goes on along the minus strand of JALAZF010000006.1, from coordinate 33,606,480 downwards.
ATCAGAAAGTTAACCTCCAAAACCTCAAAATTTGACTTTTCTGCATTTTTCAAGTCATGCCTTGATTCAGTCACTTCCAAAATCAAACCAGGCCTCAAACACACTCCAAATATCATCCTCAAACTGTCCCAATTGGTTTCCCTCATCTGGAACACCATTGGAGAGAGTTACTATTTTGGTCACTTTTGCCACTTTTGCAAGAAAGAGCCTTCACTTGTTCCTGAGGATTCCAGCTGGTTTTGATCATCCTAAAAGCCTCTAAGGGATCAGTCAAGAGTGTCTAAAGCATTGGATTACTTCTGGGACAAGGAACTTGACAGTTAGCACATGGAGCTTCAAGAGGTAAGTGCATCACAACTTGAACTCTCTAAATCATGCATTGCTTTGAGGTCCACTGATCATGGACCTCTCATACATATCATATATGTTGTGTTTGAACCAATTTACCATGTTATTGCTGCTTGTATGATGAGATAGCATAGAACATGCAAATTTTTTTTAGGCCTATTTTGAAATCACTATCGGATTTTAAAATGGAAATATTTTATGAAAATTCCAAGGGCACCATTAGATTCCTCATGAAATTCTAGGCAGGATACACCTAAATTTTGTCCTAATCCATGGAGAAATGAGGAAGTTAGAGCCTTCACGCAAGAGGCCTAAAATCAGGCCTTGCCTTGGGCAAGGGCCAGACAATGGCGCCTTGGCCAGGCCTAAAACAAGGCATCATATATATATATATATATATATATATATATATATATATATATATATATATATTCATGGGGTGGTTTTGATACACGGATGTATCACCACCCCAGTGGTAGGCCACATGTGTGTTTGGCTGATAGGTCGTGGGTTCAAGACCCACCCAGACCATTTTGTCATTTTGCCATATTTTGCTATTTTTCACATTTTTATGGTTTTTGTTTAATTAATTCAAAAATTAATTTCTCTCTCAATTTTAATTATTTTATATTGGTTCTTTTTTTGAAAAATCCTAAAAATGTTAAAATATTTTATTTCACAAAAATTTCACAAAAATATTATTTATTTAATATATTTAGTATTTTTGTAAAGAATTATGTTTTTATTTGTTTTTTTAACATTTAAAAATATTTCTTTCTCTTGATTTTGCAAATTTAAATAGTTTTCAAATAATTATATGAATGAAACATGATTTTTCAAACATTAATCCAATATCACAACTTGTTTTTCACACATGTTTGATAATTTTGATCATTTTAATTGAATTTTTATTCAATTAAAATACATTTTAAAATTAAATTAGGGTTTTGATTATTTTCACCCTCACAAATCTTTTTCAAAATCATTTGGGCCTCTAATAGAGTGTAAGACCCATCCCTTGTAAATAAAAACCTTTTTGGGCCTCAGTCATTGTATAAGTCCCACTGTGTTTTCAAAACCTCGACGCAATCGCCGTTTTCAAACAAAATCATTTGGGCCTCTCCTTGAGTTGTAAGCCTCATATCTTGTACAAAAATAAACTTTGGGCCTCTAATAGAGTGTAAGACCCAATCCTTGTTGTACATAAACATTTTTTTGGGCCTCAGTCATTGTATAAGTCTCGATATAATTTTCAGATCAACGTTACGATCACTGTTTTTCATCAGGGCCTCTCCTTGAGTATAAGTCCCAATCTTCTTTTCAAAACAACTTTCCCTTTTGATTTAGGTTCAAATTCATCATTGTTATCAAAACTTTCTTTAATTTCTTGAACAACTAACCATACAGCTGTTACAATGGAAGCTTGCTCGCCTGTAAGTTTTAAACAACTTTCTTTTACATACTTGCACACATATATATATATATATATATATATATATATATATATATATATATATATATATATATATATATATTTGTTTGTGCTGGAAGCTTGCTCACTTGTAAGTCATCCTACCCTCTTTTTACATACAGTATATATTTCATCTGTACATATATGCATGTATATTATTTGCTAGAGTTTTCTCCGGAAATTAGGTCTAGAATTAGATAAAGCCAGTGGTCACTCTTTCAACACAGTCAAAACTAGTTCCCCATAGGAATTACAGATACAGTCTTGCCTCCTCTTGGGCTTATACAATATGGAACAAAGAGAAAGGTATTATTCCCGGTGAAACTTTTCTCAAACTGTCACTATTAGAAAATTGTCAAAGAAATTCATTTCCCCCAGAGATGATTAATTCCCGGTGAAACCTCTCTTGAATTTCTTCAAGCCCTAAAACCGTTCACTAAAGAAAAGATTATTCCCAGTGAAACTTTTCTTAAACTCTTCTTAAGTTTGGACCCACAAGCTTCCTAAAAGCGTCCCCGCCTCCTCTTGGGCTTTGTACAAGGACCCTCCAGCTTCTTAGAAGTTCTCGTGCCTTCTCTTGGGCTTAATACAAGGACCCTGAAGACCTCTTAAAGGTATATGACAGAACTTAGTCATCCTTTGTACAAGACACGCATAAATATCTTCAGCTAAGTCAGTCAAATATCTTTTAGCCTCAATCTTGGGCTTTGTACAAGACACATATAAATATCTCCCTAAACACAGTCATCCTCTTTCCAGCCTCAATCTTGGGCTTTGTACAAGATAAATCATACTCTCCAGTAGAGTCAATCTTCTTTTAGCCACAATCTTAGGCTTTGTACAAGACAGATAAAACCTCTCACCAGTAGAGTTAGTTTCCCCTTTTAGCCTAAATCTTGGGCTTTGTACAAGACACATACAAATATTCCTCAGTGGAGTCAAAAAATCCTTTCTTAGCCTAAATCTTGGGCTTTGTACAAGACAGACAAAATATTTCCCCGGAAAAGTCAACTTTTAGCCTCCTCTTAGGCTTTGTATAATGATCTCCCCAAAAGAGTCCGTCTCTTTTTTGCCTCAATCTTGGGCTTTGTACAAGACAGATAATAAACTCCCCAGTGGAGTCAATCAATCTCTTTGCTTCAACCTTGGGCTTTGATCAAGGCACATAAAAAACCAAAATCCCCTCAGAGGAAATCAAAATCTCTCTGTAGGAAGACATTTCTCTGTATTATCACTTATCAAAATAGATAAATCAAACAAACCCTAATCCCAGATAACTGCTGTAAGTGGCATACTTGTTGATTCAAACATCCAAGCTATAGTCTATCTCTTATCCTGGTAAACTTCCTGTATCATCTAAGTGTTGTAAGTGGCAAGCCTCTGGATTATTTACATCCAAGCCAATGTCCCTCTCTTAGCATGAAAGATTCCAAAGGAAAAATGGCATTGCTCGACACCGAGTTAAAGTTTTCTCCTTCAGGATAAATCCCCTATAAAGGAAATTGTGACATTGCTGGATTCACATATCCCAGTTAAAGTAATTCTCCTTTATAATCAGTCACCCAACAACTGTGATAAACAGACAAGATGTTTCTTTTTAGAGATGAAAAATTCTCTCAGTCAAAGCCTTTTAGCTTCAATCTTGGGCTTTGAACAAGACACAAATAACCTTTAGCTTCAAATCTTGGGCTTTGAATAAGACACCAAAACATCTTTTTCCTCCCATAGAATAAGAGGAACTATGATTGCTCTGATTTCCCTGTTTTCTTTAACGGGAATACGTAGGCATAAGATTATGAAATCTTAGCGAGCATGCCAATCAAAAACTTTAGGTCCAGTACCTTCGCACACTAATCAAAAACCTTAGGTCCAATACTGAAATTCTAGTATCAGACGTGTGATGTCACAACAACACACTCTACAAAAGGACAGTAAAAACAGTAACACAATAACACAAGGAATTGTTCACCCAGTTCGGTCTAACAACCTACTTCTGGGGGCTACCAAGCCAGGGATGAAATTCACTACTTGTAGAATTAATTTACAGACTCAACAACCCAGTTGACAATCTCCTGAACTTAATTCCTACTAGTGACTTTCTACCTAAGAAACCACTTAGATATGAGAACACTACTCAATCCCTAAAACACTTCAATGAGATAACACCCTTTGAATATCACTACTTGATTCTGCTTCACAGCTTTGATCAAGAACAACTCAAAACACTAATATCGATTCACACTAGAATGGTTTTTACAAATCATAAATGAAGACACAAACGACAATCAGTCTTTAGCTCATTCTTCTTCGTCACTTTTCTCTAGTGCTGGTGCGCTTTATATAGCTCCTTGAATTGGTCTTGGACCTGCTACAATATCTGACCTGATTTGTTATTTAAAACTGAATATTTAAAACAGATTTTCTCCTAAAATCTTTTCAAATCTTCAACCTTTTAAATCTCCTACAAATCTGCACCATATCTCCTATGCAGCAGAGAATATCTATCCCAAGATATTCGCATCCAATGAGACAGCTTGCTCTCCATAATTCCAGCTAACACGCAACCCTAACAACATCACAACCTGATGTTATTAATTCTGCAGATCTAATGTCACAACATCGCCATGTGACATCAGACATCCAACTTCAGTAATTTAAATACTTAACACAGCCCAGTGTTAAGACTCAATGTTGCAACATCAGCACCTTGACATCAACATTGAACATACTTTATTTTACCAAAATTTCAGCCAATCCAAGAACTAACAATCTCCCCCTTTGGCTAATTTTGGCTAAAACAATCTCTGCACTCTACACCTCCATAGACTTCAGCAGCGGAACAAACTTCAATCAATGATTTGTTATTTGAAACTCCAAGCAGCATCATCTTCAACCAGCATCTTCAATTCACTTCAGCATCACAAAAAATTCACTATGAACTTTGCTTCACAAAAACTCTGCTGCACACATTTTCAACTGCAACAACTTTCAACAATGTTGCTCCCCCTCAAACATGAACCAGCAAAGCCAGCTGATCATGCAGTTCAGTAATTACTCATTACTCCCCCTTAATTTCTGCACTACTGTACTGTATCACAACAATCAGCATATGACACTTGAACTTTTGGCTTTCTTTCTTTCTTTGGCTACTTCTCCCCCTTTTTAGCCACAATTTGACAACCTTCACCTGGCAGTTGACTAAACAATTAAAAGAAACCAACTGCCCACAACCCTTTTTAGCACATTTAGTCTTCATAAATGCAGATTCCCAATTTGCTTCTTAACCTTTCAAATTGGTTTGCGTCTAAGGCTTTAGTGAATATGTCAGCCAGCTGTTTATCTGTGGCTACATGCTCCAAGGTAACAATTTTGTCTTCAACCAATTCCCTTATGAAGTGCTGCCTTATGTCTATGTGCTTTGTCCTACTATGCTGTATAGGATTTTTAGATATATTAATGGCACTCAGATTATCACAGTATAGTGTCACAACATCTTGTTTGACATTGTATTCACTCAACATCTGCTTCATCCAAACCAGCTGAGAGCAACTACTTCCTGCTGCTATATACTCAGCTTCAGCAGTTGAGAGAGATACACAATTCTGCTTCTTGCTGAACCAGGAAATCAGATTGTTCCCTAGAAAGAAACAGCCTCCTGAAGTGCTTTTCCTATCATCTGCACTTCCAGCCCAATCAGCATCACAGTATCCTCTTAACTCAGTCCCAGAATCATGACTATATAGCATCCCATAGTCACTTGTGCCATTCACGTATTTCAAAATTCTCTTCACTTGATTTAAGTGACTCACCTTAGGATCAGATTGATATCTGGCACACACTCCAACAGCAAAGGAAATGTCAGGTCTGCTTGCTGTGAGATATAGTAGACTCTCAATCATACTTCTGTATAAGCTTTGGTCCACACTCACTCCATTTTCATCCTTGGATAGCTTCAAATGGGTAGGAGCAGGTGTCCTTTTGTGATTGGCATTATCCAGACCAAATTTCTTTACTATGCTCTTAGCATATTTGCTTTGAGAAATAAAGATGGAATCCTCCATTTGTCTGACTTGTATCCCAAGGAAGTAGCTGAGTTCTCCAACCAAACTCATTTCAAATTCAGATTGCATTTGTTGAACAAACTGCTTCACCATAGCATCTGACATTCCCCCAAATACAATGTCATCCACATAGATTTGGGCTACCATTAACTTTCCGCCTTCTTCCTTGACAAACAAAGTTTTATCAATCCCTCCTTTTCTATATCCATTTGCTGCTAAGAATTCTGCCAGCCTCTCATACCAGGCCCTTGGAGCTTGTTTCAAGCCATACAGAGCTTTCCTCAGTTTGAACACATGATTGGGAAAGTTTGGATCAATGAATCCTTTAGGTTGGTCTACATAGACTTCTTCATTCAGATAGCCATTTAGAAAAGCACTCTTCACGTCCATTTGGAACAGCTTGAATCTTAGGTTACAAGCCACACCCAAGAGTAGTCTGATGGATTCTAATCTAGCCACTGGAGCAAACGTCTCATCAAAGTCAACTCCCTCAACTTGAGTATAGCCTTGTGCAACAAGTCTAGCTTTGTTTCTTGTGACCACTCCAAGCTCGTCAGACTTGTTTTTGTAGATCCACTTTGTTCCAATAACATTAACTCCATCAGGCCTAGGGACAAGCTCCCATACTTTATTCCTCTTGAACTGCTCCAGCTCTTCATGCATTGCATTTATCCATAACTCATCAGCCAATGCTTCCTTGACATTTTTTGGCTCAATTTTGGAGACAAAGCACGAGCTTGCTATAACATCTCTAGACCTAGTCCTTACTCCAGAGTTTGGATCACCTATAATGAGCTCCTTTGGGTGGTCCTTCTGCACTGTGATGGAGGGATCCTTATGGGGTTGCTCAGCTTCAGGCTCAGCAGCAGCAACACTAGGAGTTTGGCTTCTGTCTTCAGCTTCTGGTGCAACTTCACCAACTGATGTCTCAACAGCATCTAGAACATCATCATCTTCCTGCTTGTCACTGTCATCAATCACCACATTGATTGACTCCATCATTACCTTGGTTCGAGAGTTGAACACCCTATATGCTCTGCTGTTAGGAGAGTATCCCAAGAATATTCCTTCATCACTTTTGGAATCCAATTTTCTTCTCTGCTCTCTATCAGCCAGAATATAGCATCTACTTCCAAAAACATGGAAGTACTTAACATTAGGTTTTCTTCCCTTCCATAATTCATACAGAGTGGATGAAGTGCCTCTTCTTAGGGTAACCCTGTTGTGAATGTAGCAGGCAGTGTTCATGGCTTCAGCCCAGAAATGATAAGGAAGTTTCTTGGCATGAATCATTGCTCTAGCCGACTCTTGTATAGTTCTGTTCTTCCTCTCAACAACTCCATTTTTCTGAGGAGTGATAGGCGAGGAGAATTCATGACTTATACCTTCAGCCGAGCAAAATTCTTCAAACTTGCTATTCTCAAATTCTCTTCCATGATCACTTCTTATTCTGATAACCTTACTCTCCTTTTCTCTTTGGAGTCTTTGACAGAGCTCTTTAAAGACATCAAACACCTCTGATTTGTCTTTGATGAAGTTCACCCAGGTGTATCTTGAATAGTCATCCACAACTACATAAGCATATTTCTTCCCACCTAGACTTTTAACCTGCATAGGTCCCATCAAGTCCATATGAAGAAGTTCTAATACCTTGGAGGTGGTGTCATGTTGAAGCTTCGGATGAGACATCTTTGTCTGCTTTCCTTTTTTACAGTCTCCACACACCTTTCCTTCCTCAATACTAAGTTTGGGAATCCCTCTGACTGCTTCTGAGGAGATAATTCTCTTCATTCCCTTTAGGTGAAGGTGTCCCAACTTCTGATGCCAGATTTTGACATCATCTTCTTTAGCAAGCACACACGTGGAAGAATTTGAGTTTTGGGGCACCCAAAGATAACAATTGTCCTTAGACCTGGCTCCCTTCATAATGACTTCTCCTTTGTCATCTTTGACCATACATTCGGACTTTGTGAAGTCTACTTTGAATCCTTGATCACAAAGTTGACTAATACTAATCAAATTTGTTGTTAGTCCTTTAACAAGAAGAACATTCTCCAGTCTGGGAGCACTACCACAGTTTAGTTTACCAATCCCCTTTATCTCTCCTTTGATCCCATCACCAAATGTAACATAGCCAGAAGACTGAGGTTTCATATCTACAAGCAGATTCTTTACACCAGTCATGTGTCTTGAACACCCACTGTCAAAATACCAGTCATCTTTGGTAGAAACCCTTAAGGAGGTGTGAGCTATCAAGTTGGTAACTTTAGGAACACATTGCTTCACCACCTTAGGCTTTACCTCTTTCTGTCTGGGTTGAGAAGCATAATTTAGATAACCGTGAAGGTTGAAGCACGAGGACTGCATATGTCCAAACTTACCACAGTAGAAGCATCTGACTCTTTCATTTCTAAAGTGGTTAGATCTTCTTCCACTTTGATGATAATGCTGTGACTGCCACCCATAATGTTGTTTCCTTATTCCATAGTTGGATTGCCTTCTTCTGTACTGAGGATGTTGTCTCTTAGGCTGTCTTCTATGGTGATGAGGCTTTCTTCTTCCATAGTAATAAGGCACAACATGGTTGTATTCATTTCCATACCAGATTTCCTGATGTTGAGACACCTGATGAGACATGTCCTGTTTGATCCTTGCAGCTTGCATGCTCTTGTGATATTGGGGAGGCATATACTAACTAGCTCCTTGAGGCTGCATCTTTCTCTGATGGGGACCATTCTTTTTCTCAACATTCTAGGGCTGAACAACCTTCTTAGGGGTAGGATTCTGTCTCTTAGGTTGATGTTGAGACAATGGATGAAACATCTCCTTCTTTGTTCCTGAAGTGCTTGCCACATATCCTATGCCTGATTTATCTCCAGCAGCTTTCTCTGACTGAAGAATCTTATCAAGAGTTGTTGTACCACTGTTCATCATCGTAACATATTTTGTCATCTGATCCAGTTGAGACTTAACTAGTACAACTTCATTTTCCCGATCAGCTTTTTCATTTTCAAGCTGAGCAATCTGTTGCTTGTGACACTTGTTTTCTTGACAAATCTCAGCACTTTTTAAACACAACTCTCGATAAGTAGATGCTAACTCCTCATAAGTTATTTCTCCATCACTATCATCATCAGACACAACAGTTCCTGTTAGGGCTCTAACATGCCTTGCTGACTCATCTTCACTTTCACTATCAGATTCAGACCAGGAAGCTGACATGCCCTTCTTCTGCTTCTTCAAGAATGTGGGACATTCTTTCTTGACATGTCCATACCCTTCACATTCAAAGCACTGAACACCTCTATCCTGGGCAGTCTTCTCTTCATCTTTCTCTTTTGGCTTGCTGATGTCAAAAGAGATGTTCTTGACACTAGGCTTGTAGTTATTGTTCCACCTTTTTAACACTTTGTTGAACTGCCTTCCCAACATAGCAATGGCTTGAGAAAAATCTTCCTGAGAATCATAATCTTTGACTTCCTTAGCTTCTGCAGGAGTGGAGACCAGAGCAATAACCTTGGGCTTCTTTTCAGGTTCTTCTTCATTCAAACCAAGCTCAAACATTTGAAGAGATCCAATGAGTTCATCAACTCTCATCTTGCTGATGTTTTGGGCTTCTTTAATAGCAGTCACCTTCATCTTGTACCTCTTAGGAAGGGACCTAAGAATCTTCCTTACAAGCTTTTCTTCTGACATTTTCTCTCCAAGAGCACTAGATGCATTGGCCAGCTCAAGAACACTCATGTGGAAGTCATGAATAGTCTCATCTTCCTTCATCTTCAGACTTTCAAACTTTGATGTTAGAAGTTGAAGTCTAGACATCTTCACTCTAGACGTTCCTTCATGAGTAGCCTTCAAAATATCCCATGCTTCCTTAGCAACTTCACAGGAATTGATTAACCTGAAGATATTCTTATCCACTCCATTGAAAATTGCATTTAGAGCTTTGGAATTTCCAAGGGCAAGCTCATCTTCTTCCTTGGTCCATTCTTCTTCAGGCTTTGGCTTTGAGGTGCCTTCTTTATCTTTGCCAGTATCATCTTTCTCACACACAACAGGTGCTTTCCACTCTTTAACAATAGCCTTCCAAGCCCTGCTGTCCAAGGATTTTAAGAAAGTGGTCATCCTTGGCTTCCAATAGTCATAATTGGATCCATCCAAAATAGGGGGTCTGTTGACGAATCCTCCAACTTCTTTGTCCATCTTTACACCAGAAAGTAACTTCCCTAGATCTCACATAGAGACAGACAGGATGCCTGCTCTGATACCAATTAAAATTCTGGTATCAGACGTGTGATGTTAAGGTGTGATGTGACAACAACACACTCTATAAAAGGACAGTAAAAACAGTAACACAATAACACAAGGAATTGTTCACCCAGTTCGGTCTAACTACCTACGTTTGGGGGACTACCAAGCCAGAGATGAAATTCACTACTTGTAGAATTAATTTACAGACTCAACAACCCAGTTGACAATCTCCTAAACTTAATTCCTACTAGTGACTTTCTACCTAAGAAACCACTTAGATATGAGAACACTACTCAATCCCTAAAACACTTCAATGAGATAACACCCTTTGAATATCACTACTTGATTCTGCTTCACAGCTTTGATCAAGAACAACTCAAAACACTAATACCGATTCACACTAGAGTGGTTTACAAATCATAAACGAAGACACAAACGACAATCAGTCTTTAGCTCATTCTTCTTCGTCACTTTTCTCTAGTGCTGGTGCGCTTTATATAGCTCCTTGAATTGGTCTTGGACCTGCTACAATATCTGACCTGATTTGTTATTTAAAACTGAATATTTAAAACAGATTTTCTCCTAAAATATTTTCAAATCTTCAACCTTTTGAATCTCCTACAAATCTGCACCAGATTTCCTATGCAGCAGAGAATATCTATCCCAAGATATTCGCATCCAATGAGACAACTTGCTCTCCACAATTCCAGCTAACACGCAACCCTAACAACATCACAACCTGATGTTATTAATTCTGCAGATCTAATGTCACAACATCGCCATGTGACATCAGACATCCAACTTCAGCAATTTAAATACTTAACACAGCCCAGTGTTAAGACTCAATGTTGCAACATCAGCACCTTGACATCAACATTGAACATACTTTGTTTTACCAAAATTCCAACCAATCCAAGAACTAACAAGTACCTTACCAAAAACATTAGAAAACCCGAAAAACAACAAAATACTCTCTCACAGACATCCTCACAAAGAAGAAACTTTCCCATTTACAGATAAACGCCATCAAATATAAAGCAGAACCTAATGTTAATCAACCCATGGATAACCATGTATAAGATGGATAATTGACAACTCTCCATTGTATAACCTGACCCCGAACTCCCCAATCTCCCTCAGCGACTCTTCAGTTAAACATTCGCGTGCAAGGTTAGTTTTATATAGCTTCCCTTTCCCTTTCAACTTCATGGGATAAATAAGAAATCAGAAAGTAGCACCCACGTTCCTCCCATTGAGGTAAGGAAATTCCCATGGCAATAAGGTGGTCGCGTCACCGACAAAAATCGTACGCTACACTTTCAATTCAAGAAGAGGCCAATGGAAGTTGTTCATTGTTTAAAATAAAGTTTTTGAATAAAAGATTGGGGCTTATACTCAAAGGAGAGGCGCAAATGGCTTATTGAAAACAATGATCGCACTGTGATGTCGAAAGACGTTGTGGGACTTATACAATAGCAGAGGTCCAAAAATTTTTTTATGTACAAAGAGGGTTGGGTCTTACACTCTATTAGAGGCCCAAGAGTGTTTGTAAAGAAGAAAAATGGGGCTTACACTCAAGGAGAGGCCCAGGATTTTTATTTGAAAAGCGACGATCGCGCCATGGTTTTGAAAACCATAGTGGGACTTATACAATGACTGAGGCCCAAAATATTTATGTACAAAAAGGAATGGGTATTACACTCTATTGGAGGTCCAAAAGTGTTTCAAATGAAGTTTGAAAATTTAAAATCAAAGGGAAAACCCTAATTTTGATTAAAAATACTATTTTTCAAAGAAAATTAAATAAAAAATGATATAAAATATCAAATATATTTAAAAACAAGTTTTGAACTTTGAAAAATGTTTTGAAAAATCATGTTTTATTCATATGAAAGCTTGAAATTCATTTGAATTTGAAAAATCAAGAGAAAATTTTCATTAAAAATGTTTAAAAATAATTAAAAATAAAATTCTTTACAAAAATTCAAAATATATTAAATGAATAATATTATTTTGATTTTTTTGTACAATAAAATATTTTAACATTTTTGTGAATTTTGAAAAAAAGAATCAATAAAAAATGATTAAAAATCAGAGGGAAATTAATTTTTGAAATCAATTAAGAAAATAACAAAAATTCAAATATTTGAAAATTCAAAAAATGGCACCAAGGCCATCTTCTTCTTCCTCGCGCGTACCACCATTGCCAGATTTGCAAAACCTCTCATATCTCCCTTAATACGTAATGGGTTTGACTTTTGTAAACATGAAAGTTACTCATTTTTGAACAAGGATTCCAATGGTGTCAATTAATTGCATTTATTTTAAGTGTGGAGTGAGAAATCAAGTGAAGAACAGATGAACCCTAATTTTTGCAAGAACATCATGAAACTTCATACACGATAGATACAAAGCAATTAATTAAGGGGAAACACTCTATATAAGTGCATAAACATGTTGGTGTAACGAGCGATTTTTGTCGGTGACGCGACCACCTTATCGCGGAATTTGGGTTTTCTCCTCAATGGAGAGGGGTGCTACTGTCTAATTTCTTATTTATCCCATGAAGCTGAAAGGGAAAGGGAAGCTATCTAAAATTAACCTTGCACGCGAATGTTTAACTGAACATATGCTTTAAAGAGATTGGGGGGTCTGGGGTCAGGTTATACAATGGGGAGTTGTCAATTACCCATCCTATATATGGTTATCCACATGATGTTAGCTTTAGGTTTTGCTTTGTACTTGATGGTGTTTATCCGTTAATGGGTTGGGAAAGTTTCTTTGGAAATGTGAGAGAGTGAGTTTTGTTTTCTGTGGTGAGTGGGGATGATGATGTTTTTTATAAGGTACTGGACCTAAGCTTTGATTGATATGTGAAGGTACTGGACCTAGAAGTTTTGGTTAGTATGCTTGCTAAGATTTCACAATCTTATGCCTACGTATTTCCGTTTAAACGAAATAGGGAAATCAGAGCAATCGTAGTTCCTCCTATTCTAAGGGAGGAAAAAAATATTTTGGTGTCTTGTTCAAAGCCCAAGATTGAAGCTAAAAAGGTTGAGTATTTGTGTCTTGTTCAAAGCTCAAGATTGAAGCTAAAGGTTTGACTGAGAGAGAATTTGTCATCTCTAAAGAGGGTTTGGACTTCCTCTGAGGGGATTATTGATTTTTGTGTGCCTTGATCAGAGCCCAAGGTTGAAGCTAAGAGGATGATTGACTCCGCTAGGGAAGTCCTTATACAAAGCCTAAGAGGAGGCTAGGTAAGACCGACTCAACAAGAGAGTGTTTATATATGTCTTGTACAATGCCCAAGATTGAGGCTAAAAGGAGATTGACTCTTTGGGAAAGGAATCCTTATCTGTCTTGTACAAAGCCCAAGATTGAGGCTAAAAATGAGACTTTAGTGACTCGACTGAGGATATTTTAAGGTGTCTTGTACAGAGCCCAAGATTGAGGCTGAAGTAAGTTTGACTCTGCTGGAGAGCATTTCTCAAAGCCTAAAAGAAGGCTGGGAGGAATTGACTCTGCTAGGGAAGATTTTTGTCCCAAGGTTAAGAGAAGGTTATGAAGATTTAGGTCTTGTACAAAGCCCAAGATTGAGGCTAAAAGGGTTTGACTCAATAAGAGAGTATTTTTATCTGTCATGTACAAAGCCCAGGATTGTGGCTGAACAAGCTGGAGAAATCATTATACAAAGCCTAAGAGGAGGCTAATTTCTGCTAGGGGAAATCTTTATACCAAGCCCAAGAGGAGGCTGGAAAAGATTGACTCAACAAGAGAGTGGTTTTATTTATCTTGTACAAAGCCCAAGATTGAGGCTAAAAAGGTTGACTCAACAAGAGAGTGACTCAACAAGAGAGTCTGAAGGGTTATTGACTCAACAAGAGAGCCTGAAAAGTGATTGACTCAACAAGAGAGTCTTGAAAGTTTTAACTCAACAAGAGAGTCTGAAAAGTGATTGACTCAACAAGAGATTCTGAAAAGGTTAGCTCCGCTGGGGAGAATCATTGTACAAAGCCCAAGAGGGGGCTAACTATGCTAAGGAAAGATCATTTATACAAAGCCTAAGAATAAGCTATCTTTTGCCGGGGATAATTGAGATCTCGAGGCAGGTCCAAATGGGGAATCAACTCTTGCTGAGGGTTACAGAAAAGTTGAGATATCAGATGCCTTGAGGTTCTAATACTGGTGATAAACTGACCCTGGTTAGGGAACTTTTAGGAGAGAGACTGGGTTTTAGAACCCATGGGTTTTAACTCTACTGGAGATTGATCCAGAATGACCAGGGTTTCTCCTATGTTTGTAGGAACTTGAGAATGTCTTTGAGACTCAAGAGGAAATTAGACTGTCCAAGTCTACTGGTGTGGAAGAGTTTTATCTTTCGTATGATGCCCAAGAGGAGGCGGGTGTTTTAAGGGTTGAGAATCAACCCTAAATTGGTCTGAGATTTGACACTGGAAAGACTGCTCTAGCAAATGATGACTAAGTTCTGTCTTATACCCTTAAGAGGTCGTCGTGGTCCTTGTATTAAGCCCAAGAGAAGGCGTGAGAACTTCTAAGAAGTCGGAGGGTCCTTGTACAAAGCCCAAGAGGAGGCGGGGATGCTTTTAGGAAGCATGTGGGTCCCAAACCAAGGAAAGTTCAAGAAATGCTATTCACCGAGAATAGATCATTTAGTGAAAGTTCTGAGGTTTGAAGAAACTCAAGAGATGTTATTCACCGAGAATAGATCAACTCTAGGGAGTAGAATTTCTTTGACAGTTTCTAATAGTGACAGTCTAAGAAAAGGTTCATCGAGAATACTGCCTTTCTCTTTGTTCCATATTGTTTAAGCCCAAGAGAAGGCAAGACTGTATCTGGAAATCCTATGGGGATCTAGTTTTGACTGTATTAAAGAGTGACCAACTGACTTTACCTGGTTCTAGACCTAGTTGCCGGGGAAAACTCTAAATAACTATACTAGTATATATACAGTTGATATATGACAAGTATTTAAAAGGGTATGAAAGAAAGACTTACAGGGGAGCAGCTTCCCACAATACAATTATATATATTAAAACATGTAAAAGAAAGCTGATAAAAAGTTATAGGTGAGCAAGCTTCCATGTTGTATTGTTAGTTGTTCAAAGAAATTAAAGAAAGTTTTGATAACAACTGTATATTTGAATCTAAATCAAAAGAGAAGTTGTTTTTGAAAAGATTGTTGGGGCTTATACTTAAGGAGATGCCCAAGGTTTAACAGTGATCGCACCGTTGTTTTGAAGATCGTCTCGGGACTTATACAACAACTGAGGCCCAATCTGGTTTATTTATAAAAGGGTTGGGTGTTACATTCTTTCAAGAGGCCCAAAGATGTTTTGAAAAATAAAGATGGGACTTACAACACGAGGGAGGGCCCAAATGATTTTGTTTTAAAAGGCGACGACTGCGACGTGATTTTTGAAAATACAGTGGGAGTACTTATACAATGTCTGAGGCCCAAAATGGTTTGTATTTACAAAGGGTTAGGTCTTACACTCTCTCAATAGGCCCAAAGATTTATTTTTGTACAAGTGATGGGGCTTACAACTCAAGGAGAGGCCCAAATAATTTTCGTTTAAAAGGCGACGACAGCACCGAGATTTTTTTATCGTGTCGGGACTTATACAATATCTGAGGCCCAAAATGGTTTATGTACAACAAGGGTTGGGTCTTACACTCTATTAGAGGCCCATGAGTGTTTGAAAATTTAAAATCGAGAGGAAACCCTAATTTTAAATTTAAAATGTCATTTTTCAAAGGTAATTTAAATAATAAATGATAAAATATCAATTATATTCAAAAACAAGTTGTACACTTCGGAAAATATTTTAAAAAATCATGTTTAATCATATGAAAGCTTAAAATTCAATTGATTTTGAAAGATCACAGTGGTAATTCCATTTAAAAATGTTTAAAAACAATTAAAATGAAATTAATTACAAAAATTCTAACTATATTAAATAAATAATATAAATTGGATTTTTTTTGTAAAATAAAATATTTAAATATTTTAGTGAATTTTGAGAAAAAGAATCAATTCAAAAACATAAATATTCAGAGAGAAATTAATTTTTGAATCAATTAACAAAAATATCAAAATATTCAAATATTTGAAAATTTGAAAAAGGGCGCCAAGAACACCAAGTTCTTGCCCGCGTGCCCTGTTTCTGCAGATTTGCATTTTCTCACTTTTCTCCGTGATTTCTCAATGGTTTTGCAAGATTCAAGTACCAATCTTGTTCGCTTTTGAACAAGGATCACAACCATATAGTTTAATTGCATTTATTTTGAGTATTAAGTGAGAAATCAGAAGAAAATCTCAAGAACCCTAATTTCTGCATGAACACAATGAAATTTCATACACGATTAATTCATGGCAATTGATTGAAGGGTTATCACTCCATACATGATTATGAACATGTAGCAAAATTATTGTGTAGTAAAATATGCATGCATCATGGAGTTTGAAGAGTTCATGCTTACCTCTTGCAGCTGGTGATCGAGTTTGGTGATGGAGGTATTGTAAGTTAGTTCCAATGATCTGGACAGCTTCCTTAGGTGCCAAGGAGTGTGTCTGAATGCATGGAGTGGTTTAAAATGAACTGGAACTTGAGATGATACCCCAACTGCAACTCTGTCAAGGACTTGAGCAGTTGGCTAGTGATTTTGTGAAATTGGTGTTCCAGATGTTATGTAAGAGTTTAGATCACTTCTATATGTTATATGTGAGGTGTGTGAACCATTGGTTTAGTTGGAATTGCTCTCAAACTCAAAATCTGATGGTGACTTGAGTTAGAAGGCAAAATTGGAGTGAAAGTGGTGATTTTGAGGAAAACATCAGTTTGGGTGCTTTGGTGTACTTAAACTGAGCATAAATGAGCTCTATTTATAGTATAGCAAGTTTGTTTTGCAAGCAATAGGGAATGACAACTGCAGCAGGCCTTTGGCTAATTGTGATCAAATGGAATCTCAAGTCTCCTCTAGCCATCGACTTGAGATTAGAGCACAGGCTTTGTATCTTTGGTTCAGAGATAAGTCTTGACTGAATTCAGTTGGAATAGGCTCAGTTTATGCCACCTTGGTGTATCCATTGAAGGCTTAGAAACAAAATTGGAGTCTTGGCACTTTTTAGCCTTTTTAGGTTTGTTAAGGCTACTTGTAGATTCTTGGATTTGGAGGCTTGGGGATCAGATCATTCCCTTCTTGTTTTATCCTTAGATGTGTCCAAATTGATGACAAGGCTTGGATTTATCAGATTTGGACAAATCAAGCAAAAGGCACAAATTCTGCCTTGTAAAAACCAGTTCATGATGCCATGTTCCAAGGGTTATATCTCCTTGCTCAAATTAAATTTGGAGATGATCTGGTACTTGTTGGAAATCCCTCATGGCATACTTTAGCTTTGATGTTCACCCCTAGACCTGGTTTGACTTGGATCAAGGTGAAAAATTTCCCTACATTTTGGAAAAAGTAAGGCAGATTTTGACTTAGTGAAAATTTCACTAAGTGTTGGAAAAGTACCAATTTCATGTTTTTATTTTGATCACTCCATAACTAAAAATCCATGAGGAATTGGAGTTTGATGTAGTTGAAGTTTTTTTAGAGTGTAGCAAGACCTACAAATCCAGCTTTAGATCACCCAAATTGGTTGCTTGGATCTCAAGTTATGGTCCTTGGAAGTTGGTACCCTAGCCACTTTGTTCCATAACTTAGAAAAATTCTAAGTTTTTTGTGGTTACCCCTTTTACAAGTTAACTCACTTTCTTTGATTTTTCTTGATAAATGATGATTCAAATCACATATTAACATTGTTTTAGGGTTAAGGAACCTTGTGTGACCAAAAATCCAAAAAGTCAAACTTGGATTTTTGTACAGTTGACTTTTTCAACAGATGAAATTTTGACTTTGTGATCCTTTTGTGGAATCAATCCTTGGGCTCAATTAAACTTCATGGATGGCATCCAAGGGTATTTAGGAATGTCTTGGACCCCTCCCCAAGGTTTGAGATCAAGGGTAGGTCAATAGTCAAGGGTAGGTTGACTTTTTTCATCAGAAACCCTAATTTGTGATCAGATGGTTTTGAGCTCTTGTGGCTTATGAATTGAGCTCTTTGAGTTAATCAAATCTTGTAAGCATGTCAATATGATGTATTTGAGGTCTTTGAAGTTCATTTTTAAGCTTCAAGCCATGCCTTACTTCACAAGTTAACTCAAGGGTTGAATTAGGTCAAAACCCTAATTCCCGATTCTTTGATATATGAACCTTCAAAGTGATTTTGCCATTGTGGATGGGTTATTTAGATCCTTTTGAGCTTATAGGACCACACATTGAGGCATTGGCTCATGCCCAGGTGTAAATTTTCATCTGGAGATCTCAGTCGACCAAAACCCTAATTTGGTGACACTGGCGATCTTGAGGCTTGATCCACTTGGAATATTGTAACCTTGTGCTTGATTCTTGATGTGGGAGTCCTCTTGATCCTTTGTGGGTGTTTTAGAGGTTAGACAAGTTTAAGATCATGTTAATTCTTGATTGATCTTTTGTCTAAGTGCCCTAAGAGGGCTCAAAACCCTAATCTTTGATTGTAGTGAATGCTCGACCATCTTTGAGGAGATTCATGAGGCATGATGATTCATCCATATTGTAATGATGATTTGCACAATGATGGGAAATCTTAATGGTCAAAATTTAGGGTATGACAGATGCCCCTATTTAATCTTCTTGGACCCAAAGGTGTGAATGGCGAAGGTATTCGGGCATTCGGGGTGCAAGAGGATTAAATATAGGAATACCCAAAATTTTGATGGTGGTTATGAACTGCAGCTTGCTCGTCCATCTTCTTTTGCCAAGCAATGATACTTAGAAAGGGGTAAAAACTTCCCCTCGATCCTGGTCCTCAGCCATGGAACTGGTCTCAGTTTCTGAAATAAACTTCCCCTCGATCCTGGTCTTCAGCCAAGGAACTGGTCTTAGTTTCTTTTGTCCATAAACTTCCCCTCAATCCTGGTCTTTAGCCAAGGAACTGGTCTCAGTTTCTGAAATAAACTTCCCCTCGATCCTGACCTTCAGCCAAGGAACTGGTCTCAGTTTCTTTTGTCAATAAACTTTCTTGACAAGGGATGCTATTTGTAGCGGTTTTCCTCAAACTTCTCACCGAGTATACTATGGAGATGCCATTTGATGGGAAAAAAGTTTTGATGTCAGACTCACTGGGGGGACCCATTCGTCTGAAATGTAGAGTTGTACAAACTTCTCTGTTGGAGACGCCATTTGTTGACTCTATTGGGGAAAACGAGTCTCTTGAGAGGTTGTTTCCTGCTTGGGGGTATTACATCATACTTTTCCTCGAGATCTTCTCGGAGAAATGCCACGTGATGCAATCCAGTTTGGAGGTGCTGATGACCTTTTCGTCAGCGAATTTTTTGGAGAAAAACTGTTGTATTGCCGAATCTTTGATTAAGAGGCTTTATATGGGGATTTTCCTTAATCCGGGAAAGCGAGGATATCATCTTCAATGGCGAAGAGTGACGTTTGTCGAAAGTTTTCTTGCCTCTCAGAGGTTCAAGTTATCAAAGTGGTTGAATACCGTCTCCATCCCATAAATAAACTGGGGAGAAAGGTGGTTCAGACAAAACATTTCCTAACGAGGAAAGAACTGACAACTCGATCGAGAGGACTTTTATCACTAGGGGATAAGACCAACTAGAGTGATAGTGATGCAATATGATTTTGAATGCAAAACAATAATGTATGATGTATGTATGTTTATGTCGATAAACTGACGCAACATACAGACTAATAGATGAACACGACTAGATACTCGGCCACTGCAGGGGATGAAGAGTATCTTTGGTTCAAGATAGCAATTCTGCCTTGCTTAGGAGAAATAGTTCCTGTGGGGAACAACGTTGGTCGGGCTTAGGAGATAAGAACTCTGTCGGGGATGTTGGACGAAATATTCGCATCTGACACAGCTGATCCTTCATTTAGGCGCACTGGCTTAGAAGAAGTACTTTGATTCTGCACTTTGAAGTTCAATCGCCTTTGGAGAAGCGATCGATGTTCTTTTGATGGTTAACAGCCAAAAGAAATTTCCATCTTTATTTTAAAAGCAGAAAAATGTTGACAAGTAAATTCATTTTTGTTTTATTTCAAGAATCATTACTCATGTTAAAATGTTGTTCTGTAAAGCTAAAACAAATAAGAATTGCAAACAAAAGCATTAAGGCTCAAATTTTATTGATAGGATGGAAATGAGCCAAGCGCGTGATACCATAGAGTATTTACAAAGTTAGAAAATAATTTAAGGAAAAAGGGCTACACTGAAACATAACGGCCGCTATCCTTCTACTAACTTTGAAGTCTAGACATCCTGAGCCTCTGTCGAAGATGACCTTGACTGGAGTTTTCCTGATGGATGGCATTACTGCTGCTGGGGGGATTCACCCCTTTGTTGGACGTAGTTACTTGCCCTGAATCCCTAACTTTTGCCTAGATTGTACTTTGAGATTCCCAATCCACCGGGATGATTTTTTATTATGTCTCTAATTTTTGCCTGGACCGCCCTTTCGGGTTTTCAATCCACCGAGACGTTTTTTTTATTTTTTTATTTAGGCGAAGTATTTCTTGACTACGTTAACATTTGTGGGGTAGGAAAATTCCTCTCCATCCATGGTTGCGAGTCTCAAGGCGCCGCCTGAGAAGGCTTTCTTGACCACACATGGGCCGTCATAATTCGGAGCCCATTTACCCCGGGAATCAGTGAGAAATGAATGTATCTTCTTGAGCACGAGGTCTCCTTTCCTGAAGACGCGAGGTCAGGCCTTTTTGTTAAACGCCTTCTTCATTCTTTACTGATACAACTGACCGTGGCATAGAGTCGTTATTCGCTTTTCTTCTATCAGGTTCAGTTCATCATGTCTATTTTGACACCACTCAGCTTCGGTTAGCTTGGCTTCCATCAATACCCAGATTGATGGAATCTCTACTTTTATGGGAAGCACTGCTTCCATGCCATATACTAGAGAGAAAGGGGTTGCCCCTGTTGAAGTGCGGACAGATGTGCGATAACCGTGAAGAGCAAAGGGTAGCATCTCGTGCCAGTCTTTGTAGGTTACAACCATTTTTTGAACGATCTTCTTGATGTTCTTGTTAGCCGCTTCTATCGCTCCGTTCATCTTAGGTTGGTAGGGATTTGAGTTATGGTGTTCGATCTTGAACTCAGCGCACAACTCTTTCATCATCTTATTATTCAAGTTGGATCCATTATCAGTAATGATCTAGATTGGAACACCATAATGGCAGATGATATTGTTCTTGATGAAACAGACTACCACCTGTCGGGTTACATTGGCGTATGATGCTGCTTCGACCCACTTTGTGAAATAGTCAATGACTACCAGGATGAATCGATGTCCATTCGAAGCCTTGGGTTCAATCATGCCAATCATGTCGATCCCCCATATAGAAAAAGGCCATGGGGAAGAAAGAACTTTGAGATCCGTTGGCGGTACATGGATTTTGTCTGAGTATATTTGACACTTGTGACATCTTCTCTTGTACATATAGCAATTGGATTCCATGGTCAACCAATAGTACCCTGCTCTCAGAATTTTTCTCGCCATTGTGTGTCCATTAGTATGAGTGCCAAAGGATCCTTCGTGATAGGGGTGTTCATTGGTTTGGGCAAATCCGAACCAAACCGGAATCCAAACCAAACCATTGTGTTTGGTTCGGACATATTTTTAATTCGGACAAAAACCAAACCAAATCAATGAAACCCAATGTTAATTGGTTCAGGAAACAGATTTTCAAAATTCTATCTACGAGCCCATCTACCCGAACCAATCATAATTAATTAGCATAATATATATCATCATTATCATGGAAACTAGAATGACATATTCAACTTTAAGAAGAAAAAAATGAAATGTCATTTGTGATATGCACAACCAATATGGAGAAACAATAAAATTAAGAATTTTATATTATTTTGGAAAATTAGTTGATATAATTTAATATTTTTTAAAAATATTTTTGCACATTTGTTTCTAATGTACCCGATCAATCCAACCCAAACCAACCCGTTGTTTATTGGTTTGGTTTGGTTTGGGCTTTATCACAAAATTGTGTAAATCCAATCCAAACCAATCCATATATTTTTAATCGGTTTGGGTATCAGATTCTCCCAAAACTAAACCAAACCGGCCCGCGAACACCCCTACTTCGTGAATTTCTTTCATCAACATGTTTGCTTCTGGTCTGTCTATGCATCAGAGCAAGACCATGTAAAAGTTTCTCTTATAGAGTGTATCACCGCTCAGGAAGAAGCTGCATGCTAGCCTTCTGAGGGTCTTTCTGTCCTTTCTGGATGCCCCAGGTGGGTACTCTTATTTCTGAAGGAAGCATTCGATATCGTGATACCAAGGTTTATCGTCTATGACTGCTTCAATCGTGAAGATATAAGCGGGCCTTTCAAGGCGCATTATGTCGATCTTAGGTATGTCATTCCATTGACCTACACTAATCATGGAAGAGAGAGTGGCCAATGCATCAACCATGTGATTCTCTTCACGAGGGATGTGATGATCAGCCGAGCAAAGGTGATTGAAGACGGAAGAGTTCATTCAATCTAGTAGCGATAAACAGAAGTTTATTCAACATGTTCGAGGTACTTGATTCGACTTGAATCCAGGGGAGAGAAGACCTAATATCAACATCAACAAGTATTCTTGAGTGTGTGGTGACTATGGCTTCTCTTGCAAAAACATTTGCAACAAGATAATACATATCTCAATTCTAGTTTTAGAATTGGGGGCAGACGTATCCGAAGCGAGGACGAAAGGGGAACTGCCTAAACAAATTCGGTGTTGTTCTCTCTTTCCATATCTCTTTAAGTTTTGAACTGTTTACGTTTATGCAAAATCAATTGATCGATAAAATTCTATTATAGTGTAGTGCTGAAAATCTGGTTTGAAAACTCATTACAATCACTTTGATTGTAATTAGAAAAATTCTGCACTACATTTACATAGAAATTAACACTTGGGGTGTTTTGCACACCAAGTGTTTGATAAATTGATCGCTCACGAACTGTTTGTGAAATTGTCAATTTTGATTTACTTTTTATTAGTCGTTGGAAATTGCACAAAGTTAAGTGAATTCAAGTATATTGATTAATAATCAAATTAGTGATTCGAATTCTCATTGAGCTTGTCATTCCGTTTGGCTTACGCATATCCGATCTTTTCGATAACGGTTCATTTAGACGACATAGGTCCTCGACCGCTTCCGCAAACATTTTAAAATCAAATTTTTAAGCGCCGACTCTATTTTAAAAAGTAGTGATCTATTCAACCTTCCTTTTAGATCAATTGCCATCGTCTAACACTTGATACACTCTGCTTCATTATGCCACATGTTGTAATGGATCAATGAGCCTTTTTTAGGGAAGAGAGGTTTTAGTTTAATCTGAAGCAAACCAAACTGTCGAGAGACAAGATTTGGCTGATGGTTGACAAGAGCAATTCGAAGTTTGGAAGGGTTGAGCCTCGAAGCTAATAATCTTGGCGTCAGGAAAGATTCCCAGATGTCGAGAGATTCTCCTTCCTGTTCCTTCGACTCAGGAGGAAATCTTCTTGTAAACCATTCAGGACTTTCCTATTTGCAAAAGGGGCCATGTTGGAAGTAAAATTATGACGTTTTGCAAACATCATTACATAACTGGTGAATATCTGTTGAAGACTTATTCCTTCATCATTAGGAGTCAACAACACAAGCCTTGTTCCTTCGACTCTTCTATTTTATACAGAAGCTTCGTTGATAGGGTTCTGACTAGGAAGGGACGCTTCGAAAGTGGCATTCAGCCATAGCTGTAGTAGCCAGAAAGGTCCAGAAAGAAGCAAGCTTCCTTTTGTCTTGATTATCTTTAACGCTGTGACCCCTTCGCCAAGGGATTCATACAGATTGGCCAGAATGATTTCGCTAAGACAAAGGTCATGCCCAACATGCAATTGGTTCGCCATGGTTAAGTACCTCTTTGCCACTTGAAGAGACCTTGAGCAGAAAACACAACGCGAAAGCCAGAGATCCAAGAAGACAACATGTTCTTGGTCAGAAACCTCTGTGGTTTCTTTGTCATGATAATAGGCTATGTAAGTGGTGAAGGCTACTTTGCTAGTATTGAAGCCTATTGAGTCGTCAGCTAGAAGGTTGGGGTCATAATCTATTCCAATGGGTTTCAAGCCAGTAATGGCAGCAACGTCGAATAGAGTTGGGGTAACCATTCCACAAGGGAGATGGAAGTTGTTGTAAGTGTTGTCCCAAAAGTAAAGGGAAGCGATGAGCATCAAAGGACAATAACCTAGTCCTACTTTCGACAATTGGATGAGGTCATAAATGCCCATATTCTTCCAAACTTGGGACTTGGCTTTTTATATCTTTTCTAGCCAAGCTAATTAGTCATAAGGGTCTTTTGATATAGGGCATGATCTGAAAACCCTAAAATTATTATTCATGTACTCTAAGGTTATGGGGTCCCTAGAGGCTACGATCGAAGGAGAACCTTGGCCATCTACCTTAGATTTCTCATCAATCATAACTTCCTTATCAGTCTTAGGTCTTACACCGTTTGCTATGGGTTTGTAACAGTGATAAGCTGGAAAAATTCCTTGATTTTAACAGGATCATCAGTAAGATCAGGTAAAGGACCTAGCATGGCATGAGTTTTACCAGATATAAGAATAGGGATGAGTACTTGGGATTCATAAATCCTGTGTTTTTCTTCCTCAGTTGGATGTTCTGGGATGTATTGCTGATTTCCAACTACGTTTGGACCTAGCATCATGTGAACTGGAGCGAGTTCTTTGGACTTTTGGGAGTTTTTTGTTTTCTTGCTGGTTTCCTTGGAAGTTGCTGAAGTGGAAGCCATTGTTGCAGTGAGTGTGAAGAAAATTTGGAGAAAGATGAAGTTTTGAAGATGGTGCGTTTCAGGAGATTCAGAAAGTGAAAGAAAAAGTAAAATGGTAACTTTTCACTCTTTTATAGATGGATTAAAGTGAAACGGTTACTATGCATGACTACTGTACCTCATTAATGGTGACAAGATCGTGGGGCACGTGTTACATGAAGGCGGCGTGGTGAGACGATGGCAGTTAAAGTTCTGACCCACGATCTCTTAGGGGCTAGAAACGTGATGATTGAGAAGATTCAGGCGTGGGATTGAAGAGACGTTTCAGAAAAGGTGTCATGATGACCCTGACGTCACAATCATGCCGAGGCATATGAACTGTTTATGACGTCGAATTGTCTATAATGACGAATTGCTTATGGCGTTGAAATATGTTATCAAAAAAATGTCTGTTTCTCCATATGATGTCTAAAATGACATTTTTTTGGGACAATTTGTTGGCTCTTAATTTCGACGCCTGGTTTAATTTATGGAACAAATAAGGGAAAAGGAAATTTTTAGTCAAGTTATGATGAATTTCGACTAGGTAAGTGCCATGTTAAGGGCCCAGTCGAAGTCACTCCTTACGAAAGGAAAGATGGCTAGATGGACTTGAAGAAAATTTCCTAAGTATTGAAGCGGTATTTCGATGGGGATGCTACTGATGGTATCTTCGACATAAATTTTTGAATTTGAATCAAAGAGGGAATGTTGTCCTTATCCAGTTTTCAAAAGAAAGACACGTGGAATATGCTGGAAAGTCGAAGACATGCCGAATGCCATTTGTCTTCATTTAGGAGAAATGCCGTTAAAAGGCAGTTATTTCGATTCAATATAAATAGGAAGTCTTAATGCTAGGATTGTGTGTATTCAAGTTTGTACAAAATCACTCAAATACTCAAAGTACCCGTGTGTAGAGAAATAAGTTATTGAGAAAATGTACGTTTGATAAACACCAGTTATTTGCTTGACGTTACCAGTTATTGAGAAATAACTTTAAATTAAAAACACTAAGCACATGACCTAGGATTCACTGGTTGATTATGTAAGTTAATCAATATTTGGAGACCAACGGTTGTCTACCAATTTTCACGGTAAATAGTAGAATGCAACAAAAAAATGTTATTCCGTCCAAATCGGATGGAACAGAAATGATGGTAAGTAATGAAATTAAATTAAATGCATTTCATCATGTTCCGCCCAAATTCATTTTTTTTTTTAATTCAAACGATAAATATAACTTTATTTTATTCCATTTCACTTCATTCCGTTATATTTGGTCAATCCAAACATTACCTAAATTGAACAAACCAGTTGAAGGATATAAATTGGACAAAGTAGTAGAAGGATATATACCATCGATTTTTAATGAGAAAACTATATGAACCCTTCCCTCGTGCGTGTCCAAACCACAAGTATTTGAGCTTATTTGCAATCCATTTTTTTTTTGTTTGGATGCTGCCGACTCCGCCTCTCTCGTTTTCTTCAAAAATAAATAAAACCCAACACTTACATTATTGTCAAAAAGAAAAAACCTCACGTGACAAGCCACCGATTATTCCAAACTTCCTCTGCATCACTTCATTTCATAAACCCTTTTCTCTGATTTCAGTTTCCATTATTTTTTTCCCTTATACTTTGATTCCTACTCCTTCTTCCAACCCTTCCATCCTCACCAAAATTCTCGTTCCCTTCGCCCATTTCAATGGCCTCCATGAATTTCACAATGGATTCGGTTTCTGTTTTAAACCCTAAACTCAACCATACCATCCCAAGGGTTCACCCTTTACTCAATAACCGCACTTTCAAACTCTCCCTTCACGCCGTTCCCCGTTATACTCTCAATCAACGGAAACCGTTAACCGTCACTTTCGCTGCCGCGCCGCAACACGACTCGGTAACTCCAAAACAAACTTCATTCATTTAGAATCATTCAATGTTGTTGAATTTGAATTTTCTGATATGTGTATTCTGAACTGTGCAGGATCATGGCGAAGTTGAAGCGGAGAAGGGGAATGATGACGTTGTTGTTGGTGATGTTGGTTCCGAGGAGGAATCACAGGAGGCATGGAAGCAGGCTTTGGATACATTCAAGGAACAGGCTTTGAAGGTTCAAGGGGTTTCTCAAGAGGCTTATGAAGTGTACTCGAAGAAGGCGGCTGTTATTTTGAAGGATACTTCGGAGCAGTTGAAGATACATGCGGATAAGGCGAAACATGATTTGAGTGTTGTGGCGAAGGAGATTACTGAAGAAGGGAAAGAGTATTTTTCTTCTGCCGCGGAGAATTCGCCTGACGTGAAGGAGATTGTGGAGACTTTTACTTCCCCGGAGGATGATCTTAGCAATGTTTCTGGAGTGAGGGACTTTTATGTTGGGATACCCTATGGTATGCGATTATATGTATTTTAGATGGAAATTTATTTTATGAATGATATGTTTTCTAAGATGCATTTATTGATGAGGAGTTATATTGATTTATTGATGAAACTTATTATCTAATAAAGTTCTTATCAATGTTATCAATTGCGGATGACAGATTATGGCTGCCAGCCAGAAACCTGCCATATTGATAGGGCGTTATGGTTGCGAATGGTGGCTGACACAGAATCCGCCGTGCCATATGGCAAATTGGCAACAATGGCTCTTTCAAGGACTGATGTTGTTAGTGCCTTTCTGGATGTTGGACTGATGTTGTTAAGTTCTACGATGCGTGTGATTTTTTTGCATTTCAGGCAGAATCTTATGATCTGTGTTATGATGTATCACACGATTCATGTTTCTTTGCTCACATTACTAATTATATGTAGGATATTGGTTTTGACTACTATAATAGGACCGGCTCATTGACCTCAATATCTGTGTTTACAGATGTCATCTTATTAAATGGTTTAGTGAATATAGAAACATTAATGAATAATGATATGGCTTTATTAAGCTGACTGGAAAGATCTTGTTGCCCTTTTAACACTCCCAACTATCAACTTTTAATATTTATTATTTTGCAGGTTTGCTACTATCTCTGGGTGGCTTTCTTTCCTTTATGGTAACTGGAAGCATTGCAGCAATAAGGTTTGGGGTGATTTTAGGCGGTGGTCTGTTGGCTCTAAGCATTTCAAGTTTGAAATCATATAAAAAAGGACAGCCCTCTTCTCTTGCTTTGAAGGGCCAGACCGGTAAGTTCATATGCTTTATATGTAATAAAAAGATGCTAAATTTAATTTTTTAACATAACTTTCGTCCTAAAATCATCCGTCTTGAAGATTCTAAAAATTTAAATTTCCTACCTAGGATTGGAAGTGGAGAGAGAACATTTAGGGTCTGTTTGGTTCATCATAATCCCTCCTATTTCTGCCAATCGAACAGACCCTTTAAATCAGGGAATTGAATGACCCTAATGAAATGCAAAATTAAATGTGACCACCTTTGAATCACCACAAACCTGAAACCCTGACCACCTTTGAATTACCACAAAAAATTAATTGGCCTTAAATCGGTTGCATACAAGTCACAAGGTAACATCTTAACTTAAATGTACAACTAACAATTCTAAGTAGAGTAAACATAGGTAAAGACAGAGGAAATGAGGTTAAAAGTCCGCCCACAGCAGCGTTGTTGATGGTGTAAGGGCAAAAATCTGTCATATGCCACTGCGGCCTATGGCGCCACCATGACAGGTGGCCCATGTTGTGACCGGAAGAGGGAATAAGAACTTGCCCAGACCCAAGATTCTAGAGATCGAAACGCAAAAGCAGAAATTTCAGCTCTACAATTGAGAGAGGAACAGACAGAAATAAAAAAAAAATGCTAGACTAAAACAGTCCCACAAACAGTTTCTGGTAGGGAACAAAGATGGAATGAATGGGGGATTGAGATTGACAAAGGTTTGATTTGAGAAGGAAGGTGTGAGACTAGGTTAAAATGGGGATGGAATTTACAGGTCAGTGGTCACCCACTTGACCTGCATTATTGCGAACATCTGAATTGCAGAAGCATGTCAATATCCAAAGTCTTCGAGTTTTCACGGCGATCCTATACCAACCGCACCAAGAAATGATTTTTTGGTTGCACATGATTGGTTAACAGTGTTGAACTGTAGGATCGTGCAATCATACAAGTTGAATTGCAACTTCAATCATACGAGTTGAATTGCAAATTCAACAACAATGTTCTTCATGCAACCAATTATCATTGGTTTAATTGTAAAATATTTGTAAACGTAACAAATATGTTTGCATGAGATCTATATGCAGGGGGTTTATTGTTTGCTTTAATAATCATAGTTACAAGTTCCAATTAATTTATTGGGTTTGACCAATTCTAATTTGTTTTTACTTTTTTGATCTTGTTTCCCTTTTTAAAAAAAAATACTGACTAGTATGTGTTGGAAATGGCAATTAGCCCTACTGATTAAACAGTATGATGCTGACTTGTACTTGTTTGACGAAATATATTATAATTAGAGTTAAAACAATTCATTATTTACATTCCAATGATACTTAACATGCACTTTTCTATTCTAGATCATGATGTTTCCCATCCCTCTGATATTCAAAACATCAAACTATTTTTTTGTAATTGATTAGTAGTTTTCTTTTTTCAATTATGCGTATTTATCCATCGCTAATCTGATTTTAAATTGTTGGGCTTGCAGCAATAGCAAGTATCTTGTTTCTGCGGGAGATTAACTCAGTTGGCAGAGTAAGAGATAGTTTGTATTAAACATTTGTCAAAAACAATTCTATTTTTCATGCTCAAAAATGCTATATGTTTCAAACTTCTGATAACTACCTGTTCTTGTTTCCTTTTCCCAGGGATCAACTTATTTCACTGCCTTGATCAGGTTCTTGAAACTTCGTTTTTGTTTTATTTACAAATATATAGTTTTTATCTTCATTTTGAAGTTTTTATTACTACAGCGTTTTCCCATGCAAAACCCTTGTCAATAATCTCAACCACTTGCTGTTGTTTCATGTTTATGTCAAACTTATACACAAATTGAAATCAGTTGTTTAATGTTTAAGTCAAACTTCAACAATATTGAATCAAAACCAGACTTAATTAGTGTTACAAACGGTGATGTCCTGTTGATATTACATTTCTGTCAAATAATAATTGCTAATGGGAAAATCAGAATGTTGAAAATTTGCGATTCTGTAAGAAGCGTATTAAACAACCATGGATTCTGCAAAAGACTCAAATTGAAAACTCAGCTAGAATTAGGTTTCTATTTAACCTTTAGAAATGCACGTTGAAAATCAAATGTCATTTGGTCCATTCACATTCTTTGGTCCAATGCTTTGATCTTTCACATTACTTTGTATTTATTTATATTTCGATGTATAATAACAATTTTGTTTGGCATTTGCAGTGGTGCGGTAGCGGCGTTTTACGTCTATAGACTGGTTTTGGAAGGTAAACCACAAAAAGGTTCAAACTTGGAAGGTGAAGCAGGAAACTAGTTCAGCGATAAGGTTAGCCTATTCAGTTTATAGATATCATATTCTTAGTACACCAATAAACTCCAGTCAAGTAAAAAGATAATTTTCTACATACACACCTACCTCCTTTTACACAATGAATGTAATCGTTTTCTATTTGCGATTCAGTGTCAATTGGAAGATCTGCATGAAGATCAGATGAAGAAACAGAAGATATGCATGAAGACTGTCAAGACTCGTTGATATTCACCGACCGAGTTATTTAATTTTGGTGATTTATTTATTTCTTTGATATTATCCGGCCGAGTTGTCAAGACTCTGAGGACTAGGGTTATGGTTTCATGCATGGAAAAAATGAGCATCTGCAAAATCTTGATATACTTTAGAAGTAGTGTATAATTATGATGATATATGAATTAACTTTATTTTAGGTGGGGTATTTTGAACTGGTTTTATTTATTTTTTGAAAAGTAATGACTCTTCGCATTCTTCACTCCATAATAAAGTATGCCTAGGGTTGTCAAGTAACTATATTGTGATGTTTCTTTTTCCAAACAAGGATGCGAAGGAGTGTAGCTTGTTTAGGCTCAATACTGTTTTTAAATAGTTGAACAAAGGCGTGAGTAGTTTGCAAATCATAATAATAATAAACATTTTTGCAATATTGTGTATACTGTAAAATTATTAAGATTGGACTAGCTATGAGCTTTTATGGAGTTTGGGAGTGCTCCACATTAGGTTCATGATTTATGAACTGCATTGAATTAAACAACATTTATGGTTTAGTTCAGTTTGCAATAATCATTTTAATAAAAATTCAGTTAACTGTTAAAATGGTTTTAATTTAAAACTAGTTTTGAACTGATTTATATTTATAAACTAGTTTATAATCAGTTTACAATTTTAAATCAATTATATAAACTAGTATTTTCGAAAAAACTTTACTTTTTTATATTTTTGAAAAAACTTGATTTTTTTAAATCTCTTTAAAAATTTGATTTTTTCATATTTAAAAAAAAACTTGACTTTTTTATATTTCTGAAAAAACTATTTTTTTCATAATTCTAAAAAAATTCATTTTTTTAATATTTTAGAAAAACTAATTTTTTATATTTCAAAAAACTCTATTTTTTCTTATTTTTGAAAACGGTAGATTAAGAATTTGAGTACCCGATCGTCCTATAAAAAGAAAAGATGATGCAGTGCACTGAAATTTGAGTACCCTTTTGTACATTCATGATCATGTTTTTCCTTAGAGGTCAAATCAATGATTTGTTTGTTGTTGATCTTGTTTACAAGCAATGTTGAAATTTGTGTTCTGCCCCAACTTCTCATTCCAAATATGAACAATTTCAATTAGATCTTGTTTATAAGCAGGGTTGATATTTGCATTGACCTAATTTCTCATTCCAATTATGAATAGTTTCAATTCCCGCACATATATTTGGTAGATTAATTTATTGCTAAACATGTAATACCTATAAATTAATTTATTTTAATGATTTCCGTAAAATAAATATAAATTAAATACTAGTAATTTGCTTGAAAAACAGATATTAATAAAAAACATAGATTACTTTATTATTTATTTTAATGATTTACATGAAATAAATGTAAATTAAATACTAGTAGTTTGCTTGCAAAACAAATATTAATTAAAAAAAACCTACACTAATACGATAATGTAGAATAATAAAATTGTCTGAAACAAGTTACTCAATAATAAAATTCAGTGTTTTTTGCGAAAAGATAATGATAAAAGTATGTTTGATTTCATTAACGAAAAAAAAAAGAATGCAACACGCGTAAAAAGTACAATAGCGTAAACTTGATTTTTTGTATTTTTGAAAAAACTAGATTTGTTTTCTTTGTATTTTAAAAAAAAAATTGATTTATTATATTTTTGAAAAAAATCGATGTTTCGTATTTTCGAAAAATCATTTTTTCGAACAAAATCGATATTATTTTTTTTTTCAGGAAATAAAAAATATAATTTTTAGAATATTTTTTTTTTAATTTTTGAAAAATATAAATATTTTATTTTTAGAATATTTTTTACTCTTAGATAATTTTTTATTAAAAACTAATTAATTTATATAATTAAATCAGTTTATAAAAAAAAATTGGTTATGAACCGGTTTTAAACTGAATTTGAATTTTTTTAATTAAATGGTTCAGTTCATTAACCATTTAAATGGTTCAATTTTTTTTACAGTGCAATGCAATTCAATTCAAGTATACAATTCAGTTAACCATATTTTTGAACACGCCTACTCCACATACATTAAGGAGGGCAATTTTATCCTCCCTGACTTTCTAACCCTTCTTATTGCAAATTTCTAAAAGTTAATGTCTTTAATAATAATAATAATAAAAAAAAATTGAAGTAACATTAATTGATTGTCGAAGATATAAGTTTTGACGTTTTAAATAATCACAACAGCACAGTTTGGACATGCATATACCTAAACTGTTGCTACACTTGTTCAGGTAAACGTGTGTACATAAGTCTGAAAAGCATATGTCAAACATTTTTTTTTTAATCTTGGAGTCAGACTCGCGCCAGACTATCATATAATACAATGCTATGTTGTACGGTGAGCACCGTGAGACACTATGCTTAAACGCTGTATATATATTTATTTTTTTGCAATTTAGAGCTTAACTTGCGCCAGATTTTTCTCCTCCCTCATTTAACAGTTTCTTCAACACAAAACACCAATCTCTCTCAATACAATTCCCTACACCAAACATCAAATTTCTTCAAGCAAGGCGTCAGAGGAACTTAAGGGAACATGAAGCATCATCTCTAATATCAGAAATAACATATGAAGCATCAATTTTACGTAAGTTTTTCAAATTTTCGGTAAATATTCGAATTTATGTGTAAATGTGTAGAAATCAATGATTAGGGGTAAAAACGTGTAGAAATCACAAGTAACATAGTTTAGACTTAGTGTATGACTTTTGTTGCTTAAAATAACGATTATATTATTTTTTTCACATTGCAAGAGGTACATTGCATCATTGTTGCGACCTCTGAGTTGCAGAATATTCTGGAGATACATCTTTGGAATTGTTCAGCGTTTCATATCCTCTAGGATATTCCGGAGATGCATCTTCAAAATTATTCAAAGTAAATAGTTTTATGGTGTTTTCGGAGATGCATTTTCGGAATTGTTTAACGTTATTGTTTTAAGGGTGTTTTCGGAGATATATCTCCAAAATATCCTGCATTCTATTTTTTTATTTATAAATTTTCTTGTTTGTGTGTTTCATTTGCGTGCACTAATGATATGTCTTACTTTACCTTACAAGCATAATGGCTGACAGAGTCGATAGACTGAGACATGCTCGGGTTTCCCAACACACATCTGTTTGGCGGGAGAGGTAGCATTAGTTGGATTCTTTATTTTTTATGCGTAAATTTTAATTTTAATTTCTGACAATGATTATTACTGACATTGTTTATTTCTGGAAAATTTATAGTGCGTGATCCCCAGAAGTTTCTTAACCATGGGAGGAAGATTGATTTCAGAGTGTTCTATTATTATCTGGCTTGAAGGACATATGTATGACCGATTACATTATGGTCAACTACGAGATGCTTAATGCATTCGTGGAGAGATGACACTCTAAAACCTCTTCGTTTCATCTTCTGCATGATGATGTCTATCACACTGGAAGATGTCTCATGTTTGTTACATCTTTCGATCAGGGGGAAGTTCCTCGATCATGAGAGGATTACCAGAGACAAGGCAGTTGAGATGATGGTATAACATCTGGGGGCAGATATAGAGAAGACGATCCCCAGACACCCTGTTGTATCTGCTCCTTCTGCCTTGTCTCGTAGACAGATAGTGGAAATGTTTGCTGATTATGAGAGTCATCTGATACCGGAGAAGACTCGGGCTACCATAGCGCAGAATGAATGAAGCTACGTCGATGGGTACCTCAGGTGGTTCTTTAAGGTCTCACATCCATACATGGTGCAGACTGCTCCAAGAGATCCACCGAGACCAGCTCATTAGGAGATTCTAGAGGAGGAGCAGACTCACCTAGAACATACTGATGACGTCTTGCCTCAGTGTCGTTTGTAAGACCCGTATATTTTAGTTCGTATGATATTATGATGTTTTATCATTTTAATCTGTTTTTCTACTAAATTTGGAGTAGCGAGCAGATTATACCCGATATTTCTAGGGTGTTCGGTTGTGGTCTGGATTGATCCACGTGGTTTCTTTTTAATTCAATCAGACTTTTTCCTATTGGCACGGTAGTTATATTGGATTCCGAATGTTTCTATGTTTTTGAAATTTCAAAAATGTGTTTCTGCCGATTTTTGGGGAAAACGGGCAAATTATACCCGTCGTTTAAATTTTCACGGACTCCGATTGTCGTCAAAATTTAAATGGGAGTTTTATATATCGCCGATATTGAGAATTTAATCTCAATATATCTTTCTGAGTTAAGGAACAAAAATTTATTCGGAATAAAATTTATTCGAAAATTTTGGGTGGTTTTAATTAAAATGCGACGGTGAAATTTTTCGGTTTGCATAAAAAGTTGTTCGTGAGCGAGTTACGACTCGTCTGAGTCAGAACATTTTTTTAAGTGTGAGACATTAAATATCTAGATATTTTTGGGTTATACTATTATTATATGTTTTTAAGATAAGATCTTTTAGATTTTTTGTTGAGATATTATTATTAAATTCATTAGATATTTTGTTGAGATATTATTATTATATCCATTAGATATTTTTGGCGGGTATATTGTAATTTTATTCTTGACTTTTATTTTATAATATATTTTTTTTTCATCGATGTTTTCGTTTGATCGCGTTTTGAGAGCGTTTAGGAGATATTTAGGCGAAAAGGTAAAACGGTAATCTTGCGGATTAGATATTTTAGAAAAAGGATATGATGGGGATTAAGTGGAAAGTTTAGATTATATATATAGAGAGATTAGAGAGAAAGAAAGTAAAAGGAAAGAAAAGAAGAGGAAAGAAAGGAGAAGAGAGGAGAAAGAGAGAAAAGAGGGAAAAATGGGGAAAACATCCGAATCGGAGCCGGATCTTCGATTAAATCGGGTAAGTTTACTAAACTCGATTATCCTACGATAGTATATGTATATGTAGGTGTTTGTTTGGTTGGTTTTGGTTAGAAAATGTTAGGTTTTACATATTTGAGCAAAATTGGTAAAATCGATAGAAATCGATGTTTTCACGGATGAAATTCGAAATAAATTGCGTAGTTTAGTCGAGGAATGTTAGGCCGTGATTATTGAAACTTGTAAGATTGAATTCGGGTGATTTCGTAACTTTGGACATTTTTGAGAAATGAGGGTTTTAAGAATTGAATCGAAAACGGACGTCGTAGAAATCGTGTTTAATGGTTCTAATTCACTGCTATATGTTAGGTGAGTACGAGTATGTGGTTATTTCGAAGAAAATAATTGAATCGGTCGGATTTTCGGGTGGAAAGGCCAAAACCCGTAGGTTTTCAAGGCAAAAGGGGGGTTTTCGGCGAAAACTTCGAAAATTCACATCTTTTGATCCGTAAGTCGGTTTTGATCCCCGTTCGAAGCGTTGGAAAGCTAACGGGATGTTCTTTCTATTAAAAATGGTTTGGAGGGCAAGAGATGATTTTAGTTTTTGTGGTTTTGAAAAAGTGTTGGGTTTTATCACGTAAAGTGTGTGCGGTCGGTGTTTTACTGTGTGTTGTGCTTTTGTTATATAACATGGAGCCAGTGAGCTGTTGTATGATGTACTGTGGGTGGCCTAATGGCGTGAATCCTAGATTTTTGGAATTCAAATTGTTGTTCAAAATAAATGAATTTAAATTGTGTGGGTTTTTCTATAGAGCGATAAGGTTAGTAATCGGGGAGTGAAAACCTAAAGCCCTAATTGTTTAGGTTAGTGATCAAGACCCAGCCTTATTGTAGATGTATCTGAGTTGGTTTTAACTGAAGTCCTTTGGGTATTTTATAAGGTTGAAAGTGTGAATCGGGTACGAGATTTCATCGTGAGAGACAAATCGATCTTACGTAACGTAAGTTGTTTAGGTTGGAAGCTTGCTCAGGTAAGGGCACTTTCTAACGATATTATATGTGATTGAATACATGTGTGTTTGTATTCATGACTGTGTGCCCTTGTGGGGATGTTTGAATGATTGTGTGCCAGTTGAGGTTGTGTGGTTATATTCATGATTGTGTGCCCGGTTGGGGATATGTGTTTATGCTATGACGCTAAACTTGTGATGTGCATTCATATGATTTGTGATAAATATATGATTTGCGGTTGATGTGTATGTCGAGAAGGACAACACGAGGTGTGTCTGAGCCACCTGTTGGTAATGAGAATTATTCATATGATTTGTGATAAATATATGAATTGCAGTTGATGTGTATGTCGAGGAGGATAACACGAGGTGTGTCTGAGCCACCTGTTGGTACCGAGAATTATTCATATGATCCGTGATAGATATACGAACTGAAGTGTGAATTGTGATTATACATATTGTGTTTATATAAACTGTTGCATTTGCATGTGTGGGTTCATGCATACCATAGTTGCGTGTAGGTAGTTGGCGCCGAATGGGCCAGGGTGATGGGTTCTGAATCATCACCTAATCCTGAAGGGAATTCTACTGCACCAGGTGATGTGACTGAGCCGTCATCGATCCTTTGAGATCAAATTGAGTCAGGTGAATGTGAGGGAGGCAACACCGGGTGTCTGCAAGGGCAGCACTTTTGTGTCTGCGAGGCAGCACGGTTAGTGAGGACCCAAGGGGGTATCACGACTCTCTGCGGAGAGGTTAAATTCCGGGATTCATGCATGGTGAGGGTACCCGACGAATTGGGACCACCAAATTCATATAGGTCTGCATTTAGGATGTTTGTGCATTGCATTTGTGTGTTAAATTAAGTGTTGTGATTGTTACATATATCATACTGTCACCTCATTTATGTTGCTCTGCATATCATATTGTCATCTTATTCATGTTGTTATGTATATCATGTTCTGCTGGCATGTGTGTATTCTTCCATATATGCTGTTTTTAGATTGTGACCCTCTACTATTATTATGACGTGGCTAACGACCACCCAGGTTTAGAAGTTGTGATAGTTAAGGTACCCAGGTGTCGTGAAGACTTTCAAGATGCGATGTCCTTGGGCTAGGAGTTCAAGATCAGCTTAGGGTCATGTTTTGAGGTTGTCCATGTTGTTGTTGTTATTGTTAAAGTTGAGTGCTTATTTGTATGTGTATGGACAAATATTTATACTAGTGGGCATTACGCTGGTCCTATGTATGGAAAAGACTTAGATCGAAAGCTCGTACTCTGATTAATCATTTTTATTATTTTTCCTGGAGAGACAGTTGTCAATATTAGGTATGGCATTTCAAAAAAATATATATATACACTCCCACTGTAAAAAATCGGGGTGTTACATCGTTGCATATTGGTGATTGCTCGTGAAGGCATTGGCGAGGGTATCTTTCCTGAGGGGTCTGCTGTTGTTAGCTTATAAATTCGACGCCCATATGAAGTTGGAAGTGTTGATG
Source organism: Lathyrus tuberosus (assembly GCA_022829125.1). Taxonomy (NCBI): domain Eukaryota; kingdom Viridiplantae; phylum Streptophyta; class Magnoliopsida; order Fabales; family Fabaceae; genus Lathyrus; species Lathyrus tuberosus. The sequence continues at coordinate 33,568,378 of JALAZF010000006.1, read as the reverse complement.
GGAATGTTGAGCTCTTGAAAATGTTTAGAGAAGCTTCCGACAGGATCTGGGTGATAGGTTTCAGTCGAATGTGCTCGGAAGAGGAGAAGATGTCTTTTTGGGACTTAGAAAATATTTCTAGGAGTTGAAGAGGGTACCTTTCGACCGAGGATGCTGATGACGTCCGACGCTGGAAATTCAAATTCAAATAAAGGAGGGAGTAGTTACTGTGGTTCGCTCTTGAAGAAGGACAGGTGGCGTACATCCAAGTGATGGAAGTATACAATGCGACACTTGTCATTCGCTTATTATTTCAGGCAATTTATATCAGTTAGTTTTAGGCATTATAAATAAGGGTTCTAGCAATAGGATTCGGGGGTGTTGTGTTCAATTTGTACAAGTTACTCAGTTTTATGTGAAATTGATAGACCAGCGGTTGTTTACCATTTTTACCAGTAAACAAATTGGCACACCTGGTGGGACAATGCTAACTTAATAAAGATCTTTCCAAATATTTTTGAAAATCTCCAGTCATAGTGTCCTTCTTAAAAAGCTTCGTTGCATGTTATTGAGAAATGGTAAGGTAGCCACTACAAACGAAGAGAGACCAAAGAGAAGATATACTAGAAAAATGGCGACGAATACTAGTCAGCCAAACAATCCAAACCCTCAAGGGAGTGGTTATAATCCTCAGTCAAGTAATTCGAATACCCAGCCTAGTGACATAAACCCTTAAAATATGTCTAGGAATGATGTGATACCACCTCCAATCCCTTCGACGAGATAGCCGGTCCCACCCCTGTTATGTCCGACCCAACGCCATCAATGACAGGACCAGGGTCGACATATATAAGGGCTTACGCTCAACCTGTTTTGGAGTACGTTGGGCCACAAGCATCTAATCCCCAAACTCCGCCAGGAGGAACTTCGACATTTAGGCATCTTCCCCCTCCAGGATTTTCACAACCCTTACCAAGGAATCCACCTTATGGAATGCCAACGTCAATAATGCAAAGCCTCCAAAATGCCCCCCCAGTATTCTCAGACAATGTAATGTCTTCTCCATTACAGGGGTCGAGATCTGCGATAAATGTGGGTCGAAACAACCAAAGTGTAGGTATAGGATATTCCACTCAAGGTCCTAGTCTGACAAACACGTCTATAGCATGTTTAAGACAACAAATGGATGAGAGTAACCTACAAATGGTACAAACTTTGTCTCAGACTATGGGGGAAATTTTCTAGCCTTTGATTCGGAACACTACCCAAACTAACAAACAACTAGCAGCGCAATTGGCGCGCATGGCAGAATTTATGGGGGTGTCGGCCCCTGTACGAGGTGCGACTGTGGTGGAGAATATACCACGGCAGAACCTAGAGACTATGCTTGAGGCCAACCTAGAACCCCCTAGAGTCGAACTGCCCAGAGTCGAACCACCTAGGAACCAAGGGCCAATTCCTGAAGAAGGGGAACAAGGGGTAGTGATAGTGAATAGAAACCAAGATGTTGATCATGTTGTACAACAGGTTTAACCTAACAACATAGCAGCGGATAACAACCTAACAGCCATGGTCGAAAGAATAATGGCTCGAAATGGGGTGAATTTTGGCTTTACTAGGCCAAACTATACCTCACCCGTAGTGGATTATATCCTGCAATCAGAATTACCCCCTAGGACGAAGGTCCCAAAGTTTACCAAGTTCTTAGGAGATACAACTGAATCTACTGTCGAACACGTAGCCCGGTATATGATCGAGGCTGGAGAGATCGCAAATGATGAAAGTCTTAGGGTAAAATATTTCCCAAGTTCTCTCACCAAAAATGCTTTTACTTGGTTTACAACCCTACCCCCTAACTCAATCTATAATTAGACCCAGTTAGAGCGCTTGTTCCATGAACAATTCTATATGGGGCAAACTAAGATTAGTTTGAAGGAGTTGGCCATCATAAAGCGAAAGTTTACTGAGCCAATAGACGATTACCTAAACAGGTTTCGATTACTTAAGGCTAGGTGTTTTACTCAAGTGCCAGAGCATGAGCTGGTCGAAATGGCCGCTGGTGGCCTTGATTACTCTATTAGAAAGAAATTGGATACCCAGTATCTGAGAGACATGGCCCAATTGGCTGATAGGATTCGACAGTTAGAACGTCTGAATGACGAAAAGGGAAAGTTCAATAAGGGTAAAAAGGTAGCTTATGTTGAATATAATGAGGATGTCGAAGGTTTGTACGACGAACCATTATATTTTGACGAGAGTGAGGTAGATGTTGCTGAGTTAAAGCAAGGTCCTCCGTATGCTTGTAAAATGTTAGCCCCTTCGACTGGAAAAAATTCTGGCGAATCCGAAAAGAATGATAAGTTTCCCAAGAAAACATACACTTTCGATATCACCAAATGTGACGAAATTTTTGATTTGTTGGTAAAAGATGGGCAGATGATAGTGCCTTTTGGCGCTAAAATGCCGCCTTTAGAACAAAGAAAAAAGAGAGGATTTTGTAAGTACCATAATTTTTTGGGTCATAAAACTTCTCAATGTTTTCTTTTCAGGGATCTGGTGCAAAATGCTATTCAGGAGGGCAGGCTAAAATTCGGAGAGAAGAGCAAAGGTTAGATGAAAATTGACTCCGACCCATTACAAACAACAGATGCTCATTATGCTGAGCCAGATGTGCATATGGTTGCGGTTGCTGATGACTTCGACCGTTCAGTCAATATGGTGGAAATTACTGAAGATTTCGCCAACAAAGCTGTGTTAGCCAAGGTTACTAAAGACCTTGATATTTATGCTATGGGAAACTCATGAGAGAGGCCGTTGATAGCTTCGACGAAGCCACTGAGGGTTTAAATGATGGGATCAATGAGGGTTCCAACATGATGCTGGTTACTAAAGAGACTGCTGAGAGTTTCGTTAAGATGGATAAGGCTGCTTAGGGCTTTAATGTGGACTTCTGCAATCTGAACCTTAGTGCCGATGTCGACATGGACATCAACATGGTCGAGATTACGCAACATCATACCATAGAGGTGGACGAAGCAAGCCGCCAAGAAGAGCGTAACAAAGTGGAGTATCCAAAACAGGATGAAACTATCATTGAATTCCTTCACCGTTGCCAAAAGAAGGGATCAGGCGTCATGTTATGCCCCAGATGCAGTGCAATCTTCGATCAAAAGGCTGCTCACAATCTTGAAGGGATTAGGAAGGCTAAAGAAAGAAGGGAGCATAAATCATCTCATGGTTAAAGGGGTTTCGACCCTATAAGGTCCTCTTCAAAACAAGTAGAAGGAAAAACACAGTTCCCAGGGGCCAGACCCAGTACCTTCAAACCAACAAGCAATGCACCGGTAGGGAGCTGGATGAAACCTGTCGAAGGAAAGGAGAAAGGTCAGAAAAAATAGCAGAAGTTTAATGTGGGCAGAGGCTCTTCAATAGAGTATCGAAAGGAGTTTCAGACCTCTAACAAATCGGCATATGTTTCTGAAAACTATAAGGAGAAGAACCCGATGTCGCGATCTCAATGGAGGAGAGAGCAATGTCGAAGGAAGGCTCTCAGGGAGGCCCAGTCGAAGGATCAAGGAGAGTCCAGTACTAATATCCCTACTGACAATAATGGAGGGAATCCAATGAAGGTAGCTGAAAAAATACCTGTAGGACGAAAACTGTTTGCCTCTCAAGAGGATAAACCTGAGAAGACTGTCGAAGAGGATGACGAAATGACAGACAACTTCAACTCCGAATCTGATGCTTCTCTTGACATCATAGTCAATGTGGTGTCTGTGATGCCCAGAGAGTTCGACCAGCTCACAGAAGTCGAATATTTAGATGCCTGCACTGGGGCAGAGATGGCAACACACAAGCCGGTATGCTACTATATTATGAATAATGGGTGTGTCGAAGAGCAGAATGCTTTTTTCGAGCGACCCACAAAGAAAATGAGGGGTCACCTAAAGCCCTTCTACATTACTGGCAAGGTGGAGAACGTGCCAATAAATAAAATATTAGTCGATTGTGGCGCAACAGTGAACTTGATGCCACACTTCTTACTGAGCAAGATTGGCAAATATGATACTGACACTAAGCCACATAACATGGTTCTTTCGAATTACGAATGAAAAGTTGGCTCTACTCTGGGGGTGATACAAGTCGACTTAACAGTGGGGACAATCACTAGGCCTACTGTCTTCATGGTAGTAGAAACAAAAGCCAACTACAATCTGCTCCTAGGACGAGAGTGGATACATGGCATTGGTGCAGTGCCATCTTCGATGCATCAGCACATCACCATCTGGAGGCCAGACGGCATAGTCGAAACATTGAGGCTGACCAGGGGTATTTTAAAGCACCAATCAATCATGTAGACAGACGTCAGTTCGACAAACATTTGGCTCACATTGTCCCCCTGTGGTCCAGTAGATTTTGAGTTTGTCCCAGACGACGAGACATTTTTCTCATTGTACTTACATCTCGTCGAGGGTTTCCGTTGGGATAAGGAGGTGCCAAGGGAAAGACATCCATACCTTGGCGAGCCTGCAGTAGACCCCACGGGGTGGGGGAGTGAATTCAGTAATAATAACTGAGTTCGAAGCAATGAGAAGAATTTCGGCCTACGTGGCTGAAACCAGACTACAAGCGGCTTTGGAGGCTGCTAACGAATATATGGCTGATGAAGCCAATCCTGAATTCCACCAAGAAGGTCCTGGTAAGGACTTCGACCCAGAGCCACCTGATAAGGTTCAGGGTGTAGAGCAAGGCCAGAGGCTTGACGCCATTTATGACGACGAGCCTTTGGGATTCAAGAAGGATCCGCTGGCAAGTAACATTAAGATGCTAGCTCAGGATCCACTGGAAGAAATCGACCTAGGAGAAGGGGTGATCAAGAGGCCAACATATGTTAGTGCCAATCTTGACCCACAACTTAAGGTCGAAGTTACCCAGCTGTTACAGGAGTTTAAAGACTGTTTTGCCTGGGACTACGATGAAATGCCCGGTTTGAGTAGAGAGTTGGTCGAACACAGGTTGCCGATCAAGCCTGGGAAGAAGCCAGTCAAACAAAACCCAAGACGATTTGCCCCAGGGGTTCTCTCGAAGATAAAGGAGGAAGTCGAAAGACTCCTTCGATGCAAATTTATCCGCACTGCCAGGTATGTCGAATGGTTAGCTAACATTGTACCTGTTATTAAAAAGAATGGTTCCTTAAGAGTTTGCATAGACTTTAGATATTTAAATGCTGCAACTCCTAAGGATGAGTATTCTATGCCTGTGGCAGAAATGCTAGTCGATTCCGCCGCAGGACATGAGTATCTTAGTATGCTAGATAGGTACTCTGGCTATAACCAAATATTCATTGCTGAAGATGATGTCCCCAAAACAGCTTTTCGTTGCCCTGGAGCCTTAGGCACCTATGAGTGGGTGGTGATGCCTTTCGGCCTCAAAAATGCTGAGGCAACATATCAACGAGCAATGAACTCAATCTTCCATGATTATATAGAGACTTTCATGCAAATATATATTGATGATATTGTGGCCAAGTCTGTTTCAGGGAAGAATCATTTAGACCATCTTCGACACTCCTTTGAAAGGATGAGAAGGCATGGTCTTAAAGTGAATCCTCTTAAATGTGCGTTTTGTGTGCAGGCAGGGGATTTTCTAGGCTTTGTGGTCCATAAAAAGGGGATCGAGATCAACCAAAACAAGACCAAAGCCATCATGGAAGCGAAAGCCCCATCAACAAAAAAGGAGCTGCAGTCGCTGCTGGGCAAGATCAATTTCTTGAGAAGATTCATATCGAACCTAAGCAGAAAAACGCAGGCCTTTTCACCATTGCTTTGATTCAATAAAGATGGGTTCGAATGGGGGCAGGAGCAGCAGGCAGCCTTCGACAAGATCAAGGAATACCTGAGTCATCCCCCAATTCTTTCCCCACCTTGTAGGGATAGGAGTATGAGATTGTACATAGCTGCATTAGACAAAACCATAGGGAGCATGTTGGCTCAAGAGGATGAGGATGGTGTCGAAAGAGCCATTTACTACCTCAGTAGAGTTTTGAATGATGCGGAAACTAGGTATAACATGATAGAAAATTATGCCTATGCTTGTATTTCTCTTGTACAAAATTGAAGCAATATATAAAGCCAGTTGAAGTTTATGTTTCGTCTCATTTCGATGTTATTAAGCACATGTTGTCTAAACCTATCTTGCATAGTCGAATCGGTAAATGGGCACCAACATTAACTGAGTACTCTTTAACGTATAAGCCTCTAAAGGTGGTTAAAGGACAAGTGGTAGCAGACTTTATAGTCGGCCACTCCATAAACGAAAGCATGTTGAATTATGTCGAATTGGAACCTTGGAAGTTATACTTCGATGGCTCCAGCCACAAAGATGGCACAGGTGTAGGTGTGCTGATTATTTCTCCGGATAAAATTCCAATAAAATTTAAGTACAGGGTCGAAGGATTTTGTTCCAACAACGAGGCTGAGTATGAAGCCTTAATAGCTGGACTTGAAATTTTGTTAGAATTGGGGGCAACTCGAGTCGAAATAATGGGAGATTCAGAGTTGGTCATAAAGAAAATTACAAAGGAGTACAAATGTGTTAAGGAGAATCTTATCATGTACTTCGTAGTGGCCAACAGACTATTGAAGAAATTCGAAGTAGTCAGCATTCGACACATACCTCGACTGGAAAATCAAGTGGCCAATGACTTGGCTTAGGTTGCTTCTGGGTATAAGGTTTCGAAGGAAAATTTACAAGAGGAAATCGAAGCTAGAGGCAAAGTGGTATCTGTTGGATTATGTCCATCAGACCTAGAAGTGACAAAGCTTGGATACGCTGATGAAGAAAATTTTGAGATTTTTGCAATAGACAGCTTGACGGATAAAGACTGGAGGAAGCCTATAGTCGAGTGTGTGAAAAACCCGACATCATCCACAGAGCGAAAGGTCAGGTATCAAGCCTTAAGTTATGTCCTTCTAGGCAATGAATTGTTTAAAAAGACCCCTGAGGGGGTCTTACTTAAGTGTCTTAGTGAAACAGAAGCATATCTGGCCCTTTCGACTGTCCATAGTGGGGCATGTGGAGCGTATCAGATAGGCCATAAGGTGAAGTGGCTATTGTTTTGACAAGGCATATATTGGCCTACGATGCTAAAAGACTGCATTGAATTCGCCAGGGGTTGCCAAGAATGTCAAGTTCATGCTGGCATACAGCATATCCCTGCAAGTGAGTTGCATTCCATAGTCAAGCCATGGCCTTTTAGAGGTTGGGATTTGGATCTGTTTGGAGAGATTCGACCGGCATCCTCCAAGAATCAGAGATACATTTTGGTAGGAATTGACTACTTTACGAAGTGGATCGAGGCGGTACCTTTACCAAATGTGGATCAAGAGGATGTGATCGAGTTCATTCAAAAATACATCATTTATTGGTTTGGAATCCCAGAAACGATCACAACAGATCAAGGATTAGTCTTTACGGGTCGAAAGATGCAGGGATTTGCAAAAGAGATGGGCTTCAAACTCCTAACCTCCACACCTTATTATGCTCAGGCTAATGGTCAAGTCGAAGCTGCTAATAAAGTGGTGATCGGCCTGATCAAGAAGCATGTGGGAAAAAAGCCTAGAAACTGGAATAGGACATTGGACCAGATCCTCTGGGCATGTCGAACCTCTCCCAAGGAAGCAACCAACACTACTCCTTTTCGATTGACCTTTGATCACGATGCAGTGTTACCTGTTGAGATATATCTCCAGTCGGTTAGGATTCAGAGACATCATGAAATTCCCTCTGAGCTTTATTGGAATATGATGTTAGACGAACTGGTAGATCTGGACAAAGAAAGACTTAAAGCCTTAGAACTTTTGAAGAGACAAAAGAAAAGAGTGGAGAAGTCTTATAATAAGAAGGTTATAATCAAGACCTTCTCACTTGGAGATTTAGTTTGGAAGGATATCCTGCCTATGGATCGAAAGGTTAGAGCCTTGGGCAAATGGTCCCCAAAATGGGAAGGCCCGTTTCAAATTACGCAAGTATTTTCTAATGGAGCCTATGAAGTTGAAGAATTAAATGAGGATAAAAGAATCTTGAAAGTAAATGGCAAGTATTTGAAAAAATATAAACCAGCACTTCAAGAAATTAAAATTGTTAAGGAGTAATTCGACATAACAAGGGCAAAGCCAATAATGGTATTTATGAATGCCAAAATGGCTTAGTAGTCATTACATATAAATGCCTCAAAGGGCCATAGAGCATCAAATTAAAAAAAAAACTACAAAGAAAGTAACAAGCTAAAAGGGGAGATTCTCCTTCATCTTCAAGTACTTCGACTTCTGGAGGTCAAGACGCTTTTCACATAAGGCCTTGTCAGATTTTAAGTGTGCAACTTCCTTCTCCAGTCGTTGAGCTTTTTCAGCATAAGTTATGGCATTTTCAAGCTCTTTCGACAAGCCAGAGTCATCGAAGGCAGACAGTTCTGCGTTACGCTTTTTTGCCTTTGAGATCTTGGCTCGAAGTTTCTTGATCTTTTGCTCCCAGGAAGTAATACTTTCTTCATTGGAGGTGATTTCTTGCTTGTTCTTTTCTTTTATTTCCTCTAATTCGGCTACCTTATTCTCAGAATCAGTGGCAGCAATCCAAGCGGCAGCTTCACTTCCAGCTTTGGTTGAAATGGCCTTTTTTATTTGGGGCAGGCGTTTGAGGTCACCATGGACTTGGTCAATTATAGTGCCAAGCTCTAAGATGACGTTGGCAGATTCCGGAGAAATAGCGTGAATATCAACTTGCTGGAGGAGACTTTTCAAAGAGATGTGAGTGACATCATCCATCTGTAAGAGTGTGAAAAGGTCACCCTTAAAGATATTGTTTTTGATCTTCAAAAGGATATTGTCCTCAGGCTTGCTTGAAGGCGGATCCCCAGAGGTTGTCGAAGCACTGGGAGTTTTATCAGATGAGCTTCCTCGGTGCCCAAGAAGGATATTTATGTATTGACGAGGGTTGCTAGCTTTCAAGGCATCCAGTTCCTCTTCAGAGAGTCCTGCTCCATACACAGTCGAGGTTGCCTTGCCTTCAGTCACAGTAGTGGGTGGGGGTAACAATGGCTTCGACATGGGTTGGCTCGTTGATAGGTCCTTGGTCAGCTTTCTCCTCCTCACCTTTATTCTCCTCCTCTTCATCTTCATCCATGTTGTCTTCATCTTCATTGTCATCATCATGGCCATCAAGTTCAGATTGGTGCATGGTCTCATCATCTTCTTCCATTTCTTCCTCTCCATTTGGGTTAACATTGGCAGCCCCAATGGGTTCGTCATTTGGGGATCCCTCTTCATCGACCAAGGGTGAGTCTTCATCCATGGCAGCAGCTTTTGGATTCTCTGTGTCAGGATCCTGCTGAACATCGTCTGCCTCATGATCGGAGCCATCTGTCTGAGATTGCTGGGTAGTAGTCTTTGCTGGCGAAGGGGGAGCTGTTTCAAAACCAGGCTGGTTAATTTCACCTAGTGAACTCATTCCAGAGCCCAAGTCAGAAGTGGGATGGTATGTGGGCTCACCTTGGCTATTCAGAAGGGTGATGGGAGAAGGAGGATTGTCCACCGATGGGAGCGAACCACTAGCATCATCCTAAATCAAATCGAAGCAAGTCAGATTAAGGAAAACATGGTAAATGAGTTTTATTTAAAGAAAAATACGACAAGTTACCTTGACTCCTTCAGCATCAGGGCTAGAGTTATTGCTTTTAGTATGGCCTACAGCTGGTTTAGAGGCGGCTCCAGAAAGGGCTTCTGTAGCTTTACTCGAAGTAGTGGTCTTTTTGGGGGCTTTAGCCGTTGCAGGCTCATATTGGCCACCAGCAGCACCAAATTCTTGGCTTGGCTTCCTCCTCTTCTTGAGTTTCAAATCTTCAGGAGGAGATTGGTCTTCATCCTTGGAATCGAAGATAATTTGGGTAGTGCCTCTCTTTGACTTCCTTTGGGGTGTCAGAGGTGGTTTGCGAGAAGCCTGAAATTGAGAATCATTAGGGGGAGAAAGAATAATCAACGAAATGAAAAGGTGTGTGATGTACCTTGCTGCCTTCACCTTTGGCTTCGACTAGGTGCTGAGGGGTGTTGTTTTTGGGAACAACTGCAAAACAAGCCAAGTAACCACATGTCAGTAATGATAAAGTTCAAGTGAAAAAGCATAAAATCGAAGAATCCAAACCTTCATGTATTTTGGATTTGATGCGAACATCTTCGATACCGACATGAAGGTGTCCTTTGAAACTGTCTAGCGTATGTTTAGTCGGAACCACCCGCTGAGCCTTGGGTTTCGACTGCTGGCGAAGGATCTTTATAGAGTCCCCACAGATGAACCAATCTGGAAATGGAGGGGTAAGAGCCACTCCAAAATCAGCAGATGGCAGTCGAGGAGTCTTTGGAGGAAATAGTGCGAAAGCCACTTCATAGCGTTTCTCAGGAGTAACATATGAAGGGAGTTTCAAACTCTCCATTTTCTTTAAAAATTTCTCCTTTAGCGTAACCACAGCTTCGCGGACGGTTCGACTAATATCGTCTGGTCGATAAACAGTTTCAAAGTACTTCTGGAAGGCCTGAATCTCCTTAATATGAGCGGATTTACCTTTCTTGATCTTCTCCTGCACATCAACAAAAGCTTGGTCAATCAACTGAGCAAAGCTGGAGACATCAAGGAATTCTGCAGCATAATGTTTCGACCACCAGTCGTGGAATTCTTGGGTGCAGAGATGAGAAGGTTCGAAATAGACGGGAGTCAGGAGTGATCGATGAGCATGTCACGCAAGGTGTGTCGAACTCTCTATGGCATCATAGATAATGTTGGGGAGGATAACATGGACTTTCTTCTCGTACAGACACTTGGGTAGAGTCTGGACTAAACCAAACTGTCCAGAGACAAGATTTGGTTGATAGGCCATCAGAGAGGTTTGGCCCTTTAGCAAGTTGAGTCGATGAATAATAAGTCGAGGGATGAGGAATGCCTCCCAAACACGCTGCGATTCTTCTTCATGTTTTTTGAACGAAGGAGGAAAGGGCCTGGTAAACCATTCAGGACCATATTTTCGTTCAGCAAAGGGCGCCACCCTTGGTGTGAACTCATAGCGCTTAGTAAACATTTTGACGAAGCCAGAGAAGGATGCCCTGAGTGACTGCCCTTCTTCGTTTGGGGTCAGTTGCACCAGTCGAACCCATTCGACTCGTCTCTCCTTAATCTCCGCAGTTTCTTTGTCCACAGGCCCTTTGTTGGGAAGGCTGGCCTCAAAAGTGGCATTAAGCCAAAGTTGAAGCAACCAAAAGGGTCCTGACAGCAGGAGGTTCCCATTACTCGCTTGGTCTTTCAGACGACCAACACCTTCGCTCAAAGACTTGTACAGACTGGCCAATATCATTTCACTTAGGCAAATGCCTCGACTAACGTGTAGTTGATTGGCTAGGGTCAGATACTTTCTTGCCATCTGCAAGGATTTGGTACAGAACACGCAGTGAGAAAGCCACATAACCAGGAATGCTATATGTTCTTTGTCCTCGACCGTGTCAGTTTGCTTGTCGTGATAGTGGTTCATGAAATGAGTATAGGTGTGTTTGGTGGTGGCGAACCCTATGGTGTCTAGAGCATCTATCTCAGGGTCGTAAACCAACCCATGAGGTTTTAGCCCTGTGATAGCGGCTATGTCAAACAGAGTGGGCGTCATCATCCCACAAGGGAGATGAAAGGTATAGTGGGTACTATCCCAAAAATACAAAGAGGATGCCAGTAAAGTCGGACAGTAAGCGGGTCCAGTCTTCGACATCATAATTAAGTCGTAGATTCCTAAGTTCTTCCAAGTCTCTGCTTTCACTTTCTCCAACTTGGCTAACTAGTTCAAATAGAGGTCAAAATCCTTAAAATACGGGGTAGCCCTAAACAGCCTAGACCCATCATTCAGATACTTCAAATCCAGGTTCTTTAGGGCTCCATTGGCATGGGGTTCAGAGGTTACCCTAGTTTTGTCTTTCTGCCCTAGAGGTTTGGTTTTACGATATGACGGAAAGAAGTCACTAATGGCGGTGTAATCTGTATCTAAAGAAGATAAGGGACCAAATAAAGCTAATGGTTTCCCAGAAACGGTGATAGGAATCAGTACCTGGGATTCTTAGATGTGTCTTTTTCCTCCTTGAGAGGCTCATGGATGAATTACTGACTCTTTACCACCTTGGGTCCATTTAATGTGGCAAATGGAGGGAGTAGTGATGCGCCCTTTTGTCCTTTGAGCTTCTGGTTTTTCTTTGGGTCTTGAGTAGTAGCAGTTGAAGAAGCCATTGGTGAAATTTTTTGAAGAAAAGAGTTTGTTGAAGGTGAAGGGTTGAACGTTTTGGGAAGAAATGAGAAGGTGCGTAGTGGATACTTGGGAGTGGAAAAGAAAATAAAAGTAGTTTTGAAGAAACTATTTATAAAGTGCTTTGGAGACACGAAAGGGCTCACTAATCATCATTAAGGGGCTAAGGCTAGTGGGACACGTGTCCTCCCAGGAGCCAAAGTAGGGGCGGTGGCAGTTGCCACCTACGTCCAAGATTTCCTAGGCTATAGGAGAGGTTATGGTGATTTGCGGCTTGATGTGGTTTCCGAGGGGACGTTTCAGTAATAATCATAATTGGCTGTGATGTCATAAATTTGGTTGAAAAGAAACTGAATAGTTTATGGGAACGTGGGTTAATCAGTTTTGTTTGGACTCCTATGCATGGTCGAAAGATGCCGTCGAACGGACACTATAAAAAAATGTCATTTTCTGCGATACTGTCGAAAAACACATTTTTGGGGCGCAATTTGTTAGCTCATAAATTCAACGCCCATATGAAGTTGGAAGTGTTGATGGGAATGTTGAGCTCTTGAAAAGGTTTAGAGAAGCTTCCGACAGGATCTGGGTGATAGGTTTCAATCGAATGTGCTCGTAAGAGGAGAAGATGTCTTTTTGGGACTTAGAAAATATTTCTAGGAGTTGAAGAGGGTACCTTTCGACCGAGGACGCTGATGACGTCCGACGCTGGAAATTCAAAATCAAATAAAGGAGGGAGTAGTTACTGTGGTTCGCTCTTGAAGAAGGACATGTGGCGTACATCCAAGTGATGGAAGCATGCAATGCGACACTTGTCATTCGCTTATTATTTCAGGCAGTTTATAACAGTTAGTTTTAGGTATTATAAATAAGGGTTCTAGCAATAGGATTCAGGGGTGTTATGTTCAATTTGTACAAGTTACTCAGTTTTATGTGAAATTGATAGACCAACGGTTGTTTACCATTTTTACCAGTAAACAGCTGTCAGGTGAGTTCTGGATGCCATGGTGGCGGAGGCACGTAGGGCACTATTGTACCAGAGACATCGCTGGAGGACGGGGGGATTGATGACCAAGGAGGCAGACCATACAGAGGAGGCAGAGGAGGTATATGAGAGGTTGTTAGATGTAACACCCCAATTCCCATCGCGAATAAATAATACATAAATAAATCAGAGTAAATAAAAATTTATTTTTCCGACAGAAACAAGGATGCCACATTTAAAGAAAGAAAATACAATCCCTGCTCATAAATTTGATACATAACACAAAACGGAATAAACTTAAAAGGGAAACTTTTTCCATACAAAAGGAAAGTTCAATTATGGAATAAAGCGGAAAGATCCATAACCGACTTGTTTTACAAAATAAATTGTTTTATAACATCAAAATATTCATACAAAGGTAATACAAAATAGATCCAACAAATGTATACATATATATAACAAAAGCGTTCCCCGACTCCCGTGTTACGTATTAGAGCAGACAGACCGACAAAAGGATGGAGAACTAATCTTCACAAAAGCCTCCAAGACACTAATCTGTAATTGCCTCATAGAGCAACAAACCACATCAGAAGGGTGAGAAATAACAACTAAATCAAGATTGCATAATAATATGCAAACACACATAAATTCACATGCATAGTTATTCTCACCACAAGCATCACATACCAATTCATATAGCATATATCAAGTATACCAACATAATCACATATATTCATATATAGCATACCATAGATAATTAATACAATCATGGTAATGTACAACATCCCCACAAAACATAACATATATCTATATATAAAACATATCATCCATAACCAATGCATTTATCACATATGCACATCAATTCACCAATGCTATCACAAACTCAACACATAATCAATCCATTCATGATTTATGCAAATGCAGAGAGACCGACACAACGACTCTATGCAAATGCGGTACCATCCATCCATCATTCTCATCATCAGTTCACTCAGGAACAATTGGAATCATCGCTTGTTACTTAGTGTAACTCCCCGTCGGGCAAACGATGTTCCCCGTCGCTCACACCTCTTTGTATAAGGCACAGGACCCGATCTCCCACACCTCTTTGTATAAGGCACACGACCCGATCGCCCACACCTCTTTGTATAAGGCACACGACCGTCTATAATAATCGCTCACACCTCTTTGTATAAGGCACACGATATTATAGCGGATTCCCTCTAGAATCATTTCGTCGCTCACACCCACTAAGGCACATGACATCACAAGAATGCATATCATGATGCTTGGCATACAATGACTCATGACAATCAAATGCATACATATGCACATCCATGTGAACCATTCCAACATCAATAATCATGCATTGCACTCAAACCCAAAACAATGCATTTCATCAAAATCCACAAACCATAACAATTAGCATTTTAGCATATACACTCATATCACTTCACATCAAGAATTACTCGCCATCAACCACAACAATTACAACAACTTATCACATGCTTCAACATCATATATAAACCACAACAATCCCACAAAACATCATAACAACATACATTGATATTCAATCAAACAATGTATTTTACCACACAACAACATCATTATCACAAGCATCAACATCATATAAACCACATAAAAGCTCCACGTTACATAACAATAGCACAACACACGGTAAAACGCCAACCGCACACATTTAACGCGATAAAAACCCGACAACCCAACACTTTTACAAAACCACGACTTAAATAATCCATCTACTACCCTACAAACCATTTTTAATAGAAAGAATATTTCATTAGCTTTCCAACGCTTCGAACGGGGGAAACAATATTTTGCTGTCCCAGACAAATTCGCCTGGCGAATCCCTGGCGAAGCGGACTCGCCACTAACTCTCCTGGCGAATCTGGACGAACCAGAATTCTCCCAAAACATGTTTGGGACCTAAAAATGATCAAAACCTTCAACCCACATGATATTATTGCATCCAATGACCCAAAACAACATGTTATAACACATTTAGGCATGCATTTCATCAATTTCCACTCATTGTTCATAAATCCAACCTAATTGAAAACTAGAAGAAAATAACCAAAACAATCCAAGAAAACATACACATATACATATACAAGCAAGATATAATCGAAACTTCTCACCCTTATCCGATTAATCGTGATTGAAACGGAGTTTTCTTCGATTTTCCTCTTCTCCTCTCTTTCTCTCCTCTTCTCTTTTCCTTCTTTTCTCTTTCTCTTCTTTTCTCTTTCTTTTCTCTCTTTTTCTCTCAAATATCTATTTATAAAATATCTATTTTTTTTCTAAAATATCTAACTAATCAAATGACCATTTTACCCTTACGGCCAAATATCTCCCAAACGCTCTCAAAACGCGATACAAAATAAACATACCGATGAAAAACATATCGTGCAATAAAAGTTAAAAAGAAAAATATAATGTAATGCAAATATTTTACCTATCAAGGAAATTAACCAATTAACTCAATTAGCAGGTAAAATACAATAAATTCACACATTTCACAAAATTCACATAAATGAAATAAATAAATACAATTAAACAAATCGGGGCGTTACAATTCTCCCCCACTTAGACATTTTTGTCCTCGAAAATATAACTGAGACGAACAACTCCGGATACGACTCTCGCACCCGACTAACCAACTAACATGCCAACACTAGGCACACCACGAATAACACAAACTGACAAATCACCTTGCTAACAACAGCTACAACAACGACACGACAACGACGACAACTACAACGACAAGATGCAAAGCCCATACAATGCACTTGACGACTAACTCACGACTCAAAGAAAACCATGTTGCCAACACCCAGGTAACACTCCCCTAATCTCCCACAAGGAATTAGCTACCCGCACTCGAACCATCACCATGGAAATGAGGCAACAACAAAGACAAGAACCTAAAGTCTCACGACACCACGCCGTCTCAACAACATCAACAAAACTAGAATACCAAACATCCTTGTCACACAACAATATTACGACAATGCTATGCACTCTGATTACTCGTAACCATCAAAACTACCAATTTCACTTCCAAAGTCTAACTTTTTCTCATATTCACCAAAAATAACTATTCACTTTTAATATACCCAACCTCACACTCTACTGTGTTATCTCACACACCATACACAAGTTTCTAAACTGCTCAAATAATTCTAACTCCCTGACCAACAAAACAGCCATGCATAAAAACTTTCGACTTAACTCTTCAGGCACAACCTTAGCTTTTCCCGAAGGATAATCCAAGCCAAATTCATAACTCGTCACGAATTCCAACCCTCCTCGTTGTCTCATACTCTATTCCTTCAGACCAAACAAGTACTCTAAACTCTTGTGATTACCAAATACTTCGAACCTAGAACCATAAAGATAATACCTCCAAATTTTCCAACACAATACCACCGCACCCAATTCCAAATCCTGAATAGTATAGATCCTTTTATGAATCCTCAATTGTCGTAAAGCATATGCTACGACTTTATCCCCTTGCAAGTCAACTGAAGTAACAAAAATGCTAACTTGGAAAAGCCTTCCATAACCTCCGGTAATAACCACTAAGGTCCAAAAAGCTTTTAATCACCTTAACCAACTTCGGAGCCTCTATAGTTTGTGAATAACCAAGATGGTAAAATAAATAGATGGTTCTATATACAATCATTTCCCTACTAGATTTAGGAGAAAAAGCAACAATGCGACATATATATAGAAGTAATGTGTGAGATGATGGAGCTAGGAAAGCGAAGTATCATACTATAGCAAAACGTGTGGGGTTAATTTCTATATTAAAGTGACTCATTTTCTTTTAATAGAAAAAAGCTACAAATGAAATACAAAGGGAAAAGAGATAAAAGCAATTTTGCATATAACTTTATATATATGTAGAACTGCATCTATTTTGGATAGATACACAACAATACCATCATCGAAAATAACATAACCAAGAAAACTAACTTCTTTCAATCAAAATTCTCACTTCGATAATTTAGCATAAAGCTCCCTCTCTTTCAACCCTTGTAACTCAATCCTTAAATACTCTACATACTCATCCTTTGATTTAAAATAAATCAGAATATCCCCAATGAACACCACTCCGAACTTATCCAATTAAATATGGAAGATACGATTCATATACTCCACAAACATTCCAGATGCATTACTAACACCGAACAACATCACTGTACATTGTAATGCCCAACCAAACCAACCCTCATCCAAACTTGTCCAGACTCACATACAAGCTTAATCGAGTAAATAACAACCTATTCCGATGATAACAAACCTAACCAGTCACATGAAATCGATCAAAGCCTCAACTCACAAAATTCACCACTCTTATCAAACATTCCAAACAATCGTAATTCCAATCATCTATTCTCGAAAGTGGACACTTATTCCCAATCGTTACCTTATTCAACTATCAATAATCCATACACAGTTTCATTCTATGGACAATCCAAATTCCACAAATGTCAGCATGTATCAACAATCAACCAAAAATAACTCTCGAAACTCATCAAAACTCTAAGTTTTGCTTTCCATAGCCTTAATACCATTATACACATCATGCTTGTTATTCCATCCGAAAACACATCTGGGAATCACACACAACTGGCAGCCCTTCACTGTGGCTTTCCTGTCAATTCCAGAACACTATTATCACAAATATAACAAACACCTTGGTTTCATTGCCTAAGAGTTTTTCTACTCACTTAGCAGATCCAAACCTCAAATCTTCACCTTCGTCCAATTCGAGTTCACACTCTACTCTCTGAGAACAACCATTAACGATACCCAATCGTTCTCTCTCAATGACTTCCCAACTGGACCAACATACCAAAACCTCTAATCCATCTCATACACAATAATTTCACTTTCCACAGCATAAAACACTTTCATAGCTTCATATCAATATAAAGAACGCTTAAATCGGACACTCGAGTCAAAAGATATGAATTTTTGAAGGAAAGTCAATTATTGGAAAACAGCCAGATCCGCCTGGCGAGTAAGGATTTCGCTTGGCTAAAATACCTCTTCGCCAGCCCTTCGCATGGCGAACCAGCGGCGAAACCTGATTTTTCTGAAAACCCAAACTTCCAGTAGCTACACATGTTCTGTCTCTTGAATTTCGCCTGGCGAATTAGAATTCCGCCTGGCGAATCCCTCTTCGCCAGCACTTCGCCCGGCGATCCAATGGCGAGACTCCATTCACTTGGCGATTCTTGATTCGCCTAGCGAATCGCACCAGAAGCAGAATTTTCTACTGCGTTTTTCATGGTTTCTACACCTCAAAATCCAACTTTTCCAAACCAACACATTTTCAAATTCCAAACAATTCATTACACACACTATCAAAGCCGAAAAGACACGTCTATCCCATCCAACATAATTCTGTCTACTATCAACAAGAGATTAAGGGTGATCAGTTCCTTAATTTGTCAATAGACAGCCGACAATCATGATGGGGCATAAACCGTCTTTACCAAACTATAATAGCATTTATAGCATTGTGCACAAAACTACCTAAGGCACAAATCCTTAGTTGACATAACCCTTACCTCCGCATTCCCTCCAGAACCGGGAACAACACCGTCCAAACAACACTTATAATCTGGCAAACATCGACACACCAAGCCAACGCTCCACAACTGAAGCAACTTGGAGAAGCACCAACTTCTCCCCCACTTATCTCATTCTCAAACCTAAAGACAAGGATTAGAAAAACCAGAAAGTACTGACAGTGTTTCACACGCATATCACATACTAAGTAACAAACAACATCGACAGTATTCAACTGTCGCACCAACTGACTCAACAACTTGGCCGGACGGACCGACCTGCTCTGATACCACTAATGTAACACCCCAATTCCCATCGCGAATAAATAATACATAAATAAATCAGAGTAAATAAAAATTTATTTTTCCGACAGAAACAAGGATGCCACATTTAAAGAAAGAAAACACAATCCCTGCTCATAAATTTGATACATAACACAAAACAGAATAAACTTAAAAGGGAAACTTTTTCCATACAAAAGGAAAGTTCAATTATGGAATAAAGCGGAAAGATCCATAAACGACTTGTTTTACAAAATAAATTGTTTTATAACATCAAAATATTCATACAAAGGTAATACAAAATAGATCCAACAAATGTATACATATATATAACAAAAGCGTTCTCCGACTCCCGTGTTACGTATCAGAGCAGACAGACCGACAAAAGGATGGAGAACTAATCTTCACAAAAGCCTCCAAGACACTAATCTGCAATTGCCTCATAGAGCAACAAACCACAGCAGAAGGGTGAGAAATAACAACTAAATCAAGATTGCATAATAATATGCAAACACACATAAATTCACATGCATAGTTATTCTCACCACAAGCATCACATACCAATACATACAACATATATCAAGTATACCAACATAATCACATATATTCATAAATAGCACACCATAGATAATTAATACAATCATGGTAATGTACAACATCCCCACAAAACATAGCATATATCTATACATAAAACATATCATCCATAACCAATGCATTTATCACATATGCACATCAATTCACCAATGCTATCACAAACTCAACACATAATCAATCCATTCATGATTTATGCAAATGCAGAGAGACCGACACAACGACTCTATGCAAATGCGGGTACCATCCATCCATCATTCTCATCATCAGTTCACTCAGGAACTATTGGAATCATCGCTTGTTACTTAGTGTAACTCCCCGTCGGGCAAACGATGTTCTCCGTCGCTCACACCTCTTTGTATAAGGCACACGACGTTTATGGATCGCTCACACCTCTTTGTATAAGGCACACGACCCGATCGCTCACACCTCTTTGTATAAGGCACACATCATCTATAATCATCGCTCACACCTCTTTGTATAAGGCACACGATGTTATAGCGGATTCCCTCTGGAATCGTTTCGTCGCTCACACCCACTAGGGCACACGACATCACAAGAATGCATATCATGATGCTTGGCATACAATGACTCATGACAATCAAATGCATACATATGCACATCCATGTGAACCATTCCAACATCAATAATCATGCATTGCACTCAAACCCAAAACAATGCATTTCATCACAATCCACAAACCACAACAATTAGCATTTTAGCATATACACTCATATCACTTCACATCAAGAATTACTCTCCATCAACCACAACAATTACAACAACTTATCACATGCTTCAACATTATATATAAACCACAACAATCCCACAAAACATCATAACAACATACATTGATATTCAATCAAACAATGTATTTTACCACACAACAACATCATTATCACATGCATTAACATCATATAAACCACATAAAAGCTCCACGTTAAATAACAATAGCACAACACACGGTAAAACGCCAACCGCACGCATTTAACGCGATAAAAACCCGACAACCCAACACTTTTACAAAACCACGACTTAAATAATCCATCTACTACCCTCCAAACCATTTTTAATAGAAAGAATATTTCATTAGCTTTCCAACGCTTTGAACGGGGGTCAAAACGGACTTACGGTTCAAAAGTTATGACGAAAATACGAAAACAATATTTTGCTGTCCCAGACAAATTCGCCTGGCGAATCCCTGGCGAAGCGGACTCGCCACTAACTCGCCTGGCGAATCTGGACGAACCAGAATTCTCCCAAAACATGTTTGGGACCTAAAAATGATCAAAACCTTCAACCCACATGATATTATTGCATCCAATGACCCAAAACAACATGTTATAACACATTTAGGCATGCATTTCATCAATTTCCACTCATTGTTCATAAATCCAACCTAATTGAAAACTAGAAGAAAATAATCAAAACAATCCAAGAAAACATACACATATACATATACAAGCAAGATATAATCGAAACTTCTCACCCTTACCCGATTAATCGTGATTGAAACGGAGTTTTCTTCGATTTTCCTCTTCTCCTCTCTTTCTCTCCTCTTCTCTTTTCCTTCTTTTCTCTTTCTCTTCTTTTCTCTTTCTTTTCTCTCTTTTTCTCTCAAATATCTATTTATAAAATATCTAACTAATCAAATGACCATTTTACCCTTACGGCCAAATATCTCCCAAACGCTCTCAAAACGCAATACAAAATAAACATACCGATGAAAAACATATCGTGCAATAAAAGCTAAAAAGAAAAATATAATGTAATGAAAATATTTTACCTATCAAGGAAATTAACCAATTAACTCAATTAGCAGGTAAAATACAATAAATTCACACATTTCACAAAATTCACATAAATGAAATAAATAAATACAATTAAACAAATCGGGGCGCTACAATTCTCCCCCACTTAGACATTTTTGTCCTCGAAAATATAACTGAGACGAACAACTCCGGATACGACTCTCGCATCCGACTAACCAACTAACATGCCAACACTAGGCACACCACGAATAACACAAACTGACAAACCACCTTGCTAACAACAGCTACAACAACGACACGACAACGACGACAACTACAACGAAAAGATGCAAAGCCCATACAATGCACTTGACGACTAACTCACGACTCAAAGAAAACCATGTTGCCAACACCCAGGTAACACTCCCCTAATCTCCCACAAGGAATTAGCTACCCGCACTCGAACCATCACCATGGAAACGAGGCAACAACAAAGACAAGAACCTAAAGTCCCACGACACCACGTCGTCTCAACAACATCAACAAAACCAGAATACCAAACATCCTTGTCACACAACAATATTACAACAATGCTATGCACTCTGATTACTCGTAACCATCAAAACTACCAATTTCACGTCCAAAGTCTAACTTTTTCTCATATTCACCAAAAATAACTATTCACTTTTAATATACCCAACCTCACACTCTACTGTGTTATCTCACACACCAGACACAAGTTTCTAAACTGTTCAAATAATTCTAACTCCCTGACCAACAAAACAGCCATGCATAAAAACTTTCGACTTAACTCTTCAGGCACAACCTTAGCTTTTCCCGAAGGATAATCCAAGCCAAATTCATAACTCGTCACGAATTCCAACCCTCCTCGTTGTCTCATACTCTATTCCTTCAGACCAAACAAGTACTCTAAACTCTTTTGATTACCAAATACTTCGAACCTAGAACCATAAAGATAATACCTCCAAATTTTCCAACACAATACCACTGCACCCAATTCCAAATCCTGAATAGTATAGATCCTTTTATGAATCCTCAATTGTCGTAAAGCATAGGCTACGACTTTATCCCCTTGCAAGTCAACTGAAGTAACGAAAATGCTAACTTGGAAAAGCCTTCCATAACCTCCGGTAGTAACCACTAAGGTCCAAAAAGCTTTTAATCACCTTAACCAACTTCGGAGCCTCTCAATGTAGAACTGCATCTATTTTGGATAGATACACAACAATACCATCATCGAAAATAACATATCCAAGAAAACTAACTTCTTTCAATCAAAATTCTCACTTCGATAATTTAGCAGAAAGCTCCCTCTCTTTCAACCCTTGTAACTCAATCCTTAAATACTCTACATACTCATCCTTTGATTTAAAATAAATCAGAATATCCCCAATAAACACCACTCCGAACTTATCCAATTAAATATGGAAGATACGATTCATATACTCCACAAACATTCCAGATGCATTACTAACACCGAACAACATCACTGTACATTGTAATGCCCAACCAAACCAACCCTCATCCAAACTTGTCCAGACTCACATACAAGCTTAATCGAGTAAATAACAACCTATTCCGATGATAACAAACCTAACCAGTCACATGAAATCGATCAAAGCCTCAACTCACAAAATTCACCACTCTTATCAAACGTTCCAAACAATCGTAATTCCAATCATCTATTCTCGAAAGTGGACACTTATTCCCAATCGTTACCTTATTTAACTATCAATAATCCATACACAGTTTCATTCTATGGACAATCCAAATTCCACAAATGTCAGCATGTATCAACAATCAACCAAAAATAACTCTCGAAACTCATCAAAACTCTAAGTTTTGCTTTCCATAGCCTTAATACCATTATACACATCATGCTTGTTATTCCATCCGAAAACACATCTGGGAATCACGCACAACTGGCAGCCCTTCACTGTGGCTTTCCTGTCAATTCCAGAACACTATTATCACAAATATAACAAACACCTTGGTTTCATTGCCTAAGAGTTTTTCTACTCACTTAGTAGATCCAAACCTCAAATCTTCACCTTCGTCCAATTTGAGTTCACACTCTACTCTCTGAGAACAACCATTCACGATACCCAATCGTTCTCTCTCAATGACTTCCCAACTGGACCAACATACCAAAACCTCTAATCTGTCTCATACACAATAATTTCACTTTCCACAGCATAAAACACTTTCATAGCTTCATATCGATATAAAGAACGCTTAAATCGGACACTCGAGTCAAAAGATATGAATTTTTGAAGGAAAGTCAATTATTGGAAAACAGCCAGATCCGCCTGGCGAGTAAGGATTTCGCTTGGCTAAAATACCTCTTCGCCAGCCCTTCGCCTGGCGAACCAGCGGCGAAACCTGATTTTTCTGAAAACCCAAACTTCCAGTAGCTACACATGTTCTGTCTCTTGAATTTCGCCTGGCGAATTAGAATTCCGCCTGGCGAATCCCTCTTCGCCAGCACTTCGCCCGACGATCCAATGGTGAGACTCCATTCACCTGGCAATTCCTGATTCGCCTAGCGAATCGTACCAGAAGCAGAATTTTCTGCTGCGTTTTTCATGGTTTCTACACCTCAAAATCCAACTTTTCCAAACCAACACATTTTCAAATTCCAAACAATTCATTACACACACTATCAAAGCCGGAAAGACACGTCTATCCCATCCAACATAATTCTGTCTACTATCAACAAGAGATTAAGGGTGATCAGTTCCTTAATTTATCAATAGACAGCCGACAATCATGATGGGGCATAAACCGTCTTTACCAAACTATAATATCATTTCTTGCATTGTGCACAAAACTACCTAAGGCACAAATCCTTAGTTGACATAACCTTTACCTCCGCATTCCCTCCGGAACCGGGAACAACACCGTCCAAACAACACTTATAATCTGGCAAACAGCGACACACCAAGCCAACGCTCCACAACTGAAGCAACTTGGAGAAGCACCAACTTCTCCCCCACTTATCTCATTCTCAAACCTAAAGACAAGGATTAGAAAAACCAGAAAGTACTGACAGTGTTTCACACACATATCACATACTAAGTAACAAACAACATCGACAGTATTCAACTGTCGCACCAACTGACTCAACAACTTGGCCGGACGGACCGACCTGCTCTGATACCACTAATGTAACACCCCAATTCCCATCGCGAATAAATAATACATAAATAAATCAGAGTAAATAAAAATTTATTTTTCCGACAGAAACAAGGATGCCACATTTAAAGAAAGAAAACACAATCCCTGCTCATAAATTTGATACATAACACAAAACAAAATAAACTTAAAAGGGAAACTTTTTCCATACAAAAGGAAAGTTCAATTATGGAATAAAGCGGAAAGATCCATAACCGACTTGTTTTACAAAATAAATTGTTTTATAACATCAAAATATTCATACAAAGGTAATACAAAATAGTTCTAACAAATGTATACATATATATAACAAAAGCGTTCTCCGACTCCCGTGTTACGTATCAGAGCAGACAGGCCGACAAAAGGATGGAGAACTAATCTTCACAAAAGCCTCCAAGACACTAATCTGCAATTGTCTCATAGAGCAACAAACCACAGCATAAGGGTGAGAAATAACAACTAAATCAAGATTGCATAATAATATGCAAACACACATAAATTCACATGCATAGTTATTCTCACCACAAGCATCACATACCAATACATATAGCATATATCAAGTATACCAACATAATCACATATATTCATATATAGCACACCATAGATAATTAATACAATCATGGTAATGTACAACATCCCCACAAAACATAACATATATCTATACATAAAACATATCATCTATAACCAATGCATTTATCACATATGCACATCAATTCACCAATGCTATCACAAACTCAACACATAATCAATCCATTCATGATTTATGCAAATGCAGAGAGACTGACACAACGACTCTATGCAAATGCGGTACCATCTATCCATCATTCTCATCATCAGTTCACTCAGGAACTATTGGAATCATCGCTTGTTACTTAGTGTAACTCCCCGTCGGGCAAACGACGTTCCCCGTCGCTCACACCTCTTTGTATAAGGCACACGACATTTATGGATCGATCACACCTCTTTGTATAAGGCACATGACCCGATCGCTCACACCTCTTTGTATAAGGCACACATCGTCTATAATCATCGCTCACACCTCTTTGTATAAGGCACACGATGTTATAGCGGATTCCCTCTGGAATCGTTTCGTCGCTCACACCCACTAGGGCACACGACATCACAAGAATGCATATCATGATGCTTGGCATACAATGACTCATGACAATCAAATGCATACATATGCACATCCATGTGAACCATTCCAACATCAATAATCATGCATTGCACTCAAACCCAAAACAATGCATTTCATCACAATCCACAAACCATAACAATTAGTATTTTAGCATATACACTCATATCACTTCACATCAAGAATTACTCGCCATCAACCACAACAATTACAACAACTTATCACATGCTTCAACATCATATATAAACCACAACAATCCCACAAAACATCATAACAACATACATTGATATTCAATTAAACAATGTATTTTACCATACAACAACATCATTATCACATGCATCAACATCATATAAACCACATAAAAGCTCCACGTTAAATAACAATAGCACAACACACGGTAAAACGCCAACCGCACGCATTTAACGCTATAAAAACCTGACAACCCAACACTTTTACAAAACCACGACTTAAATAATCCATCTACTGCCCTCCAAACTATTTTTAATAGAAAGAATATTTCATTAGCTTTCCAACGCTTTGAACGGGGGTCAAAACGGACTTACGGTTCAAAAGTTATGACGAAAATACGAAAACAATATTTTGCTGTCCCAGACAAATTCGCCTGGCGAATCCCTGGCGAAGCGGACTCGCCACTAACTTGCCTGGCGAATCTGGACGAACCAGAATTCTCCCAAAACATGTTTGGGACCTAAAAATGATCAAAACCTTCAACCACATGATATTATTGCACTCAATGACCCAAAACAACATGTTATAACACATTTAGGCATGCATTTCATCAATTTCCACTCATTGTTCATAAATCCAACCTAATTGAAAACTAGAAGAAAATAACCAAAACAATCCAAGAAAACATACACATATATATATATATATACAAGCAAGATATAATCGAAACTTTTCACCCTTACCCAATTAATCGCGATTGAAATGGAGTTTTCTTCGATTTTCCTCTTCTCCTCTCTTTCTCTCCTCTTCTCTTTTCCTTCTTTTCTCTTTCTCTTCTTTTCTCTCTTTTTCTCTCAAATATCTATTTATAAAATATCTATTTTTTTTTCTCTAAAATATCTAACTAATCAAATGACCATTTTACCCTTACGGCCAAATATCTCCCAAACGCTCTCAAAATGCGATACAAAATAAACATACCGATGAAAAACATATCGTGCAATAAAAGTTAAAAAGAAAAATATAATGTAATGCAAATATTTTACCTATCAGTGAAATTAACCAATTAACTCAATTAGCAGGTAAAATACAATAAATTCACACATTTCACAAAATTCACATAAATGAAATAAATAAATACAATTAAACAAATCGGGGCATTACATTAGACACCCGCAGTTGTTGTTTGTTATTATTTTGTTGTAGAACTATAGTTTGTACTTTATTTTTTACATTGTTACTACATTTTGGACCACGTTTTGTACGACATTTTTCTATTATATTGCTATATTATTTTCGACACACCCAGTTTTAGTCTCTTATTATTTTGTACGTCCATTTTTTATTCGAGATTGTGCTTCATACTTCATCTGAAAACAAATACACAACTTATAGTAAAACACACCTATTCTGATACAGTTCAGAGATGCATCTCCGGGATAATTCAAATGTAAATGGTTTCCGAGTGACATGTTATGAATTTTTAAAATGGTTCCGGAGATGTATCTCCAGAATATGTAAACGATTATTCAGAAATAGGGTGTGGTTAGTGATGTATCTCCAGAATCAATGGCCATATAAGGAAACTGACATGGTGTGTTAGAAATATATAGGATGCGATAAGACATTCTCTATTTATTAATGATTAATTATCCATCTATATTTTATTTTTGGATCCGATTATAATCCGGTTATCATCCAAAATCTAAAACTAATCCAAATATTTAAATTAAAATACCTCCAGTAGCCCACCCTAATATAAATATAAAAAACATTATTTTTGCAAAGATTATATATATATATATATATATATATATATATATATATATATATATATAGAGAGAGAGAGAGAGAGAGAGAGAGAGAGAGTTTTGCTAGGATACACCCACCTATTTTTATGAAGGTGTGTTTTAGCAACATGCACCTTATGGTGTATTTAATGAATTTTTAATTATTAATTGCTAACACACTCCTTCTAAAAAATAAATAGGTGTATTATAGAAAATGTCTAAAGCAAATGCTAACTTACACCCACTTACATTTTAGAAGGTGTGTTTTAGTAACATGCACCTTAGGGTGCATTTAACCATTTTTTAATTAAAGCTTGCTATACCATGTAGGTGTGCATTAGCAACATACACCTTAGTGTATTTTTGTGTGAGGCCCACTAATTTTGGGTGGGACCCACATTAGATAGATGAGGAATAAAAATAGATGTAGTATATTTTTGTGTGGGGTCCACCAATTTTGGGTGTATGTTAGCATTTCCATATATATATATATATATATATATATATATATATATATATATATATAATCTTTGCAAAAAAAAGTGCTTTTTATATTTATAATTGGGTGGGCTATTGAGGTATTTTAATTTAAATATTTGAATGTGCTGATGTGTTGAGGCACGTCGGAGTTCAAACTCAATAACTTACTAATATTTATTCTAAAGTACATTTTTTAAATTCTAGCTTTGACGTTTTCTTGAAAGGGCTAGTTGTGTACTAATAACTTCCATATTTTAGAATCCAAATTTACTACATAGAACCAAATTTATCTAGGTTGCATACTACAATTCAAATATTATAACATAGGTGTTTAAAAGAGTGATTAAAGATTTATGCTACCTCTCCCACCCACATATGCCTAACAACATGGTCTCAATACATAGAAAACAATAAGAGGTCTAAGGAACCTCCCGAGAAACCATTAGGCACACAAACATCTGGGGTAATAAGGAACACATGAATTCAGAAACACGATACCAAAGACACATGAACTTGAAAGATGATCCCTCACTAACAAATAAAGTCTCTCAAACTGTAGGTTGCGATGGTCTAGATTTCTCCATGAAAACATAAGAATGTTGGGCCACTCTACCATGTCTCAGTCTTTTTTGGTTGTTTGAAAATTTTCCTACAATCAAACAAGGAAATCATGTCATAACATAGTACATAAAGAAAAAAACAATGAAGAAGAACTTTCATAGAAACAAACTAATCTAAAAAACATATAACATATAACTTTGTCTTTTGTTTTCCAGACTATATGTCACACTTTCAAAATATGTACTACATTAAACAATAAAATACGAAGCAAAAACAGAGCATGCATGAACCTTAACATCCAATATTCACAATTTCAAAGCAAGAAAGTTTAGGACAAACAAAAATGATATATCTATTGCATTTAACCCTAGTGTATCATACCAATAAACTATTTAGGTAATTCATGCATGTAAAATCAAAAAATAAAACGAAATGTATAATTTACCAATGCAATGTAGTAGAAATTCAGAGACGTGCAATGCAGTGGAGTATATCTTTAGAGACATGTTAATCTTTAAAGCAATGAAGTATAAGCTTTGAGAATGCTTGAAAACGATGGAATAAGCTTTGAGAATGAAAGTAAGGAGAAACTCTAGTTTTTATCTGTTTATAGAAATGAAAATGGGAAGGGAGAGACAAAAACACAAATACTTAAACAGACGCATCCAGATTCCAATATCCATAGAAAATCCGGACATTGGAATTTAAAATATTTTGAAATTGTGTGGTTATGACATTGGGCATGTGTGTGATGCTTTGAGGCGCTTCAGAGTTTAATCTCCATAACTTACTAATACTTATTCTAAAGTACATAGTTTTTCTTAATTCTAGCTTTGGCGTGTTATATAAAGGGCTTATTGTGTATTAATAATGTTTAGATTTTAGAATCCAGATTTACTACCCAGAACCAAATCTATCTAAGTTGTGTGCTACAATTCATCGTCATACAATTCAAATATTATAACACAGATGTTTAAAGAATAATTAAATATTTATGCTACCCCCCTTACACACACACATGTGCCTAACAACATGGTCTCAATACATAGAAAATAGTCAGAGGTCTAAGAAACCTCCCGAGAAACAATATGGCACACCAACATCTGGGGTAACAGGGAACACATGAATTCGAAAAGACAATGCCAAAGACACATGAACTCGGGAAGATGATCCTTATGTTAGGTTTGGGCTCCCTTCTTATGTGGAGAAAAACCCAAATATGATTAACCTATTTGTCTCACTTATTTAAGTGGAGAGGATCAATTTAGGATTGAGAGAGATAGAGAAAAAATAAGGATTCAAAAGAGAGAAAAGAGGAGAGAAACTTATTCCTATTTTTCTACAACCAATCTCACTAAATTGGCGATCTCTGATTTGTTAACCGTTGGATTGAGCTCAAATTTGGTGGAAAGGTTTGTAACATATATATATAACTTTTGACCGTTCAGGATTTCAATACAATGTCTGAGGTGAAAGTTACTTGCTTCACATTGAAGCTGCAAATTTGGGAAATTTTTTCAGCTTTTTGATTCTTATTTGTAAGCTAGTTTGCTTTGTGATTTGCAGTCGTTAGCACTAGTTTTTAAATCAATTTAAGACTTTCTTGTACCCTTAATTGATTATAGTGGAGTTATTTCTTTGGTCTGGACAACTCACGGTTTTTAGTCTCATATTGAAGGATTTTCTACGTTAAAAATATCGGTGTTCATTTGTGCCTTTATTTGTTCGATTTTCCGTCTTATATTTGTTATTGATCCTCAAGGTTCCTACAAGTTTGGGAAGTTTTATATCCACTGTGCATTGGTCTATTATTGTGTCTTAATTTCCCATCAGAGTGGTATCAGAGCTCTTGGTTAAGAGCTATTTTACTTGTTTGAATGATGAAGTCAAATACAAAATTGAAGATGGTATTGTTGAATGGTTCTAATTATCATTTATGGAAGGGAAAAATGAAAGACTTACTATTCGTGAAGAAATTGCATTTACCGGTTTTTGGCTCCGCAAAGCCGGATTCTGTGTCTGATGAAGAATGAGAGTTTGAACATCAACATGTATGTGGTTTTATTCGAAAATATGTAGAAGATAATGTTTATAATCATATTGCTAATAAGACTCATGCAAAAACTTTGTGGGAGAATATAGAGTCCTTGTATGCCTCTAAATCAGGGAATAATAAATTGTTCTTATTGAATAACTTCATAAGTTTGAAGTATAAAGAGGGGACTTCTATTTCAGATCACTTGAGTGAATTTCAAGGCCTTCTTGATCAGATGTCAAGAATGAGTATCAAATTTGATGATAAACTTTTGGGACTATTTCTATTGCTATCTTTACCAGAGTCTTGGGAGACATTTCGAGTTTCTATCACAAGTTCTGCTCCTAGAGGTGTTGTTTCTTTGGAAACGGCTAAGGGTGGTATTCTTAATGAGGAGATGAGAAGGAAGGCACAGGGTTCTTCATCTCAACCCGAGGTACTTGTCACTGAAAATAGGGGAGACGTCATAAAAAGGAACCGAAGGGTGGTAGAGAGAATAGCAGAAGCAAGTCTAAGCCGCAATACAAGAATCTGGAGTGTCATTATTGTCACAAAATATGACACGTACATAAGTATTGCTATCAATGGAAAAGAGATAACAAAGGCAAGAAGGGTAAGTCTAAACAAAGACACCATGAAGATCATGATGATAATCGTGTTACTAATGCTACTAGTGATGATCTTATTATTCTTCATGACTATGAGTCTGTTAATCTTGTATCAGATGAGAGCATGTGGATAATTGATAGTGGTGCTACATTGCATGTTACACCAAGGAAGGATTTCTTCACATCTTATACTTCTAGTGATTTTGGAGTATTGAACATGGGTAATGATGGTGTATCTAAGGTAATTGGTGTTGGTAATGTTTTCTTGCGAACCAATATGGGAATGCAATTGTTGCTTAGAGGTGTCAAACATGCTCCAGATGTCCGCTTTAATTTGATCTCTGTGCATATGCTAGATGATTGTGGTCATGATAATCACTTTGGTTCTGGAAAGTGGAAACTCAACAAAGGTAACTTAGTTGTGGCTAGAGGGAAAAAGCTTTCTAAATTGTATTGGACAAAAGATTTGGTTGCCAGGGACAATGTGAATACTATCAACATGGAAGCATCTTTGTGGCACCGAAGACTTAGTCATATTAGTGAAAAGGGGCTGAATGTTTTGGCCAAAAAGGATGTTCTTCCTGAATTAAAGAATGTAGATTTGGAGAAGTGTTCTCATTACATGACTGGTAAACAAACTAGAGTATCTTTCAAGAGACATCCTCCTTCAAGGAAATCAAAGTTGCTTGAATTGGTACATTCTGATGTTTGTGGTCCATTAAAGGTAAAATCCTTTAGTGGTGCACTTTATTTTGTTACCTTTATTGATGATTGCTCCAGGAAACTATGGGTTTATGCCTTGAAGTTAAAAGACCAAGTTTTGGAAAAGTTCAAAGAATTCCATGCTTTGGTTGAGAGGCAGATAGGCAAAAAGCTGAAATGTGTTCGTTCAGACAATGATGGAGAGTATTGTGGACCATTTGATTCCTATTGCAAGCATCATGGTATTGCACATGAAAAGATTCCTCCTAAAACTCCTTAATTGAATGGTTTAGTAGAGAGGATGAATCGAACACTAATTGAGAGAGTAAGGTGTATGCTCTCTGAAGCTAAGTTTCCCAATCATTATTGGGGAGGCACTTTAAACGGCAATGCATGTTCTTAATCTCGCTCCTACTGTTGCTTAGAATAATGAAGTTTCGGACAAAATTTGGTTTAGAAAGAATGTCAAGTATGATCATTTGAGAGTCTTTGGTTGTAAAGCTTTTGTACATATTCCAAAGGATGAAAGATCCAAGTTAGATGCAAAGTCAAAACAATGTATCTTCATCGGCTATGAGCAAGATGAGTTTGGCTACAGGTTGTATGATCCCATAGGGAAGAAGCTTATTCGAAGCCGCGATGTGGTGTTTATGGAAGACCAAACTATTGAAGATATTGATAAGGTAGAGAAGGCTACACCCAAGAAAGATATTAGTTTATCTAATGTTGATCCAGTTCGGTTACCTAGTCATAATATGTATGCTATTAGTGGTGATGATCACAATAGTGAGACATATGATTATGTTGATGATCAACCACTTAGAGATGATGTAAATATTCCAACTAATGATGGTGAAGGGGAGAGCGATTTGTCACAGGATGAGAATCTTGGTGAAACTCCAGAATCATCTCAAGTTTAACCTAGGAGGTCTAACAGGCAGAGACATCCTTCTACAAGGTATAATTCTGATGAGTATGTGACCTTGACTGATGAGGGTGAACCCGAGTGTTTTCAAAAGGTCATGGAAAGTGATGAAAATCAAAAGTGGATGGATGCAATGCATGATGAGATGAAATCATTGCATGATAATCACACTTATGATTTAGTGAAGCTACCTAAAGGCAAAAGGGCTTTGGAAAACAGATGGATTTATAGAGTTAAACATGAGAGCAACTTTAAGTATCCATGATATAAAGTCAGATTAGTGGTGAAAGGTTTCCGTCAAAGAAAGAGTGTTGATTTTAATGATATTTTCTCACCTGTTGTAAAGATGTCATCAATTATAACCGTGTTGAGTTTGGTTGCTACTCTTGATTTAGAGTTTGAGCAAATGGATGTGAAAACGGCTTTCCTTCATGGTGATTTGGAGGAAGAGATCTACATGAAATAACCTGATGGTTTTCAAGTTAAAGGTAAAGAAGATCATGTGTGTAGATTGAGAAAGAGTTTATATGGGTTGAAGCAAGCTCCAAGGCAGTGATACAAGAAGTTTGAGTCTGTTATGTGTGACCATGGATACCAGAAGAATACTTCAGATCATTGTGTCTTTGTTAGAAAATTTTCTAACGATGACTTCATAATCTTGTTGTTATATGTTGATGATATGCTTATTGTAGGGAAAAGTATTTCTAATATTAACATGTTAAAGAAGTAATTGGGAGAGTCATTTGCCATGAAAGACAAGTGAGTAGCTAAACAGATTCTTGGCATTAGAATCATGC
Source organism: Lathyrus tuberosus (assembly GCA_022829125.1). NCBI lineage: Eukaryota > Viridiplantae > Streptophyta > Magnoliopsida > Fabales > Fabaceae > Lathyrus > Lathyrus tuberosus. Next base: position 33,534,451 of record JALAZF010000006.1, on the reverse strand, counting down.
GTGACAGAAAAGAGAAGAAACTTTGGATGTCACAAAAAAATTATATCGAAAGAGTGCTGCAAAGATTCAAAATGGAAAGTTTTAAGGTGGTAAACACTCCTCTCGCTACTCATTTCAAGTTGAGTTCTAATCAAAGTCCTTCAAGTGAAGATGAAGCGTTGATATGAAATGTGTTCCTTATGCGTCTGCTGCGGGTAGTTTGATGTATGCAATGGTGTGTACAAGACCAGATATAACACATGTTGTTGGTACAGTCAGTAGATTTTTTTCAAATCTAGGTAGAGAGCATTGGAATGCTGTAAAATGGATTTTAAGGTATCTTTGCGGTACTACTTCTATGAGGCTTTGTTTTGGAGGAGATAAGCCTACTCTAGTGGGGTACTCTAACTCTGATATAGCTGGAGACATTGATTCCAAAAAGTCCACTTTGGGCTACATGATTAAATTTGCAGGGGAGCTGTTGCTTGGCAGTCCAGATTGCAAAAGTGTGTAGCACTATCTACTACAGATGCTGAGTTCATTGCAATTACCGAAGCATGCAAAGAGTTACTATGGTTGAAGAAATTTTTGCAAGAGCTTGGTTTTGTTCAAGAAAAATATGTGTTATTTGTTGATAGTCAAAGCGTTATTCATCTTGGTAAGAATCTGACTTTTCATAATAGGTCCAAACACATTGATGTGGGATATCATTGGATACGTGATGTTTTGGATGCTAAGGTGTTAAAGTTAGCTAAAGTTCATACAGATGATAATGGTTCTGATATGATGACTAAAGCATTACCAAGAGGGAAATTTGAAGCTTGTTGTGATATCGCCGGTTTGGCGATTTCCTCCACATAATTGTGAGGGGGAGATTTGTTGGGTTTGAGCTCCCTTCTTATGTGAAGAAAGACCCAAATATGATTAGCCCATTTGTCTCATTTATTTAAGTAGAGAGGATCAATTTAGGGTTGAGAGAGATAGAGAAAAAATTAGGATTCAAAAGAGGAGAGAAACTCATTCCCATTTTTCTGTAACCAATCTCACTAAATCGACGATCCCCGATTCGTTAACCGTTGGATCAAGCTCAAATTTGGTGGAAAGGTTTGTAACACATATATCTAACTTTTGGCCGTTCTGAATTTCAATACAAGATCTGAGGTGAAAGTTATTTCCTTCGTACTAAAGCTACAAATTTGGGAAATTTTTTCCAGCTTTTTGATTCTTATTTGTAAGCTAGTTTGCTTTGTGATTTGCGGTTGTTAGAATTAGTTTGTGAATCACTTTAAGACTCTCTTGTACCCTTAATTGATTATAGTGGAGTTATTTCTTTGGTCTAGACGATTCGTGATTTTTACTCTCATATTGAGGGGTTTTCCACGTTAAAAATATCGGTGTTCGTTTGTGCCTTTATTTGTTCTATTTACCGTCTTATATTTGTTGTTGATCCTCAAGGTTCCTACAAGTTTGAGAAGTTTTATATCTGATGCGTATTGGTCTATTATTGTGTCTTAATTTCTCATCATCTTACCAACAAACAAAGTTTCTACAACTGTAGGTTGTGAGGGTCTAGATTTCTCCATGCAAACGAAAGAATGTTTATCCACTCTACCATGTCTCAGTCTTTTTGGTTGTCAGACATTTTTCCTAAAATCATGTCATAATAGAGTACATAAAATAAAACCAGTGAATAAGAACTAGCAGAGAAACAAACCAATTCAAAAAACAAATAGCAAGTAACTTTGTACTTAGTTCTCCAGACTATTGGTCATAATTTCAAAATATGAACTGCAATGAACCACAACATATGCGAACCTTAACCTCCAATATTCATAATTTTAAAGCAAGGAAGTTTAGGACAAACAAAAATGATATATATTTTGAATTTAAGCCTAATGTATCAACCTATAAAATATATAGGTAATTCATGCATGTTAAATAAGAAAAGGAAATGAATAATTTACCAATGAAATGGAGTAAAAATTCAGAGATGTGCAATGAAGTGGAGTAGAACTTTAAAGACATGCTTATCTTAAATACAATGTAGTATTAGCTTTGAAAATGCTTGAAAATGATGGAATTAGATATGAGAATGCTTGAAAATGATGGAATAAAACTCTAGTTTTTCTCTGTTTAGTGAAATGAAAATGGGAAGGGAGAGGGAAAGACACAAATACTTAAACTAAAACATCTAGATTCTAATCTCTGTAGAAAATATGAACATTGGAATCTATAATATTTTAAAATCGTGTGGTTAAGAGATTGGGCATACGTGTGATGTGTTGAGACGCGTCGGAGTTCAATCTCCATAACTTACTAATACTTATTCTAAAGTTCATTTCTTTTGTAATTCTAGTTTTGGCGTGTTCCAGAAATTGCTTGTTGTTTATTAAGAACATCCAAATTTTAGAATCCGTATTTACTAACCTGGACCTTATCTATCTAGGTTGAAGGCACAATTCATCGTGATACAATTCAAATATTATAACATAGTTGTTTAAAAGAGTAATTAAAGATTTATGCTACTTCTCCCTCCCATACGTCCCTAGCATTATGGTCTCAATACATAGCAAACAATGAGAGGTATGAGGAACCTCCTGGGAAACCATTAGTCACACCAACATCTAAGGTATCAGGGAACACATGAATTCAGAAAGACGATGCCAAATACACACAAACCCGGGAATACAATCACTCATCAGCAAACAAAGTCTCTCCAATTATAGGTTGTGAGGGTCTATATTTCTTTTTACAAGCGGAAGCATGTTGAGTCACTCTACCATGTCTCTGTCTTTTTTATTGTGAGACATTTTCCCTACAATCAAACAAGAAAAACATGTAATAACATAATACATAAACAAAAAAAAAACAATGAAGAAGAAATAACACATAAACAAACAAATCCAAAAAACCGATAACAGGTAACTTTGTACTTTGGTCACAATTTTAAAATATGAACTACATTGAACCACAAAACACGAACCACAGAAATAAAGCAAGCATGAACCTTAACCTCCAATATTAACAATTTCAAATCAAGGAAGTTTAGGACAAACAAAAATGATATATCTATTGCATTTAAGCCTAATATATAAACATGTAAAATATTTAGACAATTCATGCATGTTAAATTAAAAAACAAAAGGAAATAAGTAATTTACCAATGAAATGGAGTAGAACTTAAAAATGTGCAATGCATTGGACCAGAATTTTAGAGACATGCTAATCTTCAATGTAATGGAGCATTAACTCTGAGAATGCTTGAAAATGGTAGAATAAGCTCCGAGAATACTTGAAAATGATGGAATAAAACTCTAGTTTTTCTCTGTTTAGAGAAATGAAAATGGGAAGGGAGAGGGAATGACACAAATACTTAAGCTGACGCATCTAGATTCCAATCTCTGTAGAAAATTCGAACATTTGAATCCAAAATATTTTGAAATTGTGTGGTTATGAGATTGGGCATATGTGTGATGTGTTGAGGAGCGTCGGATTTCAATCTCCATAACTTACTAATACTTCTTCTAAAGTACAATTTTTTTTTTAAATTCTAGCTTTGGCGTGTTCAAGAAATAGCTTGTTGTGTATTAAAAATATACAAATTTAAGAATCCGGATTTACTACCCAAAACCAAATCTATTTAGGTTGTAGGCTACAATTCATCGTCATACAATTCAAGTATTATGACGCAAGCGTTTAAAAGAGTAACACAATATTTATGCTACCTCTCCCTCCCACATGTGCCTATCAGCATGGTCTCAATACATAGGAAACTATGAGAGGTTTGAGGAACCTCCTGAGAAACCATCAGGCACACCAACATCTGAGGTGACAGGTAACACATGAATTCAGAAAGACGATGCCAAAGACACATGAACTCGGGAAGACGATCCTTCACCAGTAAACAAAGTCTCTCCAACTGTAGGTTGTGGGGGTCTAAATTTCTCCATGAAAATGGAAGCATGATGGATCATTCTACCATGTCTCAGCCTTTTTGGTTGTGATACATTTTTCCTACAATCAAACATGAAAATCATGTCATAACATGTTACATAAACATAAAAAACAATGCAGATGAACTGGCACATAAACAAACCAATCCAAAAACAGATAACAGGTAATTTTGTACTTTGTTTTCCAGACTATTGGTCACAATTTCAAAATATGGACTGCATTGAACTACAAAACAGAAGCAGAGAAACAAAGCATGCATGAACCCTAACCTTTAATATTCACATTCTCAAAGCAAAGAATTTAGGACAAACAAAAATAATATATCTATTGCATTTAAGCATAATGCATAAACCTATAAAATATTTAGGTAATTCATGCATGTCAAATATAAAAACAAAAGGAAGTGAGTAACTTACCAATGACATGGAGTAGAAATTCAGAGACGTGCAATGTAATGGAGTAGAATTTTAAAGACATGTTAATCTTCAATGCATTGGAGTATAAGCTTTGAGAATGCTTGAAAATGATGGAATAAGCTCCGAGAATGCTTGAAAACGATGGAATAAAACTTTAGTTTTTCTCTATTTAGAGAGATGAAAATGGAAAGAGAGAGGAAAATGCACAAATACTTAAACAAACGCATTCATATTTCAATTTCTATAGAAAATTCAAGGGTTAATACCTCTTTTGTCCCCTGCCATATGGGCAAAATCCCAAAAACAACCCTGTAAAAAAAACACAGATTTCATCCCTATCATTTGTAGATTCCCTCGTTTTGCCCCCTGCGTATATTTGGTTAACAAAATTGATGATGTGGTGCTGCTTTGTTGGCATTTTTTATTTTATTTATTTATTTAATATGACGTGTCATGCTTTGATGAATTTTTATATTTTTATTTTAATTACACGCATGACATTTTTATTAATATTTTATTTATTGCATGTTAAAATGTCAAAATATGACAGTTTAAAATTTTGTTACTCATGAGAATCGAACCCATACCTTAGAGCTAGTAAGGGGCGCTGTCCACCACTAGACCATCTTATGTGCTTTGTTATATTACCCTATTGAAAATTATATATTACATTAATTGTTTATTAATATTAATACTAAAATGAATTATTAATATTGTAGTATTGTAGTACTAAATATTAATACTGAAATAGTATGTATTAGTTAAACTATTTAATATTTAATATTAGTTAAATTATTATTTATTAGTTAAGTTATTTAGTATGTAGTACTAAAACGAATTATTAGTTAAACTATTTAGTTAAACGTTAAATTAATTTAGTTCACATACTAAAATATTAAATATTAAATAGTATGTATTTCAATTAAAATTTTAACTAAATTAATATCACTTATAACAAATTAAAATAAAATAAATATAAATTAATTTTTTTAAGGCACAGTATATAACTATTTTAGTTTAGTATTAATATTTCGTTTTAGTAATTACTAATTTCGTTTTAGTATTAATTATTTTAAGGCATACTAATTTTTTTAAGGCACAGTATGTAATTACTATTTCGTTTTAGTATTAATACTACGGTATTAAAAATTTATTAATATTTAATATTAATATTAATATATAATTAAAATATTAAATCTTTTAATATGTTTTAATATATTTTAATATATACTAATTAAATAATATTAAAACTAACTAATAATACTACTGTAGTATATAATATTAATATAACATAATAACTATCATTTTATTATATTACTGAATTATTAGTATTAAATATAATATTAATAAATAATTCAGTATTAATATTGTAGTACATATTTAATAATATAATAATTAACGTTTTATTTTAGTATTAATATTAATATATAATTTAGTATTAATATTTAGATTAATAATTCAGATTAATAATTCAGAATTAATATTTAGTATTATAATACTACGATATTAATAATTTATTTTAGTATTAATATTAATAAACAATTAATATAATATATAATTTTCAATAGGGTAATCTGTGTTTTTTTTATAGAGTTGTTTTTGAAATTTCGCTCATATGGCAGAGGACAAAAGTTATATTAACTCAAAATTCAAAACATTAAAATCTATAATATTTTGATATTATGTGCCTCTGAGATTGAGCATATGTGTAATGTAGGAGTTCAATCTCCATAACTTAATAATACTAATTCTAAAGTACGAAACTTTTTTTAAAATTTTTTTTTTATCATTTGTTTTAATTTTAGCCGTGCCGTTTTCCATAAAATGTTTGTTGAGTATTAAGAATTTGAAGTTATTTTTGAAATTTCACCAGTGAATAACTCATAAAATGCATTGAATGACCCTTTACTAAAATTCTTTTCCCACTCTCCACTCTTATCGAGTATCTTTCACCGTATTGTGTATCTATAGTAAACATTTAATATAAACATTTCAAAATAACTTAATGAACAATAGTTAAATGCAAATAGGATTATTCAAGAGATAAATGAAATTTTTTAAGATTAAATGAGACGGAATTACGTTTGAAAATTGTGTAATATTTATTTTGATATTAAGGAGTAAGGACATTTCTTTCCATCGCTATTTTTGTAGCTATGATTTAAAAAGAAAAAAAAAAATCAGTATTTAGATTCACACTTCCCTTTTAATTTTGAAATTGAGGGAAAAATTCTTAGTTGATATGATTGTTGTGTTTTATGAGTCTCAAATCTATTTCTTAGAATAAGATAAATAAGTGTAGATTGAATTTCGAGAATTTGTTTTTAGTATAACTGGTTTATTAAAAAAAAAATACAAAAAAAAAATATTAAAAAAAAAATACCAAAATAGCGTTGTTTGCAAAAAAAATAATAGGGTGACGTCATATAGTATGACGCCTCAGATTAAGGGATAAACCATAAAAGCCATACCATATGGCGCCTTAGTTGTTAGACGAATGCCCTAATTTTTTTTTATGTTTTACAGGGGAGGCGCCATACCATATGGCGCCACAGGTCATTTACTTTTTTTTTTAACTTTTATTTTAATTTGGATATTGAAAATTAAAATTTAATGAAAAAAAATAAGGATAGCGAAAAGTACATAACCATGTTCAGAATAAAAATTAGTACAATTGATGGTAAACAAAAATTTAATGGTCGTGCCTATCTAAACGTCCACCGGTTTCACATGTCGGGGCTCTTGCGCGGCGTCTAGGTCTACCACGATTTTGTTGAGGTGTCTCTGGCCTTTGTGTGTTGACCTGCAGAAGAGTCATCTGTCGAGATGGTCCCGGCGTATCAGACAAATTTTGAAGCATCTGTCCCCAATAGCCAGGGGGTTGCCGCCAATGGCGCTTCCGTAATCCAGTTGCATGCCCAAGTTTTCGTAGTTTGTAAGGGGGGTTGGGTTGGTTGTAGACAGTATGGTTGGTTGAAATGTTACATTGAAGGGTGTTGGTACCGATCCAGTGGTTGACGTGGGGTTTGGTAGTCAAATAGTGGGTGGGTTTGTTGGTTGTAGGACAATTGTGTTTGTTGTTTGTAGGACGAGGGGGTGTTCATTTGAGGGGGGCTAGGGTGGGTTCGAGGAGGAAGAGGGGGTGTTCATTTGCGGGGGGCTATGGTGGGATGGGGTGGGCTATGGAGGACATTGTCGATTCAATAGTAAACAACAAGGAGGAAGACCCATTACCAGGCAGTCATGTTTATTGCCCACCTCAACACATGACAAGACTCAACTTAGGCGAGGACGAACCGTCAACGAATATTTTTTACGACCCATACATGCAGACAGATGGAGTATTAAAAGTTGGATACAATTTTCGTACGAAAGAAGATTGTGTCCGAGCTATAAAACAATACCACATGAACTTATCTGCAGATTATAGAGTCGATCAAACAAATCGACTCAATACAAGATCTATTGCCGTAACGAGGTGTGCCCGTTTAGATTAACAACATCTTTCCGGAAGCGAAGCGATTACTGGAAGATAGGGTCAATGGGTCCAGAGCATACTTGCATAATCACGAATCCAAGTCAGGATCATCGCAAGCTCAGTTTTCAGTTGATCTGCAACGAAATTCTATCAGTCATTAGCGATAACACTTCTTTGAAGGTGAGTACAATAATAGCGCATATGGTTCAAAGATACAACTATACTCCTTCGTACAGGAAGGCGTGGATTACTAGGACTAAGGCGGTTGAAACGGTTTTTGGAAATTGGGAGGACTCTTACAAAGAACTTCCAAGATACCTGGTGGCACTTAAACACTATGCTCCAGGGACTGTTGTCATCTTGGAGACATTGCCGGCGTATACGCCAGACGGAAATTGTGTAAGTGGAAATGGTATTTTCCACAGACTTTTCTGGGCGTTTGAACCATGCATCAAAGGATTTGCGTACTGTAAACCTATAATTCAAATTGATGGAACATGGTTGTACGGAAAATATAAGGGCACGCTACTAATGGTCGTGACACAGGATGGCAACAACAATATTTTCCCTATCGCCTTCGCTCTAGTTGAAGGGGAGACTGCTGGAGGTTGGATTTTTTTCCTAAAAAATCTCCGACAATACGTTGCTCCCTAATCTAACTTATGTTTGATCTCCGATAAACACCCCTCAATCGAGAGTGCTTACAACAATCTTGATAATGGTTGGCAGGATCCTCCCTCAAGCCATGTGTATTGCATTAGACACATCAATCAAAATTTCATGAGGGAGTTCAAGGACAAAGGGCTAAAAAAGATGGTTACTAACGCGGACTATGCACTAACAGAGCCTACCTTCAGATACTACCGTGACGAGATCAGACTGACAAACACAGATGCATTGAGATGGATTGATAATATTCAACGGGAGAAGTGGACAAGAGCATACGACAATGGGCAGCGATGGGGCCACATGACAACAAACCTCGTTGAATCTATGAACTCTGTATTCAAGGGCATCCGAAACCTACCGATAACTGCTTTGGTGAGCTCAACATATTTTAGGCTCGCTGCACTCTTTGATACCAGACGCATAAAGTTGGGTTCGGTCTTGCAATTTGGGCAGCTGTTTAGTAATAGTTCAATGACATTCATGAAGGACGAAGCTGCAAAGGCCAACACACATGTGGTCACGGTCTTTGACCGTACTAAAGGTCACTTCAGTGTTGCAGAGTCTATTGATCACAATGAAGGAATGCCTAGGGGATGTTACCGAGTGGAACTGGATAGGAGTTGGTGTGACTGTGGAAAGTTTCAGGCATTTCGTATGGCTTGCTCCAATGTTATAGCAGCATGTTCCAAGGCCCGGCTGGACCCAACCAACTATCTCTCTGTTTTTCATCAAGTCATTACTCTATGCAATGTCTACGTCACTAGCTTTCAAGTGGTAGCAAAGGAGGACTACTGGCCTCCATACGAAGGCGAAATTATGTGGCATAATGATTTGATGCGAAGAAATAAAAAGGGTCGCCCTAACAGCACCCGTATTCGAACGGAGATGGATGCAACAGACAAAATGGCGAGGTTATGTGGTTTGTGCCGCCAGCCAAGACACAATCGTACCAAGTGTCCCAATGTGGGCTCTAGCACAACATCATAGTTTCAACTGTAAACTTGTCTATTTATAACAACAACAAATTTTATTTCATTGATGGCATACCTAAGCGATTACAATGACATAGCATAACAGAGCATAACTTAATAGCTAAACATCAACAAATAACAACGACATAACCTAATACCAAATCAGAAAATAACAACAACATACCCATAATAAACAACCCAACACATCAACTTATCTAGGAAATTACAACCATCAAGTTAATCTTCTTTGGTGTCAACATCATCATAAGGACACCAACATCATTTTGCACTTTTCTCCAAGTGCGGGTAACTCCATTTGGACCAAACTCCTCAACCTGCCTCTCAATCTTCCTGATCTTTTCACCTGCATCAACAAATAACAACGACATAACCTAATACCAAATCAGAAAATAACAACAACATACCCATAATAAACAACCCAACACATCAACTTATCTAGGAAATTACAACCATCAAGTTAATCTTCTTTGGTGTCAACATCATCATAAGGACACCAACATCATTTTGCACTTTTCTCCAAGTGCGGGTAACTCCATTTGGACCAAACTCCTCAACCTGCCTCTCAATCTTCCTGATCTTTTCACCTGCCTCAAATTCTCCTTCTAGCCAGCGATAAAGTTCCCTGTGCAAATGCTCCAACGTCTACGTGTTCCAGAGTAGGACCTTCACCGGAGGCTTTGTTGCTGAGAATACAACTAGGGTATTTCTTTTCATCAGTGGAAATGTTGGAAACGGTTCCTCCGGTTCTGATGATGATGACGATGGACTGCGATTTAACCACTCAGACATAGTGTTGGGAAGAGGAGAGATTAAGGTAATTGTGAGAAGTGTTGGGAAGGGGAGAGATTAGGGTAATGGTTAGAAGTGTTGAGGAGTAACAAATGAGGGTGCAGTCTCATTTATAGACACATGAAACACGGTAGCAACATTAATTTAATCAATTTCCAAATTAAAATAAAATTAAAAAAAAAAAAGAACATCAAATGAGGCGCCATATGGTATGGCGCCTCCCTTCTGGCAAGGAAAAAAAATTAGGGCATTAGACTTTACACTGAGGCGCCATATGGGATGACATGTGTCTTTTGACTGAGGCGCCATACCATATGGCGCCACCCTGTTATTTTTTTTTTGCAAACCACGCCGTTTTGATATTTTTTTTTTGGTATTTTTTTTGAATAACTAAGTTATACTAAAAATAATTTGAATTTCGATCATGTTATTAATATATAAAAAGATAATATACGTATTATATTATATTTAAGTTTTTATAATGTGATTTCAAAATCAAATATTAAAACCAACAGCCAATTTTGGGGGTCGAACATTTTTATTTTAGAGATCTTTTCTTTTATGAGCAACACACTTTTGTGAGAGATATACCACATATTTATCTAAAACTTTAAAGTAATAAGTGCGTGGGTTCTCCCACTTATAAATATTTAAGTATCCACGTTTATAACCAACATGAGACTTTCACATACTATTCACATTTGTTATTACACTCATGAGAATATTCTTTGCTGTAAATATTATGATAAAAAGTACTATAGCATTCAATTTTGTAAAATAGAAAAAGTTTAAAATTATTTTAGCTATATCGATAAGATATTTCAAAATTTTATGAAAATAATATATATTGAATTAAATAAATAATTGTTTGACTAATATAATTTTACATTTTTTCGAGTTTGAACATGCAATCTTCATAGTGATTTTACTTTTCGAAAAATGAAAATGAATTTTGAAAGGTGCTACATAAAAGTATAAGTGACGTGACACAAATTAAATTGAAGTGTTAATATAAAAGTGCATACTTCTTATTTAATATATTATAAATAAGTATTAATAACAATCATAACATATAAAAATTATATTTTTTAAAGTTTTTTTTACACAAACAAACTTAATTCATGTCACTAAACAATTGTTGCTCAATACATGGAGAAATCGAATGAAGAAATCTACGCCTAGTCTAAGAATTGACAGTTTTAACTAACAAATGAGCAACCGAATTCGCTTGGCGCTGAACAAACTTTACCTCAAAGTCAGAATGTAAATCTAACAAGTTTTTAATACTAGATATAATCACACTAAATTAAAAATTACCAACATAATTAGCTGGATAGCGTGCACCACCATTTGAGAATCACTCTAAAAAATAATAGGGTTAATACCTATTTTCCCCCCTGCCATATAGGCGTGTTTTGAAAAACCCCCATGCGAAAAAAAAAGTTGCAAGACTGACCTTAACAAATTTTAAAAGTTTTGATTTAAACCTTTGTCAGGCCACATCATCAAAAATGCTTATGTGGCAATCATTTTTTTAATTTTTTAATGAAAAAAAATTCCACATCATTAAAAGATTTGTGAAATGACTCTTATACCCCCACTTTTTAATTTTTTTTATTTAATTTTTCTTTTATTTAATATTTTTAGAATTTATTTAATTTATAATTTTTTTATTTATTTAATTATTTTTCGTATTAATTTTATTTATTTAGAATTTATTTAATTTATAATTTTTTTATTTAGTTTATCAAAATATTAAAGTTGGGCCTAAGCCCATTTTTATTTCAAGACAAACACATGTTACAAGCCCATTTTTAATTCATTGATATATATGAATGATTGGTATATAAACACTTGTTTTTCTTATATGCAAACCGATGTGGGACTTCTGTCATTCAACACCAAATGCTTCTCAGAAACCATCTTTGGAATCTTGCATTAAATACTTTACAGAGGGAAATATTATCAAGAGGGAAATATATAACCAAACTATATTCAAGCTGTTAAACAGCTGACATAATTAATTACATATACTTAGTTCACATCCAAACCCACATGCGAACACTTCCTAGATTAGATTACAATGTGAGTAAAACCCATGTCCACAAATGGAGATGGATATTTAATAATCAATACAGTAAATATCCCAGAGAAACACAAGAGTTTGTACACACCAAACATGTTGAAATTATGACTTTAAATACACTTAAATAGAAAACAAAGCAAAAGCAATAACAAGACAAAAATACACTAAGTATTAGCAAATAGCAAGTACCTGTGCTGTGGTGATTGGCGCATCACCAGGATGGTCTTGAAAGAACTGGTTATCATCTCGAAGATCTACAAGACATAGATTCAGTTGCCATTAAATGGCCAAGCAAACAAATCATGACAACTTTATAACGGAGCCATCAAATACATATGTTTAATTTAAGTTAAACCCAATACGTAGGAGGAAGCACATTCCAAAAGCTACTGCAAAAACTATCCACAGAAAATTTTCAGAACAGACGATGCTCATTTGTTACAGACTATTAGCAAAAGAAATTCTAACTAGTTATGAAATCAAGGACTTATTATGCCAAGCATTGACTTTACCAAGGTAACTATGTACTAATAGCTCACACTCTTCTCTCATTTTTAACTTCTTAAAAAGACGCTATACTTGCTATTATCAGTAACACTTGTGCAACAACGAAAACAGCCACAATATACTTGCCTTTTAGTTTTCCAGGAAGTTAAACATCAAACAAAGATGAAACATTACAAAGGCTGTTGTATGACTTAGATAAAAACTTAAGAAGATAATATTTCCCTCTTGGTTATATATTCTGGTGTGGTGAATGAGATTATATATTCCCTCTTGAATGAAGATAATCTTTACAAAGGCTGTTGTATGCATTAAATATTTCCCTCTTGATAATATTTCCATCTCAGAAACCACATTTTCAACAAAAGCAAACTATGAGAAGCATTTGGTGTTGAATGACAGAATGGTTTCTGAGAAGCATTTGGTGTTGAATGACAGAAGTCCCACATCGGTTTGCATATAAGAAAAACAAGTGTTTATATACCAATCATTCATATATATCAATGAATTAAAAATGGGCTTGTAACATGTGTTTGTCTTGAAATAAAAATGGGCTTAGGCCCAACTTTAATATTTTGATAAACTAAATAAAAAAATTATAAATTAAATAAATTCTAAATAAATAAAATTAATACGAAAAATAATTAAATAAATAAAAAAATTATAAATTAAATAAATTCTAAAAATATTAAATAAAAGAAAAATTAAATAAAAAAAATTAAAAAGTGGGGGTATAAGAGTCATTTCACAAATCTTTTAATGATGTGGAATTTTTTTTCATTAAAAAATTAAAAAAATGATTGCCACATAAGCATTTTTGATGATGTGGCCTGACAAAGGTTTAAATCAAAACTTTTAAAATTTGTTAAGGTCAGTCTTGCAATTTTTTTTTTCGCAGGGGGGTTTTTCAAAACACGCCTATATGGCAGGGGGGAAAATAGGTATTAACCCAAAATAATATGATTCATTTGCATATGAATGCTCCCCCGCACAACTTCTTTTAATGCCAATGCCTCAGCTTCTATGACTGTGCAAAGACAACATTCCATGAATTTTCCACCATGATGAATTTTCTGTTGCAATCTCTATAACACCACCCTTTATTTGGTGCTCCCCTTTGTTGCAATCTCTATAACACCACCCTCTATTTGTTGCTCCCTTTTGTTTATTAAATTCAACATCAATATTACATTTCACCCACCCAATACGAGGTCGCTGCCATAAAAGATGCTGTCGAATTTGCTGGTTTTAAAGTTTTTAAAACCACATCATTTACATTACAATCCTCTCAATACATCATATAAGTCAGTCAGATTGAAATATTACATATCAGGTGCCAAGTTAGTTTCTGTTAGTTGAAGTTAATTGCAGAGACAATAACGTTGGCGGAAAATTTTAAAGAGATCAATATTTAAAAGAAATATTTTAAAAGATTAAAAATAAAATTTATTATATTTAGAAGAATCATAAACTTATTTAATCTTTTAAATTATTACAATAACATAAATTAAATTTAAAGATGTGAGATATTGGATCGAACTCTAGTTTAGCATGCCATCGAAGTCTGCTCATATGCTGTTGTCGAAGACCTACATGCTGTAGTCGAATTGTGTTCTAGTATGTAGGAGATCAAATTGGGTCTTGTGTTATGGATCCAATTGTTTAAGTTAGCTTGTACCCTAAGTTATATTGTAATGGGTAATTGTTAAAAAGCCCATTAGTTTAGTATGTTGGGTTTATTATAAATAGCATACTAGTCTCTCTTCATAATGTGTGACAAAACCTTATTAGGTTGAGAGAAGTTAATTGTTGGTATTCACTTGTAATATTTGAACCCTATTGAGAAAGTGAATAGTAAAACAGATTTAACCAATTCTCTATTCTTCTTCCTCTTTTCTCTTCATTTGTGAACTCTAATAGGGTTTCGTTTGTTTGTTCAAGGTTTTTCCTTCTTTTCTACCCTTATGGATTTCTTGGTGTTCAAGAAACCAAATATACTTTGTTATTTCGGTATCGTTTTTCACAACAAATTGGTGCGGTGAGCGTGGAGAAGATGCCTTCAACAAAGTATGAGATTGAAAAGTTCACCTGAGTGAACGATTTCGGTCTGTGGCGCTTGAAGATGAAAGCCCTACTGGTTCAACAGGGTTGTTTGGAAGCGTTGAAGGGAGAGGCAGCCATGGATGATGCGTTAACGGTAAAAGAAAAGACGGTCATGATAGAGAAAGCCCACAATGCAATATTGTTGAGCCTTGGTGATAAGGTTCTTCGACAGGTATCAAAGGAGACTACGACATCGGGGTTGTGGTTGAAACTTGAAAGTTTGTACATGACCAAATCTCTGGTGAATCGACTCTACCTGAAGCAAGCTTTGTATTCATTCAAGATGATTGAAGACAAAGTTTTGGCTGAGCGAGCAGTTGGATATGTTCAACAAGCTGATTCTTGATCTTGAAAATATTGATGTGAAGATCGATGACGAAGATCAAACACTGTTGTTGTTGTGTGCTTTGCCCATAACACATGCCCACTTCAAAGAAACTCTCTTATATGGAAGAGAGTCCCTGAGCTTTGAAGAAGTTCAATCAGCCTTGTATTCTAAGGACCTAAACAAACGAAAGGAGCATAAACCTTCGACAGTTGGTGAAGGTTTCGCCGTTAAGGGAAAATTCTTGCGAAAGGATGATAAGTTCGACATGAAGAAAGGTAAAAGTCAACAGAAGTCTTATAGTGGCGACTCAAGAAAAGAGTGGATTATGGATTCAGGTTGCACTTGACACATGACTCCAAACATAGAATTGTTCGAGGAGCTATGTGATCAAGATGGTGGATCGGTGATGCTGAGAAACAACAAATCCTGTAAAATTGGAGGTATTGGATCTGTGAGATTCAAGCTCCATGATGAGTCAATAAGGTTATTGACTGAAGTTAGGTATGTACCTGATTTGAAGAGAAATTTAATTTCTCTTGGTGAATTCGACAAGAAGGGATATGTTTTCCAAGGAGAGAAAAGTATCCTAAGAGTCATGAAGGGGTCGAAGGAAGTCTTGAGAGGCGTGAAGAAACAAGGCTTGTATACCCTTGAGGCTGAGGTTGTAAGTGGTTCGACAAATATTGCATCAACGAAACCTATGTCGAAGACAAAATTATGGCACATGAGATTGGGCCATGTCAGCGAAAGAGGCCTGGTCGAATTGGGGAAGCAGAACCTGCTAGGTGGTGACAAAGTCGAAAAGTTGAAGTTTTGTGAATCTTGCGCATTTGGTAAATCTTGTAGGGCGAAGTTTAACAAAGGCAAGCAAAGAACACATGGATCCCTGAATTACATTCATGCTGATCTTCGGGGGCCTGCAAGGAATCCTTCACACTCAGGTGCAAGGTATTTTCTATCCATTGTTGATGACTATTCCAGAAAGTTATGGGTATTCATTCAGAAGACGAAGGATGAAACTTTTGAGAATTTCAAAAGTTGGAAGGTTCTGGTCGAAACTCAAATTGGCAGAAATGTTAAGAGGTTGAGAACCGACAATGGCATTGAGTTCTGCAATGAAGCGTTCGACAGTTACTGTGTTGAGTTTGGGATTACAAGGCATAAGACTGTAGCAGATACTCCTCAACAAAATGGTCTAGCTGAGAGATTCAATCGAACAATCCTTGAAAGGGTTAGATGCATGTTGGTTAGTGCTGGATTGAAGAAGGTGTTTTGGGCGGAGGCTGTTTCGACAGCAGCTTATTTGATAAACAGATGTCCTTCGACTGTATTAGATATGAAGACACCTGAAGAAGTTTTGTTGGGACATTCACCTAGTCTCGACAGACTGAGAGTATTTGGTTGTGTGGCCTATGCTCACATTAGGCAAGACAAGGTCGAACCTAGAGCTCTGAAATGCATGTTCATGGGATACCCTGAAGAAGTCAAAGCTTATAGGCTATGGTGCCTAGAGCCAGGTCATAGGAGGTGTATCACCAGTCGAGATGTAATTTTCAATGAAGCTGAGATGGCTTTCAAGAAAACTGATGATGCTGACGAAGATTTGGAACAACGAGAGATTCCTGTTGAGGTGGAGCATGTTGATGCTGAATTGCGTATCCCAAATGAAGTCGAATACGAAGCAGAAGATGCTGTCGAAGATGAGGAGACTGATAATGACTACCTACTAGCAAGAGATAGGTCGAGGAGAGTCATCAAGCCACCTTAGAGACTTGGGTATGCAGATCTTATAGCTTATGCCTTAATCTCTGCAAGTGAGGTTCTCGACGAAGAACCTAGAGACTATAAGAAAGTTATGATGAGTCGAAAGAAGACTGAATGGCTGAAGACCATGGATGATGAGATGAAATCTCTTCATGATAACAACACATGGGAACTTATCAAAAAACTTGCTGGAGTCAGGTTAGTCAGCAGTAAATGGATTTTCAAAGTTAAGGAAGGAATCGAAGAAGTGGCATCGAAGAGATACAAGGCATGATTGGTTGCTAGTGGATTCACTCAGAAAGAAGGTGTCAACTTCAATGATGTGTTCTCTCATGTTGTGAAGCACAAGTCCATAGAATGTTGCTTGCCATGGTGGCACAGTTTGACCTTGAACTGGAATAGATGGATGTGAAGACTGCGTTCTTGTATGGTGATCTAGATGAAACAATCCTGATGAGGCAACCTGAAAGGTATGTCGAAAAGGGGAAGAAAAATTATGTGTGCAAACTGAAGAGATCTTTATATGGACTGAAACAATCTCCTCGACAGTTGAATATGAGATTCGACAAGTTCATGGCACGCATAAGTTTCATTAGAAGTCAGTTCGACCACTGTTTACTTCAGATTTCGACCTGGTAATTCATTTGTTATTTTGTTGCTTTATGTGGATGTTATTCTAATAACAAGCAACAATGTCAAAGATGTAATGAGGGTGAAGGCTAAACTCAATAAGGAGTTCGACATGAAGGATCTGGAAGTTGCGTCCAGGATTCTTAGGATTGACATCCGAAGAGATAGAAAGCAGTCAAAATTATGCTTATCTCAAGAGGCATACCTACGGAAGATTCTCGAAAAATATGGTATGTCGAATTCAAAGCCTGTTGTGACTTCGACAAACCCTCAATTCAAGCTGAGTATAGATCAGTGTCCCAGTACTGATGTCGAAAGAGCTTATATGAATAGCATTCCATATGCTAATATAGTGGGTTCTTTGATGTATGTTATGGTCTGTACTAGACCTGACATAGAATATGCAGTAAGTTTTGTAAGCAGGTACATGGCGAATCTTAGAAAGGGTCACTGACAAGCATTGAAGTGGATTTTAAGGTACATAAATGGGCCTCTGAATAGACTCCTAATTTATGGTGGAGCCTTGGGTGAAGATAGTAAAGCAGCAATCGAAGGATATGTCGACTATGATTATGCAGGTTGTATGGATTCCACAAAATCTATTTCTGGATATGTGTTCACTATGTTTGGGACATCAATCAGTTGGAAAGAAACACTTCAGAAGGTTGTTGCCTTATCAACCACTGAAGCGGAATATATCGCTCTAACTGAAGTTGTGAAGGAAGCATTGTGGCTTGAAGGTTTTGCAAATGAGCTGAAACTTCAAGGTCCAGTTATCACTGTTAAATGTGATAGTCAAAGTGCAATACATCTGCCGAAGAATTCAACCTATCATGAGCGAACCAAGCACATTGATATGAGGCTGCATTTCGTCAGAGGGGTAATCAAGCGTGGAGAAGTCCAAGTGCTAAAGGTTTCGACAGATCATAATGCTGATGATATGATCACCAAGACATTGTCCAATTGCAAGTTTTTCCACTGTATGTAGTTGATAAAGTTGCATGAAGAAAGCTAGTTTATTTCTTGAGGATATAGAGTTAGATCCAATGTGGAGATTTGTGAGATATTGGATCGAACTCTAGTTTAACATGTCGTCGAAGTCTGCTCACATGCTATTGTCGAAGACCTACATACTGTAGTCGAATTGTGTTTGAGTATGTAGGAGATCAAATTGGGCCTTGTGTTATGGATCCAATTATTTAAGTTAGCTTGTTCCCTAAGTTAGCTTGTAATGAGTAATTGTTAAAAAGCACATTAGTTTAGTATGTTAGATTTATTATAAATAACATACTAGACTCTCTTCATAATGTGTGACAAAACCTTATTAGGTTGAGAGAGGTTAATTGTTGGTATTCACTTGTAATCTTTAAACCTATTGAGAAAGTGAATAGTAAAACAGATTTAACAAATTCTCTATTCTTCTTCCTCTTTTCTCTTCTTTTGTGAACCCTAATATAGTTTCGTTTGTTAGTTCAAGGTTTTTCCTTTTTTCTACCCTTGTGAATTTCTTGGTGTTCAAAAAATCAAATATATTTTGTTATTTCGGTATCGTTTTTCACAACAAAAAAACTTAGGAAACTTCTCCAAAATCTCAGTGTCTTCCTCTTAGTTTGTGTTATTGAAAAACATAAACCCTTTAAAACCATTTTATCTCAAATCTTTCAATTCTTTCAACTTCATTATTTCATCCTCTTAGTTTGTGTCCAAATTTTTAAAGTGAGAAAAAGATAAAAACAACGAATAAAATTCGAACAAACATTTTTAGAAGTAGACGTGTCAAGTGTCTGGCACACGCCGATGTCCTACCTACGTATCAGAAAAGTAAAAGTAACTGCCCAAAAAATAGTTTTTATCTTTCCTTCAACACTCTAAATTGATGTACACAACACATATTTTTTAAGTTACTCAACAACTTTGTTAAAACAAAAGTTACACAACTTTAAGTTATCAAACTTTGGCTTAAATTTTTGAACTTTGCATATTAATTTTAAATTAGTTTTAATTCGCAAGAGAATTGGACTTAACTCTATTTAAGTAGTGTCCACACTTTGAGCATATTATAGTGCAACATGAAGAGCCAAATCAGGAGGCAAAAGAACATAAATTTCATATAAATACAACAACTACCTCAAAAGAAAATCAGGACAGTTCACAACCACATTATTCAACTTTACAAAAGAGATATAGCTAAAGAAACAGATATTCTTCCTGAGAAGACTAATATTCTTCTCAGAAAAAGATAACTAACATCTCCTAGATATTATGATGAACTTCTTGATTAGGAAGACTAATATTCTTCTCAGAAAAAGATAACTAACATCTCCTAGATATTATGATGAACTTCTTGATTAGGAACAATAAGAGGTTGATTATCCAACGGCATGTATTGCGCCATTATTGCTCGTATCTCAGTGTCCATGTATCTCTGCACAAAGAAAACAAACAGTTTCAGGATTGCAGCAAATAAAGTGTTCATGTAAATATGTAATGTCAGTGATGTAGAGACTTAGGATCCACTTTCGAAAGGCTATGCCTGTATGTGGTCCTAATCGATCAAGGTTGCGACACTCGGTTTGTACCAAAATATTCTCAACTATTCTGCTTTCTCAATGTGGCATTGGTATTGATATATTGTTAAAAGAACAAAACACCAAGCCTGCAACAATCGTACCTGGATTCTGTACTTGTAAAACGCATATCCTCCAGAAAGAGTAATAACCACGACAAGGATAATCATCCAAATACTCGCCGAAGAAGAAGTAAATCTACCTGCATTTATAATATACCAAATTATTGAGAATAAAATACACTATTCTTAAAAAATATCTACTATAATTAGAAAAACTGAAGCAGATTATTCCTCACAAGCCACACCATTGGTTATGGAAGTGATAGAATGATATAGAAAATCTAAGAGACTCACCAATGCACGTATCATTCTCTCGTGAGTAGAGCCAACCGCTATTGCATTTGCACTCGTAACTCCCAAATGTATTTTTGCATTTGCATTGTGGACACTGACAGGCCAACTTTTCTTTGCACTCGTCAATATCTGCAACACAATCAATATATTAACGAAAACAATAGCCGGAATCTGGTCCGCTTGCAACCAATATGCACTAGTTCACTAAGAGAAGTAGTGACTCTCACTGACGCGTAAGTACCTTCACATGACAAGACTCCATCACCTTTGAAGCCTGACGGACACTCGCAGCCTTTTCTATAGTCATCCTGCATTATCAGTTATGAAACAAGGAAATAGATGACAGTTAATATCTAGCATATTGATCTTACTTCCACCCCTCGTAACCAAAATTGTGTACAAAAAATAAGATGAACAAGATAGCTTACATGGCAGGCAGAGTAAAGCCTTCCACCATGGGATTGTTTCCAACAACCTCCATTATGGAATTCACAGCTTAAGGCTCCGGAAGCTGTTGAGAAATCCAAATTCCCAAAGAGAATGAAACAAAACAAGAAAAAGATATTAAAATCGTTCTGTTTGGAAAGTTACATTGAGAAGCTCATTAGGCGTGTGTTTACCTTCACAGTGAGTATATCCATCCCCAACAAACTTCACATTTTTTACAATAGGGCATTCACACACTCTTCCTCGAAAAGTGTCCTATAATAAGAAAAGCACAAGCTGACTGTTAAAATCGAAACCAAAAACGCACTACAGTTTTTGCAATAATGTTCCTGACAAGGTTCAGTTAACCAAATACCCTGCATGCAGTAATGTTAGCAGATTTATCTTGCCAACAGCCACCATTGTTTTCCAAACACTCGTTTGTTTCCATGTCTGCAATAATAATCAGCAATATTTTTAGCTTCTGAACAAGATCGAATAAGTCAATTTTCTATCCATTTATGATTTTACATGGATCAAAATCAAGAAAATTCTTAACTGGTTATTACACATCATCAATTACCAAAATTTGAAATTAAAGAGTTTGTGAAATGAAGACCTGAAGTTAAGCAAATCGATGGTTCGGTGGTCTCTTGGAAACCTGAACATATTGCCTTGAGAACTGCTGGTCTTGACAACTTACCTAAAAGCAGTAAAAAACTTTAGTTCTAAAGTAAAATTTAATAGTGGTTTGGATATCTTCTACAGTAGCTACCTCATACCCTATGAAGCACGGACACCCCGAAAACGACCAGACACTAACATGGTGACACCGATAATAATTTGAAAAAATGAATAAATTAAACGTAATCTTAAGTGTCGGTGCAGGTGTCCGCCACGGACAAGGACACGGACACGCCTTTTTTCAGAAGTGTCGGTGCTACATAGCTCATACCTCTATATTGTCTGTTGTTTATAACAAGAGTAGGCAGTATAGTAATATCACCCCGGGACTCTTTGCCAATCTGAAACCAAAGTTGGTACAAAATGCAATACAATCATGAAACAACACAATGATCGAAAAAAAGTGGACAAGAAAGAATACTATAATTGTTTTTTTTTTTTTTTTGCATTTTAGGAAACTAACCTGTAAATCCTGTTCGGCTTTGAGAACACTGTTTTCAACATCAGCATCAGGGTCCCCAACACAGTCATTTATCTTTTCAAGATCAACACCTGAGAAGTAAATGGAAGAGAAGAGGGGGATGCGAGGAGGGACAGGCATATATATCTTAGAATGATGTAAAATAAAAAGCATTATGCAAGGTGTATACAAAGAGGCACAAAATGCTCAACCTACCAAGAGATTTAATAACTTGATCTGAACATTCTTCTGTGTATTTTTTCTCTCTCATGGGGCAACGGATTGAAAAGTCGGTCACATAGTCCCACCATTGCCAAGGCCTTCCACTTTCATTTGCCACTTTAAAGAAGCAAGCTTGTCGTAAATTCTGAAGAACGACATCTTTTCCATCATACCCTTTATTGAAATCATTCTCAGGGTCCGGAGCACAGTATCGCCCGTTGTTTATACACTGAGACTTGCATTGATTGCTTAAGAGAAAATCGTTGGGGCAATACCAAGTTATAAAGTGAGGAGTAAATTGAGTGAACCCCTTCTTCTCAAGTAGCTGAGCCGCACTTTTAAAGCTCTTCACAAAATTAATTTGATTGTCACACTTTGGACCGCATTCGTCATTGCTATTCGTCCATAACTCATACTCAACTCTGTCGTCCGGATGCGGAAGAGCTTCTCTCCAATCAAGATTTATATGAACAGCCTCACCATTCGAGAGAGCCTCCTTGATTCTGTCCCCCAAGGATTTGCTGATAAGAGCAGAAGGAATATTAATCTTATCCACATAATCATCCTTTGCAACATTCCCTTCTTCAGGTGTGTCCATCGTGATTAGTGTTTCTTCTTTGTCATCAGCTACAAGAATAGCCGCTGCTCCACCATTTTGCGCATTCCACGCCTTCAAAGTGAAGTAGCAATCTACCAAAATCACCATTGAATAGATTTAAAAAAGTGGAATGCTATATCTTACGAAAACCATTTAGAAACCAATTCCTTTAGCAGTTTTAATGAATGCTTATACAGAATAGAAGGCAAACAGACAACAAACAAGCTGTGCCAATTCACTATATAAATAACATAGAAGAAAAGAAAACAATTCCAATCCACAACATATTCAAAACACCACAATCAAGCAAGCAAAACCAACCACAAAAATCTTGAATAATTTACAAATCATTGATCTTTTTTTCAACACTTTTTATGAGATTCACAAACATTATTTGCATGTTAAGATTAACAATGTCATTGACATAATCACTACGAACCATCACAAGCGAAACTACACTTTGAAACTTCAACAAAATCACAATACCACAATGATTTCACCAATCTCACTACCAATTCAAACATGCAACTAGAGATTAAAAGAACTAACAAAAATCTAACCTCCACGATCAACAAGAAGAAAGGTAGGAAAAATTCCAGGCTTGGACTGGAACGAAGCATCGTAATCAGCGAAGTTCTTGCATCCTTTCTGATTCACATTTGGATACACCACAGAACCAATCAACGATCCACCATACTGAGGCACTCCAAAATTTCCAATTGCACATTCATATGAACCTTTCAACGATTTTGGAGAAGTGATTCTCAAGCTATTCTTCTCCACCAAAAACCTACCAAAACAATACTCCAAAAACAAAACTAAAACACACAACAAAAAATTCAACTTAATGCTCATTCTCTTGTCTTTACACAGAATATAAACCTTTTTTAATGCAAATGACAAGAAAAACAGAAATAGTAGCTATTGTTTTGTTTGTTGAAGAAGGTTTAAGGTTTTGTGGGTGAGAAAGAGAAGAGTGATGCGTAGGAATGTAAAAGCATCGAAATCTTAAAGGTGTCGAAATAATGGGGCGAAACGTGTTGGTTAATGTATCTGTAATTGAGATTGTCGCCCAATAACAAGGAGTATAATAAGAACAGATTAACTTCATTTAATACTAATATTAATTTTTAAAAATGTTTTCATGCACAATTTGAAGAAGTAATAAATACACACTTTTTAATTCATAAATTATCTCTTTTGATCTTTTAAACAACTAGTATGATACCCGTGCAACACGTCAGTGACGCGCATTTGTTCTCAGAATAAAATTGTTTTCATAATGTATTTTCTTTTAGAATATATTTGTTTTTTATCGTGAAGGCTGGATCAGATCCTGTAGAAGTGGGCAACCAAGTGCGTCTGGAATGTTGGTCGTATGGAGAGGAGGAGGTGTACCTGCAAGGTACTCCGACGCTCAAGTAAGAAAGGGTAAGAGAAAATGGGCAAGTACAAAGTATTAGTTCGTAGGGTGAATATTGGATATCTGACCCTCTCAAGCGAGAGGGTTTATATAGAGCCCCCAGCGCGTGGCCAACGGTCCTATTTTCGGGGCGAAATAACCGTTTTCCCGAAGAATAGATAACTACCCAAACTAGTCGTTATGTCGGGCAGGGTGCCCAAAACTAGTCGTTATGTCGGGCATAGGCAGAGTTCCGGGCACCTGCCCATAGCTGTTCGGGGAGTGGATGAGCCGTGCGTAACGGGCATCGTTTTCGGGGAGGAGCGATGCAGTCCCTGCCCGGTCGGAGGGGCAGAAAGGTAACTTTCGCCCCTTTGTGGATTGGACTTAGGCAATTTGGGTCGCTTTGGAGTAGAAGCGGATTGGGCCATGTATAGCCATTGGTCCAGTCTAGAACAGGAGCCCCCCAAGTCGTTGCTCCCGAGCATGGGAGTGATGACTTAAGGGCAATTCGTTGCTCCGGAGAGCTAGCATGGAGTCGTCGTTTGAAGACGAGGAGAATTGTCTCAATGTGCTCGTGACCCCTGGTGTCCGTGAGATTCGTGGTCGTGACCTTGTTGCCCGGTGTTTGGGGAGACTAATGGTCAGACAAAATTGGAAACGTTGGGATGCCACGTGTGCCTAGAGCTCCGTGTAGCAGTTACTAGGCAATGATGGCTAGTGGATAGCCATCATGGCCTACGAGCGCGTGTTCGCACGTGCCCCTTTGTATAAAAAGGAGAAAATCGTTCCATTTGGGACTTTTTGCTCTGATTTCTCTTCGTTTCCTTCAGCATTCCTGCCTGTTACCGCCGTCTGCTTACTCCGACCACCGCTCCAAGCTTTGAGCAACCACTTTTGTCTTCTTAAATCAAGTGAGTTTTCTGATCCTGTGCTTGTTTGACTCCTTTTTGTTGTCAATGGTAGATTACATGTGGTTAGGGCTAGGTTTAGAGGACGAAATAGGTGGATTTTCGGTGATTGTTGGTGGTGGACGGTGGTTGTGCCATTTTTCCACTTCTGACATGTCGTCGGACGTGTTAGTATGTTCTAGCGAGGAGGGCGGTTCACGGTGTTGCCGTGACAGCTATGCATATGTGACCGTCGTGTCTGTTCTTCTTCTGAGTGGGTGATGAGTTTTCTGGCAGAACACTCCCAGATTTCGGTGGAGCTTTGCGATTTCCGGCGAAGCTTCGAACAGAAACTGGGTACGAGTGCGAGGAAGCTCCTCGCTTGGGGATGGTTTATTTCGAGTGTCTCCTCGCGGGGAGGTTTCGATTTTCCTTTTGATGTTAGGGCTTAGGCCGGGGACGTTGTCCTTAGCCCTTTGCGCGCCCTTTCACTTGACTTAGCGGTGGAAGGGTGGATTTGATTTGTTGTAGAATTCACTTTCTTCTCTGCTTTTCAGGTGATTGTTATGGCGACGGGGCCAGATAGAGAGGTTATAATAGATACGTCTGAGGAAGAAACAAGCTCCAAGGATAATAGTAATTTGACGGCTTCGAGTTCGACGGCTTCGAGTTCCTCCATGATGTTGGGGAGGAAGAGGAGCTGGACTACATGGACGAGGACGTCGCCGTGGACTCCGCCGAGGAGTGGGAGGCGGTCGAACCCGCTGAGCACGTGTCTAGTTTTGCGAAGTATTTAGGGGACGTTTTTACGGAGGTCGGACCGGAGGGAGAGTGGAAGGTGCACTTCCCTTCCGTGGGTGAGCGGGTCTGCATGAACTTCGGGGACCGTTTCATGATGTATGAATATGCTTTTAAGGAGTTGGGTCTGAGGTTGTCGTTCATTGATTTTCAGCAG
Source organism: Lathyrus tuberosus (assembly GCA_022829125.1). Taxonomy (NCBI): domain Eukaryota; kingdom Viridiplantae; phylum Streptophyta; class Magnoliopsida; order Fabales; family Fabaceae; genus Lathyrus; species Lathyrus tuberosus. The sequence continues at coordinate 33,508,199 of JALAZF010000006.1, read as the reverse complement.
TCAGTGTTCGTGCATTTGAAATTGGCCCCCACGCAACTGCATCCTAACTCGTTGGCCTTCATCCGGGCGTTCGAGCTTGTATGCGAGCATCTCTCCATAGGGGCTACTCTCCCTTTGTTCTTCACTGTCTTCCATCTTCAAAGGCAGTTATCGGGGAGGAAGTACGGCTAGGTGTCTTTGAAGCAGCCCTGCAAGCTGTTTAAGCCATTCTCGGAGTCGAAACGGACGTTCAAAGAGCGGTATTATGTCATCGAGCCCTTGTCCGAAGCTACCCAGGATAGCACATACGTCTGGGAGATCAAAGTTGACGAGGATGGGAATGACCTGCGCGACGAGGATGGGAAGTTTATTGGGCGGAGAATCTATAAGTTCCCTATCCATTGGGCGCTCAATCATTTCGCTAAGAGACCCAGTGGCTATGTTCTCCAATCGAGCGAACTACGCGGGCAGGACGTTGTGGCGTACGATGTGCTGGTGAAGTGGGTCAACTCCTTCCGGCTTACTGAGTGCTGGACGAGCAAGGGTAATCCGGTCTTCGAGGAGGACAGGAGTCAGAGGGTTGAGCATCGATTTATCAACATTAAGGCGCTGTTGGAGTGCAAGACTCCCGAGGATGCCGAGAAGCTGCTTGGTAGTCTTAGTTATTTAGATTTGTTTGCGCTATTTCTTTTCCTCGTATCTAACATGCTAGTATTTTGTTTGTGCAGGTGAGATGTCTCAGGCCCATGACAGGGTTGTGAGGAACGCTCTTGCGAGGAACAAGGCCGGAGCAGTTCCTCCGAAGTCTCAGTTTGCTGGCGCTCGTGTTCCTCCTCCGGCGCAGTCCGCTGCGGGGACATCTTCCTCTGCTACTCCTGCTCCCCGGGGGTCTCCTCTTCCTTTGACTGGTCAATCCAAGAGGCCAAAGGTTACCGACGCTGTGGACTTCACTCGGGTGGCTGAGAAAAGGAAGTTCGAGCTTCCTCCTTGTATCCTCGATAGGAGGTTTTTTTAGGGAAACTCTTTGGTCGTGCCCCGGGCGGAATCTCTTCTCTTGGAAAGTATGGATCGCCCGAGCAAGAGGGCGTTAGTGGCTCAAGACGCTTCTGCCTTGGTCAGGATGTTGGAGATGGCAGCCGTTTATTCTGAAGGGGACTCTGCAACTGAGGCCGAACTTAATGCTGCCCGTGCTACCATGGTGTCCCTCAAGGAAGACGTCAAGGGTGCCGATGACGCTCGGAAGAAGGCCGAGGAGGAGGTAGCTCGGTTGAAGAAGGAGAACTCCACGCTGGCGGCGGAGAAGAAAGTTGCTGAGGAGCTGGTCCAGTGGCTGAGGGCGGCCAATGCCCCGGGTGACGATGAGCCGGAAGATGTGAAGGAATTGAAGACGAGATCCGAGCTGGTTGCCCATTTGCTGACGGCCGAGGATGATGGTATTGCCTTCGCGGGGGAGTCTTTCAGGAACGTCGTGGCTTAACTGCTGGTGGTGAACCCTGAGCTTGACTTTTCTGTCGAGGGTACCCACTATTTGACGCACGTTGAGGATGGCCGGATCGTTATGTCCGATGCTCTCTTTGAAGGGAATAACGAGGATCAGCCCGCAGAGGACTAGGGGCCTCAACTCGAGCCTGCCGAACACGTGGATGAGTGAGGAGTTTGTGTTTTTGATGTTGTTGTAATCTATCCGGCCCGCGTGCCGAGTAATTGCTTGTAATTTATTTTTTAGGGGGCATGGCCCCCGTTTGATGTAACTCAGTAAATCGTGGTCCTTGTGGCCACTTATTATGTTAAGTTATTATGTGTTTGATTCTGTTATCTGCATGAATTTACTTGCTTTTATTTTTTGCTAAGTGTTGTACTCATGCTCGTTGTGAATGTATGACTGCCCGTGATTGGGAGTATTTGACTTGTGCAAATATTTAAGGGGGATTGCTCGTTGTAGATATGTTCGGCAGTGAGGGGAACTGGTCAAACGGCCGGGGAATATCCTGGCGGGGGTGCGGAGCTCAGGTCGCGTTTAAGGCCTGAGTTCGCGGCGTGAACGTCCCATCGCGAGCTAGGGTTCTGCCAGTCATGGTACTTTGACGACAGCGATGCTCGATCGAGGACCGCTGTCGAGCAGTTACCCAGCTCGTTACTGAGCGGGGTTCTGCTTTATTAGTATGTGACGCTTGTACCTAGACGTGCATAGTGGTCAGTAGCTGACGTTTGTCGTCGCGACGGGTCGAACCGAGAATTTAGCTGTAGTATTGTTTTAGCTTTTCAGCGTTCCATGGTTGAGCAAGTTCTTCCCCGGTGAGATGTTCTAGGTAGTAGGCCCCATTTTCCGTTTTTGCTCGGATGCGATAAGGTCCTTCCCAGTTGGCTGCTAATTTGCCTTCGCGAGAGTCTTTGTGGTTTCTTCTTAGAACAAGGCTTCCCACGTTGAACTCTCGTTGTATCACCTTGGCGTTGTGCCTGATGGTAATTTTTTGTTTTAGTGAGGCTTCGCGGAGGGCTGCCTCGGTTTGGATTTCCTCGACGAGGTCGAGTTTTTCTCTTAACGATTCGTCATTCATCTCCTCATCTAGGGGCGACTCTGTCCGCGTGGAGGGCACGTGAACTTTGACGGGGATTACAGCCTCGGTCCCATATGCTAAACAAAAAGGTGTTTCCCCGGTCGTTGAGTGTGGAGTTGTGCGGTATGCCTACAGTACGCTGTGTAGTTCCTCGACCCATGCCTTCTTTGTTTCGTCCAGCCTTCGCTTAAGGCCTCAAAGGATGACTCGGTTGGCTGCTTCATCCTATCCGTTTGTTTAAGGGTGCTCTACGGATGCGAAGTACTGCTTCGTGCCCAGCTGGGCAACAAAGTCTTGGAACTTCCTGTCCTTGAATTGCGTCCCATTGTCTGTTACTATCGCTTGGGGGATGCCGAAACGTGCAAGGATGTTTCGTTTGTAGAAATGCAGGATGTTGATGGAAGTTATCTTGGCTAGAGCCTCCACTTCTATCCATTTTGTGAAGTAGTCTACGCCCACTATTAGGTATTTGTTCTGACTTTATCCTACCACGAAGGGTCCTAGGATGTCTAGGCCCCACCAGGCGAATGGCCACGGGGAGGACATAGCCTTGAGCTCGTCAGGCAGAGCCAGGTGCATGTCCCCGTGTCGTTGGCATTTATCGCATTTCTTCACGTGTTCTTTTGCGTCATTTTGCATGGTTGGCCAGTAGTATCCTGCTCGGAGAGCCTTTCGTGCAAGGGATCTTCCGCCGAGATGTTGAACGTTGATTCCCTCGTGGATTTCGCACAAGATGTGCACGACCATTTCCTCCTCGACACATTTGAGTAGCGGAATGGAGAATCCCCGCCTGTAAGTTACTCTTCGACCAAGACGTACGAGCAGGCTCTTCGCCTGACTGTGCTGGCCTCCTTTGGATCGGACGGAAGTTTGTCTTTGGCGAGATAGTTGTAGACGGGGGTCATCCAGCAGTTGTTGTCGCCGATCACCTGCACGTCGAGTGTCGAGGAGGCCTTCTCGATGCTGGGTCAAGGAAGTACTTCCTGTATGGCGGATTTGTTTCCGCCTTTCTTCTTTGTGCTGGCTAGTTTGGGTAGCACGTCTGCTCGCATGTTATGTTCGCGGGGAACATGTTTCACTTCCACTGTTGTGAACTTTGCCATCTCCTTCTTGACCAGGGCCAAGTATTCGGTCAGGTTGTCGTTTTTGGCTTAATATTCTCCCCGGACCTGGAGGACCACGAGTTGTGAGTCTGTGCAGATGACGACTTCTTCTGCGCCCAGGTCCTTGGCCAGGCGTAGCCCAGCGAGGAAGGCTTCGTATTCGGCCTGGTTGTTGGAGGTTGGGAAGGACAGGGTGAGCGATACTTCAACGATGATTCCTTCGTTGCTTTCTAGTATGATGCTCGCACCGCTTCCTGCCGAGCTGGAGGCACCGTCCACAAAAATGGTCCATTTGCGTGCTTCGCTCGCGGGGGAGTCTGCGAACGTCATTTCTGCGACGAAGTCTGCCAGAGCCTGGGCTTTGAGAGCTTTCATGCTTTCGTATTGGATGTCAAATTCGGACAGTTCTAGCGACCATTTGAGCATTAGACCGGCCATGTCTGGTCGTCCTAGTAGCTACTTTATTGGTTGATCTGTTCGAATCACGATTGTGTGAGCTAGGAAGTAGTGTCTTAATCTTCTGGCTGCATTGATGAGGGCTAGTGCGACTTTCTCTATCTGTTGGTATCTTAACTCTAGTCCTTGCAGCGCTTTGCTCGTGAAATATATGGGCTTCTGCCCGTCAGGTGTCTCACGGATGAGAGCGGCGCTCACTGCTTCAGTTGCTACAGCGAGGTACAGGTACAACGTTTCGCCATTGTACAGGCGAGATAGGATGGGTGGCTCTGAGAGTGCTCGTTTCAGATGGAGAAGGGCCTTGTCACACTCCTCGGTCCATTCGAATGCTGCCTCTTTGCGGAGGAGTTTGAAGAATGGTAGGGCATGCTGGGCGGACTTAGCCACGAAACGAGATAGTGACGCGAGCATCCCGTTGAGGGACTGGATGAATTTTTTGGACTTGGGCGTAGGAAACTCGGAGAATGTTCGGCATTTATCGGGATTGGCTTTGATTCCTCGTTCCGTTAAGTAGAAGCCGAGGAGTTTGCCCGCTCGGACACCGAACGTGCACTTCTCCGGGTTAAAACGCATTTTGTATTTCCTGGCATATTCGAAGATCTTTCTCAAATGCACAATATGGTCGGTTTCCTCATGGGATTTCACGATCATGTCGTCCATGTAGACTTCGAGCATGTCGCCGATTTCTCCCCGGAATACTTTCTTCATTATTCTTTGGTAGGTTGCTCCGACGTTCTTCAGGCCGAAGGGCATTACGTTGTAGTAATAGTTGCCCGATTCGGTCATGAAGGCCGTGTATTTTTTGTCGTCCATTGCCATTGGAATTTGATTATAGGCCGAGTAGGTGTCCATGAACGATACAAATTTAAAACCGGCAGAATTATCAACAGTTTTATCAATATTAGGGAGGGGGTAGGCATCCTTCGAGCATGCCTTATTGAGATCAGTGTAATCAATGCACATACGCCATTTTCCATTAGATTTTTTAACTAGTACAACGTTGGACAGCCAAGTGGTGTACTTGGCCTCCGAAATAAATTTGGCCTCGTGGAGGTCCTTTACAACTTTTTCAGCAGCCCCCGTTTTCTCCGGAGACTGCTTTCTCCTACGTCGTGCTACGACCTTGACGGCCGGGTCAATTGTCAGCTGGTGGCAGGCGACGAAAGGATCCAAGCCAGGAATTTCGGAAGCGCTCCATGCGAAGAGGTCGACATTCTCACAGAGGCATGCTTTAAGCTGCTTCCTCGCGATGTCGGGCAGGTCTGCTCCAATCTTCACTCCCCGCTGAGGGTCGTCGCTGAACAGAACGATCTCGAAGTTGCCATTTGGGATTGGGCACATCGGATGGGAGCTGCTGCTGGATGATGTGGATGGGTTGGCTGAAGCTGCTCGTTCCTCCTGCTGGTCTTCTTCTTGTAAGCGACTGTCGAGGTCGATGGAGTCGACCTGGGGAAGAGGCCTGGCCTCCTCGGAGCTGCTTGGCAATGCTGGCTTGTCCGACGCTTTTGGCTTAGACACAATGGCGTTGAGCCCTTTTGTAGCTGCCTCAAAACACCGTTGTGCAGCTTCGATGTCGCAGTAGAGGGTGGTGACCCTCCCTCTTGAAGTGTAATACTTCATCTTCAGGTGGACTGTTGAAGGCACTGCTACCAACTCGGTCAGAGTTGGCCTTCCGAATATGCACTGGTAAAGCGACGGGCAGTCGATCACCAGAAATTCTACCTTGACAGATCTGGCCATCTCAGCTGATCCGAAGATTACGATCAGTTCGACGTAGCCCCATGGCTTGGTCATTGATCTGTTGAATCCCTGTAAATCAGACCCTGCATAGGGGGTAAGGTGTGATTCGTTCAGCTGAAGTGTTGAAAACAGCTGGAAGTACATGATATCGACCGAGCTGCCCTGGTCGACGAGGATTCTGCGAACGTCAAAGTTCGCCATTCGGGCTCTGACGAGCAAAAGTATGCTCGAGTTCGGGGATCCGCCGAGGAGCTCTTCTCAGTAGAAGGAGATGGGGATGGAGCCCTTCTGGGCCTGATCAAGCGTGGTCACTTTATTGGAGCTCGTGTTGATCAGATGCTCGAATTTGCATTTCACGGAGCCCACAGTGACTTTGTTGAAGCCCTCGCCAGAGATGACCATGGCGGAGGGAAAAGTCACCCACGGGCTATGGGCCGCGAAATAAAGAGGGGCGCTGAACCCGTCCGAGACGTAGAAGTCCTCAGGTCGCGATATGGACATAGCGACCTGTATGTTGGCGTCTTCCGAGGAGGGTACTTCCTCCTCTACCTTCTTGGACTCCTGGGCGTCCTGCCAAAGGGTGTCTTTCTTCTTCGCGAACTGTTTCAGGTGGCCGTCCCTGATCAGTATCTCAATGGCATCCTTCAGGTGGATGCAGTTCTCTGTAGTGTGGCCGTGACTCTTGTTGAAACGGCAATATTTTGATTTGGCCACGTTTGGTCTGGCCGGCAGTTGTTTGGGGAAACAGACCCCTGCCTGCTTGAACTCCGAATTGGCATATTCGAACAATATTTTCTCCCTGGAGATGGTCAGGGGGTGTAGTCATGGAAATGCCCGGAGGGTCCCTTGCTGTCGCGGGAGTCCCGGGGACGGTCCTCGCGCCTCCGTTCACCCCGACGAGATGTCGAGGCTTCCTCTCCTCTAGAGGTCTGAGCGTTCTCCTGATGGCGTGGTGCTCGGACGTTGCTGGCCGCAACCTTCTCTTTGTACTGAATGTGCGATTGGGCTTTGAGGAGGAGGGTGTCTAAGTTCCTCGGTGGTGCGAGGCCAATGGCTTTAGAAAACTCAGAGCCCGGGCGGAGCCCTTGCTCTAGCAGAAACTTCTTCATTTCGTCCGTTGTGGTGAACGATGGGGACCGAAGGGGACACTCGCGGTGACGGTTCCTCTGGGGAGAAGGAGAGAGGTTCCTCCGAGGAGAAGGTGAACAGTTCCTTCGGGGAGAAGGTGAACGGGCCCGGCCTTTAGACTTGACTGGGGGAGAATACTCGTTCCTTTGAGTCCTCTTGTGGCCAGGAGAGTGCTGGTCACGCGGGGAAATCTAGTCACGCTTCCGGGCGGCGCGGGGGTCAGGCTCTTGGCGCAGTCTTCGGTCGATGTCTCTCCGAGGCTGCGGGCTCCTTGACCGTCGTTGGCTCCTCCGCGAAGAAGGGGATCTTGGACGGTTGGACTCTTCTAACGCCTCGATCCTCTCATTCTACTGCAGGATCATGGTGTTGGTTTTGTTGATCGCTTCTAGGAGGGCTGCCACGGCCAGGTCGGCGTTGGGCTGAACAGGAACGGGCTGGACGTCAAGTGAAGACTGATCGTTGTTGCGATCAGCGGGGGTAGGGGACGGAGAAGCAGTGGCTCCGTCCTTAGAAAATGGGTATCTCTGAGGAGAGATGGTTGGCCGTCAACATCAGATTTGTTGACGGGGAGGATGGTGGTTTGGAGAGCATCCTTGGCACGATCTTGAGAGGCCATGATGATGATGATCTTTGAAAATTGTTTTGATCTTTGGTTTTCGGGAAAGAAAGATGGGGAGAACAATGATTCCCACAGACGGCGCCACTGATAGTGAAGGCTGGATCAGATCCTGTAGAAGTGGGCCACCAAGTGCGTCTGGGATACTGGTCGTATGGAGAGGAGGGGGTGTACCTGCAAGGTACTCCGACGCTCAAGTAAGAAAGGGTCAGAGAAAAGGGGCAAGTACAAAGTATTAGTTCGTAGGGTGAATATTGGATACCTAACCCTCTCAATCGAGAGGGTTTATATAGAGCCCCTAGCGCGTGGCCAACGGTCCTATTTTCGGGGCAAAATAACCATTTTCCCGAATAATAGGTAACTACCCAAACTAGCCGTTATGTCGGGTAGGGTACCCAAAACTAGCCGTTATGTCGGGCATAGACATAGTTCCGGGCACCTGTCCATAGTTGTTCGGGGAGTGGATGAGCCGTGCGTAACTGGCATCGTTTCCGGGGAGGAGCGATGCAGTCCCTGCCCGGTCGGAGGGGTAGAAAGGTAACTTTCGCCCCTTTGTGGATTGAACTTAGGCAATTTGGGCGGCTTTGGAGTAGAAGCGGATTGGGCCATGTATAGCCATTGGTCCAGTCCAGAACAGTTCTTAGAATGTATTTATTTATATTTGAAATTTGAAAAATAAAACAAAATATAATAAAAATTAGTAAATTTGTTATTTACTAAAAATTAATATGATACCCGTGCGTTCACACGGGTACCCGTCGGTGATGCGCATTTGTTTTTATTTAAAATTTTGAAAAAAAATACAATTAATAAAAATCAGTAAATATAAAAAATATATAATTTATATTTAAAAAAAATAGAAGCAATACTCACAGACATCGGTTGGTATATTTTATAAAAATATTTACTCAATGATTTAGTTTTATAAATATCAAATAATAACATAGTATTTGTAGTAATAAAAATAAATGTAGAATACAAAATGTAAACAACAATATTATGAATAGTATGATTAAAAATAAAAACTTTGGAAAGATCTATTAGATAAATCAATTGTTTTAGTTTTTTTACAAATAAGATAAATACAAAATACTGAAACAAAAAATAAAACTTAAAAATAAAATATTATCTTTTTTTCATGTATAAATATTATTTTTGTTTTTGACATTGTTTATAAAAATATTTAGCTCAATATTAAATCATTTTCCGTTTATAAAAATAACATGGTTTATATATATATATATATATATATATATATATATATATATATATATATATATATATATATATATATAGAGTTAGCATACGTATTAATTTGATCTCTAATTGTGCTTTTCATTGATTTTTTTTGAAATCATCTACTATAATTTTGTGGCTGCAATAGCCAATAAAATGCCATAGCTGATCAAGAAAACATAATGAAATTAAAATAAAAAGTTATAGTATTGTGTAGTTAAATATTCAATATTGTAACTAAGATTAACATATAACTATTACTGCAAGTCAACTTGTAGGGTTAATCATATTCACCATATACTAATTTTCATACATGTGAGTTGTTCCCCTAATATGAGACTACTCGCACATAACTAAAGATATCGCAATCAGGATTATAAATTTCGACATATGCTTAATTTAAAATAAGAACAGATAAACGTCAGAGAAAATAAACTTTTGAAGAGTTTCTAAAGGGTCTCAACATGTGACTTTTAATTGGTTCAAGCTAAACATCCCTCATAGAATATGACTGATACATTTAATATGATATGAACTATGCTTTAAAAAACATGGGAGACTCCATCAACAACAACTTTGGAAGGACCAAAATCTGAAACCTTGGCTCTCATGTGTGTCAAGAAGAATATTGCTACTTTTCAAGTCTCTATGAATAAATACAGGAATACATCCTATACGAAGGTATTCAATTCTTGGAGAAGCATGAGAGAATTATAGTTAATAACATGTGATTTCTCATATGGGGGCTAATTGATTCAATCATTTTAAATAACACATTAGCTATAAAATTTATAAAACGTAAACCTTTTGCACAATATTTTGTAATTTCAAGGCGTTTGAGAGTGCCATTATGCGTGAACTCATACACAAGAAGACTATTATCTTCTTCTGGACAATACCCAAGAAGTTTTCCCAAGTTACTGTGATGTATTCTTGATAGAAGAGTCACCTGGATCAACGAACGATATAAGGATAATGCAGTGTTGGAATACTTAGAAATGTTAGCTTAATCAAGTTACCTCATTGGAGAACTCGCACTTGCCTTGATAGGAATTATTCGCAAGAACTTTAACTGCTGTCTCTTTTCCTTGTTTCAGTTTTCCATAGTATACAATTCCAAAACTATCAGAACAGATTGTTTTCTCAAAGTTGTTTGTATGACTTTCAATTTCAGCTAAGCTGAAGCAATGAGATGATTCTGTAGGATTGTCACTCTTCCAAGAAGCCGACCTTTGAGTAGGGACAGAAACTATATGGTATATAAGGAGTGTAAACAGGTAAAGTCATGTTTGATCGCCACAAATATCTGATAACGAAATAAACAAATTTGGCTAGAACCATACAGTTTTCATAATATTTTATCTTGCCTTTACACATAACCGAGTAAGGTATAACAGTAGCCAAAATTAGAACAAAAGCACCAACTGCTAAACCAATTATAATATAAATATGGCTCTTTGTTTTGCTTTCTCTGTGAAGTTTAATGTTTCCTGAGTAATTAACTGATGACGAAAAAATAAGTAGTGGTTGTCATGTAAATATGATTGAGAGAGAAGAAGAAAAATTAAATATGGACAAAATATGGAATATTCTAAAATGAATGAAATCATTCAAAAAGATTACTAATATCAGTTTCCAAAACTGAAGAGCCATGTCCTACAATCATTCAAAAAGATCTTAATTACTTATTTTATAAGTCATCAATAAAACTTCAAAAGAAAATGCTAATGCTAGTTCAAATTTAAACCAATGATATCATGAGATAGTATCTTACTTGGAGCTAAGGTGGTGATTGTAGCAAGTCCATTGAATTTGCATGAATCAAGAGTTTTTCCCATTTTACTATAGTAACTGTCAAAAGTATAGTTAGCATTCACTATCACATTTTCTGGTTCATCGCATGGTTGTCGTTACAGCAAAGGAGAGCATTTAACGTTTCGGGATCTACACGCCCAATATTATGCCGCCTATATCATCTTGAGATCACCGTCGTCCTCTGCAACACAGAAAGTTAGATTACTGACATCATTTTCCAAAACTGCTCCTGATCCAACATCTAAAGCAATTCCAAGCAGCTGATCTTTGTCAGTATCACTGACTTTAATGTTTATTACTCGAGCACACATAAACTTAAACAACACACACCCATAATCACCCATCTTTCTTCCATATCCCTTGACCACATCTCTAATGTTTTGTACAGAACAATTTATTTTATCATTTGATACCTCAAGTACCATACTAACTCCTCCATAACCATAAACCCGAGGATAAATGCAATGAGTTTTAAATAAACATTAAGATAAATAGTAGAGCATGCCTATCAAATTTTTGTAGACATGCTGAATACTCTCATTTACATTAGATGTCTGCACTAAGCTTTGATCTTTGCACTTTCTTTTAGTAAATAACTTATCATTCAAGACAAAAACTTATCATATGAAAGTGCATTATATCCCAATTTTATATGATAGTGCATTATATTGAGACTGCAGTGAAATACATTCAAATTTAAAGTTCATGGGTAGTCATTTCAAATTTGACATTTGGACAACTAATCAGCATAGTGACATCCAATATTATTATAAATAAACAAAATGAATTATACTAACAACCTTCATTCTGTTGAAGTCTTCCATCTTGAAAAATCTTTCCAGTTCAGTAGCTGCTGCTGCCAAATACCTTTCTTTCTGTTGTTCACTTTCTGGCTGTGAAAGCTCTAGAGTTGCAGCCGTGTAGTGAGTAAATATAATTATGAGAAAGAGTAAGCATATATTTATAGTTTTCCAATTATAGAAAGAGACTACTGAAATAAAAACCTTTTGCCAGTATATTTTCCGTATCTGTAATTTTTGGGTTGCATCAAAGAAAGACTCTTCTCTCTCCTACTCTTTAGGTCCTGAAAAGAAAATTGCATGTTGGAGAATATCTTCTGACCAGAAGACTTGGGAGAATCTAATCGTAGAGGTGATGAACGAATTAGAGAGTCTGATACCAAAACATGCTCTGTAGTACTGATCAGATTGTTGCTAGATGGTGTAATTGTTGTTGTATCAGCTACCTGTGTTGTATTTTCTTGATACAGTTTTTGCAAAACATAATATGCAAATATGAAACTAAGACAGTGGCAATTTTTATTTACTTTCTAGTCATTCATTTTTGGATAAAGAATAAATTTTGTTGGAAAGAAAAAGGCGGTATATAGGAAAGGAGGATGGGTCTTCTCCTTTTGACAAAGCATTATAAAAATGCTCAATGAGTAGATATGTATTTTTATAAATCAATACAAAGTACAATAGCATGATTGAAAAACTATGTTTTGAGAGGATTAAGTGTAGATATATGAAATTTTAGCAACTCAAACCAAGCTTTGGAATGCTTGACTACAAACAAACATACCATGTCGGGTTCTCTGTCAGTAGAACCATCTCTAAAAGATAAGGGATTCACACTTTTATGGTTGATACTATCAGGATTAAGTTGCTGCAAATTTTCAATCTGAATCAGCTTAGAAGTTTCATCAATTTGGTCCAAATGAATATTTGATCTTGTTATTAAGTCATTAGTATCAGTATTCACAGTCTTCAATTGATGATGTGGAGCTTGATTTCTAAGGACAGGAACTTCAGATATGGCTGTAATGATGTCATCATGTTTTCTTTTACTCACAACAACAAAATTGTTAAGAGTTGACTGAACATGCCTTGGTGAATCAGATGAATATTGATCAATTGTCCTAGAAACCCGGGTAGCTTGATTGCACCAAGTACTATGAGCAGATGTTGGCTGTCTTTCACTTGTATCACCCTTTACAGATTTGTCCGCTCTGAGTATGAACTTCTGGCTCGTTGAACCACTAATATTCTCACGAATCAACCTTTCTTCTGAGAATAGATCCTCATCATCAGATTCAAAGGCATCTTTGGAATCAGTTTTGCACTCAGTATAATGCTCTTCGCGAGGAAGACTGCCATTTACGGGTGATGGTTTTGTTACGATAGGAGACTTCTTCTGAGAGGAACACGATTCAAAATAGTTTTCTCTTACTCCAGGCTGCATAAATTCATTGTCAGCATAAGAGGCATTATCGGGAGAATATATTTGTTGGAAGCCCTCTCTCAGGGCTTGCAACAAAGAAGTTTCTTCAAAAAGAAATATTTTCCTCTTATCAGGAGTTACATTGACATTATACACTTTCATTGAAACTGAAAAATTCAAGATTGCAATGGGATATTGTTTAGAGTTTGCACTTCTATACAACTTATTCACAAGTTTACCGACTTTTGGTATATCGACGGGTCTACCATTCACGAAAAAATATTGTCTATCTCCCAAATTCCTTCAATTACCCAGTCCAGGCATGGAAAGAAAACCATCAACTTTGCAACTCTCAGATACACATAATGCCATGGTTTTAAGCAGTTGAAAGTGTTCATTCCAAGCACGGTTATGATATTATCTTTTAGAGAATCATTTCCTTATATTTTAAGTACTACATACTTTGCATTTTTGCCAGTAGTGTTGGTACAACCGAACCTAACACCTTTTGCAATAAGCGCATATGCCTGAAGAACACTCAACAGAAACAATATATCATATCAACAAACTCATTAAAACAGGAAATAATTGTAACAATAGAGAAAATAGAGAAATTCCAACTTAAACCATGTTAATATACAAAAGAAAAATACAAATATGCAACTTTTAGAAATCAATAAAGCCAATAGAGGATCTTACTTGTTGTTTTGTTTTTGTTGTTGGTAGATATAAGCAGAGAATCACCTTGTCAATGTAATAAACTAACTATTATAGTATCATTATAAAACAAATAACATTGATTTTATTTGAAGGTTCAAATTCATCCAACTGATTTAGAAGTTCCAACATAGTACGTTGAGCCTCGCTATCACTGTTGCCACTTCCAGATTCCATTCGGGCTAATCCAATACTGTCAATTTCATCCATGAAGGGCTGATAAAAGAAATACTACAAATGGAAATTCACTAGTAGATAGATATGAGCAGAAAATTGAAACGGTAAAAAGCATCATTGGAATGAACGTGAAACATACATGAAAAATGCAGCAGTAAAAAGCAGCATTCAAAACAACATCTTAAAATGCAATTGCAGGCGGGACGAATAATAGAGCAGCACCAGCAGCAAATTCTCCAGCTATCGCTCCAATTGCACCTCTAGTTCCTACAATTAGAAATAACCGAAGGTTCTAACATTACCGCTTCTTTCAAATAGGTATAAGGCAATCAGGTATAAACAATAGCTAGATTGTTATATCATAAGAATAATCGCATTAGAAAGATTACTTGGGGCAGAAATTGGGGGTGGAGGGACAAAAGGAGGAGGCAGAGAAAACGGTGGAGAGCCTGGACAAGGGTGCCCAGTGATTGGTCCGCATAGATTCAAATTGTTTGCAAAACTGTAAGCAGAAAGGAAACCAATATATAGAGAAGTTTTGCAAACAGAGTCAAAGAATGTAAAAATAGAACAGAGTTTAGTAGGAACCTGATCGGAGTGAATAATGAGAATAAGCCATTATCGGGGACCACGCCTGAGAGTTGGTTATTAGACAAATCCCTGCATTTGATGAATATGATATAAATGTTATTATTGCAAAGTAATGATAAAAAATATATCAAGGGCACGTTAGACATTAAAAAGAACTCACAGAACTTGGAGAGCTGTAATATTAGTCAGTGACATGGGAATAGGACCCATCAAGTTGTTGTTATTAAGCCGGCTATTCTTAGACAGACATTCCAGGAAACAGTATTAATACCAATCTTGTTAACAAAGTCCTTTTATTAAACACACCAACATAAATCATATATAACATAAAATAAGCATCTTTGAAGAATGTTTTTGGCGAGAAACAAATTTAAAGCATGTCCATGAAATAGATAAAAGTATAGAGCTAACAATCAACAATAGGTGCACTTACAGAAAACACAATTTTGACAACTTGCCCAATGAATCTAGGATAGAGCCAGTGAACTTATTTAGGTACAGATCCAAGCTCGCCAAGTAAGATTCCCCAGGTTTATCCAAAAAATGCAGATTTCCATTAGGTTCAAAATAAAACCACAATCGTGCTCTACTGTCCAGGTTTATCCTCCAACAATTTCATAGCCTTCTGGAAGAGCTTCAACACCTCGTCCATATTATCGACAGATTCAAATATATCGCCAACCACCGTTAAATCACTGACAATCTCCTCCACGATAGTCCCGGGAGCTGGTTTAGAGTATATTCTAAGAGCACTTTTGCAATAAGATTTCGATTCCCGAAGCTTCCCTGTCCTATGATACAAATCAGCTAAGTGAATAAACATAGACACAACATAAGGATGGTTTTCTATAGCAGCCAATCGAGTAAGCTATAAAATAGAAAACAGAAAGGTTTAAATAGATTATAGCATCACATAAAGACACCCTACCTAGAAAAAGCTGTCCTTTAAGACACCCAATAAAGACAGGAAAAATAGAACCATTTCTTACAGCAGAAGTTAGTGCAGGATTGTCCTTAATTCTCAGGTCCCTCCTAAACCAAACAATAGTCTTATTCATACCATCAAAAGTTCATATCTTTTGTATTCAAGATTCCTAACAACACAATACAAAGTAACAAATATCTAAGTCACCGGATCTAAGATTCAGCACATCACAAGATAGCTTCAAATCAGTGTCATGTAACCAACATGTAGTGAGACAGTACTGTGATGTTATTTCAATCTGAATGACCAATCCAATTCCAAATTCTATGCCTCTTTGTTCTATAAAAAGTAAGCAATCAAAATATATGTCATAGAAACTTTTCGCCACATGTCTCACTCATCAATACTAAAGATCATTAATAAGATTTGATTTTATACCAAGGTTCTCCACTAAAACATGATAAAAATGAGTACAAACCAGAAACCATATCAAAAATGAGTCTCCAATTTTTTCATTAACACTAACTATCGGACACCATATTTGAAATCAAAATCAGAACTACATAATATCAAAACTGTTTGAAACCAACATCAAACCACACCCAAAAATCAAACTGTGCATAATCGAAACTAATACAACATCAGAGTTGAGTTGGAAAATAAAAGAAAAGCAACCCGGAACCGAAACTTAAACTAATGTCAGACTAAGAAGAATCAAACCAAATTCAAACGAAAATCCACGGAACAACATCGGACAATCCAAGACTACACAGAGATGAAACTTAGTTTGAATTGACTCAAAAATTAAAATGATAGAGAATCGAAACAGAAATACATTGGAAAGAAAAATTGAGAGTCGAAGTCGAAATTTACCTAGGAGTCGACCGCGACCCTTCCTGAAAATGCAAAGGAACATCGCCACCCCCTGAACGCGATTCCACACTGTCAATTCCGATTATTTGCACGTTTTATTAAACTATCCAACAGAAATGCAAAACCAATTATTTGCACGTTTTATTCATTAATTGACATCATAATTCAAATGTTAGAATTGCCAATGATAAGTTGCTAAAAACAATGCACTGAGTAAACATTAGTGCTAACTTTCAACAATGATCTGTGTCGTCCGCTTTCCGATTTCCATATACTGATGAAGCCAACCAAAACAAAACTTTCATACCGAAACTTACCATTGGAGAACATAATTCAAGAACATATTCAAAAAACCAAAAGTAAGAGGCATCACTCCGGCCACAAATTGGAGAATATCTGCTCCTTCCGTTAATGTAATGACATTGGTCATCCTTCCTTGATGGTGGTAGACTTTGAGACTCTTGAAACGCCTCTTCAAAATCTTTAAAGAGATTTGTGACTATTAGTGGGACTTCAACATTGCCTCCCTGCAGTAATACGAGCAACTCAGAGCAAAATCAAGAATAAGTAAAACAAAGTACAACAGAGGAATTCGAACTTCTGTCATAATACTATTTTTTGGAACTACTCTTAGTCTGACCCGCATTTGGATTACGCAGTTGTAAATTCTGCTGCTAATGGAATGTCTTGAAGTCCCTGAAATTGATATTCAAATATTCACTTTTGACAAAAAGGATCCTTTCTTAATCCTTTCTTGGGGATCAGGATCATCAAACTGCAAGAAACATCCCCTGCATGAAACATCCACGTTACAGACAAAATAAGACATGTAAATGGTGGATAATGATTTGAAAATCCGAAGGCTATATAGATAACATCAATGCTAACATGTTGTCCATTGCCATAAGCATCCGTAACCGAAATTGAATCAGTAACAGAATCCAAATATGAAGCTTGAGGCAAGAAATTGTTTCTCAAAAGTTTTGGCGACATCTAATTCCGCGGGAGGATGTTGGCTTCCCACTTTTTGTAACACCCCAATTCCCATCGCGGATAAATAATACATAAATAAATCAGAGTGAATAAAATTTTTATCCTTAGACAGAAACAAGGATGCCACATTTAAAGAAAGAAAATACAATCCCTGCTCATAAATTTGATACATAACACAAAATGGAATAAACCTAAAAGGGAAACTTTTTCCAACAAAAGGAAGGTTCAATTATGGAATAAAGCGGAAAGATTCATAACTAACTTGTTTTACAAATTAAATTGTTTTATAATATCAAAATATACATACAAAGGTAATACAAAATAGATCCAACAAAGATATACATATAACAAAAGCGTTCCCCGACTCCCGTGTTACGTATCAGAGCAGACAGACCGACAAAAAGATGGAGAACTAATCTTCACAAAAGCCTCCAAGACACTAATCTGCAATTGCCTCATAGAGCAACAAACCACATCAGAAGGGTGAGAAATAACAACTAAATCAAGATTGCATAATAATATGCAACACATATAAATTTACATGCATAATTATTCTCACCACAAGCATCACATACTAATACATATAGCATGCCACAGATACATAACGTATTTCTAATAATCCAACAACATAGCATATATCAATTATACCAACATAATCGCATATTCACACATAAGGCATACCAAGGTTATGACATATGGAAACCCACCACCACATTACATATATTCATATATAGCATATCAACGATAATCCAAACAATCTTTGTAATGTATAACGTCTCCATAAAACATAGCATATGTCCATTCATAAAACATATCATCCATACATTTATCACAAATGTATATCAAATCACCAATGTTATCACGAGCTTAACACATAATCAATCCATTCATGATTTCCCACACATAATCAATCCATTCATGATTTATGCAAATGCAAAGAGACCGACACAACGACTTTATGCAAATGCGGTACCATCCATCCATCATTCTCATCATTAATTCACTCAGGAATTATTGGAATCATCGCTTGTTACTTAGTGTAACTCCCCGTCGGGCAAACGATGTTCCCCGTCGCTTTAGGTCCTCTTGGTATAAGGCTCACGACGTTTACGGATCGCTTTAGATCCTCTTTGTATAAGGCTCACAATCCGATCGCTTTAGGTCCTCTTTGTATAAGGCTCACAATCGTCTATAATGTTGCTTTAGGTCCTCTTTGTATAAGGCTCATGACCGTTATAGCATATTCCCTCTGGAATCGTTTCGTCGCTCACACCCACTAGAGCACACGACATCACAAGAATGCATATCATAATGCTTGGCATACAAAGACTCATGACAATCAAATGCATACACATATACAACCATGTGAACCATTCCAACATCCATAATCATGCATATACAATCAAACACAACACAATGCATTTACTTGCCCTTAGGCCACCAAATAACAAACATTGAATTTCACATAAACAATGCATTTCCTCATAATCCAAAAACCACAACAATTAGCATTTTAGCATATACACTCATATCAATTCACATCAAGAATTACTCACCATCAACCACAACAATCCTACAATCATACAATGATACTCACAACACTAGGATTCACGCCACGAAGGCTACCCACAACAACATTCATAATAATATACACTTGTAATTCAATTCAACAAAGTATTTTTCCATTAGGCCACAAGCAACCACGATAAATTATCACATGCTTCAACATCATATAAACCACATAAAAGATCCACGTTATAGAACAATAGCACAACACAGGTAAAACACCGACTACACGCATTTAGCGCGATAAAAACCCGACAACCCAACACTTTTACAAAACCACGACTTAAATAAATCATCTACTGCCCTCTAAACCATTTTTAATAGAAAGAATATTTTATTAGCTTTCCAACGCTTCGAACGGCGACCAAAACGGACTTACGGTTCAAAAGTTATGAAGAAAACAAAATAGAAAAATGTCACGTTCGTTCCAGTATTCGCTAGGTGAACCCTAGCGAACCGTGGCAGAAAAAAACCAACATAAAGTTCTCTAGGTGAACCTTCGCCCGATCCTTCGCCGTGGTTCGCTAGGCGAACCCGCGAAACCCAAAATTCGCAGCAGCGTCAATATAGGTCATTTGGGGCCAAAATCCATCATTTCTTCCACCCAAACCCTTCCAATTCATACCAGAACAACCAAAACTTGTTCCAACATAATCAACAAGTATTCTAAACAGTTTATATTGAGTTTCACCCGTGAAAACATCGATTCCAATCAATTGTTCACAATTTCAACCAAATGGAAAACATATATTTTTCAACCAAACATTCAAACAAATACATACATATACATATACAAGCAAGATATAATCGAAACTTCTCACCCTTACCCGATTAATCGCGCTTGAAACGGAGCTATGTCAATTTCCACCTCTTTTCCTCTTCTCCATTTCTTTTCTCTCCTTTTCCTTCTTTCTCTCTTTCTTTCCTTTCCCTTTCTTTTCTCTCTTTTTCTTTCTTATAATAACAAATATCTAAACCCCTAAAAAGACTATTTTACCCCTCAGCTCAAATATCTCGCAAACGCTCTCAAAACGCGATAAAACATAATAACGATGAAAAATAATATACTGTCAAATAAAAGTCAAGAATAAAATAATATAAAAACAAAAATAATTAAATCGACTCGATTAAATAAATCTAACAAAAACCGGGGCGTTACACTTCTTGCTTAATTGCTTCAATAACACCAGGGAACTGTGAATCATTTGAAGGAACCAGTACTGGTCTGATAATTAAAGTAATTATATAAATTCAGCAATAAATATAACTGCGATTGTGTTTGAATGATACAAATATTGTTGGATTTAGTTGATATTAGCCAAAAAAAATCATAATCCAAGAAATATAGTAAACTCACCATGAAATAAAAGAATGGAAAAAGTGATGATGCAAGGAGTGTTAAACATGAAAAAACACATATATAAGATAACAATTAAGACTAAAAAGTGTTAGAATTGGAAAAATGAAATGGTGAAATGGATTAAGAAGTTAGTTACCATAAGAGGTTTCTCATCAGGAAATCCATGGAAAATATCTGAGAATTGTTCGCCAAAAAATCTTGTTCTTTTAGTCTCTTTCTCTCCGGTTCTAACCCTAAATTCCAGTGCAAATCAACACCACCGTCACTTCCATCAGCATGAAGAACAGGATCCAGAGCAAATCCAACAACATGAGCTAAACCCCAATAATATAGGAAACTCACAGTATACGTAAAAGAATGAAAGAATGGAGATGGAATGCATATTAGGGTTCAAAGAGAGAGAAGAAGATGAAGAAAGTTAAGGAAATAGATGAAATGTAGTCAGAGAGAGAATATAGCAGAGACAAAGTTGGAAAATGAGAAAACAGACACGTGGAGTATGGGAAAACTGCAACGTGGGAGGCTGTGGAACCAGAAGGGCATTATAGTATTTTCCCTAGCCATTTAAGTTCTTATATGTAAGATATTCCAATAATTTGTTACTAGTATTTTTTAATATGTAATTTTATATTTGTAAAAGAGTTCTACTAGAGCGGTTCATATAGGACACTCATATCGATCAAATGTGAGGCATCACCTCGCCTCCACGTGTCTTCCTATCGCACATACATAGGACGTGATCGTGAAGGCTGATCAGATTCTGTGATGGGCCAAGAAAAACGTCTGTGATGCTGAGTGTGATATGAGGAGGAGGGGGTGAACCTACAAGGCACTCCGACACTCAAGTAAGGAAATGTCAGAGAAAAGGGGCAAGTACAAAGTATGAGTTCTTAGGATGATTATTGGATACCTGACCCTCCCAAGTGAGAGGGTTTATATAATGCCCCCAGCGTGTGGCCAACGGTCCCTATTTTCGGGGCGTAATAATTGTTTCCCAAAGAATAGGTAATTGCCAAAAACTAGCCGTTATGACGGGCAGAAGTGCCTGAAACTAGCCGTTGCCACGGGCAATGGCATAGTTCTGGACACAGGCGTCGTGGCTGTTCCTGGATGACTGAGCCATGCGTAACGGGCAGAAATGCCAGAGCAAATGATCCTGAGATTCATCCGTCTATATGTGCCCGACGGAGGGGCAGAAAAGTAAATGTTGCCCTCCCTCAGTTGGACTTAGGCAATTGGGTCGTTCTAGGAGTAGAAGTGGATTGGGCCATGCCTAGTCATTGGTCCAGTCCGGAACAGGAGCCCCCCAAGTCGTTGCTCCCGAGCATTAGAGTGATGACTTAAGGGGAGCCCGTAGCTCCGGAGAATTGTGAAGGAGTCGTCGTTTGATGACGAAGAGGAGTTTTCCCGTGGTGCCCGAGAGTTCCAGTGCCCGCGAGACTCGTAACATTATTTGGTTTGCCCGACATTCGGGGAGGCCAACGATTAAGGGGAACTGAAGCGATGGGATGCCACGTGTGCCTCGAGCCCTGTGCAGTATTGAATAGGCAATGATGGCTAGGCTAGGGTCATAATGATCCTATCCGCACGTGTTCATGCACGTGCTCATAGGCAGTATATAAAGGGAGAAGGTCTGCTCATTTGTATTTTCGTTTCTCTCTCCTTCTTCATCTTTCTCAGAGAACTCAGCCCGTCGCCACCGTCAACCGTCGTTTCAGCCGCCGTGAGTAGCTTTGAGCATCTTCTTTGGACCTCCACACTCTCTTCGACCACGTAAGTCACCTAATTTCTTCTTTTCTTCTAGCTTTTCGCTTTTATTTAGTTAGAATACCCGTGGTTAGGTTGACTTAGGTGAGATTGTGGTGTTTTTCTGGCGTCTGTTGGTGGTAGGCAGTGGCGAGGCCATCTTCTGCTGCTGATGCGGTCGCCAGAACCCCTTAGAAACCCTAGAATTAGGACATTTCTGGTGCTGTCGCGACGATGGCGCGGGCGTAACCGGTGGAGCCACCCAATTTTCGTAAGCTCTGATGAATTTTCTGATGAGCATATGAAGTTTCTGATGGAGCTTCAAATGGAAAATGGAGAGTAGGTCGGGGAGATTCCCCGTATGCGTAGGAGGGGATGCCTTCAGGCATCTCCCCGCGGGGGACTTTCGTGTCTTTTTATTTTAGGGCTTAGGTTAGGGGCAGCGTCCTCGACCCTTCACACGCCCTTTCACTTGACTAACGGTGGAAAGGAGGATTTGATTTCGCAGTCGAATTCACTTTTGTCCTCTGCTTTTTAGGTGAACGAGATGACGCATGAGCCCGAGAGAGAGATTCTCATAGATTTGTCCGAGGAGAGCTCCTCAAAAAGTAGCGATTTGGAAGCTTCGACTACTCCCAATGAAGTTGGTGAGGATCTTGTTTCTGCGGAGGAGTGGACGGTTGCCGAGCCAGCCGAGCACGCATCTACCTTTGTGTTCTATATCGGGGATGTTTTCATAGACATCAGGCCAGAGGGGGAATGGAAGGTGCATTTTCCTACTCAGGACGATCGTATCTGCACGGATTACGGGGAGAGGTTCTCGATGTATGAGTACGCTTTCAAGGAACTAGGGCTGAGGCTGCCCTTTACTGATTTTCAGCAGTCCATCTTTGTTCACCTGGATCTGGCTCCATCACAATTGCACCCTAACTTGTTGGCGTTCATCCGCGCCTTCGAGTTGACCTGTGAGTTCTTAAAGATAGGAGCCACATTGCCTTTGTCCTTTACCATCTTCCACCTTCAGAGGCAGGTTACGGGGAGAAGATATGGTTGGGTGTCGTTGAAGCAACCTAGGAAGCTGTTTAAGCCCTTCTCGGAGTCTATCTGGACCTTCAAGGAGAGGTTCTATGTCATCGAGCCTGTGTCAGATCAGGCCCAAGATAGTACGTACGTTTGGGCTGTGTCAACAGATGAAGATGGTAAAGACATGTATGACGAGGAAGGGAAAGTGATTGCGGAGAGGGCGTTCAAATTTCCTTTTCATTGGAGAGGGAGTCGTTTTACTCGGGGGCCTGGTCATTATATTGCTCAGCCGAACATGCTAGAAGAGCAAGACGTGGTCGGCTATGAGATATTGGTAAGCTATGTCAACTCCTTTAGGCTCGCTGAGTGTTGGACGAAGAAGGGCGATCCTATCTATGAGGAAGATGGCAGTCAACGAGTGGAGTATCGTTATATTAATACGAAGGCACTTTTGGAGTGCAAGACTCCTGCAGATGCTTTTAAACTACTTGGTAGTTTTAGCTTTTTGACTTGTCCAAATTGTCTTTTCTTCGACATCTAATATGTTTGAAATATTTTTGCAGGTGAGATACCTTCTGCTCACGAGAGGATGGTGAAAAATGCTGGGGCGATGGGGAAAGCGGGAGCGGCTACTCCGAAGTCAAGGTTTACTCAGCGGGCGCCTCCTCCTCCGCCACTGACGGGGAGCTCTTCGTCCGTTCCTTCTTCTGCTCAGGGGTCTCCAGTGCCCGGGGCTTTAAGGTTCAAGCGGACCAGGGCTAACGAGCTGGTGGATCTTAGCCGGGCAGCTGAGAAATGCAAGTTCGAACTTCCTCCTTGCCTCCATGATAGAAAATACTTTGAGGGGACGTCTCTGGTGGTTCCTCGGGCAGAATTGAAGGTGGTAGAAAGACACAAGAAAGGCTGTTTGAATTGTGTTTTAACTCTTGATAGTTTTTTGCCTCTTATCATTAACGTGCTAAGAGAATATCAGAGTTGTGTTGAGAGACTCTGACTTGCGAAGCATTATTCGGATTGTGCTATGCATAAAGCATAAGCGACAAGGACAATCTGAATTAGCGATGCTTTAATCAGACTTGCAATGCAGAAGCTTATCAGAATTGGGTTGCAAGGTTCTGACATGCAATGCAAGGTTCTGATGATTGATGCAGAAACATAAACAATAAAACAGAGCATAAACAAGAGTAAAGAACACATGATATATCCTGGTTCACTTGAGCCATTCTCAAGCTAATCCAGTCCACCCTTCCATGGTGATTTCACCTTTAACACAAGGACTTAATCCACTATAATCAAATTTGATTACAGATGCACGGGCTAACGCCGATGACTAATAACCTGCACAACCGCAGCTGTGACTAACCCACAATGAACCGTTTAGGGATCCAAGTTAATGGATATAACGAACATTGACCCAATAGGTTCCAATCTCGTAAGATATACTATCAGGATTTCACAGCTAAACGTTCAGGGATCCGATTCAATGGATATAACATTTAATGACCATTCTTTCAAGATTTTCAATGAGTTCCATCAGTGATCTCACAAGAGTTTGACCCACAATTGGTTCTCTTTGAGATATGACTATCATTGACCATATTTCAGGATTTCCACAATGACACCCAACAATTGTCTTCTTAAGTTTCCGATCACACTGATCACTTGAGGAATCCTAATTCACATAGAATTAGTTGTTCTGGAGATTACATTGATGCTTCTTAACAAGCAGATAACTCCTAATTTTAAGTACAAATGAACACACAGTGTTTTAACAAGATATGAGCAACAGCTCCTTGCTATCTTTATATTCTACAAAGATGTATGTTGATTTGACAGTTGATTACATCTTGTAGATCTTCTTCATCTTCTTTGTTGAGTAAGCTTCGAGCAACAACTCCTTGCTTCAGATCTTCAATATAGCCTAGATGATGAAGTTGGTTGATGACTTAACTGATTTGTAATGTTGTCTTGTTCATCAACAGCTTCTGTTCCAATTGATTGTTGTTGTGTTGAATGATGATCTTTATGCTTCAACAACAATGGGCGTGCGTTAATGGTGATAGCTTTAAATGTTTATTGTAACAACGATAACTGATCGTTGCGACTATCATCACATTGACACCTTCAGAAGCGCATATATGCTTCCTTTAAATAGCCAAGTAAAATATAGTCGTTTGAAGAGCTGTTGGTTATTTGAAAAGAGTCGTTGTGCAATGATGAAAGTTGTATTGCCATATCTTCTTTTTACTGTAAAAGAAGTGATGGGATAGATCTTTTTAGTACTGTGTACAGTCATTGCTAACAGTAATATTTGTCTTTAAATCTTTAGAGGCTTCTGATGGTAATTAATTGAAGCATGAGTTGAGACTTTAGAATCTTCAAGTCTTCAGTCTTCAGAACTTGTCCATTAGGAATCTGTCTTCAGAACTTCAGCACTTGTCTTGAAACCCTTTATCTTCATAGCTTCAAGTCTTCAAAATCTTCAGAACCTTGTTCACTCAAAACGCTGTCTTCAGAGTCTTCAACACTTGATCATTTGAATCTTAATCTTCAGAACACTCCAGTCTTCAAAATCTTTCTGCACTTGGTCTTCATAGCCTTCAACCTTCAGAACTTCAAGTCATGATAATTTTCAGCACTTCGGTTCTCCACAAGATTATCTCTTCAGAAGCTTCGCTATCTTCAGAATCATAACCACTTTCAGAGTAGCATCCATAAGAGCATTGCAACAGCAATATCAGCATCCTTGGATCTATCTGATTATGATCAGATACAAAAGCATACTTGCTTCTTGCGACTTGTGTTACATATAGTAACTTGCATATGATCATTTACGCACATCTTGTTGGTGTTTGTTGGATCTAATATCTTCTATGATTATGATCTGCACATAACACACATTATAACATAAAATAGTTCTTTCACAAATACTTATTGTTATCATCAAAACATAGAGATGACTTGCAGAGACAATTCTTGCTCTTACAAGAATCTCTCAAGCTAGAAGGCATGGATCGTCCGAGTAGACGGGCATTGTTGGCGCAAGATGCTTCCACGGTGGTTCAGGTTTTAGAGATGGCGGTGGTGTATGTCGAGGGCGACACCTCCTCCGAACTTGAGCTTAAGAGATCCCAGGCGACGATAACTGCCTTGGAGGAAAAATTTAAGAAGGCCAAGGAGAAGGCCAACGCTGCCACCGCTGCGAGGAAGAAATCGGACGAGGAAGCTGCCCGGTTAAAAATGGAGAATGAGGCTCTGACTTCCGAGAAGAAAGCTGCTGAGGACCTGGTCGAGCAGTTGAGATCTGTAGGCGCTTTGGCGAGGATGAGCCCTAGGACGTAAAAACGCTGAAGACTAGGGCGGAACTGGTTGCTCGTATAGTGCGGGCGGAAGAGGACGTGTTTTCCATTGGGGAGGAATCATTTGAGAATGTTGTGGCCCAACTTAGGTTGGTGAACCCAGATGTCCAAATTTCTAAGAAGGGTACCAACTTTCTCGGCCATGTTGAGAATGACAAGATAGTTATCCCGGAGTTCCTCAATATTGGTGCCAAGCACGCCCGTCTCGAGGAAACCCAATCGCCGCAGCCTAACATCGAGCAGTCGGAGCTTGACCAGGAGCAGTCAGAGCGGATGGAGGAATGGTTTCTTTTTTGGCTTGTTGTAATGTATCTGGCCTGCGTGCCATGTTTATGTAATTTATCATTTTGTACGGGGGCGCGGCCCCCTGTCAATGTAACAAGTACAATCGTGGTCCTAGTGACCACTTATTATCGTAATATGTATATTTCCGGCCACTTTGGTCGGTTTTTGTGATTTGGACTCACGCATGGCTTTATCTGTTTTGATCTCTGCTAAGTGTTGTACTTTCGCTCGATATACTTGTATGCCCGTAACGGGGATCACTTTGATTTGTTTTAAGTTTCAGGGAATTGCTCGACGTATATGTGTTTAGCAGTGAGGGGGACTGGTCGAACGGCCTGGGAATTTTTGGGCGAGAAAGTGGAGCTCAGGTCGCGTATGAGGCCTGAGTTCGCGACGTGAACCTCCCATCGCGAGCTGGGTGTTCTGCCTATCATGGTACTTTGGCGACGGCGGTGCTCGGTTGAGGGACCACTGTCGGGCAGGGACCCAACTCGTTCCTGAGCGGGGTCTTGCCTTGGGTGGCATGCAACGCTTGTACATAAGCGTGCATCATGGTTGGGATGTGATGTTCGTCGTTTTGACGAAACAAACTGACAGTTAGGGCCTTAGCTATAGTATTGCCTTAGCTTTTCAGTGTTCCATGGTCGATCAAGTTCTTCCCCGTTGAGATGTTCTAGGTAGTAGGCCTCATTCTCTGTCTTTGCTCGGACGCGATAGGGTCCTTCCCAGTTAGCAGCGAGTTTGCCTTCCTGAGAGTCTTTGTGGTTACTTCTCAAGACAAGGCTGGCCACTTGGAACTCTCGTCGTATCACTTTAGCATTATGCGGGATGGCAATTTTTTGTTTTAACGAGGCTTTGCAGAGGGTTGTCCTTGACCGGACCTCTTCGACGAGGTCGGGCTCCTCTCTCAGTTCCTCGTCATTCATTTCCTCGTCCAGGGGCGATTCGGTCCACCTGGACGGTAAATGTACTTCAATAGGGGTGACAACCTCGGTCCCATAGGCCAGGCGAAAAGGATTTTCTCTGGTTGAAGAGTGTGGGGTTGTACGGTATGCCCATAGGACGCTGTGCAGCTCCTCGACCCAAACTTTCTTCGTTTCGTCCAGCCTTCGCTTGAGGCCTCAAAGGATTACTCGGTTTGCTGCTTCGGCTTACCCATTAGTCTGGGGATGTTCGACGGATGCAAAGTGTTGTTTCGTGCCCAGCTGGGCAACGAAATCTTGGAACTTCCTGTCCGTGAACTGTGTCCCGTTGTCCGTGACTATTGCTTGGGGGATGCCAAAA
Source organism: Lathyrus tuberosus (assembly GCA_022829125.1). Classification (NCBI taxonomy): domain Eukaryota; kingdom Viridiplantae; phylum Streptophyta; class Magnoliopsida; order Fabales; family Fabaceae; genus Lathyrus; species Lathyrus tuberosus. The sequence continues at coordinate 33,480,446 of JALAZF010000006.1, read as the reverse complement.
CGCGCGAGGATGTTCGATTGTAGAAACGCAATATGTTAAGGGCTGTTATTTTGGCTAGAGCTTCCGCTTCTATCCACTTTGTGAAGTAATCAACGCCTACTATTAAGTATTTGTTCTGGTTTGATCCTACTACGAATGGCCCCAAAATGTCCAGGCCCCACCAGGCAAATGGTCACAGGGAGGACATAGCTTTGAGCTCGTTAGGCGGAGCTAGGTGCATGTCCCCATGTCGTTGGCATTTATCGCACCTCTTCACGTACTTTTTAGCATCTTGCTGCATAGTTGGTCAGTAGTACCCTGCTCGAAGGGCTTTCCGGGCGAGGGATCTCCCCCGAGATGTTGGGCGTTGATTCCTTCGTGGATCTCACGTAGGACGTGGGTGACCATTTCCTCCTCGACACATCTGAGTAGTGGGATTGAGAACCCTCGCCTGTAGAATTTGTCTTCGACCAGGATGTAGGAGCAGGCTTTGCGCCTGACTGTGCTGGCCTCCTTGGGGTCGGACGGAAGTTCGTTTCTAGCAAGTAAACGGGGGTCATCCAGCAGTTGCTGTCACCGATTACCTGTATGTCGAGGGTCGGGGATGCTTTCTCGATACTGGGTCGAGGAAGTACCTCCTAGATGACAGACTTGTTTCCGCCCTTTTTCTTCATGCTTGCTAGTTTAGATAACACGTCTGCTCTGGCGTTAAGTTCGCGGGGAACATGCTTCACCTCTACTACAACGAACTTCGTCATCTTTTCTTTTACCAAGGCTAGATATTTGGACAGGCTGTCATTTTTTTCCTGGTACTCTCCTCTAACCTGGAGGGCCACGAGTTGTAAATCCGTGCAGATAACGATCTCTTCAGCCCCAAGATCCTCGGCCAGGCGCAAGCCGACGAGGAAGGCTTCGTACTCAGCCTGGTTGTTAGACGTGGGGAAGGATAAGGTAAGTGATACCTCTACGATGATTCCCTCGTCGTTCTCTAAGATGATGCCTGCCCCGCTTCCTGCCGAGCTGGATGCCCCGTCCACGAAAATGGTCCACTTGCGCGCCCAGCAGGTAGGGGAATCTGCGAACGTCATTTCCGCGACGAAGTCAGCCAAAGCTTGGGCTTTGAGGGCTTTTCTGCTTTCATACTAAATGTCAAACTCGAACAGCTCTAACGACCATTTGAGCCTTCTTCCGGCCATGTCTGGTCGTCCTAGCAGCTGCTTTATGGGTTGATGGTGCGGGCCAGGAAGTAGTGTCTCAGTCTTCTGGCGGCGTTGATGAGGGCCAGCGCTACCTTCTCTATCTGCTAGTATCTCAGCTCTAGTCCCTGCAATGCTTTGCTGGTGAAATATATGGGCTTTTACCCGTCAGGTGTTTCACGGATAAGGGTGGCGCTTACGACCTCGGTTGCCACGACGAGATATAGGTACAATGTTTCGCCGTTGTCTGGCCGAGATAGGACCGACGGCTCCGACAGTGCTCGTTTCAGGTAGAGGAGAGCCTGGTTGCATTCCTTCGTCCATTCAAATGCTGCCTCCTTGCGGAGGAGTTTGATAAAGGGCAGGGCATGCTGGGCGGACTTGGCTACGAAACAAGACAAAGACGCGAGCATCCCGTTGAGGGACTGGATGGATTTCTTCGAGTTGGGCGTTGGAAATTCGTAGAATGCCCTGCACTTGTCGGGGTTGGCATCCATTCCTCACTCTGTCAGATAGAAGCCGAGGAACTTACCCGCCCAAACTCCGAACGTGCACTTTTCTGGGTTGAAACATATCTAGTATCCCCTGGCCTGCTCGAAGACCTTTCTCAAATGGGCCATGTGATCGGTTTCCTCGTGAGATTTTACGATCATATCGTCCATATAGACATCAAGCATGTCGCCTATCTCTCCCCAGAAGACCTTGTTCATCATCCTTTGGTAGGTCGCGTCGGCGTTCTTCAGGCCGAAGGGCATCACGTTGTAGTAGTAATGGCCTGATTCGGTCATGAAGGCCGTGTATTTTTTATCGCTCATTGCCATTGGTATTTGATTATAGCCCGAATAGGCGTCCATGAATGATAATAGTTTAAAACCAGCAGAGTTATCAATAAGTTTATCAATATTGGGGAGGGGGTATGCATCTTTTAGGCATGCCTTATTAAGATCGGTAAAATCAACACACATTTGCCATTTGCCATTAGATTTTTTCATGAGTACAATGTTGGACAACCAGGTGGTGTACTTGGCTTCCGAGATAAATTTTTCCTCGAGGAGGTCTTTTACAGCTTGTTCTGCAGCCTCCGTTTTCTCCGGAGACTGCTTCCTCCTACATTGTGCTACTGCCTTGACGGTGGGGTCAATCATGAGTTGATGGCAGGCGACGGCTGGGTCCAAGCCGGGCATCTCCGCGACACTCCAGGCGAATAAGTTTGCGTTCTCTCGAAGGCAGGCTTTGAGCTGCTTCATCGCGATGTCGGGGAGGCTGGTTCCTATCTTTACTCCTCGATGAGGATCTTCGTCGAGCAGAACGACCTTCCTCCTACGTTGTGCTACTGCCTTGACGGTGGGGTCAATCGTGAGTTGATGGCAGGCGACGGCTGGGTCCAAGCCGGGCATCTCCGCGACACTCCAAGCGAATAAGTTTGCGTTCTCCCGAAGGCAGGCTTTGAGCTGCTTCATCGCGATGTCGGGGAGGTTGGTTCCTATCTTTACTCCTCGCTGAGGATCTTCGCCGAGCAGAACGAGCTCGAAGTCGACATCTGGGATAGGGTGTATCGGATGGGAGTTGTTGCTGGTCGAGATGGATGAGCTGCTCGGGCCTTCTTGGTCCTCCTTCTGGTCATCTTCGGCGAAGCGGCTGTTGAGGTCGACGGAGTCAACACGTGGCAGTGGCTTGGCTTCCTCTGAGCTGCTGGACAAGGCTAGCTTGTTGGGAGTCTTCGGCTTGGAAGCGATGGCGTTGAGTCCCTTGGTGGCCGCTACGAAGCACCGCTGCGCAGCTTCGATGTCCCCGTGCAATGTGGCGACCATACCTTTTGAAGTGTAGTACTTCAATTTGAGATGGACGGTGGATGGCACAGCTACCAGCTCGGCTAGGGTTGGCCGCCCGAATATGCAATGATAAAGAGACAGGCAGTCAATTACCAGGAACTGCACTTTAATAGATCTAGCCCTCTCTGTAGATCAAAAGGTCACGATCAGCTCGACGTACCCACAGGGTTTCGTGACCGGCCCATTGAAACCCTGGAGGTCGGAACCCACATAGGGAGTGAGATGCGATTCGTCCAGTTGGAGGGTCGAGAAAAGCTGTGATTACATAATATCGACCGAGCTGCCTTGGTCGACAAGAATCCTGCGAACATCAAAATTAGCCATCTGGGCTCGGACGAGCAGTGGGTTACTTGAGTTCTGGGGCCCTCCGAGGAATTCTTCCTTGTAGAAGGAGATGAGGACTGATCCCTTTTGGGCCTTGTCGAGCGTTGTCACCTTGCTGGAGCTCGTGTTGATTAGGTGCTCGAACTTTCTCTTTACGGAGCCCACGGTGACTTTGTTGAAGCCCCCTCCAAGATGACCATCACGGAGGGAAAAGTCTCCCACGGGCTGTGGGGCGCAAAGTACGCGGGAGCACTGAGCTCATCTGGAACGTAGAAATCCTCCGGTCGTGATATAGGCATGGTGACTTGGAGGTTGGTTTCTTCTGGGGAAGGCACCTCTGCCTCTACTTTCTTTGACTCCTGGGTGTCTTGCAGGGGAGCCTCTTTCTTTTTTGTAAACTGCTTCAGGTGGCCATCCCTGATCAGTATTTCTATGGCATCCTTCAAGTGGATACAGTCTTCAGTGGTGTGGCCGTGACTCTAATGGAAATGGCAGCACTTTGATTTGTCGGCCTTGGGCTTGGCTGGTATCTGCTTGGGGAACCAGACTCCCGCCTGCTTAAACTCCGAGTTTGCACGCTCGGAGAGAATCTTTTCCCTGGAGAAAGTCAGGGGAGTGTAGTTGTGGAACCGACCGGAAGGTCCCTTGTTGTCCCTGGATTCTTGGGGACGATCTTCGCGCCTTCTTTCCCCCCGACGGGATGTAGAGGGCTCATCGCCTTTAGAGGCCCAGGCATTCTCCTGATGGCAAGAGGCTCGGGCGGAGCTGGCCGCTTCCTTCTCCTCGTACTGAATATACGACTGCCCCATGAGGAGAAAAGCATCCAGGCTTTTTGGAGGCGCAAGGCCAATAGCTTTAGAAAACTCTGAGTGTGGGCGGAGTCCTGTTTCGAGCAGAAATTTTTTCATGTCGTTGGTAGTGGGGACTTGCACAACTTCTTTGTTAAACCTCTCGATATATACTCGGAGAGGTTCATCCTTTCCTTTAATTATGGCCTCAAGGGAGGCTTCAGTCTTGGGATGACGACATGATGCTGTGAAGTGCCTGGAAAACATCCTGCCCAGATGCTTCCTTTAATTATGGGCTCAAGGGAGGCTTCAGTCATTGCCCCTTTCCGGAGCGTGGTCGGGAACAGGCGGCACTTGATGGCACCTCGGACGTCACGGTAATCTAACAGCGCATCGATGTTTTCGATGTGGTCATCGGGGTCAGTCGTTCTGTCGCAAGTTCCCAAAGCTAGGGGTTTGTCCAAGCCTTTGGGGAGGTGTGTAGCCAATATCTCTTAGGAAAATGGGTCGTAGGGCTCATCGTCACTGCTGTAACTTGTCCGAGAAGAGGAGCGGACGATTTGCTCGTGACGGTGACTCCTTCAAGGTGATGGCGTACGTGCCCGGCCCTTTGGTCTGACCGAGGGTGAACATTGATCTCTCCGGGTTCTCTTGTGGCCCGGGGAAGATTGGTTTCGCGGGGAAACGTGATCGCGCTTCTAAACATCATGGGACTCTGGTTCTTGGTGCCCCCGATGGTCGGTTTCCCGCCGGGGTCGTGGACTCTTGGATCTTCGTTGATTCTTCCTTGGTGGGGGGATCTTGGATGGACAGATTCTTCCAATGCCCCAATTCTCTCGTTTTGTTGAAGGATCAAGAGGTTGGTCTTGTTGATCGCTTCAAGGAGAGCCACCACGACCGGGTCGGCGTTGGGTGGAGCTGGAACGGGTTAGATGGCCAGCAAGGGCTGGTCGTTGCCACGGTCATCAGGAGTGGAGGTAGGAGACGCGGTAGCTCCGTCTCTCAGGTGACAGGCTTTTCCTCCGAGGAGGGATGAAGAACCGTCAGCATCAGTTTTGTTGACGGGGAGGATAGAAAGATGGTGAGCACTTTTGACGTGATCTTGAGAGGACATGATCGTAATCTTGGACGAGAAATGTGTTTTGGTCTTAGAATCTGAGGTGGATGTTAAGACGGGGAAAACAAGCTTCCTACATATGGCGCCACTGATCGTGAAGGCTGATTAGATCATGTGATGGGCCAAAAAGAACGTCTGTGATGCTGTGTGTGAGATGAGGAGGAAGGGGGGTGTACCTGCAAGGCACTCTGACGCTCAAGTAAGAAAAGGTTAGAGAAAAGGGGCAAGTACAAAGTATGAGTTCTTAGGATGATTATTGGATACCTGACCCTCCCAAGTGAGAGGGTTTATATAATGCCCCCGAAGAATAGGTAACTGCCAAAAACTAGTCGTTATGACGGGCATAGGTGCCCGAAACTAGCCGTTACCACAGGCAAGGGCATCGTTCCGAACATAGGCGTTGTGGCTGTTCCTGGATGACTGAGCCGTGCGTAACGGGCAAAAATGCCGGGGAGGAGAAAATGATCCTGAGATTCATCCGTCTATATGTGCCCGACGGAGGGGCAGAAAAGTAAATGCTGCCCTCCCTCAGTTGGACTTAGGCAATTGGGCCGTTCTAGGAGTAGAAGTGGATTGGGTCATGCCTAGTCATTGGTCCAGTCCAAAATAGGACGTTTTTAGAGTAGAGAGAAGTTAGAGTTATTAACTAATTCACGACCCCTTTGAAAATAGGGATTCAACGATTCACCATTGATTGAATGGGTGGTGATCCTTTCTAAGAGAACTCTATACCCAAAAACCTCTATAAATACACTTCTCTGAGGGAATGAAAGGACAATTTCTTACACCCTAAGTATAACGCTTAACCAAATCATAACACATATTGATCATACACACCGTCTACAATGTCTTTCACCTCACGTGAGCAAGACTCCTTTAACCATAAAACACCGTCATACAAGGCTTCTCGCCATCGTAGCAAGCCATAACCACCCCAAATTGTTATATACCTACTAAGGCCTCTGAGCCCCTTGCCCTTGTAGTAGGAACACACACGCATGTACTTTTTGATTAGTATAGCCAGGGCTAACCCAAGCCCAAGGCGAGTGAGGTCATTGCCTTAGGTCTCATTATTTTGGGCCTTTAAAAATAGACCTTAGATGCTGTTTACACTGAAAAATGGTAAAAAAATGATGGTCTCCTAATCAAAGGTCACTTGCAAGATCAACTAGTGAATCCTAGGACATAGTGCCAAGTTATGCCTTGCCTTTGATTCTCTTGCGTAAAAATGACTATTTTTGACTTGGTCGAAATATGGTTTTAAGTGGTTAAAGGAACGTGTATGATGTAGACTTCGACTACTCTTAGAAATGTATAAAGAAAAATGACAAAGACTAAGAAGTGCTGAGTAAAGTAACTTGAAAAGTATTTGACAGTAAATGAAATAAGGCAAAGTAAAAAGGTAAATTAGAGACTTTGCATTGAAAGTAAAAGATGGTAATTCATTGTTCGTACATTTTCTCAGCCATAACTCGTTTCTCTGGACGCGGTACTTTGAGTTTTGTGTGAGATTTCTATAACCAAATGAACACCCCAGATTCAACAAAATAAACTCTTATATATACAAGTATGAAATAACTATTCCTAACGTTTCTATTCCCAGAGCCCGCCACGTGAAGCTCTGCATACAACCCGTCTTTGTGCTTTCTCCACGTGTCCCTTCAGAAAGAAACCTACAAGCAGTTATTAGTATTTGAACGTAATGTTGAACGCTCAAATAACTGCCTTCTCGACCAATTTGAAATTGTCGAAAGCATTATGTGGTTGATATTACATGCGGTCGAAGTGTTCCTTGCAATATCCAAAAAACACTAAGTCCACATATTGGTCGAACCAGGACTCTTTTACATACATCGTCTGCATACCTTCACTTCTACCCTTTTTGCTGAGGTTTTTCCCTTGTCGAAAATCCCAGCTAACAAATTACCCCCCCCCCCCCCAAAGGCCTCTTTCGACGATCATAGGAGATGTTTTTGACCTTTCTAGGCGCTATTCACCAAGTGGGTTGAAATCATCATCATCACGACGTTTCTTTTCAACCGTCACTTCGAACGTGCGTTTCTCACTTTCCCATAGCTCCACTAATCATGGCGCCGAATTCGTAGAGTACCATGGCTATGTGTAGCTAGTCGCCTTAGCTCTTCCTCCAGGGAAGTGCCACGTGACACCTGCTCTGTGCCAACTATTCAGTTGAGGAGATTGAAGAGTCTTGATCCTTCCATTATAAAAACCCCTTCTCTCCTCTTTCAAAACTTTTTCCCAACGTCTTCTTTTGGAATCTTCGCTGCAGAGAGAATTTCTTCAAAAAAAACTCAAACTCTTTCAACAATGGTACCTTCGAATAAGAACATCAAAGCTTCCAAGAAACCTCTTCCTCAAGCTTACATGCTGAACAACGCCAATGTATAGGGAATCGTGAGTTTGTTCTAGAACTCCCAAAATATGAGGAAAAGCTTCAAATCTACAAGTCTCAAGTACTCATCCCTTTTACCGTTTCTGGAACTGTCCATGCTCTTATGGGTCATACGCTTGACCATGCAGAAGGTCTTACTAAGTTTAGAGACTTCTTTTCCACTTACCATAGAACCAAACCCATAATTAGCATTAAGGAACCCATGGACTTAGAATACCAAACCAACACTCTGCGAGTTTTTTGCTCAGCTCCCCCAACTAAAAAACATAACGAATATATATCATGGTTGGATAAGATAGAAGCCCTAATGAGGGATTTCTAGATAGAAATGGGCATCTTTGACTTGATCCAACTGTCGAGGACTAGCCCGACGTATTGCCAAAACATGTTTGTCACCTCCCTTTACTATTGGGAAAGGACTACTAACACCTTCCAACTTCCCTGCGGAATGTTGACACCCACGCTCTTCGACGTGGCAGATATTACCTGCCTTCACCCTGATGGTGGCAACTTCAACCCTATTGAGCAAGATGAAGATAACATTGAGTTTGACAGCAATAGCGCTGGCTTCATTAGGTACATTATAGACTATCATGTCACTGACGCTCTCGAAGTCACCACTGAAGAACACCTTGCCTTCTTGGCTTTATGGCTGTCTATATGCATTTTCTACTGTCGATCCTTGAAGTTAGAAAAGATATATTTGACCCTTGCCAACCAACTGCATGAGGGAAATGATGCGTGTCTCATCCAACTGATCCTAGGATCCTTGTGCGCATCACTGGGAGAAGCCATTGAATCCCTAAGAAATATCAAACCTAAAGATGGCTTTCTACTTGCTGGACCATTCTGGCTACTTCAATTATGGCTTAATACCACCTTTAAAGCCTCATTAAAAATCAAATGCCCTGACGACACTGAATCTATCTTGAACGACCGAAGTATTGAAGGTATTTAACTGAATCTCCTTACTTCCACTGATAAGAGTAGGTCGGACCAGGAAGCCTTCTGCTCCTACTTAATGATGTTTGCCAAACGCTATAACTTCACTTCAACTATGGCCCATTTCGTCAAAAGGACTCATGTACCAGAGTGGTTTACGCGATCATTTCCAGGCACCGACGAAAAAGAAAAGGAGACTAAAAATATTTGGACATCATTCCTGACATTTAAGATCCGTTGCGTTCGACTCGAACCTTCGAAAGATCATGTGCGGATCCTTAGCTATCAACCCAATTTGATAGTACACCAATTTGGAATAAGACAAACTATTCCTCGCCTGTTTTTAAAAAGGAAAAGTGAATTATGCCTCAATATTGTTGTTGGCTCTTAATTTCGACGCCTAGTTTAATTTATGGAACATATAAGGAAAAGGGATATTTTCTGCCAAGTCATGATGGATTTCGACTGGGAAAGTGCAACTTTGAGGTTTCAGTCGAAGTCACTCCTTACGAAAGGAAAGATGGCTAGGTGGACTTAAGAAAATTTCCTAAGTATGGAAGTAGTATTTCGACGGGGATGTTATTGGTGGTATCTTCGACTTAAAATTTGAATTTGAATCAGAGAGGGAATGTTTTCCTTATCTAGTTTTCTAAAGGAAGACGCGTGGAGTACGCTGGAAAGTCGAAGACATGCCGAGTGCCATTTGTCTTCATTTAGGAGAAAGACAGCTAGAGGCAGTTATTTCGATTTAATATAAATAGGAAGTCTTGGTGTTAGGATTTGGGTGTGTATTCAAGTTTGTACAAAATCACTCAAATACTCAAAGTACCCGTGTGTAGAGAAATGATTTGTTGAGAAAATGTACGTTTGATAAACACCAGTTATTTGCTTACATTTTAATAAAAGTCAGTTTATGCTTTTGCCCAGTAATTTATCTTTATTTCTTACAAGTTAGTTTCAACACATTTTATTGCACTTTCAACCATTCTTTCGTTACACAATTTCCTTTATTCTTTTAGAGGTAACTATTTTCTGATCATGAATGCTATCGAAGCATCCATTGTTTCTCAAACTTTGAATTAAAAACACTAAACACATGTCCTAGGATTCACTGGTTGATCCTGCAAGTTAACCAATAGTTGGAGACCAGCGGTTGTTTACCAATTTTCACGGTAAACAAATTGGCACGCCCAATGGGACCGTGCTGTAGTGTGTAAAACATTTTTACTTTTTTAAGTGCTTTGTTCTTACAATCTTTCTACACTTCGTTGCATGAGACTTAGGAGTGGTAAAATAGCCATTAGTAACAAAGAGAGACCTAGAAGGAGATACGTAAGAAGAATGGCAAATCCAAATCCGCCAAATAATTAAAATCCACCAAATGATGGAAAGCCGCCCCTACCTCTTCGACTGGGGGCAATACGATCTCAGTATCAGTATCTGAGGTCATACCATCAATTGTAGGTTCGACGCCAATGCAGTCGATCACCCAAAGTGCTCCCATTTTGTCCTATACGGGAACACAGGGTCCACAAATGACCCCTCCTCCAGTGGAAAGTAGTCTATTCAGGCCTTATATGCTTGGATTTTTGATGCCTCTAATAGGTCGAAAACAACCTTATGGTATGCCAACATTGGTGATGGCAAGTTTGCATAAAGCTTCGTCATCATTTGCAGAACCAGTGGTGAATGTGACTTCTCCACTACAAGGACTGGTTCAGGTATAAACCATATGGGTCGAATAAGTCAACCTTTAGGAACTGGATGTCCTACCTATATGCTAAACATCACTAACAATTCTGCAGCAGTGATAAGGCAACAAATGGACGAAAATAACCATGACATGATCCAAATGCTTACCCAACAAATGGGGGTTATATTTAACCCTTTGATATAAAATACTACCTAGACCAACCAGCAATTGGCAGCACAGATGACGCGTATTGCTGACTTTTTTGGTGTCCCACATCCCCTTCGACATCCTCAGAGGGAGCGGATGGTACAAAATACTGGGGTGGTTTTAGAAGAAGACCCTACAAATAATCAAGTTCAACTGAATATACCTCAGGCGAACGTTTTAAACCAAGGGGGAGTAGTCGAATAACACAGTGTTGAACCTCTTAGAGTAGAACACCCAATCCAGGGGGAACCAAGGGTAGTAGTGGTAAATAGAAATCAGAACGCTAATGAAGTTATAAATCAAGTTCGACGTGAAGATGTAGCGGCGAATAATAATTAGTAGCCATGGTTGAAAGGATTATGGCCAGAAATAGGGTAAATATTGGCCTGCATAGGCCAAACTATACATCACCATTGTTTGAATATATTTTACAGTCAGATTTACCCCCTAGATGGAAAGTCCCCAAATTCACTAAGTTTTCTAGGGAAACTAGTGAGTCCACAGTCAAACATATGGCAAGATATTTGATAGAAGCTGGCGAAATCACAAACAACGAAAACCTAAAATTGAAATATTTTCCAAGTTCACTCACTAAAAATGCCTTCACTTGGTTTACAACCCTGCCGGCAAATTCGATCCACAATTGGACTCAGTTGGAGAGACTGTTCCATGAGCAATTTTATATGGGACATACAAAGATAAGCTTAAAAGAATTGGCTAGTATTAAGAGAAAATTGTGAGAGCCAATTGATGACTATCTAAATAGGTTTCGATTGCTTAAGGCAAGGTGCTTTACTCAAGTGCCTAAACATGAGTTAGTCGAAATGGCCGCCGGTGGCCTCAACTACTCAATTAGAAAGAAATTGGATACCCAGTACTTAAGAGATATGGTCCAACTGACTAACATAGTTTGACAAGTCGAACGATTGAAGGATGAAAAAGTTAGGGCAAACAAGAATAGAAAAGAGAGGGTAGCCTACGTCGGAGTTAATGAAGTCGACGAAGAAACATATAACAGGTCTTTAGATTTCGATGAAAACGAGGTTGACCTTGATGAACTAAAGCAAGGACCACCTTACTCATGTAAAGTCTTAGCCCCCCTCAAATGGAAAAAATCCAGTCGAACCAGAAAAGAACGATAGAATCCTTAAGAGGACTTACACTTTCGACGTCGAAAAATGTGAAGAAATATTTGATTTGTTAGTTAAGGACGGTTAAATAATAGTGCCTCCGAGTGCTAAAATACCTCCTTTAGAGCAAAGAAAAAAGAGAGGTTTTTGTAAATATCACAATTTCTTGGGTCATAAAACGTCTCAATGTTTCCTTTTCAGGGAACTAGTTCAGAATGCAATTAAGGACGGAAAGCTCAAATTTGGAGAGAAGTCAAAAGCCCAGATGAAGATTGATGCAGACCCTCTTCAGGTAGGTGATGCCCACTACACTGAGCCACTACAAATCAACATGGTCGAAGTTACTGAAGACTTCGCCAACAAAGCTGACATGATCGAAGTTACTGATGACTTTGTCAATGAGCCAATCATGGTCAAGGTTACTGAGGATCTTGACAAAGAAATCATTGAGAATTACATTTGTGAAGTCACTGGAGGCTTCACCATCGGAACCACTGAAGGTTTCGACAAAGAAACTACTGATAGTTTCACTCTTGGAGTCACTAAGGGCTCTACTGAAGGAGTTGCTGAAGGCTCCAACCAAGGAATCGATGGAGATCCCAATTTGACGATAAAACAAAAGAAACCACTGAAGGTTTTGTACAAATTGACAATGCTACTGAGGCTACTGAGGGCCTTAGAGTGAAGTTAGAAAAATCGGACATTACAGGAAAGGGTGGGGCTGAAGAAATTTGACGGGAAGAATACAACACGTTGGCTTACCCAAAGGAAGAAGAGAACCTGATTGACTTCCTCCATAGGTGTCAGAAAAAGAGATCAGAGGTCATGCTATATCCTCGATGCAGTGCTGTTTTTGACAAAAAGGCGGCTCAAAATCTTGAAGTGGTTGATAAAGCAATGAGAAGGGGGAATTGGAAATCACCACATGGCCAACAGACTTTGGACAACATAAGTGACCCAAGGTGACGGGAGCAGGCCAGACAGAGATTTAGTTGTAACAAACCCACTACCTTTAAACCTACAACAGAGGCCCCCAAAGACAAATGGGTCAAGCCAGTTGGAAATCAAAGGCAGGGTAAAGGAAAATGGAGAAATTTCGAAGTCCAGAGGGGTTCCTCTTTGACGTACAGAAAAGAATTTCAGGCATCAAAGCGAATGGCATACCCTTCGGAAAATTATAAAGGCAAGAATCCAATGTCAAGATCCCGGTGGAGAAGGCAGCAAAGGCACAGGAAATCTGAAAGGGAGGCCATGGAAAAGGCAAAACCTGAATCCAGTAGCAACATACAAACAAAGAAAAAAGAAAAGAAACCTGTCGAGAGGAAATTGTTCTCTCCTCAGAAAGAGGCGTCTTCGAAAAGGAATGACCATGAAGACGACGAAATGATTGACGACTTCGACTCTGGGTCGGAGGCCTCGCTGGACATCATGTGCAACGTGGTGTGAGTACTCCCCAGGGAGTATGATCAAGTGATGGAAATAGAGGAAGAAGAGGATACAATGGAAATAGAGACAACTCGACACAAGCCTGTCTGTTATTACATTATGAATAACGGCTACATAGAGGAACAAAACGTATTCTTCGAGAGGACGAATAATTCAATGAGAAGCCACTTAAAACCCTTGTTCATCAAAGGGAAAGTGGGAAATATTGGAGTAAATAAAATTCTGGTCGATGGTGGATCGACAGTTAATTTAATGCCGCATTATATGCTTAAAAAGATTGGGAAATATGACATAGATACGAAGCCCAATAATATGGTGTTGTCAAATTATGAAGGCAAAATAGGAACCACCATGGGGGTTATACAGGTAAATTTGGCCGTTGGTACGATAACTAGACCGACGATGTTTATCGTGATAACCTATAAGGCTAATTATAACATGTTGCTTAGTAGGGAGTGGATTCACGGCATCGGTGTTATCCCTTCTTCAATGCACCAAAGGATTACAATTTAGTGCAACGATGGAATCGTCGAGAACATCGAAGCAGACCAGAGTTATTTTCTGGCCGAAGTTAATTAGGTTGACAGAAGAAGTTTCGACCGGAATTTGGCTCATATTGGCCTATGCAGTCTTGCAGAATTCGATATGACACCGACAGACAATGCCTTCTACTCTCTCTATCTGTACCCAACCCATGGGTTCCAGTGGGATAGGGAGGTCGTTGGCGAAGAGGATTACGTCTTCAGAGCAGTAAACATTCGGCCAACTGGCTGCGGAAGCAAATTCGGTGATGATGAGTGAGTCACTGACGCTTGAAAAGATTTCGGCTTATATAGCCGAGAACAAACTCAAAGCGAACTTGGAGGCCGAAGTAAAATTTATGGCTGTCGAAGCCAAGAAGATCGAAGCAGATCAAGCAGGTCCTAGAAAGGACTTTGATCCAGAACCACCCGATAAGGTTCAGGATGAGCTGCAAAACCAGAGGCTGACGTAATTTATGATGATGAGCCTTTGGGCTTCGAGAAAGATCCGCTAGCAAGCAACATCAAAATGCTGACACAGGATCCACTTGAAGAAATCGACTTGGGAGAAGGGGTAGAAAAGAGGTCGACATATATCAACGCCAATGTCAGCCTACAACTCAAGGTCGAAGTAGTCCAATTGCTAAAAGAGTTTAAAGACTACTTTGCATGGGAGTATGACGAAATGCCTGGTTTGAGCAGAGAGTTGGTCAAATTGAAGTTGCCGATAAAGCCTGGGACGAAGCGTATCAAGCAGACTCCAAGGCGATTTGCACCGGAAGTTCTCTCAAAGATTAAAGAGGAGGTTGAAAGACTTCTTAGATGTGGATTAATCCGCACAACCAGGTATGTCGAATTGCTTGCCAATATTGTTCCAGTTATCAAGAAGAATGGCAAGTTAAGGGTATGCATAGATTTTAGGGATTTAAATTCTGCAACCCCGAAGGATGAATATCCTATGCATGTGGTGGAAATGTTAGTCGATTATGCCATAGGACACGAATACCTTAGTATGCTCGATGAGTATTCAGGTTATAATCAAATCTTTATTGCTGAGGAAGACGTCCCTAAAACGGCGTTTCGATGCCCTGGAGCCTTAGGCACTTACGAATGGGTTGTAATGCCTTTTGGTTTGAAAAATGTTGGAGCAACATATCAAAGAGCGATGAATTCAATCTTCCATGATTTCATTGAAACTTTTATGCAAATCTATATTGACGATATTGTTGTTAAGTCTATTTCAGGGAAGAACCACATTGACCATCTTCGACAGTTCTATGAAAGGATGAGAAGACACAGTTTGAAAATGAACCCTCTCAATTGCGCTTTTTGTGTGCAGGCGGGAGATTTCTTAGGCTTTGTGGTCCACAAAAAGGGGATCAAAATAAATCAGAATAAGGCCAAAGCCATAATTGAAGCGAAAACGCCATCAACCAAGAAGGAGCTGCAGTCACTACTTGGCAAGATCAATTTCTTGAGGAGGTTTATCTCGAGCCTTAGTGGCAAGAATCAGGCCTTCTCACCTCTGCTTCGACTCAAGAAATAGGACTCTGAATGGGGGTAAGCTCAACAAGAAGCCTTCGACAAGATCAAGGAATACCTGACCCCCCCTCTAATTCTGATGTCACCTTGTAGGAATAAGAGTATGAGGTTGTATATGTCTGCTTCGGACAAGACATTAGGGAGCATGTTGGCTCAAGAGGATGAAAATGGTGTCGAAAGAGCCATTTACTACCTTAGTAGGGTCCTGAACGATGCAGAAACTAGGTATAACATAGTCGAAAAGTTAGGCTTATGTTTGTATTTCTCATGTATGAAACTAAAGCATTATATAAAACTAGTGGATGTTTTCGTTTCATCTCATTTTTATGTTATAAAACATATGTTGTCTAAACCAATCCTACATAATCGAATTGGTAAATGGGCATTAGCATTGACTGAATATTCCTTAATGTATATGCCTTTGAAGGCTGTTAAGGGACAAGTGGTAGCCGACTTTATAGTCGACCACTCTATAAATGAGAATTCATTAAACTTCCTAGAACTGGAGCTTTAGAAGTTGTACTTCGACGGATCTAGTCATAAGAATGGAACGGGTATAGGAGTTCTTATTATTTCTCCTAACCAAATTCCAAAAAAATTCAAGTATAAAGTTGAAGGCCTATGTTCGAACAATGAGGCTGAATATGGGGCTTTAATAGTCGGACTTGAAATATTGTTGGAATTGGAGCCAACTCGAGTGGAAATAATGGGTGACTCAGAGTTGGGCATAAAAAAAATTACAAAAGAGTACAACTGTGTTAAGGAGAATTTGATCATGTACTTCGTGATAGCCAATCGACTCTTAAAAAGATTCGAGATGGTGAGTATTCGACACATCCCTCGATTAGAAAATCAAGAGGCCAACGACTTGGCACAGATTGCCTCTGGGTATAAAATTTCAAAAGAAAAATTACAGAAAGCAATCGAAGTTAGAGGAAGGGTTGTGTCAGCCAGATTATCCCCATCAGACCTAGAAACAACAAAGTTAGGATACGCTGACGAAGAAAATTTCGAGATACTGAATATAAATAGTTTGACAGATAAAGATTGGAAGAAGTCAATAGTGGAATACCTACAAAATCCAACAACATCTGTCGAGCGAAAAACCAGGTATCGAGCTTTAAGTTACGATCTTTTGGGAAATGAATTATTTAAAAAGACTCCTGAGGGAGTTTTGCTCAAATGTCTTAGTGAATCTAAGGCATATTTAGCCCTTTCGAATGTCCATGGTGGGGCATGTGGGGCACATCAGGTAGGCCATAAAATGAAGTGGTTATTGTTTTGACAAGGAATGTATTGGCCAACCATGTTAAAAGATTGCATCGAGTTCGCGAAGGGTTGTCAAGAATGCCAAGTGCACGCAAGTATACAACATGTTTCGGCAAGCGAACTAAATTCTATAGTGAAACCTTGGCCCTTTAGGGGTTGGGCTTTGGATTTGATTGGAGAGATTCGACCAGTGTCATCTAAAAATTAGAGATATATTTTGGTTGGCATTGATTATTTTACAAAATGGATCGAAGCCATACCATTAGCGAATGTGGATCAAGATACTGTAATCAAATTCGTCCAGAAGCACATTATCTATAAATTTGGAATCCCAGAGACCATTACAACGGACCAAGGATCTGTCTTCACTGGTCGAAAAGGTGCAAGAGGTTGCAAAGGAAATGGGTTTCAAACTATTGACATCTACACCTTACTACGCTCAGGCAAATGGACAGGTCGAAGCAACAAACAAAGTTATGATTGGTTTGATTAAGAAAAATATGGGGAAGAAGCCAAAGATTTGGCATAAAACGTTAGACCAGATTCTTTGGGCATGTCGAACCTCCCCTGAGGAAGCAACTAATACTACTCCTTTTCGACTGACATACGGTCATGGCGCAATCCTACCAGTCGAGATCTACTTACAGTTAACAAAAATCCAAAGATCGACATCATGAGATTCCATCCGAATTATATTGGAACATGATGTTGGATGAGTTGGTGGATCTAGATGAAGAAAGGTTAGGTGCCTTAGAACTATTGAAAAGGCAGAAAGAGAGAGTAGAGAAATCATACAACAAAAGAGTTAAAATTAAAACATTTTTGCCTGTAGACTTAGTGTGGAAAGTGATCCTTCCCATGGATCGAAAGGATAGAATTCTGGGAAAATGGTCCCCTAAGTGGGAAGGTCCCTTCCAGGTTATACAAATTCTTTCGAATGGTGCATATGAAATCGAAGAATTGCATGAAGATAGAAGGATTCTAAGAATAAATGGGAAGTATTTGAAAAAATACAAACGTGCACTCCAAGAAGTAAAAATAGCAAAGGAGTAATCACATACAAAATGGTCGAAGCCAACATGGTAAAATAGATATTGCTAAAATGGCTTAAGTCATTGCAATTCATGCCACAAAGGGCTAAAGAAAGCTTTTGAAGCATCAAGTGACGTTCACAGAGAGCTTTATTAGTTGAAATGACTTCAATCTCTCTTCCAAGATGTTGGGCTCTGTCAACATGATACATTCCGAACTTGAGTTCTTTGGCCACTTCTTCTTGGCCGAACTTGAGAAGCACATCTTTATGTTGTTTTTCCTGAGAGATTTTGCTTTGCAAAACCTTGATTTGCTTATCCCGTTCTTCGACATTTTTGTCACAACTTTCAATTTCCTTCTTATTCTGGTCGAAGACCTTTTCCAAGTTTGAAACTTTAGTGGTAGATTCAGAGGCTGTGTCCAATTCGGCCAGTTGGATCTCCGATTTGTTGTTAATTTTGCTTGAAAAATCACGAAGACGATTTAGATCAGCAACGACAAGGTCAATCAATGTGCCCATCTCCATAATGGCGTCAAAAACTTCAGGAGATGCCTCTAAGACATTGACTTGCTTCAGGAGTTTTTTGAGCCTAAAACTAGAAGAAACATATTTTTTCCAAGACTTGGAATAGGTCTGTGTTAAAAAATTTCTCTTTAATTTAAGGAAGCAAGTCATCTTCAGGCTTACCAATTGATGGGTTGCCTGAGGTAGTCGAAGTGCTGGTGCTCTTACCACCAAAGCTATATCTGGAGCTAATCATGGATTTTAAGTATTCCAGCGGCCTTTGTACTTTCAATGATTCTAGTTCTTCCTATGAAAGACTGTTGGAGTTCGTGACAGTCGAAGTATTTGTACGAGGGCCGATTTTCGGTTGATCTTCTCGTTCCTCTTTTTCTTCGTATTCCACTACGAGTTCAGTTTCAAACATTGATTGATTTTCATCCTCCTCTTCGTCCTCTTCTTCACCCTCCTCACCCTTTTCGTCGCCGTCACCTTGTTGAATGATTGGGGACATATCTTCAGATTTGTCTTCCATAATTTGTTCTACAGTAGGCATCTCAGTATCTCCTACGATGTCAGTTACAACTTCTTCCTCGGTTGGGCTTGTTTTTTGGTCAGCTACGTTGTTGTGTGAAAGTTCAGTGGTGGCCTTAAGTGGTGATTTCTCGTGAACATCAACAGGTTGACTCACTTCATTAGCATACCCTTTTGTGGAATCCTTGGGAGAAGCTCTGGAAGGACTTGTCGGATGATAGGTATGATCACTTCTGGTGGAGGGAATGATCTATTGTACAATGGGACACCCTTGACTGTCTTTGGCACTCTAAGAAGAAGAAATCAAAATACGTTAGAAGCATGTTAGTCAAAGAAAATCATAAAATTCAAAACGAAGAAGAAATTTTAGTACCTTAGGATTTTCAGTCCCAGGGCTAGAGTTGTCACTCTCTACCTGATCAGGGTGCTGCTTGTTGGCTGGTTCTTTACTAGCAAACATAACATCAATTTCTATTATCTTTAGGGTGGGAGGTTTCGTCACAAGTGATCTGGATGGTTTTGGTTGAGGATGAAAGCCTGCATCAGTGATCTTTATTTGCTTCTTTTTCTTCTTAAGGTGTTTGGTTTGGTTTGGCGAAACATCCCCATAATTATTTGAACCGCAGGTTCTTATTGCCTTCTCTTATTAGGTGTCAGAGGAGGTTTCTGATTTCCCTGCAAAGAAAAAGAGAGAATATATCATATTTTAGATGGTAAATTGAGAAGGAAATAAAAGCAATGATGAACACAAAACTCACCTTGGTTTTGGGTTTCTTGGTGTTATCTTCCTCGTCTTCTTCGACGGTTTCTTTCTCGACGGGAGTAGGTTTCTTGGTTGGAATCTTCACAGCTGCAAGAGAAAGTAACGCAGTTAGTATAAGTAAAAAAGGAAACATACAAATAAAAAGGAAAGAAACGGTGTCGAAGAACCTCCCTATTCCACACCTTCATATATCGGAGACTCCACGTGAACGTGTTCTATGTCAATATGAAGGTGGTCTTTGAAATTGTCTAAGGTATACTTAGTCGGAACCACTCGCTTAACATGTTTTTGGTAATCTTGGCGAAGATTTTTCATAAAATTCCCACAGACGAATCAGTCTGGGAATGGAGGGGTGAAGGCCACACCAAAGTCAGCAGTTGGCAGTCGAGGGAATTTTGGAGGATAGAGATTAAACGCTAACTTGTAACGTTGATCAGGTCAAACATACGAAGGGAGTTTTGAATCATCTATTTTCTTCGTAAATTTTTCTTTTAAGGTTACTGCTGCTTCGCTAATGGTTTGACTAAGCTCGTTTTCCCTGTAGGCAGTTTCAAAGTATTTCTGGAATGCTTAAATTTCCTTGATATGTCTTGAAGTACCTTTCTTCACTTTGTCCTGTACAAGGGCAAAAGCTTTGCGTTGTGGTATTCTCTCCACCATTCGTCGAACTCCTTGGTACAAAGGAAGTTTGGCTTGAAGGACGCAACAGTAAACTTTGTGAAGGTAGAGAACTTGGCTAGCAGCTTGGTACACTCTGCTTCATTATGCCACATGTTGTAATGGATCAGTGAGCCCTTTTTAAGAAAGAGAGGTTTGGGTTTAATCTGAATTAAACCAAACTGTCGAGAAACAAGGTTTGGTTGATAGTTGATAAGAGTAATTCGAAGTTTGGAAGGATTGAGCCTCGAAGCTAATAATCTTGGCATTAGGAAAGATTCCTAGATGTCGAGAGATTCTCCTTCCTGTTCCTTCGACTCAGGAGGAAATCTTCTTGTAAACCATTCAGGGCCCACTTTCTTATTGGCAAAAGGGGCCATGATGGAAGTAATATTGTGACGTTTCACAAACATCATTACATAACTAGTGAATGTCAGCGGAAGACTCATTCCTTCATCATTAGGAGTCAGCAGCGCAAGCCTTGTTCCTTCGACTCTTCTATCTTTTACAGAAGCTTCGTTGACGGGGTTCCGACCAGGAAGGGATGCTTCGAAAGTGGCATTCAACCATAGCTGTAGTAGCCAGAAAGGTCTAGAAAGGAGCAAGCTTCCTTTCGTTTTGATTGTCTTCAACGCCGTGACGCCTTCGCCATTGGATTCATACAGGTTGGCCAGAATAATTTCATTGAGACAAAGGTCATGCCCAACATTCAATTGGTTCGCCATGGTTAAGTACCTCTTTGCCACTTGAAGAGACCTTGAACAGAAAACACAGCCCGAGAGCCAAAGAGCTAAGAAGGCAACGTGTTCTTAGTCAGAAACCTCTATGGTTTCTTTGCCATTGTAATAGGCTATGTAAGTGGTGAAGGCTGCTTTGCTGGTGTCGAAGCCTTTTGAGTCATCAGCTAAGAGATTGGGGTCATAATCTATTCCAATGGGCTTCAAGCCAGTAATGACAACAACATTGAATAGGGTTGGAGTAACCATTCCACAAGGGAGATGGAAGTTGTTGTAAGTGTTGTCCCAGAAGTAAAGGGAAGCAATGAGCGTTGAAGGACAATAACCTGGTCCTACTTTCGACAATTGGATAAGGTCATAAATGCCCATTTTCTTCCAAACTTGGGACTTGGATTTTTTTATCTTTTTTTAGCCAAGCTAAGTAGTCAGAGGGGTCTTTCGACAGAGGGCATGATCTGAAAACCCTAAAACTATTTTTCATAAACTCTAAGTTTATGGTGTGCCTAGAGGCTACGGTCGAAGGCGAACCTTAGCCATCTATATTAGATTTCTCATCAATCATAACTTCCTTATCAGTCGTAGGTCTTACACCATTTGCTATGGGTTTGTAACGGTGATTAGCTGGAAAATATTCCCTAATATTAACAGGATCAACAGTAAGATCAAGTAAAGGACCTAGCATGGCATGGGTTTTACCAGATATAAGAATAGGGATGAGTACCTGGGATTGATAAATCCTGTATTTTTCTTCCTCATTTGGAGGTTATGTGATGTATTGTTGATTACCAACCATGTTTGGACCTAACATCCTGTGAACTGGAGCGAGTTCTTTGGACTTTTGGGAGTCTTTTGTTTTCTTGCTGGTTTCCTTGGAAGTTGCTGAAGTGGAAGCCATAGTTGCAGTGGGTGTGAAGAGATTTGGAGAAAGATGAAGTTTTGAAAATGGTGCGTTTCAGGAAATTCAGAAAGTGAAAGAAAAAAGTAAAATGGTAACTTTAACTCTTTTATAGATGGATTGAAGTGAAACGGTTACTATGCATGACTACTGTACCTCGTTAATGGTGATAAGATCGTGAGCCACGTGTTACATGAAGGTGGCGTAATGCGACGGTGGCAGTTAAGGTTCTGACCAACGGTCTCCTAGGGGCTAGAAATGTGATGATTGTGAAGATTCATGTGTGGGAGTGAAGAGACATTTTAGAAAAGGTGTCATGATGACCCTGACGTCACAATTATGCCGAGTCATGTGAATAGTTTATGACGTCGAATTGTCTATGGCGTCGAATCATGCTATAAAAAGTGCCCTTTTCTCCATTAGATGTCGAAAAGGAAATTTTTGGGGGGCAATCTGTTGCCTTTTAATTTTGACGCCTAGTTTGATTTATGGAACATATAAGGAAAAGGGAGATTTTCTGCCAAGTCATAATGGATTTCGACTGGGAAAGTGCAACTTTGAGGGCTCAGTCGAATTCAGTCCTTACGAAAGGAAAGATGGCTAGGTGGACTTAAGAAAATTTCCTAAGTATGGAAGTAGTATTTCGACGGGGATGTTATTGGTGGTATCTTCGACTTAAAATTTGAATTTGAATCAGAGAGGGAATGTTGTCCTTATCCAATTTTCAAAAGTAGACACGTGGAGTACGTTGGAAAGTCGAAGACATGCCGAGTGCCATTTGTTTTCATTTAAGAGAAAGGCCGTTAGAGGCAGTTATTTTGATTCAATATAAATAGGAAGTCTTGGTGTTAGGATTTGGGTGTGTATTCAAGTTTGTACAAAATCACTCAAATACTCAAAGTACTCGTGTGTAGAGATACGAGTTGTTGAGAAAATGTACGTTTGATAAACACCAGTTATTTGCTTACATTTTAATAAAAGTCAGTTTATGCTTTTGCCCAGTAATTTATCTTTATTTCTTACAAGTTAGTTTCAACACATTTTATTGCACTTTCAACCATTATTTGGTTACACAATTTTCCTTTATTATTTTAGAGAAAACTATTTTTTGATCATGACTGTTGTCGAAGCATCCATTGTTTCTCAAACTTTGAATTAAAAACACTAAGCACATGTCCTAGGATTCACTGGTTGATCCTGCAAGTTAACCAATAGTTGGAGACCAGCGGTTGTTTACCAATTTTCACGGTAAACAACTGTCGACTACTCTGAGGACGATTACCTCTAACGGTTTACTCGACATGATGATGGCCGACCTACTCGCAGCCTCTTTGGCTTTGAGCCCACTTATTATTTCACTCATGTTTAATGTGAAATTTGGTAAACAAATACACGTTTCTATTAATACTTAAGGGATTAAACTCGAAAATCTCCCAGAATATATTTGTATGTGTTCATGGTTTTAAAAACCATAGGGTTGTCCAAGTCGAAGCATACTTCTTGAAAAGATAGTGGAGATGAGAAGAGAAATACTTTTTAGGGTTTTTGTGTTTGACAAGACTTCCTGAGCCTCGTGCCTACGTACCCACAAAGTGCAATGGAGGATCAAAACCTCGTAGTTCGTGGTAAAAATAGCAGAAGAGATTTGCTTTGATTAATTTTAAGTGGACAAGACAAGTTGTCATTTTATGGAGAAAACTCAACTAGTCACCCACAAGTATATGAAAATGGACCTTTGCAACACTAATGAGAAGGGCTCTAACTTGGATTGAGAGTAACAAGTATGCCACTAAATCTTTCAAGTGGAAAAGAATCAACACCAAACATCACTATGGGGATAAGATAATTACATCTCAATTATGAAAATGACTCATGTCTAAACCTTGAAAAAAGTTTAAAAAGGAAAGTGCACAAAGGGCACAAAATGATTTGAATGAGTTATGTATTTTTTAAGTATTTTGAAAGTGGTCTAGATATGCTTAAGATTGATTAGCATTTATTCAAGAAAAAGAGTTTAAAATCACTTGACAAAGTTAAAGTTTATTGATAAAGTGGTTCAAGTTTGAAAATAAGAAGGTTTTGAAAAAGGGAGAAAACTTTTTTTTGAAAATTTAAAAAGGGGGAAGAAATGAAGTGACTATCCTAAAGCACAAAGTAAGAGCTAAGGAAGGAAAGATCTAATCAAGAGCAAGTTTTGACACAATTCAATACTCCAACCCTTTGGATTAAGCAACAAGAATGTGGTTCAAGTTTGAAAACAAGAAGGTTTTGAAAAAGGAAGAAGATTTTAAAAATTAAAGAAGGGGGAGGAGATGAAGAGACTACCCTAAAGCATAAAGTAAAAGCTAAGGAAGGAAAGATCTAACCAAGATACCAAGCTATCCCATCCTTTGGATTTAAGCAATAAGCAACCAAATAAGCAGAGAAATAACCAAGCATCAGATAAAGGAGAACTTAAGCCAAGGCCAAATATGAGGTAACAAAGCCATGTCTTCCAAAAGTCAACTCAAGGTCAAGATTCCAGATGGATTCCAAAGTCTCAAGCCATAACTTCAAAAAATAGGATCAAGAACCTAATTATAATTCCAATAAGTCCAACATCCAAGCAAGGGATAGTAACCAATAGTCCAATGGAACATTAATTCTTTTAGTGGTTTAGCCTTTATTAATGTCTTAAGAAAGAGAAAAAGAAAGGTCCAAATAGACAAAGGAAAAAAAGGCATAAACATAAACAATGACAATATGATATGTAAATGATAACAATAAAGCAATATATATAAGGTGCACGAAAGTAAATGACACAAAAATAAAGGTACATAAAATTTAATGGCATAAACATAACTGTTAGCACAATTATATGGTTAGTACATGTGTTAGAATTAATAATTCGATTCGGGATAAATTTAGCGTCATGTTAAGCAATCGTAGCACAATCTATAAGGAAGATCATACAATGGGAGGCCGATCAATAACAATTTATGTACCATACATGTTAGAGATATGATAGAGATCATACTCCTAAAGCATGTAGCACAAGTCAAAACCAAGGAGGGATCAAGCACTAAGGCAAGGAGATTGGTCCATAACATCAATCGATCCTTCATGACACTTAGAAAAAACTTATGCATCAATCTAAAGTACCTTTAATGATCAATGATCAATCAAATGGTAGATTTGAAATGATGAAAGTTCAATAAGCATCGATCCAAATATCATGAACAAGATGGACTACACATCATCCAATTGATCAAGAGAAAAAACAAAAGGAAAAAGAAAGAGAAGGAAGGATGAAGAGAGGACCAAATTGAATCAAAACTCAAGGTCACTTCATCATCAATTTCAATTACCTTTCTTGGTGGATTAGGGCACTAAACTTATCATCAACACAAAGCACCAAAAATGAATCAAATGATTCATCTAATGGTAGATTTGTATTGATGAATGTTCATCCAACCTCATCAACACCTAAAGTCCATTGGATTTGAGGAGAAACTTGATCAACAAGTTATGATCCAATGCTACAACCAGCATACCAATCAAAATACAATAAAATGCATAAAATAATTTTTAAATGGATTTTAAAATCAAAATAAAAGAGAAAATGAGAAAGAGGCATCTAAATAACCAAACAAAGCTCAAGAAAATTACTCCAATTCAGAAACAACTCAAGAACTACATGAACATTTTAAGAGAATTTTTAAATGGATAAAAACAATTTTTAACTTTTAAAAGGCATGAAAAATGAAGAAAATAAATACAAATAGAAAATAATGAAATAAAAATATGAAAAATGATTCAGAAAATAGAAAATAATTTTATGAAACTTTGAAAAAAAATGGAGTGAAAAATGTTAAGGGATGCATTTTTTATGAATTTTTGAAATAAAACGAGAAAAAGAAAATAAGGAAAATGAAATAAAAAGAAAGAAAAAACCTCAGCCTTAGATTTGATCAAAGGCTGTAAATAGAAATGCGCGTGGCTATAGGATCTCACTTAAAATCAATCCAAAGGCTCAGATCATGATGGACACAGTGGAACTTAAGTGAAATAACACACGTGATCCATTTTAAAACAAAACAAACCTAAGCCACCGTGGAGTTTCTGCGGTCGTCTTCTCCGATTGGATGCTCACTGAATTTTAGAAAATATGAAACCACCATTATGACCGTTAGCTTATCATGAATTCAACTACATGTTTCACTTTCATTTATTGAAAGTGAGCATGCAGAATTTCAGAGAAATGCAGTGAATTAACAAGACATGAAAACAAAAATTAAATGATCAATATGAATTATCAATGCAAGTTAAGTTAAGGGAAACAATCAGAAGGCAAAATGCTACATCGTGGTAACTTGTTTGAGTGAAAATGGAGCCTCAAACTACCTTGTCCAAATATGATCGGAGGAGCTTGCAAGGTGGATCTGGTCAGCACGATTCAAGGAGTCTTAGAGCTTGATTCTTGCTGCAGAAGCTTCAGAGAAGTACGATGGAGCTAATGGAATCAAGAATCAGGTTGAAATAACTTAGAAATTCAGAACGAAATCACTTAACATCACCAGGTCCTAATCACACGCACACATTGACTTGAAAATGAGAATTAAATGAATTTTCAAATCTGATGATGACCAAATCTCAGTTTCAGGTTGCCATGTTCATGGTGAGGCCAAATACAATATACTTGTGCATTTCTTGAATTTATTTTAGCCAAATGATCTATTCATGGAGTAGAACACAATGCAAAAAGAACCAATCCAAAAGGATGCTTAAGGTGAAAATGGCATGAGGTGAAAGTTGGGGTCCTGACCCTGAAAATCAGGTCAGGCATTAGGTTAAACATGTCATGATCTACAAGTGGCCTTCAAGATTTGAGGTCCTTAGAGCATGAATTGATGTTTGACCTCTAAAGAAAAGTTGTAGAGGACATCAAGAAGGATATTTGGCAAAAAGAAGCCCCCATAAAAGGTGAATATTGAAGGAGTTATGATATTTGGAAGTTAGGCATGCCAAACTTGAACCTAGGCCAAAATTTTCTAAGTGCACAAGATAACCTATAATGTCTTCAAACTTTTGACGGTCTTCCAAGCACAATTGGCTTTTGAATTGTAAAGAGAAGTTGGAGAGGGTGTCAAGATGAGTAATTTTCTCAAAGAAGCATTCAAAAATGTTGAAGTATGAAGAAGTTATAAAGTCTTGAACTTAAGCTTAAAATGTTGACTTTTTGGTCAAACTTCCTTGAATAAACTTGCAAATTTTGGACTTTTCTTGCACTTCAAAGCTCATTGATGATCATATAAGCTCGAAATGATGTACCCTTGATTGTCTTTTGATGAAGCATGTAATAGATTGATGAAACTTGTTGATGAAGGCATGGAAATAAACACATGAACCTTAGGAAATTTCTTAAGAAACAAGTTATCCAATCTTGAGATATCTTTGATAAAAATGAGGTTGAATGATGCTTGAAACTCTATGTTTTGAGATTAGAGGACATGCTTTGATGAATTGCCCTTGGAAATCAAAGGTTGATCACACTTTGACTTGAAGATCTCAAACCCAAGTTGATAATACATTCACTTGATGCTGTTAATTTCAAGCCCTACCATGCAAAATAAATAAAAGGACAAAGCACATATTTTTGTATTTTGGTTAGAGGTTAGTGAAATATAAAACACATAAGTACAAAAAGAAAGATACACAAAAGCTGCTTGGTGATCTCTACAAAGACAAGCCCAAAGGTAGGAGGGTTATGAGACAACCAAGTTTGTGATCTTGATGCATTGTGAGGATGCAAATGAGGTGGGATCTTAGGGGTAAAAAATAGGGTATGACAATTATAAGCTGGATTTTCCATTACTAAGGAAAAACGAAAGAGTCAATACAAGAAGTCTAGCAAGCCTAGAAGAGCATACATAACTTGGTAAAGCGATAGTGAATCCTCAAGTGAAAGTGATGAACCGATAAATTGTTGCCTCATGGCCCATCATCATAAGAAGAAAAATGTACGTTATTCTAAATATGAACCTATTGATGAAATGGCTTATTCCGAATTACAAATTGCTTTCAAAATTTTTTATGGTGAAGTCATAGATGATTTTAAAAGGTTGGCTTCAAATAAAAGAATTATTCATATTTAGAAGCCAAAGTTGTAGAAATGGTAAAGAAAATGGAAGCTCTTAAGCAAATCGTGTTAGATGCTTCAAAAGTTGATAATGAAGATAAGAAGTCTTCTCGGTTTGGTTGTGAAACTTGTCATATTTGCCAAAAAGAGGTTATAACTCTAAAAGCCAAATTAAACAAGGCTCTATAACCAAAAGTTACCTTCACTATTAATCCTACAAAATTCAAAATATCTTTAAATGTGCCGTATAAGAAGTACAATTTTGTTGTAAGGGAATCTAATAACGAAAGTCATTCTCATCGTCACTTGACTTGTCACTATTGTTGTAAGAAAGGTCATACCATTGCCAAATGCAAATTTAGGAGGTATTTGGTTCCTAAAGGTGTATTTCAATCTTTTAGGAGGTGTATTTCTAGACCTCTTGAGCTTCTCAATATCGACCTTTTTTGTCCTTCTAGGACAAAAAGATTAGGTGGAAATTACTATGGTTATGTTATAGTAGACGATTACTCTAGATTTTTTTGGACTATCTTTTTGCGTAGTAAAGATAAGATTTTTTCTGCTTTCATATCTTTTGCCAAATTATCCCAAAATAAACTAAATTCAAACATAGTTGCTATTCGAAGTGATCATGGAGGTGAATTTAAAAACCACCTCTTTGAGGATTTTTGTGATAAACATGGTATTGAACATAATTTTTTCACTCCAAGAACTCCACAACAAAATGGTATTATGGAGCGCAAAAACAGAATTTTAGAGGAATTGGCAAGAACTATGATCAATGAGAGTAGTCAACCAAAATATTTTTGGGCCGATGCTATTAGCACGTTATGTTATGTTTTAAATAGGATACTTATTCATCCTTTTTTGAACAAAACATCTTATGAACTTTTAAAAGGTAGAAAGCCAAATTTATCACATCTTCATGTCTTTGGATGCAAATATTTTGTCTTAAAGAATGGTAAGGATAACCTTGGAAAGTTTGATGCAAAAGCTGATGAAGGTATCTTTCTTGGATACTCTCAATCAAGTAAGGCTTATAGAGTGTACAATAAAAGCTTACTTACTATTAAAGAGTCTGTGCATGTCACTTTTGATGAATTTTATCCTAGAAATGTTGGGAAAAATATTTCTTTTCAAGATGCAAGTGTATATTCAGAAGACATACTCAAAGACACTGAAAAGGGAATTGATCAAACTGAAGCGATGAAACCTGAGGAGGAGGAAGATGACGATTCTGAAAAAGAGAAGGATGAGAGCCCAACTAGAGTGGATGATCTTTATTTGGGTTGAAGATCTTCCAAAGACTATCCAATCAACAACATTCTTGGAGACATCACCAAATGTGTGATAACATGCTCTAAGCTAGGTAATTTCTATTATCACTCTGCATTCGTTTCACAAGTTGAACCTAAAAACGCAAAAGATGCATTGGTTAATGGTCATGAAAGATGAGTTAAATCATTTTAAAAGAAATTATGTGTGGGCATTGTCCCACCTCCGCGAGATCATAAAATCATTAGCACTAAGTGGGTTTTTAAAAATAAACTAGAAAAAAATAGAGTGATAACTAAGAATAAGGTCCGATTATGAGGAAACTTATACTCCCATTGTCCGTCTCGAGGCTATATGCATTTTACTAGCATATGCACGTTCTAAAGATTTTAATTTTTTTTCAAATGAATGTGAAAAGTGTTTTCCTTAATGACTATATAAATGAGGAATTGTATGTTTCACAACCTCCCAGTTATGAAAATCATGAGTATACTAATCATGTTTACAAACTAAAATGAGCTTTGTATGGTCTTAAACAAACTCCTAAAATTTGGTACAAGCGACTCAGTAAGTTCTTATTCGAACAAGGACACTCTATTTAGTAAAAAATATATAGTATACTTCTACTTATATATATTTCTATTTTTTTTTCCAGTAAGCAAGTAATAGATTAAAGCGAGAACAAAGGGTTCTCGAAACCACTTACAAAGAGAACGAGACAAAGCTCGACAAAAAGGAAAATTACAAAACCAATTAGGCCTTAAGCCAAATAGAACAAAGGAAGCTTACAAAATTCATAAAAGCTATAATTGGTTTTAGTAATTTTCCCGATGAATGACCATCTCCAAATAACCGCCTTAATATTCCAAACCGCATCTAAAACACTCCAAACTTTGTTCCTAAAATGATACCATTTCTCAAACACCACAAATACCAAGTAGTAGCCAACCAAATGCAACCTTTCGAGCCCCTCTTCACCCTTTTCCGCTTACAAAACAAACACCACTTCAAAAAACTCTCTTTAATATTACAAGCTCCAAAATCCTCAAACACGATCCACTCGGCAACTTCCTTCCACACCAAAATGGAGAAACAACAACACAAAAGAATATGGACCAAAGATTCATCCAAACGCGAGCAAAAAACACACTTCAAGTCACTAACCGAAAAAGCACAACCTCTTAAAGAAAGAGAATCCTTAGTTGGAAGCCTATTAAGAAAACACCTCCAACCAAAAGCCTTTATTTTAAAAGGAACAACCATCTTCCAAACTAAAGAAAAAGCCTCATAAAAAATATTGTTTGGCCCGAAAGGAATACGAGAAGAACCAATAAAAGTGGAAAAACTACGAACCGTAAACACATCCGACTGATGGACCTCCCACCTCACACCGTCGGCAACCGTTACTACCGACCGAATACTCCTCAAAATAGACCGCAACTGAATAATGTCAGCGGCAACCCCTCCATCATTAGAAGCAACAATCCCAAAATCCCCCCAAATCCAATCCCCCCTCCAACCACCCATGCAAGCCACCGATACTTCTTTAAGGCTAGACAAATCGTAAAGTAAAGGAAATTTATCCTTTAAAAAAACTTCATCAATCCACCTAGATAGCCAAAAAGAAGAATTAAAACCGTTACCGATAGAAAATCTACAATTAAAGACAAAATAATTTTCCAGCTTTCCTTTTTCCAATCCATTGATATCCCTCCACCAAAAAGAACCACGAGATGAACAATTAACACCATTCCCCGAATCCACGACCCTTAAATTTATATCGCCATACCTTACTTTAAGCACCTTGTACCATAAAGCATTAGATTCCACTAAAATCCTCCATCTCCATTTATTAAGTAGTGCCAAATTAAAATCATCCACCCTCCTCAAACCAAGACCCCCCTTCTCAATTGGAAAACACACCTCCTTCCAACTTACCCAATGAATTTTTCTAGAACCCTCCTTGCCGCCCCTAAGGAACTTACTTTGAATCCTCGTAATCTCTTTTACTACCTTCATCGGGGCTTTATAGAAAGAAAGCATGAAAATAGAAATGCTTGAAAGAACCGATTTCAACAAAGTTAACCTTCCTCCAAAACTAAGAAACCGGTTATTCCAACAAAGAAGTCTCTTTTTTTAATTTCATCAACAAATCCGACCACATCGAAATACCATTAGAACTAAATCCAATAGGTATACCAAGAAAAACAAATAAACTCTCCTCTCTCCTACAAGAAAGGAAGAAAAAAGCCAAATCCAAGAACCGAGGACTAATATTAATTCCAATGAGTTTGCTTTTATGGAAATTAATACCCAAACCAGAAACAATTTCGAATCCCCTCAAAACCAATTTAATTGCCCAAATATGCTTCCAAGTCCCATCACCTATCATTAGAGTATCATCCGCAAATTGGAGAATATCAACAAAATAATTGCCCTTTATGTTAAAACCTTCAAATTCTTCATTTTCTACCGACTTACTCACCATACCCCTCAAACCTTCCGCCACTATCACATAAAGAAACGGAGAAAGAGGATCTCCTTGTCTCAATCCTCTCTCTACCACAAACTCCTTCGTAGGGCTACCATTCACCAAAACGGACATTTTACTTGAGAAAACTAAAGCTTCCATCCACCTCATCCAAACCTCCCCAAACCCCATTTTCCTTAACATAAATCAAAGAAAATTCCAACTAACCTTGTCATATGCCTTTTCAAAGTCAACTTTAAAAAGCAAGCAACCTCTTCCCTCATTCTTTGCATAGTCCACCAATTCATTAGCAACCAAAACTCCATCTAATAATTGCCTACCCGAAACAAAAGCACCTTGACAATTCGAAATAATTAAATTCAAAACCATTTTTAGTCTTGCCGCCAACAATTTGGAAATTGCTTTATACACATATCCAAGAAGACAAATTGGCCTATAATCGTCTAAACACAAAGGGTTAGAAGATTTAGGCACCAAAGTAAAAAAAGATGAGATGAAGGTTTTAGAGAAAAAAGCGCCGGAATGGAAACTTTGAAAGCACCCAATAAAGTCATCCTTCATAAAATTCCAACACTTTTTAATAAATAAAAAGGAATAGCCGTCCGGTCCCGGACTTTTAGACCCGTCACAACTCCACACCGCGTCCTTAATCTCTTCCTCCGAAAAAGGAGCTTCAAGAAAGGCAATATCCGATGAGTTAATTCCTTTAAAGGAAATGCCCTCAAGAACCGATCTTTCATTATCCGACTCAATAAACTTCGCCTCAAAATGATTCTTAACCTCCTCCACTTTATCCACAATACCATTAGTCGTCCCAATAGAACCGATAAAATTGCGCCTTCTCTCACCCTTCATAATTCTATGAAACAATTTACTATTAGAGTCACCATTATTTATCCAACTTAACCTTGATTTTTGGATGAGCATATTCTCTTTAATCTTGAGATTTAACCAAATCTTGCCACTAGCCAACTTATTTTTCTTCAAGATCTCCATCTCCTCCAAATCCCCAAAAACCGACTACCTATCATCCTCCATGTTGAAGTCACTAACTCCCTCCTCTATCTCCAAATTGATCCTCCCAAAAACATTTTTGTTCCACCATTTGAGGCTCTCTTTCAAAAGCCGCAATTTCTCCTTAAGAACGAAATCTATTCTCCCCACCACAACTAACTTTCTCCACTCCTTCTCAACAAAAGATATAAAACGATAATTAGAGAACCACTCATTATTGATCTTGAAAGGTTTTGGACCCCAATCCGATTTATCTACTAGTAACCAAATCGCACAATGGTCCGAGATGTCCCTCGGACCGATCAATTGGCTGACGGCCCCCCCAACTCTCAATAATACCCTCCGTCACCAAAATACAGTCAATTCTACTCTTGAATTTACCATCTCCTCCATACCAACTAAACTTTTTCCACTTACACGGTAAATCCACCAAGTTGCCCTCCTCGATGAATTAATCAAAACCATTCCATTCCATTCCCGAGCTAAAAGCGGATCTCCCTATTCGCTCATTAGAATTTCTAACCGCATTAAAATCATCTCCCAAAACCCATTCGCCGTCCCTAGACTTTAACTTTAGATCCAACAAACTCCTCCACAAAACTCTTTTCATCGCTAGCAAACACGGTGAATAGATGTTAACAATATAAAATAAAGCATTCTTTCATCTAACCTTGACTCCCAAATACCCCTGCCCACTAAAACTGTATAACACCTCAACCGTGTTAACTTTCCACAAGATAATCAAACCGCCTGACATTCCAACCGAATTAGAA
Source organism: Lathyrus tuberosus (assembly GCA_022829125.1). NCBI lineage: Eukaryota > Viridiplantae > Streptophyta > Magnoliopsida > Fabales > Fabaceae > Lathyrus > Lathyrus tuberosus. The sequence continues at coordinate 33,447,256 of JALAZF010000006.1, read as the reverse complement.
AAAGAATACTCGATATCTTCATTCCACTAAAAACCACGAGCCACCGTATCCGTCAAGTCTTGAATTTTTATCTCTTGAAGCATAAATAAATCCGCTTTTCCTTTCGAGATAATTTGAGCAATTCTACTCCTCTTGACTCTACTACCTCCCCCTCTAATATTCAAAGAGCCGACGATCATTTTGAAGGTTTCGTAACTTCCTTCCCTCCTAACAATTTAATTTTATCATTCCTCTCCATATCAACAATTCTCCTTTGATAGTCACCCTTAGACTCCCCCTTCACAACCCCTAAATTAGAGATTGCCTTCCATAATTTAACTCCTATATTAGAGTCCAAATTCTCCCTCAATCTCATATTGCACCTGTCAATTCTGAACGCTTTCGACTGTTCTCCATGATAAGTATTCCTTAAAATAAGCTCATTCTGCTGCGAATTATCAAAACTTAAAAAAACTGACCTTCCAGTAACCGCAACCCCTTCTACTGAAGGAAACACAGTTTTTCCTGATTTTCCTCTTCTGATATAATACTTATTCTTATATCTCTTCCTATGTGCCTTGCGTGGCCCACTTAACCCATACAAATGTTTTAATTTTAAGCTCTTTAATGCCTTTTTCCTTGTGCCTAGACTAAGTGGGACCCCACTTTCAACCACTTCTCTCAACATCCTACTCGTACCACCCTCTACAAAACATAGCCCTTTGGTTCTCTCAATGATGTCAGAAAAAGGCCCACCGTCCCTACACTCGTCGTTGTTGCTAGGATGGCAAGAAATCCCTTTTTGAGCCATCAAAGCTGCATCAATAACCCACTCTCTGCCACCTTTTCATCTTCGCTTCCCCTGTCATTTTCACTAATCGAGCATAATTGTTTAGGTGAAACCATGCTATTGTCCAACGGATACTCGACTACTCCCTCTTCCACTCCATGCTCAGACCTCTCTTCCTCATACGTATCCTACACGAAGTCTTCTTCGTTTCCATCAACACTACCAGCACTGCCCATATCAGGTGAATGACCCTTAAACAAACTACGAACTTCGTCCTCCGAATAAGATGAAGAAGAAACCGTAACAGAACTTGGAATCTTAACAGAAGATACCCTAAGAGGACCATGTATATTTTCTCTCACCAAAATCTGAAATGGGACCTTATCAACCAATACCTCCATTTAAGCTTAAACGAACAAGGCACCTTAACCAAAATTCGGGCAACATCTTTGAAATTTCCAGACTTACTATCCTCGTCGACACAAATAAAATCTCCAAAAGAGTTCACAACCATCTAAAAGAAATCCGAATTCCATGCCAGACAAGGAACACCGTAAAGACGAATCCACACCACCATATCATTGTCCATATCGGTCTCTTTCCAAGGTCTTATAACTTCAAACCACTCCTTCCACCATGATACATCTTCCACTATCAGATCATGAATCTCACCTTCTTCAGATTCTTCAAGTAAACACATATTCGAACCCAATGGGGTCTCTTTAACCGAAAAATATCCTTCCATTTCAAATCCTGTTTGAACATTGTATGAAGAACCAGGTGTCTTCACTACACCAATATAAGCCTTCCTGAGTTTATCTCTCAAACACACCTCAGAAGTGTAATCAAGTGACAACTTAACTTCGCTTCTATCCTTCTCCTGAGGGTTGTCCAGCGGCTTTCGAACAATCTCAGCATAAGATCTAAAATCTACTCTACCTTGGAACCTAGTATTCTTGGCCGCAGCAGAAAGATGAGGATTTGTTTGACCTTGAAAACCAACTCTACCCCCCTCCTCTGTTTTCCTTGCTCTCATCCCGCCTCTCCCTACTATACCTTAGGGGATTAGTGTGAATCTTCCTACCTTCAATATGGATGTCTAGCTTAATTGCGAGGATCCTCACCTCCTCCACATCTCTGAATCTTGCAAAACCAAATCTCTTACCCAACTTATTCCTTCTAGGAGGAATCACCACCTCCACCACATCACCAACACACCCGAACAATTCAAAAATATCCTTAGCTTTAATCCTATTCGGAAACTCAGAGAAATAGATAGACGAAACCGGGGCGCCTCCTTCGTGGATTTGACCTCCCCCCTTAGAGAACGTATCCCACCTAGGTGCTAAATTTCTGAATCCCCTTCTAACTGCAGTTTTCCATTCCATCCTACTAGAGAAACCAAACTAGAATTTCGCACAAGACCAAAGTAGGACACAGACTATCCCAGCAACGATAAAAGGAAAAAGGTCCCTAATTCGAAAATTAGGAGTTTAAACCGAACAACTCTTCAAATCACTAAAATGAATCCGTGTCACTACAAATCTGAGGAAAAAAAAACTTTGAAAGCAGAGGCGAAACCACTGTAGAAAGAGGAGAGAAGTTAGAGCTTCTCTCTCTTCATTTTTTTTATCTTTTTACATGAGAAAGCATTTGATCCTTTCATTATTTTGTTCATTTTTTTTCCTTTAATTATATATCTTGCCCAAAACATATAACAAATGATTAAGACCTGTAAAATCTTAGTATTCTTTATAAAGAAAATCTTAACTGAATAATGGATTGTTTACTAAAATTATCATTTAAAACAGGGTTAATACCCCTTTTGGACCCTGCCATATAGGCCAAATCCCAAAAACAACCCTGTAAAAAAAAAAAACACAGATGTCATCCCTGCCATTTGTAGATTCCCTCGTTTTGCCCCCTGAGTGGATTTGGTCAACCATATTGATGACATGGCGCTACTTAGTTGAAATTTTATTTATTTTTTATTTATTTAATTACACGCGTGACCTTTTTATTAATATTTTAATATTTAATATTTTTTTATTTTATTTTTTTAAAATTTTTTAAATTTTTTTTTTTTTAAATTTTTTTTTAAATTTTTTTTAATTTTTTAATTTTTTTTTTAATTTTTTTTTTAATTTTTTAAATTTTATTTTAATTTTTTGTTTTATTTTGTTTTATTTTTTTAATTTGTTTTTATTATAATTTTTTTAATTTTATTCTTTTTTTTTTATTTTTTTTTCGTTTTTATTTATATATTATATATATATATATATATATTTTTTTTTTTTTCGTTTTTGGACCTAATTTTTATTTTTAATTCTATTTTAAACAAATTGTTCTTTTAAAAATTAGTTTCATTATACTAATCCATTTATTTCAATTTATTACCATACTAATCCATTTATTCTCATACTAATTTTAATTCAACAATACTTATGAGTGATTTATTACCATTATAACTTCACTCATCAACCATCTTTATAACCTCTCTCCACTTTTTTTTTTTTTCGTTACAATATTGTTTCATTTCTTCTCCATTGTTTTCAATACTCATCAACCATCCAAAACTCAATACAAAGCATACTCACAACACAACAATACCACACACCCTAATAAACAAGAATCTCAAGCTCTCATCACTCTCCACATCCTCATGAAAATGGTAACTTGCTACTGCCATGTTCACACCATAAGTTGGTAACTTACTATATCATTATCCTTTGGTATGAACAATTTTTTGTACAAAGAACATATGAATGTGCATGTAAGGGGAGGATAAGGATGTTGTATCTATAAACAGTTATATGATTGACAAGTAACATATATAAGTACATATGAATGTAATGTAAGGTAATAGCAGACTGTGTGTGTGTGCCCTATTATCTCGTCGGTAATAGCAGGTTGTGTGTGTGTGCCCTATTATCGCGTCGGTAATAGCAACCCTAACTGGGAAGTGACCTGGTGGTGTGCGCGTTCGATGGTTCTAAGAGGTCCGTTTTTGGAGAAATTGTATTGCCGATTAAAGTTGGTCCTGAAATTTTTGAAGCCACTTTCTATATCATGGACATTCAGCCTGCCTATAGTTGTTTATTGGATAGTCTGTGGATCCATGGTGCTGGGGCAGTGACGTCCACTCCAAGAGTGATCAGTCAGCCTGAGGTGGTTAATCAACCCGAGGTGGTAAATCAGCCAGAAGTTTCAATGTCTTCTTTCAAAGATGCACGCGCTGTAGTTGAAGTTGGTGATTCCCAGAAGTGGGGCCAAGTCATTAATGTTCAGGTGAAGCAGAATACTTATGGACTGGGATATAAGCCACCCCGACGAGCTCAAGAGCCTCTTAAGTTTTATGGTCCAGTCCAGTTCACAAGTGCTGGTGTCTTCTTTAATCGGGTTAATGCCATTGATGATGAGGGGGATAGTGATTGCGACATGGATGAGTGGATCCGCCCCTGCACTCCCGGTAAAAGTCTATGCAATTGGTCGTCTGAGAAAGTCATCCAAGTGACCCATCAAGAGTAATTGCCTTTGTTTTCTGTTTGTGTAAAATCCTACGTTCTGCCCAAGACGTAGTGATGTTTGTCTGTAGGGCTTTGATGTTTTTGTTTGCTTACTTTATCATCAATAAATGACGTTTTCACATTTAAATGTTTGTCTGTAAGGATAATGATATAGTAAGTTACCAACTTATGGTGTGAACATGGCAGTAGCAAGTTACCATTTTCATGAGGATGTGGAGAGTGATGAGAGCTTGAGATTCTTGTTTATTAGGGTGTGTGGTATTGTTGTGTTGTGAGTATGCTTTGTATTGAGTTTTGGATGGTTGATGAGTATTGAAAACAATAGAGAAGAAATGAAACAATATTGTAACGAAAAAAAAAAAAAAGTGGAGAGAGGTTATAAAGATGGTTGATGAGTGAAGTTATAATGGTAATAAATCACTCATAAGTATTGTTGAATTGAAATTAGTATGAGAATAAATGGATTAGTATGGTAATAAATTGAAATAAATGGATTAGTATAATGAAACTAATTTTTAAAAGAACAATTTGTTTAAAATAGAATTAAAAATAAAAATTAGGTCCAAAAACGAAAAAAAAAAAAAAAAAAAAAAAAAAAAAAAAAAAAAATATATATATATATATATATATATATATATAATATATAAATAAAAACGAAAAAAAATAAAAAAAAAAAGAATAAAATTAAAAAAATTATAATAAAAACAAATTAAAAAAATAAAACAAAATAAAACAAAAAATTAAAATAAAATTTAAAAAATTAAAAAAAAAAATTAAAAAAAAAAATTAAAAAAATAAAAAAAAATTAAAAAAAAATTAAAAAAAATTAAAAAAAATTAAAAAAAAATTAAAAAAAAAATAAAAAAAATAAAATAAAAAAAAATAAAAAAAAATAAAAAAATATTAAATATTAAAATATTAATAAAAATGTCACGCGTGTAATTAAATAAATAAAATTCCAACTAAGCAGCGCCATGTCATCAATATGGTTGACCAAATCCACTTAGGGGGCAAAACGAGGGAATCTACAAATGGCAGGGATGGAATCTGTGTTTTTTTTTTACAGAGTTGTTTTTTGGGATTTAGCCTATATGGCAGGGTCCAAAAGGGGTATTAACCCTTTAAAACACGGTTTTTTAGAAGACTTTTTTTTTGCTGAAAGGCTGATAACTATGATATCATTTTGATTAAAATCACGTTAAAAATCACATGAAACCTAAAGGTATAAATAACTTCATTATTACTTTTTCCTTTTATTGTATTGGAATGTGATTTCTCACAACTGTGCAGTAGTTTCTAACATGAATCCAAACACATAATTACTAGACATATTTATTAGCGTAGTACAAAATTTGATGATGTTCTGTGCTCTGCAGCTGAAAATGTACTATGAAAACAGTCTACTTTACTTTAACCTTCAAAGTAAGTTACCTCTACCTTTTCTATTCTGCTTTTATATGCAAAAAATACAGTTCGTAAAATTTCCTTGAACACTCTTTGTTATGCTCTCAAATGTCTGTTACATATTTTCCTCTCAAGTGGGAGGGTATTGGGGACCAATGGTGGTATGCATCACCCATAGACTGTGCTGCTGCTAATGCTCACTATCACTTGGTTCGGGAGCTCCTTAAAATCGACAACAACCACCTTTTCAACCTAACTTCGCTGCGTCGGATCCGTCGTCTTGAGCTTGTTTGGGACGACGGCGGAGAACAATTCAAGGATGTTGCAAAGTGCCGTTCGGAGGTGGCACGGAAGCTTTTTCTTGAGTGTGAATCAAAGAAAGGGAAGAAGAAAAAGAACTCTCTAATCCGTGGTGGCTATGGTGGATGGCTAATGTACACAGCTGCATCAGCAGGTGACCTGTGTTTTGTTCAACAGCTTGTTGAAATGAACCCTTTGTTGGTGTTTGGAGGAGGAGAGTATACTGTTACGGATATTTTTTATGCTGCTTCTAGGGGAAACAACTGTGAGGTTTTCAAGTTGGTATTTGATTTTGCGGTGTCTTCAAGGTTTGTTACTGGAAAAGGTAGGGTTATTATTCCTTCTGTTTATAAGTGGGAGATGAGTAATAGAGCGGTTCACGCTGCTTCTTGTGGCGGTAATGTAGAGGTTTTGGAGATGTTTCTTGCAAATTGTTGTGATGTTTTAGCTTATAGAGATGCTCAAGGATCTACTGTCTTGCATTCTGCTGCAGCTACAGGCCAGCTTGAGGTCAGTTTATTAGTAATCAGTATTTTAAATAACGGTCGCGGTTGCGGAATTAACCACAATTTCATTTTCATCGTAAAAGGGTGAATAATTGTATTAGTATTGACACCTTTCGATACCGCTTTGTCGCAGCCATTTTCACGGGTAAAACCTTGGTAGTAGGCCTTTTTAAAATTCTCGACATGGTTTTGTTTATGGGTATTACTGAATCATAAGCCAATTGTATCTGTCATTTATAATAACTCTATGGAAAGAAGATTGCCTTAATATCATACAACACCTGTCATGATATTAAATTATGGTCCGCAAATGTAATTGCAGCCACAATATTGCTAATGCGGTAGTTTTCTTAACGGTATCGAGTCGCAATTGCAGTGAATTGTATGCGAAGGCACATTAATCATTTGATATTTTAATCCTTTTTTTGTGATTTTTGAAATTATTTTGCCTTCTTGGCACTAATGCAGGTAGTAAAATATCTCACATCGTCATTTGACATCATCAACTCCACAGATCATCAAGGAAACACGGCTTTGCATGCGGCTGCTTACAGGGGCCAGCTAACTGTAGTCGAAACTCTAATTTCTGCATCTTCCTCACTAATATGTATGAAAAACTACGCCGGAGAAACTTTTCTCCATAAGGCCGTGTCTGGATTCCAGTCTCCTGAAAGTTACTAGGCGTTAAAAAATTTCACATAGACGAAATCATCAACGCGAAGAATACTAATGGAGAAACCGCTCTTCACATTGCGACAACGGGGAACATAAAAATTCCAACTGATCTTATTAAACTCCTGAAGACTGCTCCAATGATAAATCCGCTACAAGGATATAATTCGAGAAAAGCCACTGCAACACCATCATCACACATGAAAAATGATAGGATTTGTATTAGTCCTGGAACATCGTTTAGAATGTCGGACGCTAAAATGTTTGTGCTTGCAGGCATCGAGAATGTGTCTGATGCTAGTAGTACTACTGATCAGGGAAGTGCGGGAATGAGCTCAAGTACATCTGACTCGGCAGCTGAGAATAGAGCTTCTACAAGTAGCAAGAGGCTAAATTATATAAACAATGTATCCGAACGTGTTCTTCGATGGCCTCGAGTGAAGGGCAAGAAACTAATGGTTGATGACAGTTTAGTGATCAGACGCAAAAAGTGAGAATTCTCATATGAAACTCCAACCTCACTTAGACGAATATAACAAATGATGTTGATAGTGAAGTAGAAATAAAGGATAGAAATGCTTAATTGATACACATCTGGAAATAGTGAAAATAATCTGTCAGCTGACGATTAGGTAAGTAAAGTGATAGAATATGTCATTATTTGCATCATAACTTCAAATATAGGCCATTATTTAGGAAGATAGATCTCGGGTCTATAAGATCAGTTGCTGGCTTTTGAAATAAGAATTGCTCACTACACTTCATTTCATTACTCACCTATCCTGTTGAAAACTCGAAAATATCTATTTTGTATTGTCCGGATTTTGAAATCCTAACGCACTACAACACTACAAACTCAATTGTAGAACTACACCAAAGACAAAAAGAAAATATATCTGAATTAAAAATTTGGATGTACCATGCAGACATTGAAATCTGGACGCTGCCATTTAAGTGGGGTGGGTAGTCTTTCCCTCTCCCTTCTCTTACATTTCAAATAAAAAAATGCAATTTCTCTCAAAAACATAAGATTGGATTAATTCAAAAACACTAATTACACAGGCGGTCGTAAACGATCCAGCCTCAAAACACCAAACAGACAAACCAATCAAAAACATTAAGGCATGATCATCTTAGCTACGCGTTTTCTAATCTTAGTATTCCCACAACCTCCATAGACAATGGTCTCTAAAATTTTATCTTCTATAGCTATATTCCTTACATTGTTCCCAAAACTTCTATCATTTTTATATCTTCAAATCTCGTAAATGGTTTTTGCTACCGCACACTTGAGAAGCTTAGCCCTCCACCCTTTACATTTACTGTGTTGGATTATCCAAGTCAATTCATCCTTCCAATGTTTAGGCTCATGTTGAACATGTATCCAATCCAAAATATTCTTTTAGATTCTATTCATTTATTTGCATTCAAATAACAAGTGTTGAATAGATTCTTCCTTCTGACAAAAACAACAGTTCACATTAGTCATCATTCTGAACCTGTATAATCTATCTTTTGTTGCCAGTCGTTCATGACAAGCTAATCAAGCTTTAGGGCGGGCTAAGTTATTAAAAAAAAGTTTCTTCCACCAAACCTCCTGCAAATTGGTTCTCACTGCCATATACATTTTCTTCATATTGAAAGAAGTCTCTTGTTGCATCTCATTCTAAGCCTGCATTTGTATCACTTTATCCCTGATTTTCAATATTTCTTTCATTATCCAAGTGTTACTCTTGTTACTCTTGATGTCCATGATGCTGCCTTGTTTTAAATAATACTCATGAATCCACTTGATCCAAATATTATCTGTTTTCGCATCCAGATTCCAGAGCAACTTAATCATGATAGTTTTGTTCCAGTATTCAATAGAGGTGATGTTTAATCCACCCTGGTTTTTTGGACTACATACCTTCTTCCAAGCAATGGGAGACTTTCTGCTAACATCCTTGCCACCAGTCCACATAAAACTTCTGCATATGGCATCTATTTTCTAGACCACTTTCTTTGGCAGTTGAAGACACTGCATCCACAAGTCTGTAATTGCAAAGTTTACACTTTGGAAAAGACAAGCAGTTTCATCTCTCACAATTGATACGTTTCTCATTCATTCTTGCATTTTTTGCTTTTGTTGCATGCATTGCAATTCCTTAAATGATTTTAGTTAAAGTCCATTAGGTTACATTCAATAGAAACTAATTAAGCTACATTAGGTTACTATCGTCGTTTGAATAATTTTGCATTGGGGTTGTGGGATGACTGTCATGGTTTCTCACTAATACGAGAAAATGCAGAGTTCTAAATCCGTATGCACCCTTATGAAAATTCGGATTTCAAAATTCGAACCCTAATGTAGATTATAAAATTCGGATTTGTATGCTTGTTATTATTGTCATTCTATTTGTGTTTGCTATATATATATATATATATTGTTCTGGGCTGGACTAATGGCTAGAATTGGCCCAATCCACCTCTGCTCCAGAGCGGCCCAAATTGCCTAAGCCCAATCCACAGAGGGGCAAAAGTGACATTTCTGCCCCTCCAACCGGGCAAGGAACGCAACGTTCCTCCTCGGCTTCTATGTCCGTCACGCACGGCTTCCTCGCTGCCCGAACAGCAAAGGACAGGTGCCCGGAACCGCGTTTATGCCCGACATAACGGCTAGTTTCTGACACCCTGCCCGACATAACGGCTAGTTTGGGCAGTTACTTATTCTTCGGGGAAAACGGTTATTTCGCCTCGAAAATAGGACCGTTGGCCACGCGCTGGGGGCTCTATATAAACCCTCTCGCTTGAGAGGGTCAGGTATCACATTTTCACCCTAAGAATACACTTTGTACTTGCCCATTTTCTCTGACTCTTTCTTACTTGAGCGTCGGAGTGCCTTGCAGGTACACCCCCTCCTCTCCTCATTCACGAGCCGAACACTTTGCAAGCCTGACGACCAGCTTCCATCTGAGCATCTCGCCATCTGACGAATAGCTTACGTGGACCAGTTCGAATACTTCGGATCAGTGGCACCGTCTGTGGGAACTCCTTGTTCTCCCCTTCTTTCTTTCCTCCTCGGAAACTAAAAGATCAAAACATACTTTCTTGATCCGCCTACATATGGCCGCTCAGAACTCCGCGAAAGGTGCTGACGCTACAGTTCTCATTCCCGTCAACAAGATGGACGCCGACGGCAGTTCGTTGCTACTTTCTGATCCCCATTTCCTTCGGGACGGGGCCACTGCGTCTCCAACTCCTCCTCCCACCGAGCAAGGAGGCAAACAGCTACCGTTGGGGGAACGACCAATTCCTGGCCCTTCCAGCGCTGACCTGGCCGTTGCAGCTCTCCTGGAAGCTGTCAACCGCACGAACCTCCTTATCTTGCAGCAAGGAGAAAGGATAGGAGCTCTCGAGGAAGCATCTCTTCCAAGATCCTCTCCTCCCAAGAGTAAACACCAGAGATCAAGAAGCCCGCCACCTAGGCGCGGGGAAGACCGTACGACGAGGTGTGAGCCTGAACCACGATGCGTTCGCAAGCGCGACCAGATCTCCCCGCGGGATCGGTCTCCACCAAGACACAAGAGAACGAGGCAGGACAGGCATTCTCCACCGGTCAGACCTCGCGACCGGGCACGATCACCCTCACCTCGCAGAGACCACCGCCGCGAGCGCAGACAACGGTCACCATCAACTTCAAGTTTGGACAGCGACGACGAGCCTTGCGGCCCGTTGTCCCGCAGGATCCTGGCCACCCGTCTCCCTAAAGGACTAGAGAAGCCTCCGTCTCTAGGGACTTATGATGGAACCACGGACCCAGACGAGCACATAGAAAACATAGATGCTCTTTTGGACTACAGAGGTGTACGAGGAGCCGTCAAATGCCGCCTGTTCCCAACCACGCTCCGAAAGGGAGCAATGACCTGGTACAAACAGCTGCCTGACGAATCCATCACATCCTGGAGGCAGCTCGGGAGGATTTTCTCCCGTCACTTTACCGCATCACGACGCCATCCAAAGACTGAGGCGTCCCTCGGAGCTGTCGTGCAGGGAATGTATGAATCTCTTCGGGACTACATTGAGCGGTTCAACAAGGAGGCCGTCCAGGTGCCAACGACCGACGAGATGAAAAATTCCTGCTCGAGCAGGGATTACGTCCCGGCTCAGACTTCGCGAAAGCCATCGGCCTCGATCCGCCGAGGAACCTCAACACTCTCCTCCACCAAGCCCAGTCGCATATATAGTACGAGGAAAAGGTCGCTGCCCGGTCATCCAGAGCTGAAGAGCCCTCGACATCCCGTCGAGGAGATAAAAGATGCGACGATCGACCTCGCGACGCACGCGAACAGAAGGGACCTTCTGGGCGGTTCCATGACTATACCCCCCTCACTACCTCGAGGGAGAAAATCTTGTCCAAATGTGCCAACTCTGAGTTCAAGCAGGCGGGAGTCCGTTTCCCCAAACAGCTGCCGGCCAGGCCGGGTGTAGATAAATCCAAGTATTGTCGCTTCCACAAGAGCCACGGCTATACGACGGAAGAATGCATCCACCTCAGAGATGCCATAGAGATCCTCATTCGCGACGGCCACCTGAAGCAGTTCGCGAAGAAAAAAGAAGCTCCCCGGCAAGAAACCCAGGAGAGCAAGAAAGCTGCAGAAGAGACTCCGCCCTCCGAGGACACCAACGTACAGATCGCCATGTTCATAACTCGGCCAGAAGACTTTTGTATCCCTGATAGTCTGCCCTCCTCCACGCTCGTCGGCGCTCACAGCCCGTGGGAGGCCTTCCCATCGGCCATGGTCATCTCCAACGGTGGATTCAACAAAATCACGGTCGGTTCAGTCAAAAGGAAATTCGATCAACTGATCAGCAAAAGCTCCAACGAAGTCACCACGCTGGATACCACTCACAAAGGATCCTCTCCCATTTCCTTCTACAAGGAGGAGCTCCTCGGCGGGTCACCGAACTCAAGCATCCCGCTTCTCATCCGGGAGAGGATGGAGAACTTCGACGTTCGCAGGATACTCGTGGACCAGGGCAGTTCAGTTGATATCATGTACAACCATTTGTTCGAAACACTGCAGCTGGACGACTCTCACCTTACTCCATACGTTGGATCCGACCTGCAGGGATTCAACGGAGCAGTAACAAGGCCCCGAGGTTACGTAGAGCTCATCGTGACCTTCGGTTCAGGAAAGACAACCCGAGCAATCAAAGCACAGTTTCTGGTAATTGAATGCCCGTCGCTATATCAGTGCATTTTTGGAAGGCCAACCCTGGCAGAGTTGATTGCAGTGCCTTCCACCGTACATCTCAAGATGAAGTACTACACTTCTGAAGGGATGGTCGCCACCCTCCACGGTGACATCGAAGCTGCCCGTCGATGCTTTGAAGCAGCATCAAAAGGACTAAGCACCATCTCAGCAAGGCCGAGGACCTCTGGTCGTCCTCCGTTGCCCAGCAGCTCCGAGCAGCCAAAACCACTCCCCCAGGTCGAATCCATCGACTTGGACAGCCGTTTCAGCGAGGAGGATCACGCCAAAGACCTGACGACTTCCGGCAGCCAGTCCAACAACAGCTGCCATCTCCTACGCCCTATCCCAGATGGCAACTTCGAGATCGTTCCATTCGGAGAAGACCCCCAACGGGGAGTGAAGATCGAAGCAGACCTCCCCGGCCTGGCCAAGAGACAGCTAAAAGCATGCCTCCGGGAGAACGCAGACTTGTTCGCATGGAGCGCTGCTGAAATGCCAGGATTGGACCCCTCTGTCGCTTGCCACCAACTTACAATTGATCCGGCCGTCAAAGTCGTTGCCCAGCGCAGAAGGAAATAGTCCCCGGAGAAGATGGAAGCCGCGGAGAAAGCTTTCAAAGACCTTCTAGAAGCTAGGTTTATTTCTGAGGGCAAATACACTACATGGCTCTCAAATGTTGTACTTGTAAGAAAAAATAATGGCAAATGGAGGATGTGTGTTGATTATACCGATGTTAATAAGGCCTGTCCGAAGGACGCCTACCCCCTCCCCAATATAGATAAGCTCGTAGATAACTCCGCAGGTTTTAAACTTTTATCGTTCCTCGACGCCTACTCGGGCTATAACCAAATCCCAATGGCCGCGAACGATAAAACTTACACGGCCTTCATGACCGAATCGGGCAACTATTACTACAACGTAATGCCCTTCGGACTGAAGAACGCCGGCGCTACGTACCAACGAATGATGAACAAAGTCTTCCAAGGACAAATAGGCGACATGCTCGAGGTATACATGGACGACATGATCGTGAAGTCCCACGAGGAGCTAGACCACGTCGCCCATCTTCGCGAAATTTTCGAGCAAGCGAGAAAGTATCAAATGCGTTTTAACCCAGAGAAGTGCACGTTCGGTGTACGGGCAGGAAAATTCCTTGGCTTCTACCTAACGGAACGAGGAATAGAAGCTAACCCCGACAAATGTCGGGCATTCTCTGAGTTCCCAACGCCCACGTCTAAAAAGAACATCCAGTCTCTCAATGGGGTACTCACCTCATTGTCCCGCTTCGTCGCGAAATCCACCCAACACGCCCTTCCTTTCTTCAAGCTCTTGAGAAAAGAAGCAGCGTTTGAATAGACTGAAGAGTGCGAGGCGTCCCTCCTTCACTTGAAGCAAGCTCTGTCGAAACCGCCTATATTATCACGGCCAGATATCGGGGAAGTCTTGTTCCTATACCTCGCCGTCACTGCCGAGGCCGTTAGCGCCGTTCTCATTCGCGAGAATCCTGGCGGGTAAAAGCCAGTATACTTCACGAGCAAAGCGTTGCAGGACGCGGAGTTGCGATATCAGCAGATAGAGAAGGTAGCATTAGCCCTCGTCAACGCTGCCAGATGACTGAGACACTATTTCTTGGCCCACACGATCGTAGTTAGGACGGAACAGCCCATCAAGCAATTACTGGGCCGGGCAGACATGGCCGGTCGAATGCTCAAGTGGTCGTTGGAGCTGTCCAAATTCGACGTCCGATATGAAAGTAGTAAAGCTCTTAAAGCACAAGCCCTGGCCGACTTCGTGGCGGAAGTAACCTTCTCAGACTCCTCGCCCCACATAGCAAACAGATGGACCATCTACGTGGACGGAGCATCCAGCTCGAGCGGCAGCGGGGCAGGAGTAATTCTGGAGAACGACAAAGGACCATAGTCGAGGCTTCTCTCACATTGTCCTTTCCCACGTCGAACAACCAGGCCGAGTATGAGGCCTTCCTCGCCGGGTTGCGCCTAGCCGAAGACCTAGGGGCTGAAGAAATCGTCATCTGCACGGACTCCCAGCTAGTAGCCCACCAGATATCCGGGGAGTATCAGGCCAAAAACGACAGTCTCTCTGAATACCTCACCCTCGTCAAGGAAAAAATGGCGAAGTTCAGGACGGTAGCAGTAAGGCATGTTCCCCGCGAACACAACGTGCGAGCAGACGTCTTGTCCAAACTAGCGAGCACCAAGAGGAAAGGCGGAAACAGGTCAGTCATCCAAGAGATACTTCCCCAGTCCAACATCGATAAAGGGTCCTCGACCCTACACGTGCACGCGATCGGGGACAGCGACTGCTGGATGACGCCTGTATACAACTACCTCACCAGGGACGAACTTCCGGATGACCCCAAGGAAGCCAGCACCATCAGACGAAGAGCTTGTTTGTACGTCATCCTCGAAAACAAACTCTACCGAAGGGGCTTCTCCATCCCACTACTCAAGCGCATAGAGGAGGAGGTTGTCCCCCACGTATTACGAGAAATCCACGAAGGCATTAACGCCCAGCACCTGGGAGGAAGGTCCCTTGCCCACAAGGCACTCCGGACAGGGTATTATTGGCCAACCATGCAGCAAGACACCAAGGAGCATGTAAAGAAGTGCGACAAATGGCAACGGCACGGGGATATGCACCTAGCTCCACCTAACGAACTGAAGAGCTTGACCTCCTCGTGGCCATTTGCCTGGTGGGGCCTGGACATCATAGGACCCTTCGTAACAGGGTCTAGCCAAAACAAATACCTGATAGTGGGCGTAGATTATTTCACAAAATGGATAGAAGCAGAAGCCTTAGCAAAGATAACGGCCCTCAACATTCTACGCTTCTACAAGCGGAATATCCTTGCCCGTTTTGGGATTCCCCAAGCAATCATCACGGACAATGGAACACAATTCTCGGACAAGAAGTTCCAAGACTTTGTCGCCCATCTCGGAACAAAGCAACACTTCGCGTCGGTAGAGCACCCCTAGACCAACGGGCAGGCGGAAGCGGCCAATCACGTCATCCTTCGTGGCCTCAAACGAAGACTGGATGAAATGAAGAAAGCCTGGGTCGAGGAGCTCCACAGCGTCTTATGGGCATATCGCACAACTCCCCAGTCCACCACCGGGGAAACGCCTTTCTGCTTAGCATATGGCATGGAGGCTGTCTTACCCATCGAAATCCACGTACCGTCCAGAAGGACCGAATCACCTCTAGACGAGGAAATGAATAACGAAGCGATGAGAGAAGCGCTCGACCTCGTCGAGGAAATCCAGACAGGAGCAGCCCTCCGCGAAGCATCTCTTAAGCAAAAAATAGCAATCAGGCACAACGCCAAAGTCTTACGACGAGAGTTCGACGTAGGCAGCCTTGTCCTGCGAAGAAACCATAAGGACTCTCGCGAAGGCAAACTAGCGGCCAACTGGGAAGGGCCATACAGAGTCCGTGCCAAAACGGGAAATGGTGCATACTTCCTCGAAAACCTTAACGGGGAGGCACTCCCACGACCATGGAATGCTGAGAAACTTAAACAATACTACAACTAAAGTAACCATAGGCTTCCTCGGATCGAAGGACCACCTAACGGTCATCATGCTCGTCCAGGTACAAACGACGCATGCACACAAAGTAGAATCCCGCTCAAACAAACAAGCCGAAACTCTGCTCGACGGCGGTCCTCAACCGAGCACCGCCTTCGCCCACGTACCATGATTGGCAGAACCCTAGCTCGCGATGGAACGTTCACGCCGCGACCTCAGGCCTCAATCGCGATCTGAGATCCGCAACCTCGCCAGGACTTTCCCCGGCTATTCGACTAGTTCCCCGCACTGGCGAATTCACATGTAACGAGCTATCTTTCAAAAGAAAGCTCCACTAACGGACACACCCTCCGACGGACAGCCACACATGCACAACTAATATAAAGTACAGCAATAATTTAAAGTACAACAAAAATTGTATAAATGAACCGAGCATTAAATAAAAAGGGCCACAAGGGCCAAAAGACTGTGCGTATTACATAAAAAAGGGGGCCATGCCCCCCCCCAAAAAAACGAATAATTTACAAATTAATCAACGGCACGCAGGCCAGATAAAACACAACAACATCAAAACAACCTAAATCCTCATCCTTCCACATGCTCAGTCGCCTCGGGCTCGGGCTCCTGCTCCTCCACGGGCTGGTCTTCGGTCTGAACCTCAGGAGTGTCAAGAACAAGGCCTGCGGGCAGGACGATGTGATCATCCTCCACTCGTGCAAGATAAAGGATACCATTGGTCGAAATGTCGAGCCCAAGGTTCACCACCCGCAGCTGGGCCACGACACTTCCGAAGGACTCCGATGCCACAACAATGCCGTCCTCCTCGGCCTGCAGTATGCTGGCGACCAGCTCAGCCCGAGTTTTCAACACTTTTATCTCGTCCGGTTCATCAGCACCCGGGGCATTGGCAGCCATTAGCTCCTTGTTCAACTCCTCGGCCGCCTTCTTCTCCGCCTTCAGCTTGGCGACCTCCTCTTTCAGCTTGGTCACCGCCTCTTCGGCCTTCTTCCTAGCCTCACGAGCACCCTTGACTTCTTCCTTTAGGGACGCCTCGGAGGCCCGGGCAGTTGTGAGTTCAGCCTCAAGCACAGAGTCCCCTTCCGCATAAACGACCACCATTTCCAGCATCCTCACCATGGCAGAAGCATCCTGGGCCACCATCGCCCTCTTGCTCGCTCGGTCCATGCTTCCGAGGTTGAGCGACTCTGCCCGCGGAACGTCCAAAGTGTTGCCCTCAAAGAACCTCTGGTCAAGGACGCATGGAGGGAGCTCAAACTTCCCTTTCTCAGGCGCCCGAGTCAGGTCCACGACATTCGACGACCTTTGCCGCTTCGCTCGCCCAGCCAGAGCCAATGGATAGTCCCGGGGAGCTGGAGTAGGAGAAGCAGAGGTCCCCACCGCAGCTTGAGCAAGAGGAAGAGCACGAGCACCACCAAAAGGACGGGCCTTGGGAGGAGCCGCTCCAGCCTTGCCCCTCGCCATGGCGTTCCTCACCACACGATCACGAGCGTGAGGCATCTCACCTGCACAAATGAAACGAACACATTAGCAACGGGGAAGAAAAGGAAATAACACAAACAAAATCTAAGTAACTATGACTACCGAGCAGCTTCTCAGCATCCGCAGGAGTCTTGCACTCCAGCAGTGCCTTCACGTTAATAAACCTGCGCTCAACCCTCTGGCTACCATCCTCCTCGAAGATGGGGTTAGCCTTGCTCGTCCAATAGCTCGCGAGCTGAAAAGAGTTGACCCAGTTCACCAACCTCTCGTAAGATGCGGCATCCTGCCCGCTTAGTGCGCTCGACTCAAAGACATAAGCACTGGGCTTCTTTGAGAAGTGGTCAGGTGTCCAGCGGATTGGGAACTTGTACACTCTCTCCCCGATATACTTCCCTTCCTCGTTAATCAACTCCTCTCCGTTCTCATCCACCTCCACCTCCTAGACGTACACGCTGTCCTGGGCAGCCTCAGACAATGGCTCGATGATGAAGTACCGTCCCTTGAACGTTCGGATGGACTCCGAGAACGGCTTGAACAACTTTTTGGGCTGCTTCAAAGAGACCCATCTGTACCTTTTCCCCGCCAGCTGCCGCTGTAGGTGGAAAACAGCAAAGAATAGAGGAATGGTGGTCCCCAGAGCAAGGTGCTCGCACACCAACTCAAAAGCCCATATAAAGGCCAGCGAATTGGGGCGGAGTTGGGAAGGCGCCAGCTTCAGATGCGCAAACACCGACCGCTAGAAGTCAGTGAAGGGCAACCTCAGCCCCAATTCCTTGAAAGCATATTCATACATCGCGAAGCAGTCCCAGAAGCTCGAACAGACCCGCTCATCCGAATTAGGCAAAAGCACTCTCCATTCACCCGCTGGCCCCACCTCGGTAAAGGCGTCCGCCGCAGACCTAGCAAATGTGGAGATATGTTCGGTAAGCTTGGCCACCTCCCACTCTTCCGGGAAGAACACGTCCACATCCTCTTCCATTACATCCTCCTCCACGACCTCCAAATCCTCTCCCTCCTCAGCTTCGCTCGCTTCCCCCTCGACTTCGCTCGAGGAGTTCGGAGCCGATGAGCTCGAGGATGCAGAACTCGAGGCCGTTGCACTACTGTTCTCCTCGGAGACGGTTTCCTCCTCGGATGTAACGGGGATAACTTTCTTCTCTGGCTCCATCGCCACTACGATTATCTGAAAAAGCAGAGAAAGACAGTGAATTCGACAGGAAATCAAATCCACCCTTCCACCGCTAAGTCAAGTGAAAGGGCGCGCAGAAGGCTAAGGACAACGTCCCCGGCCTAAGCCCTAACATCAATCGAAGAAGGAAAAACCTCCCCGCGAGGAGATGCCCGAGACAAACCAACTTCCCACGAGGAACCTCCCCGCGTTTGTGCCCAGATTCTGTTTAAAGCTCCGCCGGAAACTGCAAAGCTCCACCGGAATCTGGAAACGTTCTACCGGGAAATTCACCAATACATCAGAGGATGATAAGACGCGGTGGTCACGACTCGCAACCACGACGTGAACCACCATGCCCACCGAGCGCGCTACCTACTCCGACGAGATGCTTGATGCAGCAGAAGGGCAGAACCGCCGCCCACCACCAACACTCGCCGGAAATCTACCTAGTTTGTCACCTAAAACTAACCCTAGCCGTATGCGATCTACCATTAACAGTGAGAAAAAGTAAAACAAGTTGGAAATCAGAGAACTTACTTGATTTGAGTAGAAGAGAAAGGCTGCTCAAAACTTGGCACGGTGGTCGGTTGCTCTGAATACAGCGACGGGCAAGAACGCTGATGACGACGAAGAAAAGTCAGAAGGGAAAAAGTGCAAAATGGGACAACCTTCCCCCTTTTATGCTGAGGGGCACGTGCACACACGCGCCCGTAGGTAATAATGACTGCCCACTAGCCATAATTACCTATTAACTGCTATGCAGGGCTCGATGCACACGTGGCAGCCCAACGTTTCCCATTCTGTCTGACGCTTTATCTTCCCGAATACCGGGCAATAGGTTCACGACCACAAACATCACGGACACGGAGGGCCACGGGCACCTCGAGACAATCTTCCACGAGCTGTCCTTAAGTCATCACCCCCTTGCTCGGGAGCAACGACTTGGGGGGCTCCTGTTCTGGGCTGGACCAATGGCTAGAATTGGCCCAATCCACCTCTGCTCCAGAGCGGCCCAAATTGCCTAAGCCCAATCCACAGAGGGGCAAAAGTGATATTTCTGCCCCTCCAACCGGGCAAGGAACGCAACGTTCCTCCTCGGCTTCTATGTCCGTCACGCACGGCTTCTTCGCTGCCCGAACAGCAAAGGACAGGTGCCCGGAACCGCATTTATGCCCGACATAACGACTTGTTTCTGACACCCTGCCCGACATAACGGCTAGTTTGGGCAGTTACCTATTCTTCGGGGAAAACAGTTATTTCGCCCCGAAAATAGGACTGTTGGCCACGTGCTGGGGGCTCTATATAAACCCTATCGCTTGAGAGGGTCAGGTATCACATTTTCACCCTAAGAATACACTTTGTACTTGCCCCTTTTCTATGACCCTTTCTTACTTGAGCGTCGGAGTGCCTTGCAGGTACACCCCCTCCTCTCCTCATTCACGAGCCGAACACTTTGCACGCCTGACGACCAGCTTCCATCCGAGCATCTCGCCATCTGACGACCAGCTTACGTGGACCAGTTCGAATACTTCGGATCATATATATATATATATATATATATATATATATATATATATATATATATATATATATTGCCTTGTGTGATTATAGAAGATTGGGTGACAAACAACCAATGTGCAATTATGGTCGGCTTACTCAACATGCTTAAGTTTGTAGAGAGACAACCAAATCATTGTGAGTTATTGGAGAAATATCTCAGGCAATTAAGGGATCGTCTTCCCATGGTCATGTATCTTCATCTCATGACAAAGCACTCACTGCTCTTGCTGTTGTTGTGCATGCGCATGACCCACATCCTATAATCAAACCTGTTGCTGCCGCACCGGGTGGTTTTCCTAGAGGTCCATATGACATGTCGCTACTTTCACTTTATGCACACCATACTTCTAGGTATGTATGAGAATGAGAGGTAGCATAAGTATTTAATTACTTTTTTAAACATATTTTATACAAATTGTATTGATTGACGTTAATGTTTTTTACGGTACTGTGACACGCTGAAGTGTATAAATCATGATCAGAAGATAGAAAAGTTTCTCCAACCAAATGAATATTGATTTGAGGATGTATTGGAATTATTTGGTATAAAGGACTTTTGTAAGACATCATATGGTTATATTGACCATGGTCTTTTGTCCGCATTTGTTGAGGGATGACACGCAGAGGCGTTGCCATTTCAACTTCCTATTTGTAAGATAATCATCACCCTTAATGATGTAATGTGTCTCATCTATTTTCCGATCACAGGAAGATTGTTGGATAACTTTTTCATTCATGGATCTAAGACACTCGACTTAATGGCGACAAAATTAGGAGTTTATGCGAGAGAGGCTCAAAAGGGGATAGAAGAAACAAAAGGGTGCATTGCTAGATTTTCATTCCTAATGGAAAAATATATTGACCACTTGAATGCAACTCTAAATATGGCGGCATGATGCACATGTTGTTTACTGTGGACAATGTACGACCTATGTCAATGTTGTCTACGCTAAATACTTCATGGACTTAGAGCGGACTCACGAGTACAATTGGGGGGGGCAGCTTTTCATGTACTCCAAGTTAGCCGAAGATAGTAAATGAAAGATGAGACAGACGACTAAATGCAACTATATGCCTCAGGTAATTAATTTACATGTCTGTTTACCGTCGAAATTAGTAAACAACAGCTAGTCTTTCAATTTTATTAAATCTTTGGTTACTTACAGGATCGACTAGATTGATTCTAGAACATGTGTTGTTATTTAGTTTCTTGGTATGTTAAATATGAACATTTCGACAATGTTCTTCAAATTTGTTTAAGGAAGCACTAAAATTCTTTAAATATATGCAGAATTATAGATTGTAAAGTAAATGACTTTAAAGTAAATGATTAGATCTTAAATGTCGAAACTGACTTTAAAATAAATTGCATCAAATGTAAATTATAAGAAGAATCTTAAATAATCTGGTAAAAAGAGTAAAATATGGTATTCACACGTACATTTTCACTCAAGAACACTCTTTTCTCAAGCACAGGTACTTAGAGTAAATTTAGAGTTTTTTTGTACAAGTTTGAACACCCCCCCGAATCCTAACAGCTAAGACTCTATTTATACTAACTCGAAAATAACTGCTATCTAACAGTCTTCTCGCGAGAAAACGTCACGTCTTCAATTTGCATGCATTTCGCTGCTCAAAGCTCTCCACGTGTCTTGAAAACGGATAAAGCCAAAAGACAGTTATCAGCCTTATTTTGAATTGCACTTGTCAAACGCTTCTCCAGGTAAGCTTCTTCGAACTCCAGTCTAGGTCAAAAATATTTCTAAGTCCTAGACTACAACTTTCTTGACAAACAGATCCTTCGTCGAAATGTTCTTTGTATCCCTTTGTCAAAATCAACATATTCTTCTTCAGAATATATCTTTGAATCCTATGACTTACTTTCAACATTAATGTGTCGAAATTCCAGCCAACAAATTGCCCCCCAAAAATGTCATTTTCGACTATATGGAGAAGAAGAGATTTTTTGAAGCATTTCGACACTATAGCATCTTTAGTGCTATGACGCCATGGTCATCATCACCATGCCGCTTCAGAAGTCTAATCAAGACGTGCAGAAACCCAAAATTTAATCATCGCACTCCTATTTCCTAGGAGGTAGTGGGCTATGCCAACTGCAACCGTCCC
The DNA here is from genome assembly GCA_022829125.1 of Lathyrus tuberosus. Lineage (NCBI taxonomy): Eukaryota > Viridiplantae > Streptophyta > Magnoliopsida > Fabales > Fabaceae > Lathyrus > Lathyrus tuberosus. The sequence continues at coordinate 33,424,935 of JALAZF010000006.1, read as the reverse complement.
ATCAATCCTTAATCGATTAACACGTGTCCCGCGATGTTTACAACTATTCAAAGTGGCTGAAATGAAATGTTTCCCTGACTCCATTATAAATACCACATTTCACTTCTTTATTCACTTTTTCACTCTCCTGAACTCCTTTCTTCTCCCTAAAGCGTAAGAGCAATCCTTCATTTTCAAACAAAAAATCAAATTTCTTTCAGTTTCATCATCAATGGCATCCAAGATCAAGAACCCTAAGGATTCCAAGAAACAACCAGCTCTTCCTCCCATTCACGGGATTCTAGGTCCTCAAGTTGTAGGAAATCAACAATATATACCAAAACCTCCTCTTGAAGAAGAAGAAAAGAGGCACATTTATCAATCTCGGGTACTTATTCCTATTTCAGTTTCTAGAAAAATACATGCCCTTGCTAGTCCTTTACCGGATGTTAATACTAATGCTGCAAAATTTATAGAATATTTTCTAACCTATTATAGAACTAAACTCATAGCAAGTAGGAAAAAAAATCTAAGAATAGTATTGAAGTTGTGAATACTAAACCAACTAAGGTAATTGATACTAGGGCAATGTCTTTAACTGAGCCTGTAGAAAGACCCATTAACTTAGATTACATGAGCAACGCTCTTAGATCATTTCGCTCTTGTCCCTTGTCGAAAGACCTTGAGAATTACCTCTCTTGGATGGCGAAGTTAGAGAAGAAGAAAACCAAAATTTGGAAGGATATGGAAATTTTTCGACATGATTCAACTGTCCAAATATGGACCAGGTTACTGCCAGACTATGTTGCTAACCTCCTTGTATTTTTGGGACAGTACACACAAAAATTTTCATTTCCCTTGTGGAATGCTAACCCCGATTTTTTTTGACATCGCTGCAATTATCGGTCTTCGACTAACTGGAGAATCCTTTGATCCAAACCAAATGACGGAAGACATTATAGGCTTCGACGATAATCGAGCCACTTTCACCCATTATATCTCTGACCATCATAAGAAAGACAGTGAAGAAGTATCTGATGAGGAACATATTTTTTCCTTGCTCTTTGATTGTCCTGCTGCGTTTTTTGCTCGAGGTCTTTGCAAGTAGCGAAGAAGTTTCTGACAATGGCTAACCAACTACATGTTGGACGAAAACTCTGCCTTAACCAATTGATTCTAGGTTGCCTGTATGAATCTTTAGGGGAAGGCATGGAACTCCTTAAAAAGATTTAACTTGGGTCGAACTTAAATCTAGTTGGTCCATTTTGGATACTTCAGCTATGGCTTAATGCCACCTTCAAACCCTCATTGTCGACCCGTAAGACAGTCAATGAAGAAACTGACGAGATCAAGAACAGACAGGTCGAAGGGACACACCTCTTCTAGTTGACTCCTAGTGACGAAGGCCTAAATCTTCAGAGGAATTTCACTGAGTATTTAATGATGTATGCCAAGCACTACAATTTTACTCTTTATATGGCTTCTTTCTCCAAAAGGACTCATGGCCCAGAATGGTTTACCATAAAATTTCCTCCTATGTCAAAAGATTAAGAAGCATAATCTTTAGCCATATGAGAGGCATTTCTTTCACCCTGAGTAATTACAACAAGACTTCGACCTTCCAAAAATCAAGTAATCCTCATCAGCTACCAACCAAATCTTATCTCTCGACAGTTTGGTATTAACCATATCTTACCCAAACCTCTTTTTCTAAAGAAGAGCTCTGTCATTCTTTATAACATGTACTTTACTCAAGCTCAAAGCAATGAAGAAATGTCTCAGTACAATGGCATTACTCAACTCACTCCTATTCCTTTCACACCATCTTACTTTTGTTCCCAAGAATATGATACTTGGTGGAAACAATATTATTCTATAGAAATGTTTGATGTTAATGCCTTCAGTCAACACTTAACATCTGCTTTTGCTCTTATACATGACATAACCAAGAAAGGTACTTCGACTCACATCAAGGAAATTCAAAAATTTCAAAAATACTTTGAAATTGCCTACAGACCTGATGACCTTAGTCGAACCATCCGTGAAGTAGCAGTTACTTTGAGAGAGAAATTTATGAAGAAAATCCCAGATTTAAAACTACCTTCGAACATAAAACATGAACACATGTATGAGTTAGCTTTTAACTTACATCCACCAAGATTCCCTCGACTACCAATGTCTGATTTTGGTGTGGCTTTTAGCCCTCCGTTTCCCGACTGGTTCGTCTGTGGGGACTTTGTGAAAATCCTTTGACAAGACTCTTAAAAACTGGCGAAACGGGTGGTTCCGACTAAGCATACTCTAGACAGTTTCCAAGGACATCTTCATATTGGCATAGAGGATGTTCAAGTACTCTCTCCCATATATGAAGGTGTGGAATAAGAGGAATTTTCAATTTAATTTATTTTTCTTCTAATAGCTTATTGACATCTTTTTCACTTGTGGCAATTGCTTTTATCTCTTCCTATTTTAGTCGTCGAAAGAAAACAACTAGAAAAAGGCCCAACAAAGAAAATTGCTAGCTCAACCAAAGCAGAAGGTCAAGAAGAAGAAAACACCGAACCAACAACAAATGTACACTTTCTATTTTTCCTTATTTTTTTTGATGTATTATCTTAATATTCTAATGTCTCTTATTATTTTCATACAAATCTAAAACCTCCTTCAACTCTAAAGAAAGAAAGGCGAAAGAACCTCAGGTTCAAGTAGTCGAATCTGACGATGACGACCTTTCGCCAGACACTTCTAAAGTCGTCAAGAAGAAGAAGAAGGGGAAGGTTTCCAACACTACTTCCCAACCAAAAATCAACACCATTAAAATCAAAACCAAGAAACCCATTACTCCAAAGGTAATCGAAGTCAATCCTAAATTGGCTACCAAAAGTACTCCTTAACGGCTTAAAAGTGATAATTTCTGCCCTGGTGCAGAAGGTCCTAAGGTAATATAATTTTATCTCAATTGTTCTTAACCATTTTTCCTCTTTTTTTTTTTATTTTTGACTTATCATAATTCAACTTCTTTGCAGGGTGGCACAAATTATGTCGAACAATCAAGCATCAAACAAACTATCCCTGAGAGCACCAACACTCCTTTGCACCAACCCACATCCAACAAGGATTCGACCAAAGGATCCATGGGCGAAGTAAATAAACCCACTGAAGAACAACAGGAAAACTCGCCCCCAAGGAAACCACCCAACATTCTTAGACCACTGATTATGAAGAAGAAGAACATCAATCCATGGAAATCGAAGAAACCACAAACATCCAAAACCAAGAGGAAGTTGTTCAAGAAAAAACTGATGATTCTTTTCCAGAAATCAACCAAGGCGATAATGCCCCAGATGAGGAAGAATACTAGGAAGAAGGTCAACCCATGTTCGACTATGTGCACAACCCTGAGGATGAAGAAGAAGAAGAAGGGGAAGAAGAAGATGATGCAGGACTAAACGAAACACCCAAGACTAACCAGGCCTCTGAGACTGTCAAGGAATCTAAAGCTCATTTTACCGGAACAAACACTACTCTCTCCCAGGAAGAACTAGACAATTTGAAGAAAAACAAACCAGCAGAGTACTTGAAGGTAATTCTAAGTACAAGGGGCAGTTTGATTGACAAATGTTCTAGCTCTTCGACTGTCTCTAGTGGTCAGTCTGCAAATGTGCCTATTGACGAACTGATCAAGAAAATAAGGAGACATCCTTTGATGTTGATCTACTCAAAGTGTTAGAAGATATCTCTTTAACCTGCTTTGGAATCAAAGACCTCTTGAAGCAAGTCGACATTTTGACTACCCCTCCAAAAATTGCATACGTAATCATGGAACTTGGATTGCTTATCGAACACATCACTGCAGACCTCAATCGTCGAAGAGATATTTCAAGCAAAATTCAGAATAAAATGGATAGTCAAACGGCTGAATGGGACGCTACAAGTGAATCAACCAACAAGGTCACGGAAATAGAGAAAGGCTTCGAACAAAATCAGGCAGAAGAGTATCAAGAAGAAATTCAGAAGCTCGACCGCCAGGAGCTCGAAAATGGAATTCAGGTAGGACAACATCATGTCGAACGGGCTCAGGCTTTGGGAGCAGAAATTGACACCCTCAACTCAAACAAGTCCGTCATCGAGTGCCACTTGATGATTTCAAAGTCGAAATATGAACGCATGAAAGCCTCTCTTCCTTTTTAAGTACTTTGTTTGTTAACGTTGGTGTTGTAATTTGTTCGAATTTATTTCAAACTCTGGTTTTGTAATATGATGACTTAGCCATTTTGGCATCTGAATTTAAATACCATTTTGTCTTTAATTTTAGATAGGAATTATTATGTTATTATCTTGACTTCCTGAAGCGCGGGCCTATATCTTATCAAATATTTCCCATCCACTTTCAAGAGTCTTCGATCTTCAGATACCTCCTTGATTTCTTATGCATTATTAAAAACGGTTGAACAATTTGGAATGGACCTTCCCATTTTGGGGACCATTTACCCAATGTTTTATCCTTTTTATCCATGGGTAGAATAATTTTCCACACTAAGTCTCCAGTCGAAAATGACTTGACTTTAACCCTTTTATTGTATGTTTTTTCTACCCTCTTTTTCTGCCTCTTTAATAATTCTAAGGCATTTAATCTTTCTTCGTTCAAATCGACTAGTTCATCTAACATCATGTTCCAATAAACTTCAGATGGAATTTCATTCTTTCTTTGAATCTTAGTTGATTGAAGATATATTTCGATCGACAACACTGCATCATGTCCATAAGTCAGTCGAAAAGGCGTAGAATTAGTAGCCTCCTAAGGGGATGTTCGACAAACCCACAAAATCTGGTATAATGTCTTATGCCAATTTCTTGGCTTTTTCCCCACATGCTTCTTTATTAAACCAATTACAATTTTATTTGTTGCTTCGACTTGACCATTCGCCTGGGCATATTAAGGTGTAGACGTCAACAACTTGATCCCTACTTCTTTAGCGAAATCCTGGACCTTTCAACCAGTAAATATTGATCTTTGATCATTTGTAATCGTTTATGGGATCCAAAATCTATAGATTATGTGCCTTTGAATGAATTTGATCACAACTTCTTGATCAACATTCGCCAAAGGAATGGCTTTGATCCACTTCTTAAAGTAATCGATGCCCACCAAGATATACCTATGAATTTTAGAAGACGCTGGATGAATTTCACCAACTAAATCCAAAGCCCCCCTAAAAGGCCAAGGATTCACATTGGAATGCAGTTCGCTTGCAAGAACGTGTTGTATACCCGGACGCCTTTGGCACTCTTGACACCCTTTGGCGAACTCAATGCAATCCTTAAGCATAGTAGGCCAATACATTCCTTGTTGAAACAAAAGCCACTTCCTCTTTGTAACAGTCTACAGATAGTGGAGTCTTCTTCCTGGATTGGTATCCCCCAGATGTAGGTGAGTTGCACCAAACCGGGTTAACAATTACTGTGTTCTTTATCATTCTGTAGATTTATGTTTTCTGTTTGGGTTTATGATAAACATGTTGGATCAGATGTCGTGACATCTGTGAGTGTGCAGTTCTGATATTCAAGGTATCAGTTTGTTGTTGCGCCTCTGAGTTTAAATGATTATGTAGCACAATGTCTTGACATGTGTTAGGACATCTGCTGTCTCCATAGGCCAGAATTTCAACGCGGTTTTAGTTCTGCAAAGCCGAATTCTATGTCTGATGAAGAATGAGAGTTTGAACATCAACATGTATGTGGTTTTATTCGATAATATGTAGAAGATAATGTTTAAAATCATATTGCTAATGAGACACATGCAAAAACTTTGTGGGAGAAGATAGAGTCCTTGTATGCCTCTAAATTAGGGAATAATAAATTGTTCTTATTGAATAGCTTCATAAGTTTGAAGTATAAAGAGGGGACTTCTATTTCAGATCACTTGAGTGAATTTCAAGACCTCCTTGATCAGATGTCAGGAATGAGTATCAAATTTGATGATGAACTTTTGGGACTATTTATTTTTCTATCTTTACCAGAGTCTTGGGAGAAATTTTGGGTTTGTATCCCAAGTTCTGCTCCTAGAGGTGTTTTTTCTTTGGAAACGGCTAAGGGTGGTATTCTTAACGAGGAGATGAGAAGGAAGGCAAATGGTTCTTCATCTCAACCTGAGGTACTTGTCACTGAAAATAAGGGGAGAAGTCATAAAAATAAACCGAAAGGTGGTAGAGAGAATAGCAGAAGCAAGTCCAAGCCGCGATACAAGAATCTGGAGTGTCATCATTGTCACAAAAACAACAAGGAAGGATTCATCTCTCTTGACCCTAAGAGTGGATCCAATCTAATTGAAGAATTATTGAGGTAAATAAGATTTGTTCAGAGAAAGTCTTAGTTACTTGAGTCAATGGTGGAAACCTTGGTATCTTAACATTGTCCTTGAAGAAGATACTTGCAAAAAGATTGAATACTTTATAAGTGTTCATGACATGATCTGGTGGATCTCAGCTACAACAGTGAAGAAGGTTTATTGGACAAGGATTTAAGATCAATTGCTATTTGTGGAATCCACAAGTATTTAATTGATTATCCTTGAAAGTCAAGATTGCTGATGTTCAACAAGATGTTGGAACATCTCATCATCAAAGTTTGTGCAGAATCATGGGAGGGGTACTGCCTACGCTTTAGCATCTGTTTTAGTCTTAGGTAGTGACCTAAGAAGTGGCTTCAGTCAGGTGTGACAGAAGCACGTGTTCTCTAGAGAGTTTCCTGGCAAGAAACTAGTCTGGACTTTGATGTTGTTGAAGATGAAGATGAAGACATCATAATCTTGATGGTTACAGCTTGGATCAATTTATTTCTGATCTAGGTGCTTTGGAGCATGTATCTTGCTCTTTTTGTTGAAGGTCAAAGGTAAGTGGCAGTTATCTCTGACTTTCTACAGTCTGCTCTACTAAGGAAAGTGGCATTCTTTGGTATGGCTATGGTGTAGTCTTGGACTACTTATTTTCTGAAGATTCAGACGTGGCAGGTGTGGAGTCTTTGGAGTTTCAAAGCAGGATGGAGGTTGTCTACTCAAAATTGGTTGTTGAATCAAGTCTATGAGAGCATGTAACTCTTGTTCTGTGAAGGGAGGAGGTTCTTCTAAGTGGCAGAAGGAGGAGCTGAATTCAACAGTTGGATGTCATATCAAAATATTCTGACATCTAGCTTAACATCAGAGGTCTCAGCTGGTGATATGGCACATCAGCTTAAGATAAGGTGATCTACAGGAGAATATAAGTTATGGATTCTTCAAAAAGGTCTATCTCATGCAGTTTGCAGGAGCTGTGGATGGGAAGATGTTACATAACTAAGAGGCTTGGTGGATCCAAGATGTCTTGCTATGGGGCAAGTAGTTCATGTGACTTGAAGGTCTGATTTCATTAGTGGATCAGTGTATCTTGTTGGAGTTCTGAAGATGAATGAGGTCAATCAAAAAGTGGCATTGGGTTGGTTTTACAATGCGCATTCAAGCAGGATGCTTGAAACTAATTGCCCTTGTGCAGAAGAGTAGTTAGTTGAAAAAGTAAGGAGGTTCTGGTTCTCAGGGAGCTTGTGGCAGAAGTTCTGAGTTGAGGATGGAAGTATACCTTCTTTTGGTGGATGAGAGTTTATTTTTCTCTGGGTTTCTGAAGTTTTCTTTGTTCAAACTGGTGGCACAATGTTGTGTAAAGATCTTCAGTATGGATTACTATGCTGATAGTAAGTTCAGTGGTGGAGCATATCAAGAACCATGGTGTGTAGTGTCTGTGATGTGTGGAAGATGTCCTAACTGATGTTAGAACATCTTTGGGTTAGTTATCCTTGGTGGAGGATTTCAGGTTCTGTGAGGAACTGGTTACTTGCATTGTGTCTAAGAAGTATCTACATTGTCATACGGGAGAATGATGGAGTAGAAGAATTGTCTTGGAAATCTGATGTAAGGTTTTTGGAAGACTGAAGTGGATCATATGTTGATTGCATGAAGGTCTGGTTTCTGATGGGTTCAGAAGTGGATATTCACTAGAAATTCAGAAGTATTCCAGGTTATCATACGGGAGAATGATAAGGAATGACTGTCTTGGATTGTGAGGTGTCTATCTCAATTGCTGGCTGGGTAAGGTCAGTGGAAAATCTTGCGAAGGGGATGTTGCCCCTGGCTGCAAGTCATGCTAGTAGTGGATCAGTTTAGCAGCTGTGAAATTCTGGAGCATGCATATGATAGCTGACATTGTTATAACAAACTAAGAGGCCATGTGCGTCTCTTTGAGGAATGTGACGCATTCTGATTCAATTGGTTTGTGCCTCAAGCAGCTGAAGGTCTATACATGAGAATTTAAGAGGAGTTCATGTGGTGTGTAGATGGTTGTAGGATGGGGGGATCAATGGGACTTTGATCTCAAGCCAAGAGTTTGTTATGGTTGGTATACATTTCCTCACGGGTAGCATGATGGTGATCATGTGTAAGTGATTATTGGTTCTTGTCAGAAGAAGCAATAAGAGAGTTGATGATTGTGTTCAGCTGGTAAGTTGAAATGAGGGTGCGCTCTTGAAGACATGAAGATGCGTCTTGTGTTTTCCTTTCATTAGCTTGGGTGTTATGTGGAGGAGCACTAGTTACATTAGATAGGGGGAGATGCCCCTTGATCTAAGATGAATTACTGCGAGGATCCAGTTGAAGTTCCATTTTGCATTTATGCGTCAATCAAGCTGAGATTTCAAGGAGGATGTCTTGACATTTTTGTATTGTTGCAAGTTGTGGGAGACTTGGAAGTGCAAGTTAAATGGTTCTTATTGGATGCTTAAGAATCATTGATTGAGTCCGGGGGAATTTATTTTTCGCTGCAGACTGTGATCACAAGACTATGAAGTTATTCGTCAATACAAAAGTTTTCTTGATGGACAATGTCTGACATGATGTCAGAACATTGTTAAGGACATGCACTATGAGAAATTGGTCTTTTGGACGGTGGATGTTGCATTATACGCGTGCTAAACACGTTCATCGTTACTTGCATTATTGTTGGACGGTTTTCTTGAAGAAGAAATAGTCAAAGCATTCTTAGCCGGTGCGCATTGGGTTTTGGTGAAGTTACAACCTTAAAGTAATAACCGCATTGAAGTTTCAATAGATCGTTACATTCGAAGAAAAGTTCTTGGTTATTTAAGGGTGTTCTTGGAGCAGTTTGTTTCAGAATTGGGATATTCATTGTGGTATGGTCAAAATGTCTTTTGTTCAAGTCTGGATAAATGTTGGTTGGGTATGGGAATATCTTGGTTTCTTTTGCCAATTTTTGGCTAAAAAGGAGGAGTATAGGTCACTGAGTCAGGGGATGCAGGGGATGCATGGGTTGTTCTTACAGTTGCTCTGCAAGGATGATAAACAAGATGTTATAACATCCTGTCTGTGTGTAATTTTCCTGGTTTACTACTTTCCTCAAGGATGGCAGTAACGTCTCACTGGTTAAGGGGGAGTCAGAGTTATCTTCTTCCTCATGTACACCAACATAGACTCGGTTTGCACAGTATTCCAATCATATCCGCCACTCAAGGTGAAAAGACGTCCAAAAAGTGTTTTAGCCAAAATTTGTCAAAAGGGGGAGATTGAAAGCACCTTTGGTTTGACAAAATTTTGGTAAAACACATTATTGATAAAGATGAATGAATCTGGACTGAACAAAGATGTCGAAGAAGATGTCTAACCTGAAGTCATGACATCCTGAAGTACTGCACTGATTTAGCAAGTGTCAAATCTGTAACAAATCAGCCAAGAGATAATGCGCATGGATTAAGGAATTAGAAAATAGAAGACTGAAGCCCAAGGAAGCAGAAGCCTATAAATAGAAGACTTAGACCTATGCTTGAGTACGCCTTTTTGTAACCTTGTGTTCTTGCGTAAGAAACAAGGGTTTAGGGTTTTGAGAGTCGTTGGCTCTCTAGGTTATAAGTCTCCCTTTGTATCAATTGATACATTGTGGTAGATATAGGTGTCACACAGATCCATAAGCCTTGAGGTATTGGATTGTGTATTGTTCTTGGATGAAGCTTTTAAGCAAATCCGAGTTAGCTTGTTTGTTAAGAAAGCTTGACAGATTTCTGTATTGACAAGGATGATGTAGAAATCACAGTTGGTGATTAAGGGAAGTGAGTGGGGTATCTCATATCAGGGTTGTAAACGTTTGAGTTTAGCCTTGGTAAAGATGTTCATTGGGTAGATGTTAGGTATGAATTTGTAAACAGGGGAGTTTAACTTTGTAACAGTCTACAGATAGTGAAGTCTTCTTCCTGGATTGGTATCCCCCAGATGTAGGTGAGTTGCACCGAATTGGGTTAAAAATTACTGTGTTTTTTTATAATTGTGCAGATTTATATTTTCTGTTAGGGTTTATGATAAACATGTTGGATCAAATGTCGTGACATATGTGAGTGTGCAGTTCTGATATTTAAGGTATCAGTCTGTTGTTGCGCCTTTGAGTTTAAATGATTATGTAGCACAATGTCTTGACATGTGTTAGGACATTTGCTGTCTGCATAGGCCAGAATTTCAACGCGGTTTTAGTTCTGCAAAGCCGGATTCTATGTCTCATGAAGAATGAGAGTTTGAACATCAATAGGTATGTGGTTTTATTCGACAATATGTAGAAGATAATGTTAAAAATCATATTGCTAACGAGACACATGCAAAAATTTTGTGGGAGAAGATAGAGTCCTTGTATGCCTCTAAATTAGGTAATAATAAATTGTTCTTATTGAATAACTTCATAGGTTTGAAGTATAAAGAGGGGACTTCTATTTCATATCACTTGAGTGAATTTTAAGACCTCCTTGATCAGATGTCAGGAATGAGTATCAAATTTGATGATGAACTTTTGGGACTATTTCTTTTGCTATCTTTACCAGAGTCTTGGGAAAAATTTCAGGTTTCTTTCACAAGTTCTGCTCCTAGAGGTGTTTTTTCTTTGGAAATGGCTAAGGGTGGTATTCTTAACAAGGAGATGAGAAGGAAGGCAAATGGTTTTTCATCTCAACCCGAGGTACTTGTCACTGCAAATAAGGGGAGAAGTCATAAAAATGAACCAAAAGGTGGTAGAGAGAATAGCAGATGCAAGTCCAAGCCGCGATACAAGAATCTGGAGTGTCATCATTGTCACAAAACAGGACACTTACAAAAGTATTGTTATCAGTGGAAAGAGATAACAAATGCAAAAAGGGTAAGTCTAAACAAAAAGACCATGAAGATCATGATGATGATCGTGTTACTACTGCTACTAGTGATGATCTTGTTATTCTTCGTGATCATGAGTCTATTAATCTTGTATCAGACGAGAGCATGTGGATAGTTCACAGTGGTGCTACATTGCATGTTGCACCAAGGAAGGATTTCTTCACATCTTATACTTCTTGTGATTTTGGAGTATTGAAGATGGGTAATGATGGTGTATCTAAGGTAATTGTTGTTGGTGATGTTTGCTTGCGAACCAACATGGGAGTGCAATTGTTGCTTAGAGGTGTCAAACATGCTCCAGATGTCCGCTTTAATTTGATCTCTGTGCGTATGCTAAATGATTGTGGTTATGATAATCACTTTGGTTATAGAAAGTGGAAACTCATCAAACGTAACTTGGTTATGGCTATAGGGGAAAAGCTTTCTAAATTATATTGGACAAAAGCTTTGGTTGATAGAGACAGTGTGAATGCTATCGACATGGGAGCATCTTTGTGGCACCGAAGACTTAGTCATATTAGTGAAAAGGGGCTGGATATTTTGGCCAAAAAGGATTTTCTTCCTGGATTAAAGAATATAGATTTGGAGAAGTGTTCTCATTGCATGACTGGTAAACAGACTAGAGTATCTTTCAAGATACACCCTCCTTCAAGAATGTCAAAGTTGTATCAATTGGTACATTATGATGTTTGTGGTCCATTAAAGGTAAAATCCTTTAGTGGTGCACTTTATTTTGTTACCTTTATGGATGTTTGCTCTAGGAAACTATGGGTTTATGCCCTGAAGACAAAAGAGCAAGTTTTGGAAAAGTTTAAAGAATTCCATGTTTTGGTTTAGAGGTCCACAGGCAAGAGACTGAAATGTGCTCGTTCAGACAATGGTGAAGAGTATTATGGACCATTTGATTCCTATTTCAAGCAGCATGGTATTGTACATGAAAAGACTCATCCTAAAACTCCTCAATAGAATGGTTTAGCAGAGAGGATGAATCGAACACTAATTGAGAGAGTAAGGTGTATGCTCTCTGAAGCTAAGCTACCTAATCATTATTGGGGCGAGGCACTATACACATCAATGCATGTTCTTAATCTCACTCTTACTGTTGCTTTGAACAGTGAAGTTCCAGACAAAATTTGGTTTGGAAAGAATGTCAAGTATGATCATTTGAGAGTCTTTGGTTGTAAGGCTTTTGTGCATATCCCAAAAGATGAAAGATCCAAGTTGGATGCAAAGTCAAAACAATGTATCTTTATTGGCTATGGGCAATATGAGTTTGGCTACAAGTTGTATGACCCCGTAGGGAAGAATCTTATTCGAAGCCGCGATGTGGTGTTTATGGAAGACAAAACTATTGAGGATACTGAGACGGTAGAGAAGACTACACCCAAGAAATATATTAGTTTTTCTAAAGTTTATCCAGTTCGATTACCTAGGCATAATCTGGATGTTATAGGTGGTGATGATCAAAATGGTGAGTCATATGATTATGTTGATGATCAACAACTTGGAGATGAGGTAAATATTCCAACTAATGATGGTGAAGGGGTGAGCGATTTGTCATAGGATGAAAATCTTGGTGAAACTCCATAATCATCTCAAGTTCAACCTAGGAGGTCTAACAGGCAGAGACAACCTTCTACAAGGTATAATTCTGATGAGTATATGACCTTGACTGATGAGGGTGGACCTGAGTGTTTCCAAGAGGCCATGGAAAGTGATGAAAATTAAAAGTGGATGGATGCAATAAATGATGAGATGAAATCATTGCACGATAATCACATTTATGATTTAGTGAAGTTGCCTAAAGGCAAAAGGGCTTTGGAAAACATATGGATTTATTGAGTTAAACATGAGAGCAACTCTACGTCTCCAAGATATAAATCTAGATTAGTGGTGAAAGGTTTCCGTCAAAGAAAGGGTGTTGATTTTAATGATATTTTCTCACCTGTTGTAAAGATGTCATCTATTAGAACCGTGTTGAGTTTGGCTGCTACTCTTGATTTAGAGGTTGAGCAAATGGATGTGAAAACGACTTTCCTTCATGGTGATTTGGAGGAAGAGATCTACATGAAACAACCCGATGGTTTTGAATTTAAAGGTAAAGAAGATTATGTGTGTAGATTGAGAAAGAGTTTATATGGGTTGAAGCAAGCTTCAAGGCAGTGGTACAAGAAGTTTGAGTCTGTCATGTGTGATCAAGGATACCAGAAGACTACTTCAGATCATTGCGTCTTTGTTAGGTAATTTTCTAACGATGACTTCATAATCCTGGTGTTATATGTTGATGATATGCTTATTGTAGGGAAAATTATTTCTAACATTAATATGTTAAAGAAGCAATTGGGAGAGTCATTTGCCGTGAAAGACATGGGAGCAGCTAAGCAAATTCTTGGAATTAGAATCATGTGTGATAGAAAAGAGAAGAAACTTTGGATGTCACAAGAAAATTATATCGAAAGAGTGCTGCAAATGTTCAATATGGAAAGTTCTAAGTCGGTAAGCACTCCTCTCGCTACTCATTTCAAGTTGAGTTCTAATCAAAGTCCTTCAAGTGAAGATGAAGTGTTTGATAGGAAATGTGTTTCTTATGCATCTGTTATGGGTAGTTTGATGTATGCAATGGTTTGTACAATACCAGATATAGCACATGTTGTTGGTACAGTCAGTAGATTTTTGTCAAATCCAGGTAGAGAGCATTGGAATACGGTAAAATGGATTTTAAGATATCTTCACGGTACTACTTCTATGAGGATTTGTTTTGGGGGAGATAAGCCTACTCTAGTGGGGTACTCTAACTCTGTTACGGCTGGAGATATTGATTCCAGAAAGTCCACTTCGGGCTACAGGATTAAATTTGCAGGGGGAGCTGTTGCTTGGCAGTCCAAATTGAAAAAGTGTGTAGCACTATCTACTACAGACGTTGAGTTCATTGCAATTACCGAAGCATGCAATGAGTTACTATGGTTGAAGAAATTTTTGCAGGAGCTTGGTTTTGTTCAAGACAAATATGTGTTATTTGTCGATAGTAAAAGCGTTATTCATCTTGGTAAGAATCCGACTTTTCATAGTAGGTCCAAACACATTGACGTGAGATATCATTGGATACGTGATGTTTTGGATGCTAAGGTGTTGGAGTTAGATAAAGTTCATACAGATGATAATGGTTATGATATGATAAATAAAGCATTACCAAGATGGAAATATAAAGCTTGTTGTGATATCGCCGTTTTGGCGATTTCCTCCACATAGTTGTGAGGGGGAGATTTGTTGGGTTTGGACTCCCTTCCTATGTGGAGAAAGACCCAAATATGAATAACCCATTTGTCTCACTTATTTATACGGAGAGGATCAATTTAGAGTTGGGAGAGATAGAGAAAAATAAGGATTCAAAAAGAGAGAAAAGAGGATAGAAACTCATTCCCGTTTTTCTGCAACTAGTCTCACTAAATCGACGATCTCCGAATCGTTAACTGTTAGATCGAGCTCAAATTTGGTGGGAAGATTTGTAACACATATATCTAACTTTTGACCATTCAGAATTACACTACTACAATTTTAACTTTTAATAGCAATAATTTAATAGCACTTTTTTTATAAAGTGCTATTAAAATTATCCAACAAAGACTTATAATAGCAGTTTTTCATCGGGTGCTATTATAGGTTATTACTAAAAAAAATATAAAAAAAATTAATAGCACTTGTACGTGGAACGCCAACCAAGGCTATTTCTATAATAGCGCTTACCCAAAGTGCGCTATCATAAAGTTTCCAACGAAATTTTTTAAGAATACGGCCAATGTAAAGGTTGCGTGTTCGAAACAGGCTGACAACAATAATAATTTTAGAGTATTCAAATTTTTTAAGTAATATTTCTCTTTTCTTATAAATTTTTTTAATAAAAAGTGGTACAATTATTTTATTCGTAGAACTCTGAACTCTCCCATCAACCTCTCCAATATCCATCCTTGTTGAAACATCTCTCTCACATGAAACCTCATATCACTCTACATCAACAACTTCCCACTATACGCAACATCGACGCAACGCTGACCTAGATCGTGACACTCATTTATAGTCGCAACTATGAAAGTCAATAACTTCGATAACGACGGCTTCTCACCGCACTCGCAATTCTCGACGGTGATTAAATCCGAACAAAGCTCCTCAAGCTTATTCCGAATAAGCTTCCATTTTTCGGCGAAGACTCTAATGGACAGGGAAAGAGTAATGAAGAAATGAGTTCTACAGCTCGCCGGAGATGGGAAGCTCCAGTAGGTACTCCCCTGCCAGTTTGGTTTCTCTGTCTAATTCTTCATTACCCATTTCCATCCTCAGTGGTTACTGAGAATTACCATTTTCTCACCCTCACCCTCAATGGGTCCTTCATTGTTTTTTTTTTCAAATCTAGGGTTAGGAGTTTAATTGCATGGTCACTTCTCTAAATCTTCTCTATGAAACCATTGACATTTGACATTCTCTGCGAGATTCGTAACCACAATCTAAAAAATTTAGGGTTAGATGTTAGATGTTAAATTGATTGTATATACCTTGTCAGTTGCTTACAAGAATGTTGTTAGAGGACATATGGTGTCATGTAGGATTCTTTCCTCAATTGAACAAAACGAGGAAACATATTTGATTAAGGAATGTAGAGAAAAAGTTTAATCTGAGTTGTCTGATGTCAGTCAGCAATGATGTTTTTTTTTGCAAAGAATAGTCAAATGATGTATTTTTCCATTACTACATAAAGATTACAATCAGCAAGCTGCTTAAATAAAATAAATTTTGTAATATCACATCTAAATGATACAATACATGGCAATCAATATCACCATTGAGGCTATACACTATAGCCAAGCCTCTCTACAAGCTCAATTCTCTAAATGTTATCACAATTACACTTACCCAAGACTAAAAAAACAACACAACACTTCTCTTATATCCCTGCAAAAGCATTACCAGCAATAGTTATTTTGGTTATTGGTCTGAGTGATGTCATTGGCTAGCAGACCTTTGTTATTAACCGTAGCTCAAGCGAGAATCGGAGGACTTCGTGGATGTCTGGCACCGAGGAATACAAATCTCGCAACTATTACCTCTTACGACAAAACGAAGAGAGCAAAGTGACTCTCCTGTTGAAGTTGGGTCAGGTGAAATATTTACAAACATCAAAGTCTTTGAATCTCCACCAAGACATGGCTGGAGAAGGGTTGTCAGTTTGGAATTCCTGAAGGGGACATGATCCTTTTTTTATGGCTGTGATTGATGAGCATCGCAGTCCTTCTTCATCTGGTGAATCTTATGTCATTTACTACAAAATGTAAGCAATTTTGATTTTGATTCTCCCTGTTTTGTTTTGTTTTATTTTTTGAATTGAATTTTGAATGTCGATGTTTCAATTTACCTTTCATTGCAATGTAGGAATGATGTCTATCATGGTTATATGGCAGATTTTAAGAGTGAGGATGACAGGAAAAGTATGTTGATCAGTCCTTGAAAGCTTATCAGGTACAATTTCTCACTGGTAGAATATAATTTATCTTGAATGTTATGTTGTTTAGTATGATTCAAAAGGTCATCAAGCTTTTTGTCCTTCATGATTATGCTTGGATTTGATTACTTAACATTCATATCCATTACAAACAACACCTATGTTATTGGTTTAAGAGGTGCAACCTCATTTACTTGAAAACACTCCATTGTGTTAGAGGGAAGGTCAAATTATTAATTGAATTTCAAGAGTAATTTTACAAATGTTCATATCAGTATTGAGTTGGGTTGGTTGGGATATGAGTAATTACAGGTTAATTTTCTATTTTGTTTTGGTTACTCGTATTGCAATTTATGGTTTTGTTGTTACTATGGTGCCATTACATAATTTATTTAAAATAAATGAGCATTCAAAATATCAAGGTTACTTGCAAGTATACATATAGAGTATTTGAACTTGATTAAGGCTATCTCTAAGCTAGTTCATATATATATGATAAGTAATCTTATTGAATTTTTTTTAGCATTTGTTAGTTTAATGGGTTGAATTGTGAACTTTGATTATTTTAGTTAAAGTTATCCTTAAATTCATAGGGTTGTTTTTTAACTTGTTTAAAGACCAATACTATCGCATCGAAATAGCTTATACTTGCACGTCATCAATCTTTTGTTCCGCACTAGAACAAGACATAAAGTGAAAATGATAACTTTTAAAAACTAAGGCATATTTAACCATAATATTTCTATTTTAATTTTTTTTTATGATAAGACAAAAATATTAATTAAATCCTTAAATATCACATGTGATATTCTTTTTGATGTTGAAGAAATCATGTGCCATAAATTTAATACTAACATTTTTTGCATGTCTTTTAGCTAGCTGGAGCCATAAATTGCAGAAAGTTGTGTCTAATGTTAAAACTCAATGGAGGCTGGTGACTTGATACCAATTACCAATTACAGGTGTGAGTCCACAACAAGTGCACTTGGGCACTAAATTTAGTAAATATACATGTCACACTCCATCTAACAACACTCTGAATTCCGAAGTCTATGTTTGTTCCATGTATGTTTCACGTAAGTACTCTCTATCATGGTTGAAACGAATAAACTTTTCTTAAATTGGTAGTTCAAAGTAGCAGTCAACATAGTACTATTATGGTTCATCATTGAATTAAAATCATTTTGACATAAAACTGGTATGGTGTTTTTCAGTTTTCTTTTTTTTTTCATTACTTTTCATAAATTAATACAGAAAGTGATAAAATAAACTGTTTTCAGATTATGGACTAACACACATCTACA
Organism: Lathyrus tuberosus; assembly: GCA_022829125.1. Taxonomy (NCBI): domain Eukaryota; kingdom Viridiplantae; phylum Streptophyta; class Magnoliopsida; order Fabales; family Fabaceae; genus Lathyrus; species Lathyrus tuberosus. The sequence continues at coordinate 33,406,937 of JALAZF010000006.1, read as the reverse complement.
AAAAGTTCACAATATTGCAGAATAATACAATCTTTTTGTAAATAATACAAAGTTAGAATTAAGTTCTGATGCTGTCAAGGCTTTCAGTCATCTTTTAGTTGAGAATTATTTGTAACTCTTGTTTTGAATTCAAACCTAGAAGCAACCCTGGTGGTGTCTTCCTAAGGAGATACTATAAAAAATTGGGATGAGAATTGTAAACCCATCAGTAGAAATTATGTATGGGAAATTGATGCAAGTTGTTTAATATATGAGAAGAAAATGGCATCTGGATCAGTTAGTGATTTGTGAGTATTGTCATTTAATCTCTATAATATTTTTTGAACCAATACATATTGAGTTACTGCTCGATTGACTCAGGTACAAAGGCACTTATATTAATCAAGATGTGGCTATCAAAATCTTTAAGAATGGTATTCTGAATGGAAATACACAGAGGGGATTTTCTCACGAAATCTTTTATTCTTAGGTTTGTTTTATCATAATGTCAATTCTACAATGCACTTTCATTTTTTTTATCTTGTCTTAATCTTTGTTTTTAAGCTTGTCTTAATCATTGTTTTTTTTATCTTGTCTTAATCTTTGTTTTTAAGCTTGTCTTAATCATTGTTTTTTATCTTGTTTTAATCTTTGGTGAATACTTTATATATTAGTTAAGGTTCCATGGTTATTCTTTGGTAAAGTGTGGTGTTATGGATTCCAAGTTCTTGTTTGCATTGTATGTATGTGGTACATTAACTCTTTCCCCTCTGTATAGGCAACACCTGCAGCCAAACTAGATACTGATGTCATTGAGGCTCTAACATAGAAGACACATGATGAAGAGGAATAAAAGTTAAGACTGTTATGGCTGAAAATAGTTATGCGACTTTGTCAATGACATTAATCTTTATTTAGTTATGTAGAGCGTAAAGTCAATCTCAAGAAACATAGTTTATTTAGTGGAAACTCATGATAGTAATACTTGTGATTTATGTACGGTTAATTAAATTATATTGTTTTTCATATTTGTTATTAATTTTTGGATCAATACAAATAACTTGATTATGTTATATATGCAATTAAATTGATATTTGGTATTGGAAAATATGTTATATGTGCAATTAAATTGATATTTGGTATTGGAAAATGAATGCGATTTCCTTTGTTATCTGTTTTGTTGAGATGACATTTTGAGAGAGAATGTGTTGCATATGCTTCTTCTTTTTTTCTTTCAAAAAAAGGGTTTTGATAGCGTTTTTTTATAAAGTGCTATTACAGGTGCATCATTAAATAATTAGGATATGGTAGCGCTTTAAGGTAAAGTGCTATTAAAGGAGGTGCTTTTAATAGCGCTTAAAAGCGCTATTGTATGTATGAACCTATAATAGCGGGGGTTTTGATAGCGCTTAAAAGCGCTATTAAAAGCAGGAAAAAAGCACTATTAATTGTCAATTTTGGCATAGTGATTTCAATACAACGTCTGAGGTGAAAGTTATTTGCTTCGCACTGAAGCTGCAATTTTAGGGAAAAAATTTCAGCTTTTTTATTTTTATTTGTAAGCTAGTTTGCTTTGTGATTTGCGGTTGTTAGCACTAGTTTGTGAATCACTTTAAGACTCTCTTGTACCCTTAATTGATTATAGTGGAGTTATTTCTTTGGTCTGGTCAACTCGTGGTTTTTACTCTCATATTGAGGGGTCTTCGACGTTAAAAATATCAGTGTCTTTTGTGCCTTTATTTTGTTCGATTTTCCGTCTTATATTTGTTTTTGATCCTTAAGATTCTTACAAGTTTGGGGGAGTTTTATATCTGCTGCGTATTGGTCTATTATTGTGTCTTAATTTCCCATCAGTTAGCACTAATTTGTGAATCACTTTAAGACTCTCTTGTACCCTTAATTGATTATAGTGGAGTTATTTCTTTTGTTTGGACGACTCATGGTTTTTACTCTCATATTGAGGGGTTTTCCACGATAAAAATATCAGTTTTCTTTTGTGTCTTTATTTGTTCGATTTTCTATCTTATATTTGTTGTTGATCCTCAAGGTTCCTACAAGTTTGGAAAGTTTAATATCCGTTGCGTATTGGTCTATTATTGTGTCTGAATTTCTCATCAGAGTGTCATCAGAGCTCTTGGTTAAGGGCAATTTTACTTGTTTGAATGATGGGTCAAAAACAAAGATGAAGATGGTATTGTTGAATGGTTCTAATTATCATTTATGGAAGGGTAAGTTGAAAGACTTACTATTTGTGAAGAAATTTCATTTACCGCTTTTTAGTTCTACAAAGTCTGATTCTATGTCTGATGAAGAATGGGAGTTTGAACATCAACAAGCATGTGGTTTTATTCGACAATATGTATAAGATAATGTTTATAATCATATTTCTAAAGAGACACATGCAAAAACTTTGTGGGAGAAAATAGAGTCCTTGTATGCCTCTAAATCAGGGAATAATAAACCGTTCTTATTGAATAGCTTCATAAGTTTGAAGTATAAAGAGCGAACTTCTATTTCAAATAACTTGAGTGAATTTCAAAGCCTCCTTGATCAGATGTCAGGAATGAGTATCAAATTTGATGATGAACTTTTGGGACTATTTCTATTACTATCTTTACCAGAGTCTTGGGAGACATTTTGGGTTTCTATCACAAGTTCTGCTCCTAGAGGTGTTGTTTCTTTGGAAACGACTAAGGGTGGTATTCTTAATGAGGAGATGAGAAGGAAGGCACATGGTTCTTCATCTCAAATCGAGGTACTTGTCACTGAAAATAGGGGGAGAAGTCATAAAAAGGAACCGAAAGGTGGTAGAGAGAATAGCAGAAGCAAGTCCAAGCCGCGATACTAGAATTTGGAGTGTCATTATTATCACAAAACAGGACACGTACAAAAGTATTGCTATTAGTGGAAAAGAGATAACAAAGGCAATAAGGGTAAGTCTAAACAAAGAGACCATGAAGATCATGATAATGATCGTGTTACTACTGCTACTAGTGATGATCTTGTTATTCTTCGTGATCATGAGTCTGTTAATCTTGTATCGAACGAGAGCATGTGGATAGTTGACAGTGGTGCTACATTGCATGTTACACCAAGGAAGGATTTCTTCGCATCTTATACTTTTGGTTATTTTGGAGTATTGAATATGGGTAATGATGGTGTATCTAAGGTAACTGGTGTTGGTGATGTTTTCTTGCGAACCAACATGGGAATGCAATTGTTGCTTAGAGGTGTCAAACATGCTCCAGATGTCCGCTCTAATTTGATCTTTGTGCATATGCTAGATGATTGTGGTTATGATAATCACTTTGGTTCTAGAAAATGGAAACTCATCAAAGGTAACTTAGTTGTGGCTAGAGGGGAAAAGCTTTCTAAATTATATTAGACAAAAGCTTTGGTTGCAATGGACAGTGTGAATTCTATCGACATGGAAGCATCTTTGTTGCACCGAAGACTTATTCATATTAGTGAAAAGGGGCTAAATGTTTTGGCCAAAAATGATGTTCTTCCTGGATTAAAGAATGTAGATTTGGATAAGTGTTCTCATTGCATGGCTGGTAAACAGACTAGAGTATCTTTCAAGAGACATCCTCCCTCAAGGAAGTCAAAGTTGCTTCAATTGGTACATTCTGATGTTTGTGGTCCATTAAATCTAAAATCCTTTAGTGGTGCATTTTATTTCATTACCTTTATGGATGATTGCTCCAAGAAACTATGGAATTATGCCTTGAAGACAAAAGACCAAGTTTTGGAAAAGTTCAAAGAATTCCATGCTTTGGTTGAGAGGCAGACATGCAAGAAGGTGAAATGTGTTTGTTTAGACAATGGTGGAGAGTATTGTGGACCATTTGATTCCTATTGCAAGCAGCATGGTATTACACATGAAAAGACTCCTCCTAAAACTCCTCAATTGAATGGTTTAGCAGAGAGGATGAATTGAACACTAATTGAGAGAGTAAGGTGTATGCTCTCTGAAGCTAAGTTGCCCAATCATTATTGGGGCGACGCACTTTACACGACAGTGCATGTTCTTAATCTCACTCCTACCGTTGCTTTGAATAGTGAAGTTCCAAACAAAATTTGGTTTGGAAATAATGTCAAGTATGATCATTTGAGAGTCTTTGGTTGTAAGGCTTTTGTGCATATTCCAAAGGATGAAAGATCCAAGTTCGATGCAAAGTCAAAACAATGTATCTTCATCGGCTATAGGCAAGATGAGTTTGGCTACAGGTTGTATGATCCCGTAGGGAAGAAGCTTATTCGAAGCGGCGATGTGGTGTTTATGGAAGACCAAACTATTGAAGATATTGATAAGGTAGAGAAGGCTACACCCAATATAGATATCAGTTTCTCTAATGTTGATCCAGTTTGGTTACCTAGTCATAATATAGATGCTATTGGTGGTGATGATCAAAATGGTAAGCCATACGATTATGTTGATGATAAAAAACTTGGAGATGGGGTAAATATTCCAACTAATGATGGTGAAGGGGAGAGCAATTTGTCATAGGATGAGAATTTTAGTGAAACTCCAAAATCATCTCAAGTTCAACCTAAGAGGTCTAACAGGCAGAGACATCCTTCTACAAGGTATAATTCTGACGAGTATGTGACCTTGACTGATGAGGGTGAACCCGAGTGTTTTCAAGAGGCCATGGAAAGTGATGAAAATCAAAAGTTGATGGATGCAATGCATGATGAGATGAAATCATTGCATGATAATCACACTTTTGGTTTAATGAAGTTACCTAAAGGCAAAGGGGCTTTGGAAAACAGATGGATTTATAGAGATAAACATGAGAGCAACTCTAAGTTTCCAAGATATAAAGCCAGATTAGGGGTGAAAGGTTTCCGTCAAAGAAAAGGTGTTGATTTTAAAGATATTTTCTCACCTGTTGTAAAGAAGTCATCAATTAGAACCGTGTTGAGTTTGGCTGCTACTCTTGATTTAGAGGTTGAGCAAATGGATGTGAAAATGGCTTACCTTCATGGCGATTTGGAGGAAAAGATCTACATGAAACAACCCGATGGTTTTCAAGTTAAAGGTAAAGAAGATCATGTGTGTAGATTGAGAAAGAGTTTATATGGGTTGAAGCAAGCTCCAAAGCACTGGTACAAGAAGTTTGAGTCTGTTATGTGTGATCAAGGATACCAGAAGACTACTTCAGATCTTTGCGTCTTTGTTAGAAAATTTTCTAACGATGACTTCATTATCCTGTTGTTATATGTTGATGATATGCTTATTGTAGGGAAAAGTATTTCTAACATTAACATGTTAAAGAAGCAATTGGGAGAGTCATTTGCCATGAAATACATAGGAGCAGCTAAACAGATTCTTGGCATTAGAATCTTACGTGACAGAAAAGAGAAGAAACTTTGGATGTCACAAGAAAATTATATCGAAAGAGTGCTGCAAAGATTCAAAATGGTAAGTTCTAAGGCGGTAAGCACTCCTCTCGCCACTCATTTCAAGTTGAGTTCTAATCAAAGTCCTTCAAGTGAAGATGAAGTGTTTGATATGAAATGTGTTCCTTATGCGTCTGATGTGGGTAGTTTAATGTATGCAATGATGTGTACAAGGCCAATTATAGCACATGCTATTGGTACAGTCACTAGATTTTTGTCAAATCCAGGTAGAGAGCATTGGAATACTGTAAAATGGATTTTATGGTATCTTCGCGGTACTACTTCTACGAGGCTTTGTTTTGGAGGAGATAAGTCTACTCTAGTGGGGTACTCTGACTCGAATATGGCTGGCGACATTGATTCCAGAAAGTCCACTTCGGGCTACATGATTAAATTTGCAGGGGGAGTTGTTGCTTGGCAGTCCAGGTTGCAAAAGTGTGTAGCACTATCTACTACAAAGGTTGAGTTCATTGCAATTACCGAAGCATGCAAAGAGTTATTATGGTTGAAGAAATTTTTGTAGGAGCTTGGTTTTTTTCAAGACAAATATGTGTTATTTGTTGATAGTCAAAGCGCTATTCATCTTGGTAAGAATCCGACTTTTCATAATAGGTCCAAACACATTGATGTGAGATATTATTGGATACATGATGTTTTGGGTGCTAAGGTGTTGGAGTTAGCTTGTTGTGATATCGCCGTTTTGGCGATTTCCTCCACATAGTTATGAGGGGGAGATTTGTTGGGTTTGAGATCCCTTCCTATGTGGAGAAAGACCCAAATATGAGTAGCCAAATTGGCTCACTTATTTAAGTGGAGGGGATCGATTTAGGATTTAGAGAGATAGAGAAAAAATAAGGATTCATAAATAGAGAAAAGAGGAGAGAAACTCATCCCCATTTTTCTGCAACCAGTCTCACTAAATCGATGATCCCCAATTCGTTAACCATTGGATCGAGCTCAAATTTGGTGGGCAGGTTCGTAACACATATATCTAACTTTTTACCGTTCATATTTCCAAAACAATGTCTGAGGTGAAAGTTATTTTCTTCAAACTGAAGCTTCAAATTTGGGAAAATTTTCCAGTTTTTTTATTCTTATTTGTAAGCTAGTTTGCTTTGTGATTTGCGATTGTTTGCAGTAGTTTGTGAATCAATTTAAGACTCTCTTGTACCCTTAATTGATTATAGTGGATTTATTTCTTTGGTCTGTACGACTCATGGTTTTTACTCTCATATTGAGGGGTTTTCCACGTTAAAAATATCAGTGTTCTTTTGTGTCTTTATTTGTTCGATTTGTCGTCTTATATTTGTTGTTGATCCTCAAGGTTCCTATAAGTTTGGGAAGTTTTATATCCGCTGTGTATTGGTTTATTATTGCGTCTTAATTTCCCATCATACACAACTCAGTAAGAATGCCAGTTGTTATCTTTAACCATTTTTTCCATGACGATTTTGACCGCCGACAAAGACTCTTCAATTGAAGATGTCGACAACTCTAATGGTGACGAAGCTAGTCAACATATCTATCAAGGATAATTCTAGATGCCATTATGAGGAAAAAGGTAATCAAAGTTTTGGACTACATTAATAAACTGCCAAATTATTTCAAATTCTAGCCAGTTGGTCGGGTGGTTTCTCTTCCTGAAATGTTTGCAACTTTGACGGATCTGGTTCCGGTTCATGCCTTATCGGAGACTACAACTTCGGCATAAAAGAATGCGACGGAGCGAAGATACTCTTGTCGTGCACAACCTTCGACTACTATATGTATGTATGGTGAGAGGATTCAATCCGACAAAATTTGATTCGGGCTTCATTGGTTAGTATCTCGTCGGGACCTGTATGAGATCCGATTAGAAGGTACAAACCCCGATAATCTCTCTGCATGCCCCTCAGTTAGCATGATGTTCTTGTCAAATCGGCCTAGAAGTGAGAGCATCTCTAATGATGATATTCATTTTTGAGTTTTTTTGTGGAACCTATTAAGCCACATCATTCAAAAACAATCTATTCAATTTTTACTCCAACAATGCAACTTTAATGAACTCAAATTGGGTTCTACATTTTATCTCTTATATTAATATTTTATATTTTAAAACTTAAAAAAAATTAAATATTTAAATGTACAAAATTTAAAATATGATAATTTAAAAGCAAAAGAATAATTAAAATAATATTTAAAAAAAGAAAACGAAAAAAGAAAACCAAAAACTATTAGATTTATTATTGTTATATTCAATGCAACGTTGCATTGTAATGTAACGGTTTTCCAGCCTGACCAATTCCAATGGTCTTTTTCGTTTAGCTACGGTGCTCCAGCTAGACAATTAATAAAAAAAACTCCCACTGAAGTTACTCTGTCAGTCTGTCACGGTACGGTTAAGGGTTTTGAGCACAATAATCGATGCACATCTATCAAAAGATAAGAGTATCAATATTCATTATATCCATTTAAGTTCTTTAAATGGAACTATTAAATTTTATATATTATTTTATATTTCTCAATTATTTAAATAACTTATCTACATTTTATAAAGGAAACAATGGTCCTCTGAAAGTTTTCTGTCCCTAACTATAGTCTCTCCCGTTAGTTTCCACTAACGGTGGCTTATGTGACATGCCAGGTGGAATTTTTTTGATGACGTGGCTTACATGTGGCAATGCCAACGTGGCAAAAAGTGCTTACATGTATGTCACGTGTCAATTGTTTCAATTTTAATTTTTTTTATATTAATATAATATTTAAACCCAGAAATGGTAGCTAATCTGCAGCTACTTCCTAGCTAATTCCTAGCTAATCTCTAGCTAATTGAAACACACAATTCTAATAATTTGTAGCTAATTCATAGCTAATCCCTAGCTAATTTAAACACACAATTATATTAGTAATACACACAACTCATTAATACACACAACTCATTAATTCATAGCCAAAAAATTTGCAAATTAATTCAAACAGATTTTTATTTCATTTGACATATCAATTAATTCTCACTAACACTCTAACTGTTAACAACTCAAATCATACATCCATGATAATAACACCCTGCTGTGTGACTGAGCATTGTTACAATTATGGTTTGATGTACAAAACCTCTAACTGAGCTAGATAAAATGGTCCTATCAACTTGTTACACAGCTTTAGCTATTTCAACCAAAGCTACAAACTAGCCTTCAAAATTTATGTGTGGGGTATGTTGTGTATAACTTGAATACAGTTGTGTTGCTTCTGAAATTTCTGCACTTACACAAAACCATATCAAATGATTATCATCAAACCATATCCATAGCAAATAATAATAAATATGAAAATAAACAAATTATATCGCAAAACAAAATAGTTAATGAGTAGCATCCAATATTAATCAAACATTTATGTCAGTCAGATACAATTATTTGGAACTTCTAGTATTAATCAAACATTTCTTCAAAGCATCTACCTTTCAACTAATAACTCTCTATTAAATGCGGAGAATGTAAGAAAACTAAAACTAGACCACACATCCCTCGTAATATTAACATCACATTCTATAATTGGCTACATCTATATGTCCATCTAGCTACCGTCTGGCATGTCAGATCAAGAAGGCTCTTGATGTTCAAATAGTTTGCAGCCTACAAAGAAATAAATGTCAAACCAATAAGCAAAAAATGAACAATCTGATCCAACACAACATTGCACGAGTAATGGAAATATGAGAGATGGTAAAATGCAATGGCAATTAGAGAATCCTGAGTTACAACAACAATACATTAGTTATCAAAGAAGCCCATAACCTTGATTAGAAAATATATCATAATCAACACTTTGATTTTCTCATCAATAATCCAGATCTCTAAGGTTTGATTGATACACCAATCAGAAATCACTTTTAGTCACCAACATTACAATAAAGTGAGAAAGATAAAAGGAAAAATGCAAAAGAGATCACTGTAAGTCACTATAAGTCTAAATAGAGCAGAAACTTAAACAAATAAACCCACAAAATTGACTAGAAGATTTTCAATAATCTACTTGATTACCTCATCAATAATCCAGATCTTTTGGGGGCTGCTTTGATATGACAAAACACTTTATGCCTTAAGTTAACTAACAATAAAACAATTCAAACATACAAGTATGTACAACTATAGTGAAATTATTCATATTTCAAAATTTAAATTGTGAAAAACAATACTAACTTTCGGTACTATTGGATAAAAGACCAAGAAAATAGAATATAAAGTGAAAACAGTGTTATATCAAACAGAATATAAACTCAAACCAAACATGCCCTTAATTTTCAGTGAATGCCTCCATAAAAATGCATGTATATATCATGAAAATTCTGGTTGTTTCAGCCACAAATCAACCATTGATTGTTAAACTGATCAAAATTTAACAAAACACTCCTTTCATCTTGAGATGAATCTGCAAAAAATTTAAAAGTACAATTATGGCATCATTTATGGATTAATAAAATGTTCAATTTTGTATCCAAATTCAAAATAAAACCAACCTACAAGGAAATAAAATAAAATTCTCGAGTTAAACCTAAAATACAGACACCCAAATAGATGCTAAGCTAATTCTTAGTACAAAAACGAACAGGTTAACTGTAAAGAAATATCCCAACTTTTATGTTTTTATTAATTATTTGACCGATTAATAATTTGGGGGAAAATTATAAACCTTAGGGAAAAGAGAGATAGAGAGGTACCAGAATTAGAGAGATCTCCAATTAAAGAAGAAGAGGGATTTGATAATGGAAGAGAGGGACGGAATCATTGACGGTGGTTGTAGGGTGTTTGAAAGAGTGAAGAACAAGTAGTGAATAAATGAAGAGGAGAAGAAGATTTTTGGTGTTTACCTAAGAGAAACTAACGGGAGGATATGAGAGAGCTGAGATGAACATTACATTGTATTAATTCAGTTTTTGTTTTTCTTGATTAGGAGAGCAGAAAGGAAGAATGAAAGGAGAGCAAAGATGAAGAATGAAAGGATTAGGGTATTTATCGTGGAAGAGGAAGGTGGAGGAGAAATAGAAGGAGAAAAACATTTCTGACGTGGCATAAGAAGAATACACAATTGGCAAGGGATTATTGCACACTTGGCGTGCCACATCATTCTTCGTTAGTGGAAACTAACGGGAGATACTCAAGTTAAGGACGGAAAACTTTCAGAGAACCAATGTTTGAAGGAATTTTTTTAAGGGACTAAACTTGAAAGTTGGGATATTTGTAGGGACTAAAAACTTATTTAACCCTTTTATAAATATTCATAACAACTCATCAAAGACTCTAATATAGATCCCACAAATCATATAATATAAGTTATATTACAATGGAAAATTGGCTTTATTATAGTTTTTTAATCAAATAAAATGAAAGCGAACCTCTTGTGCATAAAATAGTTTTTTTAGAGCATTTCTTAATACACCACCCAAGTTTCTTAGGCACCACGTGAAATTATTTTTTTGCCACCTGATTCCGGATGTGCACATCCGTACGCACCAAATTTTTAAAAAACGCTGAAGTGTTCCGAATATGCATATCCGGAAATATTTCTGATGTGCACTTCCAGAAGAATTTCTTATTAATTCGCGCCAGACTTTCTTCCTCCCCCTCATTCTTCACCTTTTAATTTCCAAACTCCCTCAAACTCTCTCAAACTCTCAAATTTTCAATCACCTCAAATCTCAATTTTTTCCTCTCGAGTTCGACACAAAGCAACATTTACAACAATCAAGAGACTCCAAATCCTCTGTATCTCATTTTAATCGGTAAGTTTTCAAATTTTAGAGTTTCAGAGTAATTTTCGAGTAATCGATTTAGAGTAGATATTTAGGTGTAGAAATTGTTAGGTTGTATGAATAACATAGGTTAGAGACAATGTAGGTCATTTTTACTGCTTCAAACGGACGATCAGGGCATTAAAATGCCCTTTTGCATGTTACAGTGGTCATGGCTGCCATTTTTAAACTTCAAAAAACGTATCGGATGTGCAGATCCAGAAAGATTTTAACGTTTAGTATTCTGAGTGTTTCCGGATGTGCACATCCGGAAGACTATTTTTTTTATTTTGTTTGTTTGTTTGTTTTTGTTTAATTATTTTTAAAAAAATCTAATTTATTTATTATGCTTTGCACATTAGATGGCTGGCAGAGACGATCGTATCATACATGAACGGACAGCTCAGCACGCATCTGTCCGACGTAAGCGGTTGCAGTCTACAACCGAGGCTTCCGGCGCAGAGGGAGTTGGGGTAGACCCTACAGCTGAGGGACATCCTACACCACATCCTACACCACAGCCATCCACATCACAGGTTCAGGCCACTTCCACATCTCAGGTACATGCCACTCCCCCTTCAGCCGCCGATTTTACATCTCGTAGGCATCGCGTTTCTACTGGTAGTTCATCAGGGTCTCAGCCCGCACGCAGACGTTGTCGGGAGACTCCAGCTCCATCAGCTGCTCCTCCTCGTTCCCCTGTTCCTGTTCCTGTTCCAGAGGGTGATCACCCAGCACATGAGGGTGTTGACGCTGATGACGATTTCGATGAGCTGGGCGGTTACCCTGGGGGACCATCTGATATGTCCCTACTCGTGGGGTTCTCTGAGCATACTGCCAGATATTTCTGGCTAGGACAGGTAACCTTTCTCGGTTTATTTATAGAATTGTATTCGTTGAAAATATGTTCATTTGTAACATTGTTTTATTTGGAAATTTTTAGGAGAAAGATTCACAGAAGTTCTATAACCATGGGGGCAAGGTTATGGACATGTTTGCGGTGCTGCCAGGGGATGAGTGGTTCACGTCTGCACATGCTACCTCTGGTCATGGAGGTCTGTCTAGGATTGGGTATCCCCATATCATGTACGGTCTGATGGCCTTTGTTGAGAGATGGCACCCTGAGACATCCTCATTCCATCTACCGTACGGCGAGATCACGACCACACTCGACGACATCTCGTGCCTTTTACATCTACCGATCACGGGTACCCTTCTCCATCACGGTAGGATGTCGAAGGAGGACGCGATGAAGATGTTGATTAAGGAGCTTGGGGCTACCTCAGAGGAGGCACTTGCGGAGGTGACGCAGTTGAGAGGCGCACACTTCCGGTTCTCCTTTTTGACACACAGATTTACTGCGGCGCTTGTAGAGTCAGGACAAGCAGCAGGTGATCCAGCTGAGATGGCGATCCACAGGCAGCGTGCCCTGAGATGCTAATACTTGTTTTTGCTCGACACGCAGGTGTTTGTGGACACCAGCTCCTATTATGTTGATGTCGTCTACCTCAGGTACCTTTCGGATCAAACAGAGATCCACGGGTACAACTGGGGGGCGGTTGCGCTAGCATACACCTATTCCAGGCTCTCTGATGGTTGCCGCTGGACAGCCAAGACTGTGGCAGGCAGCTGTACGCTATATGTGGTAACAATCTAATATTCTAAGTGATTTTTTCATTTCTTTTCTTTCTATATTCATTATAATGTTTGACACCCATGTTATGTTTTCCATTTCAGGCGTGGATTTTACAGCACTTTCCCAACATTACTGGTTGGGGGAGTGTCGCCGAGTACACTGAGGATATGCCACGTACTGCTGCATTTGTCCTGCTCAGAGGGAACCAGGTTCTGGACCCCTTCAGAGTGTATCTTGATCGGATGGCTGGTGAGGACGTTTTGTATAGCCCCTATGCAGCTCACCGTGTGACGCGCCCGTTCGATGAGGTTTGTTTGTTCTCAGGATGGTTGGCATGCAGTTCGACTGTTACTGCCCGATACTTGCCATAGCGCGTCTTGCGTCAGTTCGGTTACACGCAGACGATCCCCAGAATGGCTCATGAGTTTGCTGCTCTAGGCTTGACCCGCAGGCAGATAGATGAGCTATATGCTGACTACCAGTACCACTTGGTACTGGAAGAGGCTCGGGCGACCAGAGCGGAGAGAGACTGGAGCGTTGCTGTCGGGTACATCGTGTGGTTCTACACCGTCTCACACCCATGCATGGTGCCCATTGCTGAGGGATCGCAACCCAGACCTGCTCATCAGGAGATATTAGAGGAGCGACAGTCTCAGCTGGACCATACTCAGAATGTTCTACCACGCTGTCGTCAGATAGAGTAGATAGCGCAGCAGGCCATTGAGGTCGGTCACCTCCCTGAGGGCTCTGGTGCCAAACTTGCCGTGGACAGGATTATTGCGATTGCTCAGGGGGCACTTCAGTACCGCAGACATCGATCCAGGATGGCGGGTAGGGGTAGAGAAGCAGGGGAGCCAAGAGAGATCCTTCGCCATACGCAGTAGTTTTTTGTTTGATGTATTATATTTATATTGGATGTATGCACTGTATTTTGACAGAGGTTTATATATATATATATATATATATATATATATATATATATATATATATATATATATATATATATATATATATATATATATATATATATATATATATATATCATTTTATTTTATATATTGATGTTGTCAAATGTATATTAAGTTGCGACGATATATTAACATATGCGACCAAACAACAAAATCAATTTTAAAAAAAAATTAAGTTTTGCTGTTTTTCGGATCTGCAGATCAGAAAAGTTTCCGGATTTGCACTTCCAAAACGCATCAGCGTTTTTAAAAAAATTGATGCATCCGGATGTGTACATCCGGAATCAGGGGACAAAATCCGAAATTCAGGTGGTACTTAAGAAACAAGGGTGGTGTGATAAAAAATGCTCATATTTTCATGTAACAACAATCTTTAATTGTGAAATATCCCACAACTCTGATAGGAAAAACCTTGGGGTTTATGTAGTCACGTATGTGTATGCTCTAAGATCGGAAACTAAGTAGCTCATCATTTATGAGATGATGTTTGCATATACTTCGTTTTTGCTGTTATTGTCGTTGTTCTGTTATAGTGACTCCTCTGCCTTTGTTTTGATGGTGGCTCTCGAATCAAATACGGTGGATAAATCCGTGTAAGTGGTGAACGTTTTGGTACCGTTGCCGGAAACAAATACAGAGTTGGTTGAAGACGGCGTTAGGATCATAAAGACAGAAATGAATCCCAGATCTCGACAATGCACGGATCAAGTAACCGGCGATACGACACTAGGAGGATGCCGGTGTGTGACACGACATTGGGATGAAACTCGAACCGCCATCTGCAGGTCTCGATAGGCAGTGTGTAACAACGAAGTATTCGAACTCATGACATAGGAATCACGATGTCGCCACGACCATCAAAAGGTAAGTTATTCTTCTCTTTTCAATTGTGCCTCGGAATTTCTTCTGAGTTGCATTCATTGAGTTTGCGAAAGCCGGGCATTTTACTTTGCTGATTGACCATCTTATAGAGAATGTTGAATGGTTAACTAAATGGTTTATGTATAATTAACCTATGCTTTTGTTCTTATCTTTGGGGATTAATTAATTGAAATTTCTGTTATTTGATATTTGGATGAGTTTGTTGTGTCACAAGAATAATTAAATAATCTCTTGCTGCCAAAGAATGTTGCAAACATGATATTTGAATGTTTTGTATGCAATATATGGATTTGTCTTAGGAATTGAGTTAAGATTGAAGTAAGTGTTGAAATTTCATTGTTCTCTGTGATCTGTTATACATGTACCTATAATTTGTAATATCATTAGCATTAGTTTTTTCATCAATGGTTGATTTTGCTTACCTTGCGATTAAAAGTTAGTTGTTTGCTTTAGAGGTGTTGAATCTAAAATGTATGATCTTAATATTTGGGAGAGTAGTTAGAAAAGATGTTGTGTAAGAGATTCCATGAAATGTTGTGATCTTGATATGCTTGCTGTGGAGATAGTGTTTATTATTTAGTTGCCCATTGGCATAACAGCTTAAGGATTTGAGATTCATTGACCTTAAATTTTGTTTATTTAATGATACTTTTCATTTTGAGGGGAAATTCTTGAAATTATTGGAGATATGGTTGCATTGGAGAAATTGGATTTATCAGGAAATAATTTAATTGGAAAAATACCTAGTGGTTTGTTCATGCTGAAGAATTTGAGCATAGTGTACCTTAACAGCAATAATCTCTCTGAGATACCGAATTCGGTTGAAGCATTGAATTTGACAACAAATGATCTTGCAAAGAATAATCTCAAGGAAAATACCGAACAATTGTTGAAAGCTTCAAATGTTGACAGTGTTGCATTTGCACATGAACAATTTTTCAGGAGAGATTTCAGAAAGCATAAGCCGTCTTGAATCTTTGACAGAATTTCATGTCTTTATGAACAAGTTTTCTGGTACTCTACCTATGGGTTTTGGTCTTTTTTCAAAAGCTTGAATCATTTCATACTGCAACGAACAATTTTAAGGGAAAGTTACTGGAAAATTTGTGCTATCATGGTAAGATACAATATTTAACTGTTTATGAAAATAGTTTAGGTGGTGAGTTACCAAAATCACTTGGAAATTGTAGTACCTCGGGTGACCTGAAAATTTTCAAGAATTTCAAATTCAGAGAATTTTGGGATGCTTTGACTCCTTCATGGTGTATAACACTTTTTAATGATTAAAATTTGTAAGCAACAAGACAGAGTTTCCTTGCAGAAGCCTAAAAAGATAGTGGGTGGCTCGCAAACAAGAGAGGTGTGCCAGTGCATAAGTATCAAACGAAATTGCTTACAAAACTAAGAGACTAGACATATGAAATTCTATACTCTAGCTAAACAGTTTTTGGATAAGGCGAGCTAATATCTCAGCTGTTTGTAACTAATGCCCATTTAGAATTTACTTTAGACAATAGATGTCGCTCCTTTCCCCTCCGAGGGTAGGAGGCACCTCCTTTGGTCCAAGTTTTTAAAATTATGCAGGGTAGTTGTAAGGATAAAGATCGGACAAGGGAACTTACCCTCCAATAAAAGTGAGGACCAAGAATGACAAAGAATTCCACAAGGAGCTAATCGGTTTCGGCCGGACTATGCGCACTTGATGCCTCTGGCCAAAGTCCAAGCAAACTTAAAGCCTCTGGCATAATCGACTTCGGTCGGGCTTTGCGCACTTGATACCTCTGACCAAAGTCCAAGCAAACTTAAAGTCTCTGGCATAATCGGCTTCGGTCGGGCTATACACACTTGATGCCTCTTGCTAAAGTTCAAACAAACTTAAAGCCTCTGGCATAATCGGCTTCGGCCGGGTTACGCGCACTTGATGCCTCTGGCCAAAGTCCAAGCAAACGTAAAGCCTCTGGCATAATCGGCTTTAGCCGGACTATGCGCACTTGATGCCTCAAGCCAAAGTCCAAGCAAACGTAAAGCCTCTGGAATAATCGGCTTCGGCCAGACTACGTTAATACACCTCTAGCAAAGTCCAAGCGCACTTGATGCCTCTCGCGTAATCGGCTTCGGTCGGGCTACGTTAATATACATCTAGCCAATGTCCAAGCGCACTTGATGCCTTTGGCATAACCGGCTTCGATCGGGCTACGTTAATATACCTCTAGCCAAAGTCCAAGCAAATTTAAAGCCTCTGGCATAATCAGCTTCGACCGGGCTACACACACTTGATGCCGCTGGCCAAAGTTCAAGCAAACTTAAAACCTCTAACATAATCGGTTTTGGCCGGGCTACGTTAATATACCTCTAACCAAAGTCCAAGCGCACTTGATGCCTTTGGCATAAAACAAAGTCCAAGCGCACTTAAAGCCTTTGACATAATCGGCTTTGGTCGAGTCATGCAAAATAAAAGCCCCTGACATTTATTTAACTTTAACCCCCATTGGGCTCTGAACGTCGATCATACAAGGTTAACAAACCTTTGAACCCAAATCGGTCAACCTCTTTGAGGCTCTGCACCAATCAAACAAGGCCCTGGTAAAAACACATACACCCCAAGATCAAAAGGAACCTATGAACAAGATCATGTGAATTTATAAAGAGATCACCTGAAACCTGCTCAGACTAAAATAACGAGTATCCTGGGCACAACGTGTCTTCCGATGACTTTTTCGGAAGACCAAGGATAAAATAAAACACATTTACACTTAAAGTGAAATTTACTAAAACAGTGATAAAAAGAAGAGAAGTAACCATGGCTTCAAAGAGCTCACAGTTAAAGTACATAAGAAGCGCCATATTCGAGGAATATGCGTTTGAAACAAAATCACTATGGCCCGATTAGGACAATCGTTATATCATTAAAGACCATTATCCGACATACACCCAACTAAAATGTATGAACCCGACTTCAGTAGTCTGGGGCTGACCGGATCGTGTCTAAATAGAGTGCTCATAGGAATGTCGGCAATAAGGCTCGAATTACTCAAACCAACAAGGTCAAAAAACCTCAAACGATGGTCAAGCCCTCTAGCCTCTGACTAAAATTACGACAACTTCTAAAAAGGAGCCTTGAACGTTTGTCTTGACACAGTGCCCCCGACTTGTTTTAAAATATGCCAAGTAAAATGAAGACTCCATACCAGATTAACAAATTTCCTGGCGTACAACAAAGAAACTTGTAAGAACGAAGCTTCAACAAACTAGGACCGCACCGAGGCATCAATCTCTTTAAAGAGGGCAACCAAGTCGAGACCCTAACTAGGGCTATCCAGTTTCTCTATGTCTAGAACTTACCGAGTTCTACGACACCAAGTCGAGATCCTAACTGGGGCTCTCTGAATTCTCTGTGTCTAGAACCGAATAGGTTCTAAGACAATAGGGTCAAGATCCTACTAGAACTCCCTGGCCTCTCCAATAAAATTCTAAACTCCTACGAACTCGTTAAAAAGTTTAAAACTTCCCATATTATATGCCGGGAGAAATCCATCAGAAAGTGGGTTCATTATTAAGACCACACATTCAAGAAAAAGTGAAATGATCTGGGATAAATACAAAAAACTTCGTCTTTACAGACCTTGTGATCTTACAGGTCTCGTGCTTTGTGGGCTTGTACATCCCGAGATTTTTATAAGGTCGGATGAAGACTTCTAAAGTTTAACCCAGATGGGGTTAGCTTACGCATCGGCCATATTTAAGCAGTCATAACCTATGAACATTTCAGGTTAGTCCTTGATTTATGAGAAGTCGGACGAAGGCATGTCCAATACAAGAGATCGGATGAGTAAAAACCGTTACAGGTTAATGGCTAAAATACGTTTTGGATGATTAGTAACTGAACGGTTACAAATGATTAATGAACTCTGTTACAAATGATTAATGGGCGGTTACATCCATTATGGCCATGAATGGCTATCAAGCCCACTAATGTGGCTGTTGAGGATCCAGGGAATGAGAAGGGTCTTGCAATATAAAAGCAGGCCTTCAACAATGTAACTGGGGAGGGACTGTAACACCCACATATAATATCATACATCAAAGCATAATTATTATACATGAATCCAAGTATTTGGTACTGAAATACTACAAGTTCCTAGTTAACACATTATGTACATTACATGCCCAAAATACTTAATACAAAAAACCATGGCATAATGTATACAACATGTTCCAATACACTAAGAACTAGATCAATACATTGATCTCAAAATAAAACTCCAAAGTGGAAGCCATGCCATCCCAAAAGCCAATGAACGTAAGGAAAATCAAACGACTTTATCCTTACCTTTCGCCGAACTTGTAGTAACTGTAATATAATCAACAACATGCGGTGAGATATTAAATCCCAGTGAGTTCCCTATCTTATAGATTCTCTTGGCTTTACAAGGTTCTACCATCCTAACCCAAGTCAAAAGGGAAGGGAAATGACCTTGAGTACTCACGCTCACACTATATGGAAACATGTTATTGAATCCGTTAACTCAAAAGTTATCACTATCGTCAACCCTATCAAGGCATCCCTTCTTCCCGCCCTCTTCTACGTCTAGAAGTTAGAACGAGTCATGGATCCTCGTAGATTACTTGGCACACGAGATGGATTCGGAACTAAGGGACATGTTATCACCTTAATTCGTCACTTCACACAGCCCGTACACTGTCACAAGTCTCTTTACCATATAGGTTCCATTCATACTATAACATTGGGAATCAAACCTACCAAGTAATCGTGCATTCATTCCAGAGGAGCTCGTTACTCATGAAAAGACACATAATGGGGAATGGTTGCGATTTCGTGATTTCACATATAACATAATTGTATTCAACAATTCTAGGCCACTTTAGCCTTTAGGCCTCTTTTGCCTTTCTCAAATAAACGTAATAGCTACACGTGTTTCATACTAGTGCCTTATTCTTTCTATACCGTTCGATACTGGACACACGCCTCGACCTCTTTTGCACGAGCGTCGTCATTAAGTTATTCATCAATCTCCTAGCTTATTACTAGGTTCTAACATAATTTCATGGTAAGGTTTCCTCACGCTTCTATTCCATATTTTTAACATTCATTTACTCTCAATTAGACTTAACATCAATCTTAGGCAAAGCATATTACAATTGCACATCAAATACATATAATGAATCAATCATACTTTATACACGTTTTGGGTTTTTCCTCAGATTATTTAATCGGGCAACAAAATTGACATTTTTCACTTTCATTGCGTAGAATATTTCCATAGCTTTCCATTGGTACCAAGAACTCCTCGATCGGAAACACGGTTCAAAAGTTATGAATTTTCAAAAAAAGTATTTTTCAACAACTTACAGTGGTAATCGGTTACCCTAAATGAGTAACCGGTTACTCAAGTTTCACTATTCACACACAATCAAATTGAGAGTTAGAGGCACATTTCGTAATCGGTTACCCTATTTGGGTAATCGGTTACTCAAGGCAAAACTTGCGCAGATTGGCATTTTTTCCACAGAGTAATCGGTTACTCTAAGTGAGTAATCGGTTACTCGACTACATAACAGAAAAATTCTGGTTTTTCATATTTCAAAATTCTTCCAAATTCATTCAAACTTTCACACAACTCATAGAAACAATTATCCATTCATTATACAACATTTTCACACTTGCATTGATCATATAATGCCATCTATTTCACACTTCAACCATAGAAACAACATTAAATCAAAATCCACCATTTTTACTCAATTTCTAACCTAAGTTTCTATGCTTAGGGTTCTAACTATAACTCACCAATGATCAAGATGATGAGGATGTTGGGTTGATTGATGAAGTAGAGATGATGATGATTCTTGATCTTGAGCTTCTAGGGTTTTCTTCTTCTTTCTCCCTTTCCCTTACTATCTTTTCCACTTTTGTTTCTAATTTTAGGAAAGAATGGAATATGAAATGATATAGAGAAATATCATTAATTAGTAACACTACTAATTGTCTAAAAAATCTCTATAGTACCAATTAATAAAACCTCAGAATCAGATAATATTAATTTGATCTGCTCTGAGCTCAACAGTTACTCTAATTATCTTTTCAGATAATTTCTCAGAGTACACCGGAACCCAGTTGATCACAACTAATATTATCCAGAGCAAAATAATATACGTGGTATTACAGGGACAATACACGTGAATGAATAACACAGAAAGGAGTGAAATCCTGGAAAATCTGGGATCGACCAACAATGGTGATCATCTCTGTCACACATGATTTATCTCCATACCTCAAATTACATAGGTACAGACACATCTTGTGTCTCGTCTCTTCAAAATATCTATTATCTCGCTCGATTAGCTTCGAGGAGATAATCCAATGATGTTTATATAATAACATATGGTACTCTAGATGAGTGGCTTCTGGGTCTCGACATATGTACCCATATTTACCTGAGTGGGTATTGCAGAAATTCGGGTATCTGTAAGGTATACCTAGGGACCTCACGGTTGCTGCTCCTGCCATTGTCCTCCACAAATATGTTGATGAGATGTTTTTGGACTACTATGAGCATCTTATGCTAGAGGATGTACTTAGTGTGTCAACTCCTTATGCATGGAGTACGATTTACAAATATATTCAATGCTTTTATGGAGTGTCAGATCTTCATATAATAGAAATTCTAGAAGGACATCCCTATAGGCCAGCTCATCAAGAGTTACTAGAAGAGGAACAAGCAAGGGCAGACCATGTTGTGGATGCATTGCCTATATTTCACAGTATTGTTGTGCTTGGAAGAGATGTCATGGCTAGAGGAGTTTCAAGAAGGGACTCTTGAGAGGTTCATTTTGGATGCGATATTATTAAAGGTACGATTTGCACTACAGTATAGGCAACAGAGGAGAAACAAAGGTGTTAGTTATACCCGATATTTGTATTTTAATTTTCATATTAATGTAAACAATTTGAATAACTATGTTAAGAATTGTGTATGGATGATGCAAATGATTGATGTGTGAATAAATTATGCAAATGATTAATGTGTGAGTGACTTATGTAGATGACTGATGTATGAATGACTAAAAATGGGTTTTTGTATTAGAGTGCTTGACAAGATTTCGAGTCTTACTTCTACGTATCCTCTGGTGGGAACATGAATTCAAAGTTGTGTAGTCCTAGGTAGTGAATGTTTGTGTGTTGGTCGATTTTAGTGAACAGTGTTAGAGTCACACTCGAGCTATAACACATTGCTTACTACCCAGAAATGGGAAAAGTGAATGTTTGTTTGAGCATCGTGTCAGAATAGATAAAACATGATATGGAAATCCATCAGATTCATGTTTTAATCGCATTCAAGCAAAAATGTTGCTTGCTTCTCGCACATATGGGGAATGAAGCGTTAGTTCATACTTCGCATCAATGACTAACTACCTTGATTCACCATTTGGAAGAGAAGACTCAAATTGTTATATATCGAAGTCTTGTATTATTTGGTTGGAGGTCAACCAACATTTTCTTGTATAAGGGGATTCATGAGTCTTTCCTAATAAAAGCTCTCAACGTTTATTATATACTCTCAAGATCAATTCTTATGGAGAGGAGTATGTCATTTTCTTGTTTGATCGAACTTCTATATATTGTGGTGTTCATCTCTTCCCTTAACTCTTTAATTTTTCACAATTTATATTAGTTTTTTTCGCTACTAAGTATTTAAAAATATTTTTAAACTCTGGTTTTATTTCCCAAAGATTTTAAAAACCACATTTTTTGCGAACCACCCAATTCACCCCCCTCTTGTGTGTGAATTCTCAAGTCCAACACTAAGTACATTAATAACTGTCAACGAAGGTTAATTCTTCAAAATTCGACACATATCTTGTTTTGTGGGTTTTTGTCTTCTTATGTGTTTCCACATGTCTTTGGTTCTTGAACTTCCTCAAACTGTTACCACACTCGAGACCGACTTCAAGCTGTCTAACTGCCTCTGTAAAAAACATTCTCCTGCTGAATATTGTGGTTTGGTGTCAACAGACATACCTTAACTATTTGTATTTAACACTTATACCTATCTCATTACTTGTCGAATAATGTGATTCGAAAAACATAGGTTTACAGAGTGATGTTTACATCTATTAAGTATTTAACAAAATAAATATGATCTCTAGTATTTAGAGAATTAATCCCATTTTTATACAAAAATACAACGGCTAATTGTCGTGTTTCATGTATAACACGTGTATTATCTTTATTTTCTAAAAGAAACTTGAAACTACCTTAACTAAATTTAATCATTTCTTGTATGCTTTCAAGGTGATTATTTAAATGGAGATTTTCAAATTCTTCGAATTCCAACCCTTGGTGAACTTTTTCGAGCATATTGATTTTTTAGCATGATTGTTTGACTTTTGAAGGTCTATTCTTCGAATATCTACCCAAAAAGAAATCCAACTTTTACTCATACAAATATTCTCTAAGATCATTAAAACCATAGTCATATTCATGAGAAAATCCCATTTGACTTCATGAAACTCGATACTTAAAATTTGAATCTTGCATATAATAAAATTTGCACCAGACAATGTCACTTTGATAAGTTTACTAGTCAAGTCCATATACTTATAGGGTGTTCACATCAAACCAATGTAGAAAAGATATATCCCTCTAGTTTCCTCCTAATGAAATGTATAAATCGAGGAAGGATGCCCTAAAGTTAGAGTAGGTTCTCTTTAATATGTGGATGACCAACTACTAGATGAAGATGAGCTCTTTAAATGAGTTTATCACGCTTCTTTAGAGTATGAATCAATTAAGCTATAGTGCAGTGAGGGATAGCTAGACTATAAATAAAAATTTATATGAGTTGATTGAATCGGTCTCTGTCTCTCTTAAAGTCTATCAGGGAGTCCGATAAACGTTCAAATGACAAATAATGTGAACAAAACAGTAATAAATATTCCTCCCTCAATCCCACGATGAGTGACATAGTTGACCATTTCATACACCCTAACTAATGTGATACCCGTGCGTTCACACAAATACTGGTGTGTTACGCGCATTTGTTTCTAAAATGTAACAAAAATGAAAAAACAGAAAGACAAAATTATTTAACCAAAGAAAGTTTATTATTTTCAAAAGAAAAACATATTTTTATTTATATTCGTAGCATAAATATATTTTTTCCATATATAAAGATATTTGGATCAGCTGTATATTTTTATGTTAATATTAATTAGTTTAAATGATTGCATAAATATTTTTAGAAATAATATAAAAACAAAATTAATATTTACATAAAAATATACAGCTGATCCAAATATCTTTATATATGGAAAAACTATATTTATGCTACAAATATAAATAAAAATATGTTTTTCTTTTGAAAATAATAAACTTTCTTTGGTTAAATAATTTTGTCTTTCTGTTTTTTCATTTTTGTTACATTTTAGAAACAAATGCGCGTAAAACACCAGTATCCGTGCGAACACACGGGTATCACATTAGTTAGGTTGTATGAAATGGTCAACTATGTCACTCATTGTGGGATTGAGGGAGGAATATTTATTACTGTTTTGTTCACATTATTTGTCATTTGAACGTTTATCTGACTCCCTGATAGACTTTAAGAGAGACAGAGACCGACCCAATCAACTCATATAAGTTTTTGTTTATAGTCTAGCTATCCCTCACTGCACTATAGCTTAATTGATTCATACTCTAAAGAAGCGTGATAGACTCATTTAAAGAGCTCATCTTCATCTAGTAGTTGGTGAGGCACATATTAAAGAGAACCTACTCTAACTTTAGGGCATCCTTCCTCGATTTATACACTTCATTAGGAGGAAATTAGAGGGATATATCTTTTCTACATTGGTTTGATGTGAACACCCTATGAGTATATGGACTTGACTTGTAAACTTATCAAAGTGACATTGTTTGGTGCAAATTTTATTATATGCAAGATTCAAATTTTAAGTATCGAGTTTCATGAAGTCAAATGGGATTTTCTCATGAATATGACTATGGTTTTAATGATCTTAGAGAATATTTGTATGAGTACAAGTTGGATTTCTTTTTGGGTAGATATTGGAAGAATAGACCTTCAAAAGTCAAACAATCATGCTAAAAAAGACTGTAGTACCCCGAATTTTGACCGATGTTTTTATCTTTTTAGAGTTTTGGTGTTGCTAGGGGGTGTCATTTGGGCTTTGGGGTGTGCTATTGCTTTTGGGTCCATTTTTTTTATTTCTTAGGTTTATATAAAGTTTTTACATTTGTTTAGGATTTAGATTTATTTTATTATTTTAAAGTAAAGTTTTAATTAGATTTTTAGGGTAGAATGGATTAGGCTTCTATTTCATTAGAAAAGAGGTGGGTTTTTTTTAGATATTAGAATTTTAGTATTTATTTATTTTAGAATATTTTTTATATTTGAAGGATTTGATATCTTGGTTACTATTTACCATTAAGATAGAATAATCAGGTTTTGTTTGATGTTAATTAGTTTTAAATATTCTTACTAGCATCTTTTTACATTTTTATCAAATTTCTATTTACTAAACTTTTTTTATTATTAATTGGGGGCATTGTTTAATTAAAGATTTAGGTTTTAATTAGTAATTAGGGCTTAAGGTGGATTAGCATTGGTTTTTTATTTTATAACATAATTACTAATTATTATTAATTTTTAGATTTGTTTTTATTTTTAATTTATACCTATTTCATTTTGTACGGTGGGGGACTTTTGTTATTCTATTTCCTTTTATTTATTTATTATTATTATTTGAGAATTTTTTTTTATTTTTATTCTACTTTGGGTCAAAACGTTGACCCGAGCCTTCTTCTCCCTCTAACCCTAATCCGCATTGAATCAAAAAAAGAATTGGATCTATTTCATTAATTTATGAATCAAATTACACGGGTACAAATCAAATACAAATCGAATCAAATAAAGGATTACAGCAAATTTGAATCAAATGACAAATCAAATCTCAATCGAATCCAAAGTTTACAAAATCAAATCTAACCTAATGAATTTCTAAAACCTAATTCTAATACTTATAAAAGCAAAAAGAAATTCAGACGAAAAGGAAAACCCTAAGAAAAGAATCTTTGCAGCTGCGCATTTCCACACCCATCACTTAAAGCTCACGATTTTCTTAAATAGGGACTTAGGGTTCATCATTAGAACCCTAATTTCTCTGAGTTCGAACCCACCTGTGAACAAAGGAAAATGAGAGGGATTAGAAGAGAAAAAATCACCAAAATATACGACCAGTGTCACTACACGGACGGTAAGCAAAATAAACTTAGCTTTTCTTTGGATTTGATTCTGATTCGTGTTTTGTTTGTGTTCGAGGGTTTGAATCAGGGTTTTATTTGTGTTTCTGGGTATTCTGGGTTTTTGTTTAGGGGTAGGGTTCTTAAATAGGGTTAGGGTTCATGCGTTTTAGGGTTAGGGTTCTTCACTGAACCCTTAGGGTTCATAGGGTTCATGGGGTTTTTTGGGTTTGGATGAAGAATAGGGTTAGAGTTCATAGTTTCAGGGTTAGGGTTCATTGATTTGGGGTAGGGTTCATAATGTGTGCAGATTCCGGTTGAAGATCAACCGGAAATCTGGGTTGGAGTGGTGGTTCTGGGGATTTGGCGGTGGTCGGAGAGGTTTTGGGTGGTGGCCGGAAGAGAAAAGGTAGAGAGAGGTGAAAGGTTTGGAGATTAGTGAGAGAAGGAGAGAGTAAGAGAGAGAAAAAGAATCAAAAAATGAGGATTTTGTGAAGGGAATGCGTTTTTATACTCCCCTTGGTGTACCCTTCGATTCACGCCAAGTGGCGTTCGTTGGATCCCACAGATTGGTTGACTTTCCAGTCAACCCAAGATCCTGTGCGTGTACTCTTACCATGAGTCTGCAGTGACTTTTAATCATGGGCGTCCAGTTGGCTTACTGCGAGATCAACGGATAATGTGAGTTTCAAGGAGATCCGTACGATCTTCATCCAACGTCCAGGAGAAAGTCAAGGTCAGAATCTCTCCACATGGACTTCTCTGGCCAATCTGGGTTTTGGGGTTGATGGGCCTTGCGCCCGGAATGCTAATGGCACCCCTAGAATAATCCCATTTGCCTTTGCCCCAATAGAAAATGCACCCCCTGGTTTTTTTTGTGAATTATTAAATTAATTAATTAGTTTAATGGTTTAGGATTTAAGTGGGTAATTAGGATTAAAAACATAGGATTTTAGGATATTTTTAATTAGGGTTTAAGTGGGGTCTTTTATTAAATAATCATTTAATTTAATTATTTGATTAGGATTTTTTAGGGTTTAAATGTTTTTTTGTTTATTGTTTAATTTAATTAATCATCTAGTTTAATTATTTGATTAGGATATTTTTAGGGTTTAAATGGGTTTTTTATAATTAAATTAATCACTTAAATTACTTAATTAATTAGGATTTTTTTATGAAGGCATAAATAGGTTTTTGGGCATAATTAAGTTAATTCTTTAACTTAAGTGGGATTTTAATTCCTTAACTTAATTGGGATCTTAAAAATAGGGTTTTTTTGGGTATAATTAAGTTAATTCCTTAACTTAATTGGGGTTTTAAATTTAGGATTTTTTTTAGGATAATTAAGTTAAACCCTTAACTTAATTGGGGTTTTAAAATCTAGTTTTTGTGGCAATTAAGTTGATCACTTAACCTAATTATTTAATTAAGAATTTAACCTTTTTTTAAAATTAATTTTTAAAGGGCGAAATAGAAGGGGTGATTTGGTTTTTTTTAATATAAAGTTCGGGATGTTTATTGAATTTTGGAAATTCATCTAAGGGACTTCTAGGGTTTCAAATATGGGATAGAGCTCTAATTTCCGAGAGCATAAACAAAGGAATAGGGTTTTGGGATAGGGGATAAAATAGGGTTTTTTTTAATAAATTATTAAACTTAATTTTTCTGTTTTCTAAATAAAGGGAACGTTTTAAATAATAAAAATAAGGATTTTTCTCTATGGGATATAAAATTAAGGGATAATGCTCTTGGTCTGAGAGCCTAAATAATGGATGGGATAAGGGATAAAACTCTTGATATCCGAGAGTATAAATAAACGGATTAGGGATAAAACTATTGATATCCGAGAGTATAAATAAATGGATTAGGGATAAAACTCTTGATATCTGAGAGTATAAATAAATGGATTAGGGATAGAACTCTCCGTCCGAGAGTATAAATAAGGGACAAGGGATAGAACTCTCCATCCGAGAGTATAAATAATGGATAAGGGATAAAACTCCTTATCTAGGAGTATAAATAACAGATCAAGGGATAGAACTCCTTATCTAGGAGTATAAACAATAGGTTAAGGGATAAAAATCTTTATCCAAGAGTATAAATAGTGGATTAATTTTGGGATTAGGGTTAGGAATAGGATTAGGGGGTAGGAATAGGGGAGGTGAACTACGGTTACTCTGATCCTTCAAAATGAGGGTACGTAGGCATAGGGTTGTGAACCCTAGCGAGTATAAATAATAAAAAACTTAGGTTTCCTTTGTAAATAAATCATTTAGACAAACAAACAAGCATACCCTAAAATCTAAGGAGGATCCCATTGAGTACAATGGAGGTGAGGGGTGCTTAATACCTTCCCCTCACTTAACCGACTCCCGAACCTTAGGAATCTCTACCTTTAGGATTAGGATTTTCCAGGTTTATCATTATTTTCCTTAAAAAATATGATGGCGACTCAAAAATTTTTAGCTGGCCGGGACAGCTGGCTACTCTGCTGGGGACACCTAAAGAGAGTCCATCCTATCCTTAGAATTTAGGGTCCTGTTTGTTTGTTTTGGGTTTTGGTTTTTATTTTTCTCATGTTTTTTGTTTTTTATTTTGTTTTATTTTATATTTTGTTTATTTATTTTATTTAACCCTTGTGTTTTTATTTGTGGCATTAAGCATGGGATTGGGGCAAATAATGAGTGAAGCTAAAGCCCAAGCTTGGAGGATAACCCTAGATCAACATGTGGAACGGAAATGTTTTTGGGGGGGATGCGACATCCCCAACAATGCATTGATGCCACACTCAGAATAGATCCTTTCAAAGGTGTCCTCATGGAAGGGCTAGCCCCTGACGTAGAGGATGATTTGAATGTGGTCCGAGACTCTGAGAACTTTCAGCCTACCCCTTACCAAATCATGGACCTTATGTATTCAACCCTCAAGGGTTGTTACTAGGGTCCTACCCCAAATGAGGCTTATCCCGAAGGATTACCATAGGAAGGCTTGCTCCTTCTCATGGTAAAACAAGGGTATAGTCTAAACATTTTGGGGCCGTTATGTTGTCCAAATTTTTGTAACCTACATGTAAGGGGATTGGGTAGTCTAAACTTAGATCTAACCTATTATAGGGAGCCCACCTTGCTAGGGCATGCTTGCATATTACCTTACCCTAACTAAAGTATAGTTTGCATTCATCATCCTCATAAATTCTTTTTGCATTATCATGTCACAGGAATCTTAAATATTTTCAAAAAAGGGTTAAAGTCAAAGATAATGGAGTTCGGGAAAAAGAAAACTATCACGATCAAAGTAAGAACATCTGACATAGGGAGCTTAAAAGCTTATGCTAGGGGATTGCCTAAGGAAAAGAGAAAGCCCCTAATTCGTAAGTATGGGGATATATTAGATCTGGTCACTACTCCTATTCAAGAAGAGGGCCTAACTGCCTTGGCTCAGTTTTATGACACAGAGTTAAGGTGCTTCCAGTTTCAAGACTTCCAGATAGCCCCCACTCTAGAAGAAGTTCGTAGGACATTGGGTCTCCCCAAGAACAACAAAGGTCCATTCAAGGCTTTAGGGTATCGCCCTACCTTCAAAGAAATGGCAAGTGGTTTTCATATCCGTGAAGAAGACTTGCAAGCTAACTTAAAAGTTCAAGAAAACTTTCATGGGTTCTCTAAGGGGTTCTTGGAGAAGAAAACCAATCATTTCGCTGCTTGCAAAAACTGGGCAGCCATGGACGCTGTCATGGTACTCCTCATCTTTGGGTTAGTTCTTTTCCCTAGCGCGAAGAACTTTGTAGACATCGCTGCCATTAATTTATTCTTGGCTGTGACCGTTGGAGAAGAAGATCCTACACCGGCCCTCCTTGCAGATATATACTTTACCCTTCACCAGAAATTTGAAAGAAGGGGAGGGACTATGTTGTGTTGCTCTCAGTTATTGTACAAATGGTTGTGTTCTCATCTAGTAAGGGACCTAAAGGATATGGGAAAAATGAAAGCCTATGATTGGTCTCAATATTTGGTATCTCTTGGTGACAAAGATATCTTGTGGTTCCCTCAAATACTCCTTCGAGACGACATGGTCCTAAGCTGTGGGGATTTACCTAATGTACCTTTGATAGGATCAAGAGGGATAAGTTACAATCCGGTCTTATTAATGAGACAATTGGGGCATCCATTGGCCTACAAGCCAGAGGATAGGTTGTTAGAAGGCTTCGTCCTACAAAATGTAGCTGGAAATCATCCCGATGTTCTAAAGATTGCTCAAGCATGGAAGTTAAGTATCTGCAATGGATGAAAGAGAGGGTGAGTATAGTGAAGTTGCCTTTTACTCTGGATCGTCTTGTCAATCCAAGTGTTCCCCCACCTGCTACAACTCCATAGAGGAAAGTGAGAGACTCAAAGAGACTATTGCCCAATTACAAAAAGAAAAAGAAGAGTGGGAAGGCAAATATTATCAAGCCACTGGAGAGAGTAGTCAGTTGAGAAGGAGTCTCGAGGAAGTTATGGAGCAATCAAAGATCAATAAGGGGATAGCTCAGATGGAGGAAGAGAAGAAGGAACAAGCTTATGTCGACCTTCAAGTTATGAGTTCACGCCTCAAAGACCACAAAGAGCAACTAGATAGAGCCTGGCGTCAAAGGGACGAGTGGATAGACATTTGGATGACGTCAACGCAAAGAGAATTCAAAGAGGAATATGATAGGCGTATCCACCACCTTGAAGCTGAAGTTCAAAGCTTATCTAGCGCCCTTCTCGAGAGCAAAAGGCAGGCCCTAGATGCAACTGTACAATTGAGATCAGCCGAAGAACTTCTTGCCCTACGGCCAGAAGGATGGTTAGAAACTCAAGAGGAGAACCAGGAACTTAGAAGGCTATATGGGGAG
Organism: Lathyrus tuberosus; assembly: GCA_022829125.1. Taxonomy (NCBI): domain Eukaryota; kingdom Viridiplantae; phylum Streptophyta; class Magnoliopsida; order Fabales; family Fabaceae; genus Lathyrus; species Lathyrus tuberosus. The sequence continues at coordinate 33,376,139 of JALAZF010000006.1, read as the reverse complement.
CTTCAGGATTCCTACGAAGATCTAAGGGTATGGGCCCTTTATGTTGAAGAACACAACCAACAGCTAGAGCAAACTACTAGGGAGGATTTGGAGATCATGGCAAAATTACGAGAGGACGAGGCATATTATCGAGAAAGGTATCAGAAATTGGTCTTACTATCCAACGATCTCAGCCACGAGATCCCTCGAAGTTTAAAGGAGGCTGAGTACATGGCTGATATCTTCAAGTCGGTCAAAGAGATCACCGATTTTCTTGCACTTTGTCGTGAGATGGTAGAGGAGTTTAGGGCTAGGATTAGGAGGAGGATTTAGCTTTTCTATGTAATGACTTCTTACGTTTGGTTTTTTGTTATGAATAATTTAAGGGTTTATCCCTAGGTTGGTTTTCCTTATGTAATAAAGGGGGCTTTGACCCTAGTACTTTCTTTTTAATAAAAGTATTTGTTTTCCATTATCCTTGGCTTTAATCTCAATAAATGAAAGTTTAAGGTTCCTGAAACAAAATAATTTTTGCATACTCATACATTTATGCATCCATAACATAATTCAAAAAAATAAACATCAAACGGAAATCACCTTTTGATATCTTCTCTCAGAATCTTCGCAACAATCTGACGTCTTGACCCAACACCCGTGCGCACCAGAAGAAAGCTATGGAACAAATGGAGTTTAACCATGCTGCTCTGAAAGGAGATGTGGATGTTGTCAAGGGAAATGTGGAGGAAATGAAGGACAAAATCGATCAGCTGACTCGAGCGATTCAGAATATGATAGCAAGAGACACCAAGGCTAGTAACCATAGGAATGCCCCTACCCCTCCTCCCCAATATGAAGATAGCAATCCTTTTTTGGGATTTGTGGTTGACTTGGAGTGTGAGGCTTTAGAGGCTAGTAAAGGGAAGGCTAACACTCAACCTCCTGTAGGGACTGTTCCTCCACCCGAGCACAATGAAGAATTGCGACCCATACAGATACCTGTCACTCGTGAGGTCTCTGATGACTGGCACCTCCAATATGGAGAAGAAGACTCAAGGCAAGTAGTTCGTGAAACCAAACCAGCTGCCGTGGAAGGAAGAAAGGAGGATGAAAAGTATAAGATAATTGAGGAACGGTTAAGGGCTGTGGAAGGATTCAAGATCTTTGGGATTGATGCCTTGGAAATGTGTTTGGTACCCGACGTGGTCGTGCCTCCTAAGTTTAATGCACCTAACTTAGAGATGTATAAAGGGGTTAGTTGTCCCAAAAATCACATTCGGATGTTTTCCCGAAAGATGGGGGCACACGCTATGAACGAAAAGCTGATGATGCATGTTTTCCAAGACAGCCTTAGTGGGGCATCCTTGGACTGGTACATGTAGTTGGAAAGGACCTACATCAAGAACTGGGATGATTTGGCAAGTGCCTTCATAAGGCAATACCAATATAATGTAGACATGGCCCCTAATCGCATGCAATTGCAAAACATGTCTCAGAAAAGGGATGAATCTTTTAAGGAGTATGCCCAGAGATGGAGGGAGCTAGCTTCTCGTGTGCAACCTCCATTGCGGGAAAGCGAGCTAGTAGATACATTCATGGGAACTCTGTAAGGATTATACTATGAAAAGATGATTGGATCTGTCTCAACAGGATTTGCGGATTTGGTTATCATTGGGGAAAGGATCGAGAATGGATTAAAAAGTGGGAAGATTGGAACACCGTCTTTCGATCAACATAACAACAAAAGGTACTCCGGAAACCGTTCGAAGAAGGAGGCCAACGCCATTTCTATTGATAGGTATACTCAAGTACCTTATAACCCTTATGTGGCGGCCACGACCTCTGGTCAAGCATCTCCTACGCTCCAGATCCAACAGCCAAGGGCGCCACCCCCCTCAAAATCAGCAACAACAGAAGCATCCCCGAAGGGAACAAAGGAGGCCATGGAGGGACTTTGACCCTATACCCACTACATATTCTCAGATCCTGCCAATGTTAATCCAAAAGGGATTAGTAGAAATCAAACCGTTAGGGCCCCCTCCTACGCCTCCTCCTCGAGGGTATGATGCTAATGCTAGATGTGAATACCACGCTGGATCGCCAGGACATTCGACTGAAAAGTGTTTAACTCTCAAATTTAGGGTGCAAGATTTGCTGGATCAGAAGGTTATTAACTTCAGTTATGACACTCCAAGTGTAGGAGATAACCTTTTCCCAGGGCACGCTGGACCAACTGTTAACTCCGTTGAGGGATTAGGAGAGAACGTCCTAATTAGAAGGGTGGAGCAAGTAAAAACCCCTATGATGAAAGTGAGGGAAGTATTAATTGGGTACGAGGAGTTCAAAAGGCTGCACGGTGACTGTGAGAATTGCGCGGTTAATCCCAATAGCTGTAAGAAGATGAAGGAGGTCCTCCAACAACTAATGGACCAATGGATAGTGCAGATTGGGTACTTAAGAAATATGAATGAAGTGGATGCTTTAAACTCCCAGGAGCAAGTACCTTGTGAGATTCCATGCCATAAAAGAGGAGTCACAACTCCTATTCAAATACCAGTCCCAAGGCCTCCACAAGTGCCTATTCAAATACCAGTTCCCAGGCAGACACATGCGCCTGTCTAAATACCAGTTGCGAGGCCTGCACAGGTTCCTATTCAGATAACAATTCTGGTGCCTGTGCAAACACCAATTCAAATACCTGTTCCTGCGCCAGTCAAAGCTCCGGTGCCTGTAACGTCAGAAGGTCCTATCACGTTCCATGTACCAATGTCATTTCCATATGAAAGCTCCAAGACAGTACCTTGGAAATATGACATCACTGCGTCAGTGGGAGGAAAGACTAAAGTGCCGTCACCAGCAGTTACTAACATAGCTGGTATTGGAGGAATGACGCGTAGTGGAAGAGTATACTCGTCAGAATAACCCAAGAAGGATATCCCTGAAAGCTCAAAGGGGAAAGAGACCACTAGTACAGGCGAGGGACCATCCAAGAAGGGCATATCTCAAGAAGACGCCGAGGAATTTTTAAGAATCATAAAGAAAAGTGATTATAGGGTGGTGGACCAACTAAATCAAACACCGTCCAAAATCTCTATTCTATCTTTGTTGTAATGCTCAGAGGCACATAGGGAATCCCTGCTGAAGGTCCTAAATGAAGCCCATGTCACCAAAGACATATCAGTAATTCAGTTTGACGAGGTAGTCTCCAATATTGCCGCCAACACCTGTCTGGGTTTCAGTAGTGAGGAGTTACCCCCCGAGGGGCAAGCACATAATAAGGCCTTACACATATCAGTCAAATGTCAGGACACTATTCTTTCAAGGGTGCTGGTAGATACAGGGTCTGCTCTAAATTTCATGCCTAAGGATACCCTTATGAAATTAACGTCTGTAAGGACCTTTATGAAGACCAGTTCTCTGATTGTTAGGGCTTTCGACGGTTCGAAAAGAATGGTAATTGGGGAAGTAGACATACCTACGGTGGTGGGATCACATACTTTCATGATCACTTTCCAAGTCATGGACATTAATCCCTCATACACTTGTCTTCTAGGACGACCATAGATTCATACTGCGGGCGCAGTTACTTCCACACTTCATCAGAAGTTGAAGTTCATATCTGGGGACAATTTAATAAATATTGATGGGGAGGAAGACATGTTCGTCAGCCATCTCTCGTCATTTAGATACATAGAAGTGGATGGGGAGACATTTAAAATACCATTCCAAGCTTTGGAGGTGGCGACGGTCAGTTGTAAGCAAGTCGTTCGACAGGAGGAAAGGCCGAGAAGGATCACATACTTGATTCGGAATGGGGATACTAGGGGCTGGGGCAAAGTAATAGAGATACATGCAAAGAAGGATCAATTCGGGATGGGTTACAAGCCAGCTAATAAAGAGGTTCAGAAGTCTCGACAGACGAAGTTTCCTCCTCTTGAAGAAACTTTACGTAGTGCCGGATTCACGGATGAAGATCAAGTGACTGCAATTGAAGAGGAAAATAGAGGGGTACCAGATTGGATGTGTCGTTGCACACCAGATGCAGTTCTCAACAACTGGAGGGCCCTCGAGATCCCTGAGATGATTTCTATTTAAAGTAATTTACTTTTCTAAAAAATAATAATAAGTCCTTTGCTATGCCCAAGGCAAATGGACAAACTTTGTAGGACCACCTTGTGTTTCTTTGAATTATTTAATAACAAAATTGCATTTTGTTTTCAATTAAGATCTTTTTTCTTTCTTAGTTGTTCTTTTTTCAAATGACAATACACTTTCTTTTCAGTACTTTCATTTGCACAAATTCAAAAAATAATAAGCATAATAAAATCTCCCTCATGTAGATTTAAAAATGAACCTATTGAAAATGACACCGCTATAATTCCTTACAACTTCGAGTTCCCGATTAATCAAGCGGAAGAGGGTGATGAGGACGATTGTGAGCTCCCTGAAGAGCTAGCCAGACTGCTAAAGTAAGAGGATAAGGTGATACAACCTCATCAGGAACTAGTGGATGTGATCAATCTGGGAACTGAAGAGGACAAAAAGGAGGTTAAAGTCGGTGCTTCTTTAAACGAGGACGTCAAGGGGAAGTTGATCAAGTTACTACAAGAGTATGTGGACGTGTTCGCTTGGTCTTACCAAGATATGCCCGGCTTGGACACGGATATTGTTGAACATAAGTTACCGCTTAAACCCGAATGTCCACCGGTCAAACAAAAGTTAAGACGGACTAGGCCAGATATGACTCTCAAAATCAAGGAAGAAGTTAAAAAGCAGTTTGACGCAGGGTTCTTAGCCGCAGTGAAGTATCCAGAATGGGTAGCCAATATCGTGCCTGTGCCAAAAAAGGATGGAAAAGTCAGGATGTGCGTAGACTATCGTAACCTCAACAGAGCAAGTCCTAAAGATGATTTTCCACTACCCCACATTGATGTGTTAGTAGATAACACTGCGCAGTTCTCAGTCTTCTCATTTATGGATGGATTCTCCGGATATAATCAGATCAAGATGGCTCCCTCAGACATGGAAAAGACTACCTTTATTACGCCGTGGGGAACCTTCTGTTATAAGGTAATGCCCTTCGGGTTAAAGAATGTTGGGGCAACCTATCAAAGGGCAATGGTGACTCTCTTCCATGACATGATGCATAAGGAAATAGAGGTTTACGTTAATGATATGATCGCTAAATCACAAACTGAGGAAGAGCACATAGTCAATTTACAGAAGTTGTTTGAATGGCTAAGGAAGTTCAAGCTACGACTAAATCCTGCAAAGTGTACTTTTTGGGTCAGATCCGGGAAGTTGTTGGGGTTCATAGTCAGTCAAAGGGGTATAGAAGTTGATCCGGACAAAGTGAAGGCCATCCAAGAAATGCCAGCACCGAAAACAGAAAAAGAAGTGCGTGGGTTCCTGGGAAGATTAAATTACATTTCCAGGTTCATCTCCCACCTTACTGCCACTTGTGAACCAATCTTCAAGCTATTGAGGATATGTCAAAGCCTCGAGTGGGGTGAAAATTGTCAAAAGGCTTTCAATCGAATTAAGGAATAGTTGCAAGAACCTCCCATACTGGTGCCACCTGTACCTGGAAGGCCACTCATAATGTACTTAATGGTACTTGAAAATTCGATGGGATGTGTACTCGAACAACAAGACGATACAGGAAGAAAAGAGCATGCAATCTATTACTTAAGTAAGAAATTCACGGATTGTGAATCCAGGTACTCACTCTTGGAGAAGACCTGTTGCGCTCTTGTATGGGCCGCCTGACGATTAAAACAATACATGGTGTGCCATACAACTTTCTTAATATCAAGAATGGACCCCATCAAGTATATATTCGAGAAGCCTGCAGTGACTGGGAGAGTAGCTCGGTGGCAGATGTTACTAACCGAATATGACATCCAGTATGTTACCCAAAAGGCCATAAAAGGAAGCGTGTTAGCCGATCATCTCGCTCATCAGCCAGTGGATGACTATCAACCTATGCAATTTGACTTCCCTGACGAGGATGTGATGGCTGTGAGAGATGACGATATTCCAGATTCTTATGAAGGACCTGAGCCCGGATCTCGATGGAAGCTTATATTCGATGGAGCCTCAAATGCAGAAGAACATGGGGTAGGAGCTGTTATAACTTCTTCAACGGGATTTCACATACCCTTCACTACAAGAATATGCTTCACGTGTACTAACAATATGGCGGAATATGAGGCATGTATCTTGGGGATTAACGAAGCCATTAACCTCGGAATCAAAATCTTAGAGGTATATGAAGATTCTTCTCTCGTCATCAATCAAGTCAAAGGAGAGTGTAGAACACTTAATCCCAAGTTGACTCGATACCGAGATTGTGTCTGGAAAAGGATAGAGTACTTTGATGAGACCACCTTCCATCACATCCCCAGAGATGAGAATCAACTAGCGGATGCTTTGGCAACTTTGGCATCCATGTTCAAAGTCAAATGGTATAACGAAGCACCGCCTATAAGGATTAATCGCCTAGACGAACCATCGTATTATGCAGCAGTGGAGGCTGAAGTAGATAATAAATCGTGGTTTTACGATATCAAATAGTTCCTCCAGAAACAAGAATATCCTGCAAATGCCTCAAGTGGGGATAAGAAAACACTTAGGAGACTGACTGCCCAGTTTTTCCTTGATGGGGAGGTACTATATAAAAGGAATCATGACATGGTGTTACTTCGGTGTTTAGATGGACATGAACAGGACACGCTCATCATAGAAATACACGAAGGATCCTTCGGAACTCATGCAAATGGGCATACTATGGCTAAGAAGATTCTCCGAGCAGGGTACTACTGGATGACTATGGAGTCCGACTGCTTTAAATATGTCAAGAAGTGCCACAAATGTCAAATCTACGAGAATAAAATTCATGTGCCGCCAACTCCTTTGAACGTCTTAACTGCCCCATGGCCTTTCTCTATGTGGGGAATAGACATAATAGGGATGATCGAGCCAAAGGCATCAAATGGACACTGGTTTATTCTAGTCGCTATCGACTACTTCACCAAATTGGTAGAAGCTGCTTCCTACACTAACGTGACAAGACAAGTAATTGCATGATTCATCAAGAAAGAGATAATTTGTCGCTATGGGGTTCCTAACAAGATCATCACGGATAATGGGCTCAATCTAAATAACATGGTGATGGACGAGCTATGTGAGAGTTTCAAAATCGATCACCATAACTCGTCGCCTTATCGCCCGAAGATGAACGGCGTGGTAGAAGCAGCCAATAAGAACATCAAGAAGATTATCCAGAAAATGGTGAAGACCTACAAGGATTGGCACGAAATGCTCCCTTTCGCACTACATGGCTACAGAACCTCAGTTCGCACTTCAACAAGAGCTACGCCTTTTTCCTTAGTATACGACACAGAAGCGGTACTCCTTATTGAAGTAGAAATTCCTTCACTTAGGGTCATAATAGAGACCAAGCTGGAAGAAGCGGAATGGGTACAAAATAGACTTGATCAACTGAACCTCATAGAGGAGAAGCGCATGGCCGCTATATGTCATGGTCAACTGTATCAGCGGAGACTCAAAAAGGCATTCGATAAGAAAGTTCGTCCTCGCCTATTTGAAGAAGGAGACCTGGTGTTAAGGAAAATGCTACCCATCCATAAAGATCCTCGTGGTAAATGGACTCCGAATTATGAAGGACCATATGTTGTAAAAAGCGCATTTTCAGGAGGAGCCTTAATATTGACTACTATGGATGGAGTGGATTTACCACGACTGGTAAATTTCGATTCAGTCAAAAAATACTATGCCTAGAAAAAGAAGATAAAAGCCCGCTAAGTCGAAAACCCTAAAGGGCGTCTTAAGCAAAAGTTAGGGCGTCCCGGTGGATTGAAAACTCGAAAGAGCAATTCAGGCAAAAATTAGGGACTTAGAAAAAATGATACCCGACGAGTCAAAAACCCTAAAGGGCGGCTTAGTTAAAAAAATGGTATAGCATCCTGGTGGACTAAGATTCTAAAAGAACGGTCCAAGCAAAATTAAGGATATCCAAAAGGCATAGGACTGATAGAACTAATAGAATTCAGAAAGGAATGATCAATCCAGTCGTCATTTTCAAAAGCGAAGCGTCAGGACCTCGGAGATTTAGGGATATTAGTTGGTGTTTGAATTTAATAGGGACATAGATAAATTTATTTTTTTCGTATTGCTATTTCCTTTCATTTTTTTGTAGTACTTCCTCCTTATGAGGATTGCTTTCCTTATGTACTATTGCCTGTTTATGGGCTATCTTTTCAATAAATAAAATTTCCGTTTCTTTGCTTTCTAATTACTCTGCTTGATTACAAAGTGTCGATTAATTGTAGAATAATGCTTTGAAACATTGGGCAAAAATTAAAAGCTTTCAAAAAAGAAAAAGGAAAAGTATTTTACTTCGATTCGGAGACGGTACAGGGATCATATTTCTCCCAAGTTAAACATGGGGTCTACATGTTAACAGTCACGATTCAGTCATTATGGAAGTTTCCTCAGAGGAACAATACACATCTTCAGATAGCAAGAGCACGCGAATTGTTACGCTCATCAAGGGAGTCAGGGGTTCAGGGGTTGGGAAGTTGGAATGTTACAAGAGATACTGGTTTCCGTAAAAATGTATATACATGCATTGCATATTATACCAGAGGCGTTAGCCCAAATAATGAATCATGCATAAAAGCATACATACTTTTAAACATGCATACATGGCATAGGGCTTGTAGCTTACGCTCAGGGTTAAAAGGGTTCAATCGGGCATTTTTGCCAAGGGTTATTACTAGGGATATTATACACAGGGTTATTGAGGTACTAACGTAGCATCAGAAATCGGTCCACGCGGACGCTAAACCCATCAACTTCGCGGTCAAAATTAGGGTTCCTTTATATTTAATCATCTCCTCCTCGCGAAGATGAAGACTCACCGTCATCATCATCCCAGGTTGAAGTTGATTAAATAGGGGCAGCTGTAGTACCCCGAATTTTGACCGGTGTTTTTATCTTTTTAGAGTTTTGGTGTTGCTAGGGGGTGTCCTTTGGGGTGTGTTATTGCTTTTGCGTCCATTTTTTTTTATTTCTTAGGTTTATATAAAGTTTTTACATTTGTTTAGGATTTAGATTTATTTTATTATTTTAAAGTAAAGTTTTATTTAGATTTTTAGGGTAGAATGGATTAGGTTTCTATTTCATTAGAAAAGAGGTGGGTTTTTTTTTAGATATTAGAATTTTAGTATTTATTTTATTTTAGAATATTTTTTATATTTGAAGGATTTGATATCTTGGTTACTATTTACCATTAAGATAGAATAATCAGGTTTTGTTTGATGTTAATTAGTTTTAAATATTCTTACTAGCATCTTTTTACATTTTTATCAAATTTCTATTTACTGAACTTTTTTTATTATTAATTGGGGGCATTGTTTAATTAAAGATTTAGGTTTTAATTAGTAATTAGGGCTTAAGGTGGATTAGCATTGGTTTTTTATTTTATAACATAATTACTAATCATTATTAATTTTTAGATTTGTTTTTATTTTTAATTTATACCTATTTCATTTTGTACGGTGGGGGACTTTTGTTATTCTATTTCCTTTTATTTATTTATTATTATTATTTGAGAATTTTTTTTTATTTTTATTCTACTTTGGGTCAAAACATTGACCCGAGCCTTCTTCTCCCTCTAACCCTAATCCGCGTTGAATCAAAAAAAGAAATTGGATCTATTTCATTAATTTATGAATCAAATTACAGGGGTACAAATCAAATACAAATCGAATCAAATAAAGGATTACAGCAAATTTGAATCAAATGACAAATCAAATTTCAATCGAATCCAAAGTTTACAAAATCAAATCTAACCTAATGAATTTCTAAAACCTAATTCTAATACTTATAAAAGCAAAAAGAAATTCAGACGAAAAGGAAAACCCTAAGAAAAGAATCCTTGCAGCTGCGCGTTTCCACACCCATCACTCAAAGCTCACGATTTTCTTAGATAGGGACTTAGGGTTCATTATTAGAACCCTAATTTCTCTAAGCTCAAACCCACCTGTGAACAAAGGAAAAGGAGAGGGATTAGAAGAGAAAAAACCACCAAAATATACGACCAGTGTCACTACACGGACGGTAAGCAAAATAAACTTAGCTTTTCTTTGGATTTGATTCTGATTCGTGTTTTGTTTGTGTTCGAGGGTTTGAATCGGGGTTTTATTTGTGTTTCTGGGTATTCTGGGTTTTTGTTTAGGGGTAGGGTTCTTAAATAGGGTTAGGGTTCATGTGTTTTAGGGTTAGGGTTCTTCACTGAACCCTTAGGGTTCATAGGGTTCATGGGGTTTTCTGGGTTTGGATGAAGAATAGGGTTAGGGTTCATAGTTTCAGGGTTAGGGTTCGTTAATTTAGGGTAGGGTTCGTAATGTGTGCAGATTCCGGTTGAAGATCAACCGGAAATCTGGGTTGGAGTGGTGGTTATGGGGATTTGGCGGTGGTCGGAGAGGTTTTGGGTGGTGGCCGGAAGAGAAAAGGTAGAGAGAGGTGAGAGGTTTGGAGATTAGTGAGAGAGGGAGAGAGTAAGAGAGAGAAAAAGAATAAAAAAATGAGGATTTTGTGAAGGGAATCCGTTTTTATACTCCCCTCGGTGTACCCTTCGATTCACGCCAAGTGGCGTTCGTTGGATCCCACAGATTGGTTTACTTTCCAGTCAACCCAAGATCCTGTGCGTGTACTCTTACTATGAGTCTGCAGTGACTTTTAATCATGGGCGTCCGGTTGGCTTACTGCGAGATCAACAGATAATGTGAGTTTCAAGGAGATCCGTACGATCTTCATCCAACGTCCAGGAGAAAGTCAAAGTCAGACTCTCTCCACATGGACTTCCCTGGCCAATCTGGGTTTTGGGGTCGATGGGCCTTACGTCCAGAATGCTAATGGCACCCCCAGAATATGCCCATTTGCCTTTGCCCCAATAGAAAATGCACCCCCCCTGTTTTTTTTTGTGTGAATTTTTAAATTAATTAATTAGTTTAATGGTTTAGGATTTAAGTGGGTAATTAGGATTAAAAACATAGGATTTTAGGATATTTTTAATTAGGGTTTAAGTGGGGTCTTTTATTAAATTAATCATTTAATTTAATTATTTGATTAGGATTTTTTAGGGTTTAAATGTTTTTTTGTTTGTTGTTTAATTTAATTAATCATCTAGTTTAATCATTTGATTAGGATATTTTTAGGGTTTAAATGGGTTTTTTATAATTAAATTAATCACTTAAATTACTTAATTGATTAGAATTTTTTTATGAAGGCATAAATAGGTTTTTGGGCATAACTAAGTTAATTCCTTAACTTAAGTGGGATTTTAAAAATAGGTTTTTTTTTTTTATAATTAAGTTAATTCCTTAACTTAAATGGGATCTTAAAAATAGGGTTTTTTTTGGGTATAATTAAGTTAATTCCTTAACTTAATTGGGGTTTTAAATTTAGGATTTTTTTTGGGATAATTAAGTTAAATCCTTAACTTAATTGGGGTTTTAAAATCTAGTTTTTGTGGCAATTAAGTTGATCACTTAACCTAATTATTTAATTAAGAATTTAACCTTTTTTTAAAATTACTTTTTAAAGGGAGAAATAGAAGGGGTGGTTTGGTTTTTTTAATATAAAGTTCGGGATGTTTATTGAAATTTGGAAATTCATCTAAGGGACTTCTAGGGTTTCAAATATGGGATAAAGCTCTAATTTCCGCGAGCATAAACAAAGGAATAGGGGATAAAATAGGGTTTTTTTTTTATAAATTATTAAACTTAATTTTCTGTTTTCTAAATAAAGGGGACGTTTTAAATAATAAAAATAAGGATTTTTCTCTATGGGATATAAAATCAAGGGATAATGCTCTTGGTCCGAGAGCCTAAATAATGGATGGGATAAGGGATAAAACTCTTGATATCTGAGAGTATAAATAAACGGATTAGGGATAAAACTCTTGATATCCGAGAGTATAAATAAATGGATTAGGGATAAAACTCTTGATATCCGAGAGTATAAATAAATGGATTAGGGATAGAACTCTTGATATCTGAGAGTATAAATAAATGGATTAGGGATAGAACTCTCCGTCCGAGAGTATAAATAAGGGACAAGGGATAACACTCTCCATCCGAGAGTATAAATAATGGATAAAACTCCTTATCTAGGAGTATAAATAACAGATCAAGGGATATAACTCCTTATCTAGGAGTATAAACAATAAGTTAAGGGATAAAAATCTTTATCCAAGAGTATAAATAGTGGATTAATTTTGGGATTAGGGTTAGGAATAGGATTAGGGGGTAGGAATAGGGGAGGTGAACTACGGTTACTCTGATCCTTCAAAATGAGGGTACGTAGGCATAGGGTTGTGAACCCTAGCAAGTATAATTAATAAAAAACTTAGGTTTCCTTTGTAAATAAATCATTTAGACAAGCAAACAAGCATACCCTAAAATCTAAGGAGGATCCCATTGAGTACAATGGAGGTGAGGGGTGCTTAATACCTTCCCCTCACTTAACCGACTCCCGAACCTTAGGAATCTCTACCTTTAGGATTAGGATTTTTTAGGTTTATCATTATTTTCCTTAAAAAATATGATGGCGACTCGAAAATATTTAGCCGGCAGCGACAAAGACTGTGCTCGAAAAAGTTCACCAAGGGTTGGACATACAAGAAATAAAGATAATACAAGAAATGATTAAATAATCACCTTGAAAGCATACAAGAAATGATTAAATTTAGTTAAGTTAGTTTCAAGTTTCTTTTAGAAAATAAAGATAATACACGTGTTATACATGAAACATGACAATTAGCCATTGTATTTTTGTATAAAAATGGGATTAATTCTCTAAATACTAGAGATCATATTTATTTTGTTAAATACTTAATAGATGTAAACATCACTCTGTAAACCTATGTTTTTCGAATCACATTATTCGACATGATATAGGTATAAGTGTTAAATACAAATAGTTAAGGTATGTCTGTTGACACCAAACCACAATATTCTGCAGGAGAATGTTTTTGACAGAGGCAGTTAGACAGCTTGAAGTCGGTCTCGAGCGTGATAGCATTTTAAGGAAGTTCAAGAACCAAAGACATGTGGAAACACATAAGAAGACAAAAACCCACATAACAAGATATGTGTCGAATTCTGAAGAATTAACCGTCGTTGACAGTTATTAATGTACTTAGTGTTGGACTTGAGAATTCACACACAAGAGGGGGGTGAATAGGGTGGTTCGCAAAAATGTGGTTTTTAAAATCTTTGGGAAATAAAACCAGAGTTTAAAAATATTTTTAAATACTTAGTAGCGAAAAAAACTAATATAAATTGTGAAAAATTAAAGAGTTAAGGGAAGAGATGAACACCACAATATATAGAAGTTCGATCAAACAAGAAAATGACATACTCCTCTCCATAAGAATTGATCTTGAGAGTATCTAATAAACGTTGAGAGCTTTTATTAGGAAAGACTCATGAATCCCCTTATATAAGAAAATGTTGGTTGACCTCCAACCAAATAATACAAGACTTCGATATATAACAATTTGAGTCTTCTCTTCCAAACGGTGAATCAAGGTAGTTAGTCATTGATGTGAAGTATGAACTAACGCTTCATTCCCCATATGCGCGAGAAGCAAGCAACATTTCCGCTTGAATACGATTAAAACATGAATCTGATGGATTTCCATATCATGTTTTATCTATTCTGACACGATGCTCAAACAAACATTCACTTTTCCCATGTCTGGGTAGCAAGCAATGTGTTATAGCTCGAGTGTGACTTTAACATTGTTCACTAAAATTGACCAACACACAAACATTCACTACCTAGGACTACACAACTTTGAATTCATCATCGCACCAGAGGATACGTAGAAGTAAAACTCGAAATATTGTCAAGCACTCTAATAAAAAAACCCATTTTTAGTCATTCACACATCAGTCATCTATATAAGTCACTCACACATCAATCATTTGCATAATTTATTCACACATCAATCATTTGCATCAACCATACATAATTCTTAACATAGTCATTCAAATTGTTTACATTAATATGAAAATTAAAATACAAATATCGGGTATAACTAACACCTTTGTTTCTCCTATGTTGCCTATACTGTAGTGCAAATCGTACCTTTAATAATATCGCATCCAAAATGACACTCTCAAGAGTCCCTTCTTGAAACTCCTCTAGCCATGACATCTCTTCCAAGCACAACAATACTGTGAAATATAGGCAATGCATCCACAACATGGTCTGCCCTTGCTTGTTCCTCTTCTAGTAACTCTTGATGAGCTGGCCTATAGGGATGTCCTTCTAAAATTTATGTTATATGTAAATCTAACACTCCATAAAAGCATTGAATATATTTGTAAATCGTACTCCATGCATAAGGAGTTGACACACTAAGTACATCCTCTAGCATAAGATGCTCATAGTAGCCCAAAAATATCTCATCAACAAATTTGTGGAGGACAATGGCAAGAGCAGCAAATATATCATAACTTTGATGGGAGAGATTGTGATTGAATGGACTATCATTACCCATTTGCTAAAACATGATTAAAAAAATACTATAGTGTAACTTTTTAAATCAGAGTTGTAGTGAATTAAAGTATTGATTAAAATAATATAATTTTTTTTAACCAAAACAATTTTAGTTGAATTGAGTAAACTATTAATAATTTTATTGAATTTTGAATTATTTATACATGAAATGACACTGTTGGTGCATACTACATTCTACTATTTAATTTTATTAAGTTATAAACTTAAATAAAAAACAACTTTTAATTTGTCTCGCATTTAATTATGTAATTATTATTTTAATTGTATGAATTTTAATTAGTAACATTAATGATACTTTACCTTTTCATATATTTTATTTTCCTTTCATCAAGTATACAAATTATTTTTAAATATATTTAAATATGCAATAAATATTTTTATTAGTATTCATTTATTTCTAGTTTATTATAAAATGGTCTTTTAAATTCTAACTCTTAAAGTTGGTTTGATTTTTTGTTTTTGTTTTAGTACTTTAATAAATTGAAAAATATTAGAACAAAAGTATATTTTGAATATCATTTTTATTATTTTGCATAACTTATACTATTTATCTTAACATGTATATGAAAAGGGTACCCAATTAAGTTATTGTTTTAATTATAACTATTGAAAATAGTAAATATTATAAAATAATTATTTTTAATTGTAGGGAAGAAAGCAAATTATATATTTCAATCAATAATAACTACTTCATATAATTTATTAAAATTTATTTACGAATAATAATTGAATGAATCAAGTATGTTAAAAACTATTGAATACAATCTTCAATTTTATTGAATTTAAGAGAATTTAAAATACAAACATGTAATAAAAATAAAGTTATGGTAGCACATAAATGTAAATGTAAAATATACATAAATAAAATTTATTGAATTAATATTCTTAATAAGTAATTAAAGTCGTCATAAATGCTATCACATTAAATTTATTGTAACATCAAATCTTTTAAAATATTCCCAAAATTTTTAGTCAATTACATTTTCATAACATCAGTCCATTGAATATTCTATTTTTTCTTCTTTATTCTTTAATAGCAAATTGAAACAATAAAATTAAAATTTTAATATGAAGAATTCTATTCCTTTCTCGTTCTCAGTTTAACCCATCTCTAAATGAAAAATGATTGTAGCTCCATTTATTTTAAAAAGTTAAAGACTTTCTTAATAGTTATTGATATGTGTAAATAATGAAATCAAACATAGTTAATCTGGCTTGTTTGGAAGTCTAGTTATCTAGGTTAGATAACATCTAGTCTTTATGCACTGGTTTTTTGGACAAGATGTGTGTTTTTCATAATGGAAGGTATTGTTGCTCCAAATGTAGGTAATAATTTTATTGTCAAATTTAACTTTTATTTGACTAAATCAATTTCTTCTAACTGAATCAAATAATATTGTAGTTCAAAACTAGATGTAAACAACACCTAATTTTATCATTAAAAAAATAAAAATAAATTGAATCACAAATCTTTAAATATTCACCAACGAGCTTTGATTTATCCAAAGGAAAGGGTAAAGATCGAAGAAAATCCTAAGTGTGCTATGTAACAACAAAGCTAAGAGAATCTAAGGTTCGGGGGTTGGTTATGTAAATCCCCGATTTCGATTATTTCCCATTTTGTTGAGTCTTTTATTTAAATTGAGTGATAAATTATTTTATCTGTGAAATTTGTGTGTTAATATGCTATGTTGACATGTTATGATATTTTACCGTTTTTGAGAGTTTTCGGGGAAAATTAGAATGAAGGGTATTTTAGACATTTCTCAATTAATGTTAAGTTAGAAAATTTAGTGGAAATAGAATTGTGTGAGAAAATGAATTAATTTAAG
This sequence comes from Lathyrus tuberosus, assembly GCA_022829125.1. Taxonomy (NCBI): domain Eukaryota; kingdom Viridiplantae; phylum Streptophyta; class Magnoliopsida; order Fabales; family Fabaceae; genus Lathyrus; species Lathyrus tuberosus. Next base: position 33,359,712 of record JALAZF010000006.1, on the reverse strand, counting down.
TTGTATAGAAAATAAGAAATAGAAAAGAAAAAGGGTTAAGAAGAGGAAATAGGAGAGAAAGAGATAGAAAAGAAAATAGAGAGAAAAAGGAGAGAAAGAAAGAGGAAGAGGAGAAAAGAGAAGGAAAAGAGGGAAAAGCTTGGAAATCAAGAAAACAACTTCTAGGAATCGATTAATCCGGGTAAGGGTGTGAAATCTTATTATCTTATCAATGTGTATCATTATGTATGATTGTATTGTTGTTGTGGTGGATTTTTATGAGTTTTTGTATAAACCCATATTTTGTAAAATTGCTTGGAAATCCGATTAAATGTGGTTGAAATCATGTTTTTAGTACCCATAATTGTTGGTATATGATAGATACTTGTCATTGGACATTGTATTGGTAATTTTCTGATGTGTATATGAGATTTGGGGTGTTTTGGATTGGAACCCGTAGAACAAAATTATGCAGAAGAATTTTTCTGGTTTTTCCAGGTCATGCGCGTATGGGGCATGTTCATACGCGTATGAACCTTGGAAATACGCGTATGGTGGGTGAGCCATATGGCCAATACGCGTATGGGTTGCTTGTTTTCTCGGCCATCTGCCCATTTGCGTATGGTACGCGTATCTCTTCAGGTCATTACGCGTATGAGGGGATGCACTACGCGTATGGGGTTTAAAATGGGAATTTTGGGAAGAAAATGGTTCTGCCCATACGCGTATGGCCTTGGGCAATATGCGTAAGGCATGGCGAGGATTGTGGGCAATACGCGTATGGCCTTGGGCAATACGCGTATGGCCAGAAGAATGGTAAAATGGGACTTTTTCAAAAATGTGTTTTCGTTTTCTTTCGTAACTTTTGTTCCGTTTATCCGATTTTTACATTCTTGGTATCGTTGTGAACCTATTGAGCTGTACTTTATGATTATGATGATTTGGAAATTGTTAGCCGATTTAATTATGTCGAAAAGTCAGGAATAGTGTTATTTAGGGACTTTTACCGTTTTGAATGTGTGTTTGGATGTGAATCATACAATAGTGCATCGATGTGAATGTATATAGATTGTATGTGATAGTATGAGATGAATGCATGAATATATTGTGAATATGTATGCATTTTAAGAATGTCTTGAGTCATTTTGCATGTGAAGCATAATGGTGTGCATTCTTGTGTTGTGTGATTCTAATGAGAATCCGTTGTAACGTCGTGTGTCCATGTGGGGTGTGAGCGACGGTTTGGTTCCAGAGAGAATCCGCTATAACGTCGTGTGCCCGTGTGGGGTGTGAGCGATGATTATAGACGATTGTGTGCCCATGTGGGGTGTGAGCGATCGGGTCGTGTGCCCGTGTGGGGTGTGAGCGATCCATAAACATTGTGTGCCCATGTGGGGTGTGAGCAATGGGTGAACATCGTATGCCCGACGGGGAGTTACATTGGTAACGAGCGATGGTTCCAATAAGTTCCTGAGTGAACTTGAGATGATTGAGTCGGTACCGCATTGCATTTGCATAGAGTCGTGAGTCGGTCTCTATGATTTGCATTTATCATCTTTATAATGGTGCATTGATGGATAAACATGAATATGTATGTTTATGTGGAATGATGAGAATTGTGAAAGTATGCATGATGAATATGCTTGGCTTGGTATATATATATATATATATATATATATATATATATATATATATATATATATATATATATATATATATATATATATATATATATATATATATATATATATATATATATACATTGTGATGTATATGGGTGAATTGTGATGAATTGTGGTGAGAATGTGGAATATGTGTATTTTTATGCTAAGATATATAATTATATGCATTGTTATTATGATAATATTTCTCACCCTTCTGCTGTTTTATGATGCTCTATGAGGCATTGCAGAGTAGGTATGCTGGTGGTCTTTTTGTGAAGCGTGTCTTCATTCTTTTGGTCGGTCGGCTCTGATATGTAGCACCGGGTAGCTAGGTTGTATATGATTCTTTTGTGATACATTGTACATGTATCTGGTTGATGAATGTTTATGTAAACATGAATTATGTTGGTGGATAATACTTGATGATGTATATATATGTTATATGTTATTCAATGTTTAGATTTTCCGCTTTTATTCTAAATATTGAGATGTGGGTGTAAGGACTAAGTTCCTCTGTTGCAAAGTTACCCCACTGTTGCATATCAATTGTTGAGCAGGTGTTGAATGTTTTAATTTCATGTATAATGTGACATACCTATTTTATACTATGTTTATAATTATACTCTGACGAAATTTTAAATATGTGCCTAAATGATTATGTGATTATTTGGGGGTATAGAAAGGGGGTTGTTACATTAAGTGGTATCAGAGCCAGTGTTGAGTCAGTTGTGTCTGTCTTGTTGTTGTGATGGTTGAACTGTTGTTTAACCTTGTTGTCATTTTTGGGAATAATCAGAATATGGCTGGTAGGAACGACAATGCGATGGCTGCTGCTTTGGAAGCAATGGCTAGGGCGGTGCAAGGTGCGCCGAATGTGAATGCTAATGACGAGTTCAGGAAGAATCAACCATCGGTCTTCAAAGGAAGATTTGATCCCGATGGAGCTCAAATGTGGTTGAAAGAGATTGAAAGGATCTTCAGAGTCATGGGCTGTGTGGAGGAGAATAAGGTGAGGCTTGGGTCTCACATGCTGAAGGAAGAAGCCGACGATTGGTGGGTCGGTATGCGACAAGTTCTTGAGGTGGATGATGAAGAGATAACTTGGAATTTATTTCGTACCGAGTTCTTGAGGAAGTATTACCCTGAAAGTGTGAAAGGGAAGAAGGAGATGGAGTTCCTTGAACTGAAACAAGGTAGTATGTCCGTGGTGGACTATACTGCTAAGTTTATGGAGTTGGTTCAATTCCATCCTCACTATGCTGCAATTACTGCTGAATTCTCAAAGTGTATTAAGTATGAGAATGGTTTGCGTCCCGAGATTAAGCAAGCTGTGGGATATCAAAGGATAAGAAGGTTTACGGATTTGACGGAATGTTGTAGAATCTTCGAGGAAGATAGCAAGGCTCGTTCTACACATTACAAAAGTTTGAATGAGAGGAAGGGAAAGCAACAAGCTAGAGGTGGACCTTATGTGACACCCGTTGATAAGGGCAAGCACAGGGGAAACTTTGAGAGGAGATCTGGAGGAGGAGGTTCCGGTTCCGTTAAGTGTTACAAGTGTGGTGTAATGGGTCATAAATCATTTGAGTGTGGGAAGACTATGGTGAAATGTTCTAACTGTGGAGGTCTTGGGCATGCTACTACTAATTGTAGAAGGAATATAGTGAAGTGCTATAATTGTGGAGAAGTGGGTCACATTAGTACTAAGTGTACTAAGCCAAAACAAGCTCAAGCGGGCGGAAAGATGTTTGCATTAGCGGGGACAGACACTACTAGTGCAGACCGTTTGATTAAAGGTACATGCTTTATTAATAGTACGCCTTTAGTTGCTATTATTGATACGGGAGCGACTCATTCATTTATTTCTCATGAGTGCGCTAAGCGTTTGAATTTGTTTATGACTTCTTGGAGTGGTGAGATGGTTATTGAGACTCCTGCTTCAGGGTCGGTAACTACGTCCTTGGTGTGTGTAAGTTGTCCTTTGACCATGTATGGTAAAGACTTCATTATGGATTTAGTGTGTTTGCCGTTGGAGGGATTGGACGTAATCTTGGGTATAAACTGGTTGCAATTTAATCGAGTTCATATAGATTGCTATCACAAGTTGGTAAGGTTTCCTTCTTTGGAAGATGATGAAGATGAGAGTTTCCTATTCACTAAAGAGTTGAAGAAACTTTTAGCGGACGAAGCTCAATTGTTCGGTTTATTTGCATCATTGTCGGTGGAGAGTAAAGTTGAGATCGATGTGTTCCCAGTGGTGTGTGATTTTCCAGAAGTGTTTCCGGAGGATATTACGGATGTACCGCCGGAAAGAGAAGTTGAGTTTTCTATTGATCTAATTCTGGGTACTAGACCAGTTTCGATGGCACCGTATCGTATGTCGGCATCGAAGTTGGTAGAATTGAAGAAGCAATTGAATGACTTGTTGGACAAGAGATTTGTAAGACCAAGTGTTTCTCCTTGGGGTGCTCTAGTATTGTTGGTAAAGAAGAAGGATGGGAGTATGCGGTTATGCATTGATTATCGACAATTGAACAAAGTGACAATTAAGAACAAGTATCCGCTTCCAAGGATCGATGATTTGATGGACCAATTGGTTGGTGCGCGTGTTTTTAGCAAGATTGATTTGAGATCGGGATATCACCAGATTCGTGTGAAAGAAGAGGATATTCAAAAGACGGCCTTTAGGACACGGTATGGTCATTACGAATATTCCGTGATGCCATTCGGGGTTTCTAATGCGCCGGGTGTGTTTATGGAATACATGAATCGTATTTTTCATGAACAGTTAGATCGTTTTGTGGTTATGTTCATCGACGATATTTTGATTTACTCTAAGTCTCGAGAGGAGCATGAAGAGCATTTGAGGATTGTGTTACAAAATTTGAAAGAGAAACAATTGTATGCTAAGTTGTCGAAATGTGAATTTTGGTTGTCGGAAGTAAGTTTTCTTGGACATGTTATTTTCGGTAGTGGTATTAGTGTTGATCCATCCAAGATTGATGCGGTGATGCAATGAGAGGCTCCTAGATCGGTTACGGAGATTCGAAGCTTTTTAGGCTTGGCGGGTTATTATCGGAGGTTTATTGAGGGATTTTCGAAGTTGGCACTTCCGTTAACGCAATTGACTTGTAAAGAAAAGGCTTTCATTTGGGATATTCATTGTGAATAGAGTTTCAATGAGCTAAAAAGGAGGTTGACAACGGCTCCGATCTTGATTTTTTCGAATCCTACGGAACCATTTGTTGTGTATTGTGATGCTTCATTGGTTGGTTTAGGTGGTTTTTTGATGCAAGATGGAAAAGTTGTGGCTTATGCTTCTAGACAATTGAGAGTGCATGAAAAGAATTATCCTACACATGACTTGGAGTTAGCGGCCGTGGTGTTTGTTTTGAAAATTTGGAGACACTATCTTTATGGTGCAAGATTTAAAGTTTTTAGTGATCACAAGAGCTTGAAATATTTATTTGATCAAAAAGAGTTGAACATGAGACAAAGAAGGTGGTTAGAGCTTTTGAAGGATTATGATTTTGGTTTGAATTACCATCCGGGTAAGGCAAACGTGGTGGTCGATGCTTTGAGTCGGAAATCGTTACATATGTCCGCATTGATGATGAGAGAATGGGAACTTTTGGAGAATTTTAGAGACTTGAGTTTGGTTTGTGAAATGGCGCCGAGATGTGTGAGACTTGGTATGCTACATGCTACGAATGATTTTCTTGCAACCGTTTGTGAAAAGCAAAAGTTTGATTTGAAGTTCGTTGATTTGATGATGAATGAGAATGAGGATTTCAAGGTTGATAATTTTGGAGTTTTGAGATTCCGTGGTCGTATTTGTATTCCCGATGATGCGGAGTTGAAAAAGATGATATTGGAAGAAGGACACCGAAGTAACTTAAGTATTCATCCGGGAGCGAATAAAATGTATCAAGATTTGAAGAAAATCTTTTGGTGGTCCGGATTAAAGAGGGATGTGGCTCAATTTTTGTATGCGTGCTTAACTTGTCAAAAGTCTAAGGTGGAACATCAAAAGCCTAGTAGATTGATGCAACCGTTGGACATTTCGGAGTGGAAATGGGATAGTATATCGATGGATTTTGTTACGGGATTGCCAAATACACAAAGAGGTCATAATGCTATTTGGGTAATCGTTGATAGGCTTACTAAATCTGCTCACTTCATTCCAATTGATATTAGTTATCCTTTGGAGAAGTTACCCGAGATTTATATTCTTGTGGTTGTGAAGTTACATGGAGTTCCTAAGAGTATTGTATCGGATAGAGATCCTAGATTCACATCGAGGTTTTGGGAGAGTTTACAAAAGGCTTTGGGTTCTAAGCTAAGATTGAGTTCGGCTTATCATCCGCAAACGGATGGTCAAACCGAGAGGACAATTCAATCGTTGGAGGATTTATTGCGTGCTTGTGTGCTCGAGCAAGGTGGTGCTTGGGATGGTTATTTAGCGTTGATTGAGTTCACCTACAATAATAGTTTTCATTCAAGTATAAGTATGGCACCATTTGAGGCTTGGTATGGTCGGAGATGTCGAACACCTTTGTGTTGGCATGAAACCGGTGAGAGGACGTTAGTTGGACCGGAGATGGTACAACAAACGACGGAGAAAGTGAAGTTTATTCGTGAGAAGATGAAAGCTTCTCAAAGTAGACAAAAGAGCTATCATGACAAGAGAAGGAAAGATTTTGAGTTTCAAGAAGGTGACCATGTGTTTTTGAGAGTTACGCCGGTTACGGGTGTGAGTCGTGCTTTGAAGTCGAAGAAGTTGACTTCTCGTTTTATTGGTCCGTATCAGATTTCTGCACGAGTTGGTGTTGTGGCTTACCGTGTGGCGTTGCCTCCGAATCTTTCGAATTTGCATGATGTATTCCATGTTTCGCAACTTCGGAAGTATGTTTCGGATCCGTCACATGTTATTCCTATGGACGAGGTTGAAGTGAGAGATAACCTTACGGTTGAAGCTTTACCGATTAGGATTTTGGACCGTGAAGTTAAGAGGCTAAGAGGCAAGGATATTGCGCTTGTGAAAGTAGCGTGGGGATGCACTGCGGAAGGCAATATGACTTGGGAACTAGAGAGTAGGATGCGAGAGTCGTATCCGGAGTTGTTTGAATCAGGTAATATTTTCGAGGACGAAAATTTCTAAAGTGGGGGAGAGTTGTAACGCCCCGATTTCGATTATTTCCCATTTTGTTGAGTCTTTTATTTAAATTGAGTGATAAATTATTTTATCTGTGAAATTGGTGTGTTAATATGCTATGTTGACATGTTATGATATTTTACCGTTTTTGAGAGTTTTCGGGGAAAATTAGAATGAAGGGTATTTTAGACATTTCTCAATTAATGTTAAGTTAGAAAATTTAGTGGAAATAGAATTGTGTGAGAAAATGAATTAATTTAAGTTGTATAGAAAATAAGAAATAGAAAAGAAAAAGGGTTAAGAAGAGGAAATAGGAGAGAAAGAGATAGAAAAGAAAATAGAGAGAAAAAGGAGAGAAAGAAAGAGGAAGAGGAGAAAAGAGAAGGAAAAGAGGGAAAAGCTTGGAAATCAAGAAAACAACTTCTAGGAATCGATTAATCCGGGTAAGGGTGTGAAATCTTATTATCTTATCAATGTGTATCATTATGTATGATTGTATTGTTGTTGTGGTGGATTTTTATGAGTTTTTGTATAAACCCATATTTTGTAAAATTGCTTGGAAATCGATTAAATGTGGTTGAAATCATGTTTTTAGTACCCATAATTGTTGGTATATGATAGATACTTGTCATTGGACATTGTATTGGTAATTTTCTGGTGTGTAGATGAGATTTGGGGTGTTTTGGATTGGAACCCGTAGAACAAAATTATGCAGAAGAATTTTTCTGGTTTTTCCAGGTCATACGCGTATGGGGCGTGTTCATACGCGTATGAACCTTGGCAATACGCGTATGGTGGGCGAGCCATAGGGCCAATACGCGTATGGGTTGCTTGTTTTCTCGGCCATCTGCCCATTTGCGTATGGTACGCGTATCTCTTCAGGTCATTATGCGTATGAGGGGATGCACTACGCGTATGGGGTTTAAAATGGGAATTTTGGGAAGAAAATGGTTCTGCCCATACGCGTATAGCCTTGGGCAATACGCGTATAGCATGGCGAGGATTGTGGGCAATACGTGTATGGCCTTGGGCAATACGCGTATGGCCAGAAGAATGGTAAAATGGGACTTTTTCAAAAATGTGTTTTCGTTTTCTTTCGTAACTTTTGTTCCGTTTATCCGATTTTTACATTCTTGGTATCGTTGTGAACCTATTGAGCTGTACTTTATGATTATGATGATTTGGAAATTGTTAGCCGATTTAATTATGTCGGAAAGTCAGGAATAGTGTTATTTAGCGACTTTTACCGTTTTGAATGTGTGTTTGGATGTGAATCATACAATAGTGCATTGATGTGAATGTATATAGATTGTATGTGATAGTATGAGATGAATGCATGAATATATTGTGAATATGTATGCATTTTAAGAATGTCTTGAGTCATTTTGCATGTGAAGCATAATGGTGTGCATTCTTGTGTTGTGTGATTCTAATGAGAATCCGTTGTAACGTCGTGTGCCCATGTGGGGTGTGAGCGACGGTTTGGTTCCAGAGGGAATCCGCTATAACGTCGTGTGCCCGTGTGGGGTGTGAGCGATGATTATAGACAATCGTGTGCCCATGTGGGGTGTGAGCGATCGGGTCGTGTGCCCGTGTGGGGTGTGAGCGATCCATAAACATTGTGTGCCCATGTGGGGTGTGAGCAATGGGTGAACATCGTATGTCCGACGGGGAGTTACATTGGTAACGAGCGATGGTTCCAATAAGTTCCTGAGTGAACTTGAGATGATTGAGTCGGTACCGCATTGCATTTGCATAGAGTCGTGAGTCGGTCTCTATGATTTGCATTTATCATCTTTATAATGGTGCATTGATGGATAAACATGAATATGTATGTTTATGTGGAATGATGAGAATTGTGAAAGTATGCATGATGAATATGCTTGGCTTGGTATATATATATACATTGTGATGTATATGGGTGAATTGTGATGAATTGTGGTGAGAATGTGGAATATGTGTATTTTTATGCTAAGATATATAATTATATGCATTGTTATTATGATAATATTTCTCACCCTTCTGCTGTTTTATGATGCTCTATGAGGCATTGCAGAGTAGGTATGCTGGTGGTCTTTTTGTGAAGCGTGTCTTCATTCTTTTGGTCGGTCAGCTCTGATATGTAGCACCGGGTAGCTAGGTTGTATATGATTCTTTTGTGATACATTGTACATGTATCTGGTTGATGAATGTTTATGTAAACATGAATTATGTTGGTGGATAATACTTGATGATGTATATATATGTTATATGTTATTCAATGTTTAGATTTTCCGCTTTTATTCTAAATATTGAGATGTGGGTGTAAGGACTAAGTTCCTCTGTTGCAAAGTTACCCCACTGTTGCATATCAATTGTTGAGCAGGTGTTGAATGTTTTAATTTCATGTATAATGTGACATACCTCTTTTATACTATGTTTATAATTATACTCTGACGAAATTTTAAATATGTGCCTAAATGATTATGTGATTATTTGGGGGTATAGAAAGGGGGTTGTTACAGGTTATACCTAGGGAAGGTGTTAGCATCCTAAGTATATGTAGTACTCTACAGGAACCTCTTGTTAGTATTAGTGTTATGTTATTGTTTGCTTACTAAAGGAAATGGTGCTAAGGTAAAGACCTAGGGTATATACAAAGTATGCTCGCCAAGACATCGCATCTCGTGCATACGTATCCTAACTAGGCTGGAATCAGAGCATTCATAGTTCACTTGACTAGGGGCGAAGAACTCTTGATAGTGATCAAGGTTTCAAAGGGAAAAGTAAGTGTCCATGGCAAGACACCTATATAGAGTTAAGAAAATCAAACCTAAGGCTAGGTTAAAAGGGGAGGTAAGTGTCCATGGCAAGACACCTACAAAGAGTTAGGCAACTCTAATCCTAAGGCTAGGATGAAAAAGGAAGGAAAAGCCCATGGCAAGAAACCTACATAGAGTTAGGCAACTCTAATCTTAAGACTAGGATAAACGGGTAAGACTCTAACAAGGTCTCAAGGGAATGGTGGACAAGGTTATCCTAAACATGACATAAAGTCAACAAAGGGGATCCTTTCCTTTGGAATGGTGAATAGGCAAAGAACAATAAAGGAGTAGCAAGAAAGATTTCAAATTCCAAAGCTAAAAGACATGAATGAATGGTACTATATGCAAAGCCGATGCTAAAGTAACTAAATCAACTCAAAATACCAATCAACAAGTCATCGATTTTAGTCAACCAGAATAAACATGAGGTACACAACATGCTAAGGATCAAGTAAAGGAAAAAAATTATGACAAATGCATGGGTTAAGAGGATAATGATAATCACAAAATAACAAGAAAGAAATAGTCAATGCAAGTAATTGAAATCGTGAGATCCAGTCTAAGTTACAAACTCGCTAAATTGAAAGTCGAAAATAAGACCCTAACATTTACATCTTTGAATATGAATAAAAGCTAAAAGAATTACCCCTTAATTAAGAAAGTATTTTTGATAATTTTATTTAACAATTAAAACTGAATATTCAATCAAATTTAATAACAAAAATATATTTCTAAAATTAAATTAAAAAAGCAAAATCCAATATTCATAACAAAACTTATAAAAGAATGAAATAGAAAAGGACAGGGTGGTGAGGATATAACATGCGTGTGGTGTGAGTAGAGAGTAAAATAATCATAAAGAAATGGGCTAGGCCAATGGTGCAAAATCAGAATGAAGGCAAAAAAAACCTAAAGATCTAGCAGCCGTGACATACTGTAACATGGAAATGAATATAGAAAAAATGAGTTAAAAAGCTCCGACCTAATCCCTCAATTGCCTTATCTCCTTCTCGCCTAAGTTTCTCTCGGCTAAAATCTTTTCTTTGAATTTCTCTGTTCCTCATTGTCCTGCGGCAGATTTTCCTCTCCACCCTCTCTCAGAATTTTGCCATCCTCTCTTTTGTCTCGATTTCGTCCTCGAGTGTACGACGATGTCAAATTTGAGGTTTATGGCTTTGTTGTTTCTACTGTGTCGTGGAACCAGATCGTACATTTGGAAGATGAAATTATGGTGATGAAGGTATTTCGTGTGCGGGGAGGTGGTGATACGAGGCAGTGGAAATCGAGAATGGAGAGTTGAGGTTGTTGCGTCGAAAATGAAATCAAGTTGTTACGAGAGTTTGAAGTTTTTACATGATGAAGGTGCTGAGCGGTTTCGACGGAAACGGAAATGTTATGATGTTGTGCGATTTCTGTGGTGGTAATGGTGTGATGAAAGGGTGATTGAAAGGGTTGTAATGTTGTTGTTCGCACTGATGTTGTTGTGTTAAAGTTGTTGAATGGTGGTGGATTTCAGTAAAGAGAATGGTGAAGTGATATTGAAGTCAAGGGATGGTGGTGAAGAAGAAGGTCACGATGAGGGAGTAGAGGAAAACAAGGTTCAAAGGATGAGGATTTTCGAAGATCATGGTGAGTTTTCCCCCAACCAAAATTTTTATGTTCTTGCTGCTCTTTTTCCTATGTCCCTTACTTCTCTCTTTTATTCATTCAAAAACTTGTTTTCTCCTGCTGCAAAACAACATTTGTCTTGAAGTATCATGTTGAGTCCCTTTCTCTGCAGGCCTTTGCTGTGTACAAGTTTTGGAGTTTATTGCAGCGTGTTGTCATTATTCTGCAGGTCTTGAGGCACGGTTTTTGGTCTTGCGCAGGTTTTTTTTTTGTTTGGTTAGGAAGCAGGTTTGGTCATTGTCATGTTACAGATGCTTGTGGTTTTGGAGGTTCAATTGCTGCAGAATGGGCTATTGAGTAGCAGGTTATTGGAGTGGCTAGGGAATCTTGGAACGGTTATTGTTGCTGTTGGTACAGGTTGGATGTGTATGGCATATAGTGTCATTGTGTAGCATGTTTGTATGTAGGTTGTGCAGAGTTGGAGCATTGTTTTGGCAGCTGTGGGAGGGTAGCATAGCAAGTCAAATTTGGAGTATAATGGCAGCAAGTTTTTAATACAGGAGGGCTTTGTTGGTGTGTAGTGACATTTTGGAATGCAGTAGATTTCCCTTTTTTATTTATGTGTTTTTGGGTCCATGATTGTAATGGGATTTGGAATTTTTCTATATTTTGCAAATGGACTTTTTATAAGTGGACTTTTGTTGTAATGACTAATTTGTAATGAACTCAAGAAAATGAGAAAATTTTACCCCATACCCCTACATTTATCCCCATACCCCTACAAATTTTCAAAATTTCCAGTTTTATCCTTTTATATTTTAGTTAAATTTTTTTATTTTTTACCGCGCAGTCAAATGAGTCCAAAAGTAATTTTTTTCAGTATTCGACGAGAACCGGAAAACACAAGGTAAGGATTTCCAGAAAGTATTTTTATCAAACCGGAAAACTTGACATGAAGAAATCTGGTTGCTTACTTTTCTAAACCGGAGAACACAGCATCAAGTTTTTCGGTTTGTGTTGTGAATGCTATATATATAACCGAATAACTTATCTCCAAGATATTCGGTTTTCATATTTTTCAACACCGGATTTCTATTTGTTGAGTTATCCGGTTTAGGTTTTTGTCAACCGGATAACTTGGTGCATAGTTATCCGGAGCGTTTTTTTTTTTTTTTTTTTTAAATTTTTTATTTTTTTTTTAATTTATATTTGTTTAAGAGACATGGACATTCCTTTGATGATATGCGAGAAAGATCAGACAAGTGTAGATACAATGGAGATATTCTCGACTACAGAAAAATTTCCTACAAGAGAAGAGGCAACTAGGTGGATTAAGGAGGTTGAACTCAGAAATAGAGTCACTGTTATAATAACCCGGTCGGACACCAATACTTCCAAGAGAGGAAGAAGTGACAAAGTAATGTTTGGCTGTGATATAGGTGGAAAATACAAAGAAGGAGATAGTGAAACACAAAGTGCTACCAAAAAATGTAACTGTCATTTCAAAGTAAGATCAACACCTTCAAAAGATGGTTCTGGTTGGAAAATTGATGTAAAATGTAATTGTCCTTTTATCTTAATATTATTTTTATAAGTGACGTTTACCTTCATATTATTTTTCACATTTTTTATACATCATCAATCATAATATAATTTTGAATATTATCACATAAATATAAATCATAAGTCTGAATAATACATAAGTAATATAAGTAACCGGTCAGAATAATACATTAACCGGTCAGAATAATACATCAATCATCGTCCTCACTAACATAAGCAACTGGTCCACCCTGAGGTACCGGTCCATCCTGAGCTAGACGTAGTGCTCGAAAGATCTCAACATAATCATCATCATCCTCCTCGGCCTCGTGACGAGCGAGATAGCGACGCAACTCATGTGAAATATGTCGTAACCTCGGATCTGCCGGTCCATCATCAAACTCAGGAACTGGAACCTCTCTGACCTTCCCCTGAGGTGGTCGTATCAAACGAGGATGGGAAACTGTGTAGTACCAAGCCATGTAATCAGTCACCGTATCATACGGAGTATCTGCAAACTCAGTTTGCTGCACCATCTTTTGAAGGTGTTGATCTTACTTTGAAAGGACATTTACATTTTAAAAAAAATTTAAAAAAAAATTAAAAAAAAAAACGCTCCGGATAACTATGCACCAAGTTATCCGGTTGACAAAAACCTAAACCGGATAACTCAACAAATAGAAATCCGGTGTTGAAATATATGAAAACCGGATATCTTGGAGATAAGTTATCCGGTTATATATATAGCATTCACAACGCAAACTGGAAAACTTGATGCTGTGTTCTCCGGTTTAGAAAAGTAAGCAACCGAATTTCTTCATGTCAAGTTTTCCGATTTGATAAAAATACCTTCCGAAAATCCTTACCTTGTGTTTTCCGGTTCTCGTCGAATACTGAAAAAAATTACTTTTGGACTTATTTGACTGCGCGGTAAAAAATAAAAAAAATTAACTAAAAAATAAAAGGATAAAATTGGAATTTTTGAAAATTTGTAGAGGTATGGGAATAAATGTAGGGGTATGGGGTAAAATTTTCAGAAAATGAAGTAGAATGGAAAAATGACTTGGACTTTGTGGATTCTAAAAATGAATATTGAAATGAATCACGAGGTGTATTTGAATTTGAATGCATTTTGAATTTTGAAGCTTGAATATGAAACTAGGAACTTGAGATGAGATCCAAAATTGAATGCTAGAATTGAATGAATAATTGCAAAATTGAAATGGAGAATGAATATGGAATAAAATGGCTTAAAGATGAAGTGGATTTTTGGACAAATTGAATTGGTTTGGAATGGATGAAAAATTGAAAAAGGAAATCACCATAAAAATCCACTAACGCACATCTTGAATTGAATCAAAGAAAATCCACCTCGAATCAACTTCTGATTAATGATATCACAACAAATGAATCCATCTAGTCTGGTCACTTGACTACTTGACAGTCAAAATCTTTATTTCAAACCAATCATCAAAACAGATTATGCCACAGATGACTTGTAGATGAAGCAAAACCACTTTATTTGACCAAGATTAAGTCACTTCCAACTAAACTAAAACAACACTGCATACACACTCAACCTACTAACCTCGAGCGAAACTCAATTGATCGACACTTGCTCATCTTGAACACAAAGGGTGAGAAACCTTAATCGTCATGCGTTGAATGCACACTGATGAAATAAAAGACTTGATGAGGACCAAAAACCTAATTCTGAAACGCTGCCATAGACTGATAACCTGATACTGAAACAAACCACTTGTTTGACCAATATTATGTCAAACTTATACTGAATCTCCAACCACACCGCACACCTTTGACCGGACAACCTCGCCCGATCTTTGATGAAAAACTTGTGATTAAAACAAATTACACTGGATTATTGAGGAAGGGAGGCATCTTAAGAGCATGAGGACTTAATTGGTGAATCACCTATCCAAAACCTTGATTGATCATCCCTTGAAGTCTCTTAAAGCAAGCCCTGATTCACAAGAGAAACAAAACAAAGAAAAGGCTGATGATTGGGTTAGATATGCAATATGATTGACCTAGAATGATATGCAAATGATGATGACATCTAAGGGGTAAAATTTGGGGTATGACAGTCGCCTTCTCTGAACACACGAGGTCGAACCTTCTTATCAAAAGCTTTCTTCATTCTCTGTTGATATAACTGGCCATGGCACAAGGCCGCCATTCTTTTCTCTTCAACCAAATTCAACTGACCGTACCTACTCAGACACTATTCAACCTCAGACAATTCAGCTTCCATCAAAAATCAAACCTTAACGGGATCCAGGCTCAGGCCCTTCTTCAGGTAATGGTTCCTCACAATTTTTAACCTTTAAATACATCACATCCTCATCATGGAAATAAACCTGATTGGTTGATAATCATCAATTGGCTGGTGTGCCAAATGGTCAGCCAAAACACTCCCTTTTATTGCTTTTTGAGTTCGGTACTCGACATCATATTCTGACAACAACATTTGCCAATGAGCAATCCTCCCAGTCAAAGCAGGCTTTTCAAAAATATACTTGATTGGATCAATTTTGGATATCAACCAAGTAGTGTGATTCAACATATACTGGCGGAGGCGCTTGGCAGCCCAAGCTAAAGCACAACATGTCTTTTCAAGCATTTAGTACCGAGACTCACAATCGGTGAACTTCTTGATCAAATAATAAATGGAAAATTCTTTTCAACCAGATTCATCTTGTTGACCCAGAACACAACCCATAAAATCTTCTAGCACAGTCAAATATATAATCAGAGGTCTTTCTTCCACGGGAGGAGATAAACTCGGAGGTTCAAGTAGATACTCTTTAATACTTTCAAAAGCTTTCTGACAATCTTCTGTCCATACACAACCCTGATCTTTGCGGAGAAGCTTGAAGATCGGCGCACATGTGGCAGTCATATTGGATATAAATCGGGACATATAATTCAAACGTCCCAAGAATCCTCTTACTTGTTTTTCTGTTTTGGGCGCAGGCATTTCCCGAATAGCTTTAACTTTACCAGGATCGACCTCAATGCCTTTCTAAATGACAATAAAGCCCAACAATTTTCCAGAACGGACACCAAAAGTGCATTTATTAGGATTCAAATAGAGCTTAAACTTTCTTAAACGTTGAAACAGCTTCGACACATACTTAATATGATCTTCTTTAGTCTTCTACTTATAAATCATATCGTCCATATAGACTACAATTTCCTTATGCATCATATAATAGAATAGAGTGGTCATAGCTCTCTGGTACGTTGCACCAGCATTTTCAGGCTGAAGGGCATCACTATGTAACAGAATGTTCCCCAGGGTGTAATGAATGTTGTTTTTTCCATATCCTCGGGTGCCATCTTTATTTGATTATAACCGGAAAATCCGTCCATAAAGGAAAACATATTAAACTTAGCAGTATTATCTATCAACATATCAATGTGTGGTAATGGAAAATCATCTTTTGGACTTGCTTTATTCAAATCTCTATAATCAACGCACATTCGGACTTTTTCGTCTTTCTTTGGAACATGCACAATATTGGCCACCCATTGAGGATACTCAACAATCACAAGAAAACTAGCATCAATCTGCTTCTGAACCTCCTCTTTGATCTTCACAGTCATGTCGAAATGAGTTCTTCTTAATTTATGTTTAACTGGAGGACATTCAGGCTTCAACGACAATCTATGCTCCACAATATCAGTATCAAGACCTGGTATATCCTGATAAGACCAAGCAAACACGTCAACATATTCTCTAAGGAGCTCTACCATCCTCTTCTTAACATCTGACTGAAGCATTGCCCCAATCTTTACTTCTTTTCTATTTTCCTCTGAACCCAAATTAACCAATTCCACCGGCTCTTCATGAGGATGAATGGAATTTTCCTCGTGCTCTAGCAATCAAGAAATTTCATCTGGAATCTCCTCGACATCCTCTTATTTAGCTCCAAACACAGGGAACTCAAAATTGGGAGAGGCCATAGGGTCATTATTTTCAATGGGTTTAATAATCAATCTGCACAATGATTTATGTTTGATTTTAGAATATGAACAAGAAGTGCAAGTATTATGCAGATAAAATGATTATCACATTATTATTTTTTTTTGTTTTTTTATGTTACCATTTTTCAGAAATAAAGCAAAAAGGAAAAACATAACATGGATAAACAAAATAACATTTTATTGATGATGATAATAGTTGAAACAAAGCCCTCACAAATTCACTTTCACCTTGGGCAGAGTGAAGGGATTTTTGAAAGAAATAAAAACAAATTACTTTGAAATATGAATAACAGTGGGAATATCAACAGCTATCCAATTCTGGGAGATCTCTCCATGTGTCACAAAATTGGGAAATTCTTCCTCTGGATTATCTTCAATGATGACACTGACTTCATATTCAGGTTCTTTTAGCCTTGGTCGAGGGGAATAAAAGGGTACATATGCATCTTATGTCTCAGAAGAATATCCAGGATCATCAAGGTATAACTCTCATTCCAGGAGATTAATTTCATATTCTTGACTGTCTTCAATGATCGTAGCAGTAAAATGATCTTTGTTGATGAATCTGGCACTGTAAAGGCCTCATTAATACGCTTCGAATCTCTTTTAACTGTACCAGGCGCAAAGCCTAAACCAGTTTTGTCTTTATTATCAACCAGGTCAATAACTCGGCCCCAACCGTCAGACCGACCATTCTCTAATACATGCAGAGCATCTTTCAAAGAATACATGGGCAGCCCATTCTTCTTAACATCTTTATCATCGATAGAAAGAGCTTGGAATGGAGTTCCAACAGTTTCTTCGACATCAACATACGAAAAGGACGAAATATGACTCACAAACAATGCTTGTTCACCTCCAACAATTACCAGCTAGTCATTCTTAACAAATTTCAATTTCTGATGAAGAGTCGAGGTCACTGCCCCAACTTCATGAATCCAAGGTCGGCCAAGCAGACAACTATAAGCAGGACAAATATCCATTACTTGAAAAGTAATTTGGAAGAAGCATGGTCCTATTTTGATTGGATGATCAACCTCTCCAATCACAGTTTTTCTAAATCCATAAAAAATTTTAACCACAACCCCACTATACCTCATGGGAGCACCTCGGTAGGAAAGCTTCGACAAAGTAGACTTTGGCAATACATTCAAAGAAGAGCCCGTATCAACCAGCACATTGGAAAGTGCATCTTCTTGACAGCCCATAGAGATATGTAAAGCCAATTTATGATTTCTCCCCTCCTCGGGTAACTCCTCATCACAAAAACTCAAATTATTGCATGCTGTGAGGTTGGCAACAATTCCATCAAACTAATTAACCGTTACATCATGCTCAACATACGCTTGTTCCAGCACTTTCTACAAAGACTCCCTATGAGCCTCAAAATTCATCAATAGGGACAACACTGAAATCTTAGATGGAGTGTGCAAGAGTTGATCTACCACATTATACTCACTCTTCTTGATCAATTTCAATACCCCATCTTCATAAGTCTTCTTATTCAAACTACTTAACTGACCATAAATATCAACAACATTCTCACTTTGAGGTTGTTTCCCAACATCAACATTCTCTACCTTCTTTGGACGCTCAGAACCATAGACACGACCACTCTGGGTTACTCTACTAACATCAGTGATGCTTATCACAGAAGACAAAGAAGGAATGAGCACTTCCTTACCATCTTCTACCATGGTAGAATTGTATTTATACGGAACAACCTTGTCAAATTCATAGGGTATTGGACCGGGTAACCAAATAACCAAAGGTGTAACAGCGGTCTTCCGACTATCATAAGAGATAACAAATTATTCAAAAATATTAAAGTGTGGCACAATATAATTCACCTCAATCTCATATTCATCACTCTTTGCAGTGACTTCAATTAAATTCTGATCCATCATCTCTTGAATGTCCCTTTTCACTATCACACAACCATGCGGGTTCACAGAACAGATGCAATAAGCTGCATAATCAAGATCAATATCATGCTATTCACTCAAAAGTGCATGTATTTCCACAAGCGATATTCGAATCCAACATATATTATAAATCTTGAATGTACATGGACAACCTTAAACTATATTAACAGATGCCTTATCATGATTGGGCAACGGGTTTGATTGCACATTAGGATCGGTGTCTTTGAAAGTCAAAATACCACTTCTAACCAACCTTTGCACTTCCATCTTCAATGGATAACAATTCTCAATGTCATGCCTAACTCCTCCCTGATGGAAAGCACAGTGAGCCTCAGGCTTATACCACCACGACGAATCCTTTAGAGCAGTAGGTGGTGCACGAGTTTGAACTAGGTTTTTTTTAATCAAACCAGGAAGCAATTCTGAGTAGGTCATCGGAATTGGATCGAAGTCCTTCTCAAAATGGCTTTGTTGATTTTTCTGTTGGTGAGAGCGTTGTTGGGCAGGAGTTGCTTGAATAACAGGATTTTAATTGATAACAGGCATAACAAATGCAACATGTTGCTGATGACTGTTTCTATTGCGAGATCTTCTATATTTCTCTCGAGAAACGACATTGGTCTCTCCTTCTTTCTTCTTGGAAAATCCTCCATTATATTTCTTGGAACTTCTAGTGGAATTACCATCTTTTGACAAACATCCTTCACGAACACCCTCTTCCAATCTCATCCTCATATTCACCATCTCAATCAAGTCACTCAGGGCACTAGCAATCATAAGCTCATAATAAAAAGGACTCATAGTTTTCTGAAAGATTTTGGTCATCTCTTTTTCTTCCAAAGGAATATTAATCTGAGCAGAAATCTTGCGCCACCTCCACGCATATTCTTTGAATGTCTCCTTATCTTTCTGAGCCATTGCTCGAAGCTAATCACGACCAGGAGCAATATCTATATTATACTTATACTGCTTTACAAAAGCCTCACCCAAATCTTCAAAAGTATGAATTCGAGTGCTGTCGAGTCCCATGTACCATTTCAAGGCTGTGTCAGACAAACTGTCTGGAAAGTTGTAAATGAGAAGTTGATGATTATTGGTCTGAGTCAACATCTTGCGAGCGTACATAGTCAAATGGCTCAACGGACAAAATTTACCCTCATATTTTTCAAAGTCAGGGACCTTGAACTTATGTGGGATCTTCACATTAGGAACTAAGCATAACTCATGGGCATTCTTCCCAAACAGTTCTTTACCCCTCAAAGCTTTGATTTCTTTCTGCATTTCAGCAAATTGATCTTGAATCTCTTCCATTTTCTCATAAGCACTGACATTATCGCTCGGGCGGTGTGGAAAATTAGTTCTTCACCAAAACAAACTGTATGAACCATAGGCGGTGGTACAGACATCACAGGCTGGATGGTGGGAACAGCTGGAACTTCAGGAGGTGGTGGTGGTTGATAACCTTTAGGAACAAAGTTATGAGGCATGCCCTAGGGGAAGCCATAAGGCATGGAGTGTTGAGGAACACTAGCAGGAGCCACAGAGATAGGCGTAGATACAATCTCAAAAATAATTGTCCTTTGCATAGGAGTCGAAGACGGAGGAGGAGGGGGTGACTGATTCTGAGCAGCCACCAATGCTTCCATCATAGCAGTGAGTCTTTCCAAACTATCCTTCATAGTTGTTACTTCCTCACGAAGCTCACAGTTCTCTTGTTGCAATTGATCCATCTTTTTCTTTAGATTAGCTCGAGTAATATATTGGTGCGACAACTTGGCTGAATGAAGACCAAAGGGAAACATAAGATACCTAGAAAAGGTAGAAAAAATGCACAATGATGCGAATGCAAATGCAAAATGAAAATGTTTCATTCAGCTTTCAAGGATCTTGCAAACATCATAAAGAAATAACATTTTTTGAAATACTGATAAACATCTCGTTTTATTGAATATTGGAAAGAGCTACACTTGGAAGTACAAGTTACAAAGGATCAAAATACAATAAGAAAAAGCTAGATCCTAAGGATTCTAAGGAGAATCAGATGACGATCCAAGCTGATACTTCCTTTGGAGTCTCTTAATCTCTCTCTCATAGTTGTCCTTCATGGCGGTCTTCTCTAACATGAGCTAATCCACAATAACCTTCCAAGCACCGAAAGTATGAGGATGCGATGATGAGGTAGTGAGGAAAATAAATCCTCTCCATGTATTTTCACAACACATCGCTCAAACAACTCAATCAAGTCATCTTTCTCCTTCATCTGCTTTTGCAACTCTAACTTCTCGTGGTTTGAAGCGCGAAGCTTGGATTCCAAAATATCTTTTTCTTCCTTCATCTTGGACAAAGCATCTTGAAAAGTCTTCACATCATCAGAGGGAATAGGGAGTGGTGTAGCGACCATTGTAGACATGGGTTTCTCAAAAGGATAAGGCATTTTGAGCTCCTTAGCTCTCTCCTTCACCCAAAGCGTATAAGGTTCCAAGGCAATGCAAACTTGACTCCCAAGTTGTCCTCTATCCATCCTATGAATCTTAGTCAAGCATGAGTCATTCTTCTCCTCAAACCAAGAGAGTCATCCCCTCCTTGGAAAAACAAACCCTCTAATAGAATATTTTTAGGCTTATCCTTCAACATATAACCAAGCTGACAATGAGCTAAACTCGGGTTGTAGTTAATTCCTCCTTGTGTGCCAAGAAGAGGCACATTGGAGAATTCCCCACAACTTTCAATAATCTGGACATTCTCATAAACAGAAGAAGACCAAGTAATGTCAGCATGAGTAAGGGACATGATCCTCTGAGACCACCTTAAACAACTCTTGTTCTCCTTGAAAGCAGATGAATGTGGCAAGTTCAAAATAAACCACTTGTACAGCAGAGGTGTGCAACAAACAATGGTACCATTCCCTTTAGAAGTCCTATGATGGATGGAGAAGTAAGTATCACCAAGTAAAGTCGGAACAAGGTTCCCAATCAAGAAAAACCTAATAGCGTTAACATCCACAAAGTTGTCAACGTTAGGGAATAAGACTAGTATGTAGATAAGCAAAGCAAATATAGCCTCAAACGCCAATGTGCTACCAGTATTAGAAAATAAAGTGGCTTTCCCAATCAAGAGCTTAGAAGTCAAACTCTTGATGCCTCCTTTAACCATAAGGTTAACATCTATATCAGATTTTGTCAAATGAGTGGCCGCAGCAATATCTTGGGGCGTAAGAACTTCCTCCAAACTAGTATAAGGAACCTTATCAGAAACTGGTATACCCAACAGATAAGCATACTCCTCCAAAGTCGGAATGAGCTGATAATCAGGAAAAGTAAATCATCGGTAAACAGGATCATAAAATTGCACAAGGGTGTTTATAATTCTGTCTTCAATGTTGGTAGAAAGAACAAATAGAAGTCTTCCATGACGAGATCTGAAATCTGCACGACCAACTACCAAGGACGCTAGCTTTTTCAAATTACTAAGATCAGGAGCTCGCAAATCGTACTTCTGAGTGTTTCTCCTTCCAATATCCATGATCACACTATCTGCGATGTTTGCAAAGGAAAATCTCTAAGATCCTTGAAAACCGATTGAAACAAAATGTCTATGAATGCATGAGTGCATGATGCAACACCCACAAACAAGATCACACGAAGCACACAGCTTAAAGGTTCGGCACGAGCATGGAGTCAAGGGTAAGAACCAACCCACAATGGTATGTACTAAGGTTATATCAACACCTGTAGAACAAGGTTCTAAAAAGTTCCCAGAGTCATAATTCCGTCTTTTAGATATTATCAGCTTAAACGACTACTCGTTAGCCAACAATATTCTCAAGAGAAACTCGTCTGAGTGTGGTATCGCGTAACAACTGATTCAAGTCTACACCTGAACAGCCACCGCACCACGTCCTAATAAGGCCAAGATGAGTTAAAGGGTTCTAAGGTCCTCAGCTTCTCGGGCTCCCAGGTCGGAAAAAGTAATGTCAAATATGACTACTCGTATGACATTAGTAATCCCAAAGGGGCCTCCACTGAGCGGGGGATCTCAAGTCAGCTTAGTAAGGACTACTCCACGTAAGCCGAACAAGACTATACCACCCTCCTATCTTAAGTCCACTTAAGTCCGGGTATATGATTTATCTCACCACACAGAGATCACCAAACACCCAAACAGAACAAGCAATAACAAACAAATCAAACAAATAAGCGTAAATAAATCAAAGTAGGTTGAATCCACTAAGAACCATAATCCCTAGCAGAGTCGTCACTTTTCTGTAGCAAGGAAATTTATGAGTGTAAGCTATTGATTAACTTAACTAAAAAATGCAAGATTCGCCACTACACTTTTATTTTATCCAAAAGGAAAGGAAAAAGAGCGAACAAATCCTAAACAAGTTCTAAAAAAAACAAGAACAAATAAACAGAGACTGGGTAAGGGGGTTGGTTACGCTAAGAGAAGGTGTTAGCACCCAAAACATCTATAGTACTCCATAGGAAGCCTTTGAAATATCTACCTTTTTTGGCTTGAAAAGGTTTGTTTGAAAAGATATTGGGGAGATGAGAAGAGAAATATTTTTTAATATTTTTGTGTTTGAAGAGACTTATCGCCTCATGCATACGTACCCACAAAGTGCAATATAGGATCAAAACCCCGTAGTACGAGGTACAAATAACAAAATGGTTTATTATGGTTGATTTTAAATGTAAAGACAAGTAATCATTTTAAGGAGAAAACTACGACTAGTCACCCACAAGTATAAGAAAATAACATTTGTATCATCTTAAGATGGAGGATTTTTTCCTGGATTAAAATCAACAAGTCTATCACTCAAGATCTAAGTGGAAAATGTCAATATCTTAAATACTATGGGGAATAGGAGAATTATATCTCAAATATGAAAATGACTCATGTCTAAACTTTTTGAAAAGTTTTAAAAGAAAAAGTGCACAAAGGCACAAAAGGTTTGAATGAGTTTTTATATTTTTTTACGTCTTTTTGAAATTATTCAAAGTATGATTAGCATTGATTGACATTTATTAAAGAAAACAAAGTTTAAAAATCACTTGATCAAAGTCAAGGTTTTTTATGAAAGAGGTTTAGTTTTGAAAACAAGAAGGTTTTGAAAAAGAGAGAAGATTTTGAAAATTGAAGAAGAGGTGGAGAAGAAGTGACTATCCTAAAGCAAAAAGATAAAAGCTAAGGATAAGAACGGTCTAACCACACAAGTAAGCTCCATAACATAAACGTTCTTTCCTTTAGATTAGGCCTTGATCAAGATAGGTCTTCAAAAGAGAACTCCAAGTGCCCAAAAATCCAAAGTTTACCATCACAAACTTCAAAGCATAGGTTAAGATCCTAGTTCTAAGTCCAAAGTTCCATGTCCAATACGAAGGATAGTAACCATAGTCCACCATTAAGAGAACAAGTTTTTTAGGGGTTTAAGCATTTATTAATGTTTTTTGGTCCAAATGGACAAAAGAAAAAGAGTATAAACATAAACAAATGGTCCAAGTGGACAAAGGGAAAATGGAGCAAACATAAAAAAATAATATGATATGATATGCTAACATAAAGCATAAAAAATAAAGAGAGATAGGGAGCAAGAAGGAAGCATAAACATAGCACAATTAATATACAATATAGAGCAATGATTATCCAAAATGAGAGAAACAAGTTTTGTTGTTTTTCGAAAATGCTCAACTAGTCATCCATGAGAATGAAAACATGGTCTCATACATTACCATGAAGAGGGCTCCAACTCGGATAAAATCAAAGAGTATGCCAACTAACCCCCACGGGTAACAAGAGAAATCCAATATATTTCAAACTATGCCATGTAAGAGTAGGAGACTGATAATTCACTTACAAAACACAACGGTTTTTCGATTTCGGGTCCAATTTAGCGCTATGTTAAGCAATTGTAATTGGACTTATATAGAAGCCACGACTATCTGAGGCCGGTCAATACTAATGTTAGTGTTAATGCATGCTAGAGAAGTGATATGTAGATTATTCTCCGAAAGCAATACTGCACGAAAAGAAAAGAGGTAACGATCTCATTTTCATCAAAAACTTAAAATAAGTTCCAATGATATTGAAGATTTTCATGGATCAAAAGAAAAAAGAGAGGAGGGGAGAAGGGAAACCAAATTGAATTACAATATTTGAATCAATCCATCTTTAAGTTCCATCACTCTTCTTGGTGGATTAAGGTACTAAACCTATCACTAATTCAAAGCACCTAAAATGAATCCAATGATCCACTTAAAGATAGATTTGAACTAATGAAGGTTTATCCAACCTCATCTAAAACCCAAAGTCCATGGAATTTAAAGAGAAATTTGATCAACAAACATTACAATTCAAGGCAAAACAAAAGGAAATGGAAGAAGAAAGGAAAGAACTCATAACAGTCCCGAAACAAGCCAAAAACATAATTCTGGACTGTGTTAATCGATTAACCATATGGTGTTAATCGATTAACACAGTGAAAACAATAATTCTAGAACGCAGAAACAGGTGTAATCGATTAACACCAGGAGGTTAATCCATTACACCTGCTAAAACAACAGAAAATCAGTTTGAAAAATGCAAAATCCTTGATCAGTCATTTCTTCAAACACCTCATGATCAAGGATGCAATTGTGCATGGAAATTCAATTAAAACAACAGCAAACAACACCAATGGAACACAATTTGCAAGATCCAAAGATCAAGCAACAAGAATCAACAAGAGATCACATTGTGGAAGATGAATCAAGCACAACAATGGTGGAACAAGAGTTTACCACTTCCAAATCTGAAAATGCTTCAAATCAACTTCAAGAACCACACTCCAAAGCCTTGATCTACATAAATTAATGATGAAAAAGTGTCTTGATGGAGGTTTAGCTCAAAGATTAGTAAGCTTTAATGAAAAGCTTACTAACTTTTAATGGAAGAAAGAGCTTTGGTGAATTTGGGTAGAAAATGGGAATGAGGAAGAATTTTGACAAGGTGAATTTGGCTATCAAAAGCTTGTAGAATGAATGAAATGAGGCCTCTATTTATAGGATTTAGGCTTAGAAATTTTGGTGGCTTGGAGCTTGGTTTGAAGCCAAAATTAGGCTTGGAATTTGAATTTGGAGGCAAAATCAAGATCAAGTGGTGATTAATGAGGGTGTATGGTGTGAATTAATTATGATTATGTAGGGGAATTAAAATGAGGTGATCTAGAATATTCTCATGATGAAACAAGTGAATTTTGGTGCCAAAATGCAGCAGAATTTGAATTTGCCTCATTTTTCACAATTTTGTACGTGGTTGATCGATTAACCATATAGTGTTAATCGATTAACACATCAAAAATTGTAAAAATTTACCTTTTTGTTGCACTGTTGTGGCTCTGGATCGATTATTTTTTTCATGTCAAAAAAGACATGGAAATAAACACATGAACCTTGGAGTCTCTTGAATAATAGTCAATAAAATCTTGGGAAACTCTTGATCAAATGATTTTGAATTATTTATAAATCAACTTTGATTTTGTTCAGATGAAATTCATTCGAGCTGAGGAACTGATATTTAATATTCTTGATCCAAATCTCTTTCTGAAAAAGTTAGTAAAGGAAAAACAAACATATTTTTGGATTTTAATTAGGGGTTAGTAAACATAAACACAAACAAATATAAAACAAACAAGAAAACATGAGTGCTTGGTGATCTCCCTCAAGAGCAAACCTACAAAGGAGGGTAAGAGAACCAAAGCTTGTGATCTTGTTTGTGGTACGAGATGCAAGTGATATGTAGGATCTTAGGGGTAAAAATTAGGGTATTATAGTTATATCTCAAATTCTTTTCATCTCACTCTCTTTCTTTGGTTTGGAACTATTTTGGGTCGTGTTGGTGAAAAAGCAGATTATTGTTTGTTATTTTGTTCTGAAGTTAAATGAATGAGGGTTGGAGAAAGATTGAAGGAAGGTTTGTGAATTGAAATGAGGTAAAGGTATTAAGGGGATGTGGTTCGGAGGTTTGACAGGGTATTGTTGGTTATCTTGAACTTGGTTTTCATAGTGAATGAAGGGGTGGATTTATAGTGTGAATTGGGGGTAAAATGGGGAGAGTTGGAAAGGAATGCGAGAGTTGCTGAGGTCCGCATGTAATTTTTTTGTTTTAATGCATATCGTTTTGCAAAGTTTTGGAGGGGGTCATGTGTGCGTAACCGTCTTGTATACATATTGTGCTGATCATGTTGTGTTGAAACTGTCGTACGATTTGTATGTAGCCGTTGTGGTTTCAAATGGAAATGGCTTTGTGTCTTGGTATGCTGCGGTTATTGTGTATCACGTGCAGGTAATGTTGTTATTTTGGCTTGCTACAAATTGGTTGTTATGTCATGGTTAGTATGGTGGGTATATACAGGTTTATGGTTTAGGTGATTAATGGTTGTTATAGTACATTCGTTGTAGGCTTTGTTTTGTGCCGTACGTCTTGGCCATTTGTTTGTGTGGGGCTTGTATGGGACGTTTTATCTGGGAACTCTGCTGCTGAAGATGGCCTGGCGCAGAAAAGCTTCTTGTGCGATGCATTTGAAGTTTTTTTTTGTGATGGCTTTGCTACTTTATTATTCCTTTTGTGTAATTTTTTTTTGTAAATGGACTTGAGCTTCTAAAAATGAAATATGAATTAATTGACTTGGAACTAAAAGATGGCAAAAATGGATATTGAAATGAAATGGTTAATTGGATTAATGTATATTTAATGAATTGGAATGGATTTAAATTCTAAGCAAAATGGACATGGACATGAATTCGTCTAGAAGATGGATTTGGATATTTGAATATATTAGGAAATGGATTGTGAATAGAATTGGTTAAAATATGGTTTTGAATTTGAACTTGAGTGATGATGATGGACCTAAAAATGGTGAGTATCTTAAATTCCAAGTAACTTGCATTTCAAGAAATCCACTCGAATCTTCTTTCCAAACATAGCATGCTTAAACCTTGATCCACTTGACAATTTGAACTTACTTGAATGACATAATCCATAATAATGAATCCATACCAACTTCAAGTAACAAGTAACAACAATTCATTGATCACAATGAAACCTTAATCCAATGAACCTCAACTGATAAAAGTCCACAAGCCCAACCATGAATAAGAAATCCTAAGTCTCCCTGAGAAATACACTGATGAAGAGAGCAGCCTGAGATGTTGAAAGGAAATAAAACCCTAATCTATAGCCCTCTCAATTGAATTAATGATGAGGTCTCGAGCACCTAACACTCTTGAGAGATATTTAAAGAAAATGATAATGTATCTTGATAAACCTTGAAAGAGGAAAACCTTGTAGTAGAATGAACTTTGATAGAAAGATACTCACGATGCTGTGAGCTCAAACCTTCTTCTCAATATTGAGTGTAATAGCCAGATAAATCACCTCTGAATAAGGAAAACTCACATCACAGGAAAATGCTTTGATCCATGCCTTAGGAGCTCAATGCAAATGAATGAATGTAAAGTTATGACCTAATGGAGATGTAGATGAATGTGAAACGAAAGCCAGTTAGGGTCAGGAAAGGTGAGGGCAAATTTTGGGGTGCAACAGTAACTATCAAAGCACACTGTCATACCCCAAATTTTGACCACTAAGATTTCACATCATTGTGCAAATCATCACCACAATGTGGATGAACTTTCATACTCATTAGCCTCCCCAAAGATGGGTGAGCATTCACTACTATCAAAAATTAGGGTTTCAAGCCCTCTCTGAACCTTAGACAAAGGATCAATCAAGAAATGACATGATATTCAAATTGTATAACCTATCAAACATCCACAAAGGATCAAGAGGACTCCCACATCAAGGATTAAGCACAAGGCTGCAACCTTCCAAGTGGATTAAGCCTCAAAATCGCCAGTGTCACCAAATTAGGGTTTTGGTCGACCAGGGCCTCCAGATGGAAATTTTCCTCTGGGCATGAGCCAATGCTTCAAAACATAACATAAAATACTCCATGGAACCTCATGGACCCAATCATCAAGTCAATTTAACCTCAGGGGATGCATTCATAAAAAAATCAGGAATTAGGGTTTATTGACCAAGTTCACCCCTAAGTTGACTTTTGGGACAAAACATGAGCCAAGACCTCAAGACATGATTTGAGGGTCTCTAACCCACTACATTGATCCACTTCCAACAATGGATTTATCCAAGAAGCTTGAGCAGCATGTTTCAATTTCATCAGAACCACAATTAGGGTTTCGCGGGAAAAGTCAACTGTGCCTTTGACTTTTGACCAGGACATGCTCCCAAACCTTGGGACATGATTCAATACACCCTATAACACCTATGAAATTAATCCATCAAGTTTGATTTAGGTCAAGGACTTGATTTCATAAAGGATCGCACAGTTTGGAATTCGTCTGACAAAAAGTCAACTGTACATAAAAGTCAACCTTGACTTTTTGAGTTTTTCACAATTATGGTTCTTTAACCCAAAAATGATGTTAATGTGTGGTTGGAATCATCATTCATCAATAAAAATCAAGAAAAGTGGGATAACTTGTAAAAGGGGTAACCATAAAAAACTTAGAAATTTTCTAAGTTATGGAACAAAGTGGCTAGGGTACCAACTTTGGAGGATCATATCTCCTAAACCACAAGGCCATTTTTCCCCATTCAAAGCTGGATTTGTAGCTCTCATGGCACTCTACAAAAGCTTCAAACACAACTCATTCCAATTCCTTATGGATTTTAAGTTATGGAATGATCAAAATCACAAAAAGTGAAAATGTCACTTTTTTCCAACACTTAGTGAAATTTTCACTAAGTCAGAATCTGCCTTCACTTTTTTCCAAATGTAGGGGCATTTTTCACTTGGATCCAAAAAGTATCAAAGCCAACTATGATCCAACAGTTGTTGTATCATATGAGGGCTTTCCAAAATGGCCAAGAACTCCATCAAATTCCACTTAAGCCATGAGATATGACAATGGCAATATGCCTTACTGGAAACTGTCAAAGCAAGGCAGATTTGTGCATTTTGCTCGATTTACCAAATTTGTGCAAATGACAAACACACTTATCCATCTGAACACCTCAGGGGGAGACCAAGGAGGGACAAACACTGATCCATAAGCCTCCCAAGTCTTTGGAACCAAAATGAGCATGCCAAACCTAGAAATGCCTAAAAGAGGGACAAGACTCCAATTTTGTTTTGGAGCATTTAATGGATGCACCAAGGTGGCATGGACTGAGCCCTTCCCAACTGAATTCAGTCAAGACTTATCCAAGACCAAGGGAACCAATAGCCTGTGCCCTAACCTCTAATCAATGGCTAGAGGAGACTTGGATTCTCATTGATCAACATTGGCCAAACCTCTGCAGCAGTTGCCATTCGCTATTGCTTGTAAAACAAACTTGATCCACTATAAATAGAGCTCATTTGTGATCAGTTTAAGTACACCAAAGCCATCAAACAGATGCTTTCCTCAAAATCACATTCTCACTTCCAAATTTGCCTTCCAAAGCAAGTCACTACCGGGTTTTGAGTTTGAGAGTAATTCCAACCAAACCAATCACACACACACACCTCAAAAACATCATATAGAGGTGATCCAAACACTCACAAGTGACCTGTAACATGAAAATCTCAAAGTCACCTCTCAAAACCTCAAAATTGGACTTTTGTGCATTTTTCAAGCCATGTCTTGATTCAGTCACTTTCCAAACCAGATAAGACTTTAAATACACTCCAAATATCATCCTTGAACTGTCCCAAATAGTTCCACACATCTGGAACACCATTTGAGAGAGTTGCTATTTTGGACACTTTTGCCCCTTTTGCAAGAAAGAGCTCAAACTTGTTCTTGAGGTTTCCAGCTGATTCCAACCATCCTAAAAGCTTCTAAGAGATCATTTGAGGGTGTCTAAAGCATCAAATCATTTCTGGAACAAGGTACTTGGCAGATTGCACAAAAGCTCCAAAGAGAGGTAAGCATCACAACTTGGATTCTTTGAATCATGCTTTCCTTTGATGTCCACTGATCATGCATCTCTTATACATGTTATATGTGTTGTGTTTGCACCAATTTATCATGTAATTCATACCTGTACCAAGAGATAGCATAGAAAATGCAAATCATGGCCTATTTCAAAACCACTATTGGGTTTTTCAATAGGAGCATGATTTGAAAAAAAACACCACTACCATTGGATTCCTTGTGAAATTCTAGGCAGGATAAACCTAAATTTTGTCCCAATCCATGGAGAAATGAGAAATTTATGGCCTTCACGTTTTTAACCAAAATCTTGCCTTGCCTTGCCTTGGGCCAGGCCAAAAACAAGGCAAGCCTTGTATATTTGTGGTTGTGTTTCAATCAACGGATGTATCACCACCCCAGTGGTAAGGCGAGCACCTTGTACACAAGAGGTCTGGGGTTCGAATCCCCCTCGCCCCAGATCCTCTTTTTTTACCACTTTTTTCATGTTTTTCATATTTTACTATTTTCCATATTATTTTTAATGATTTGAAAAATTAATAACTCCCTCAATTTTAATTGTTTTTGATTGGTTCTTTTTGCAAAAAATCACAAAAAATGTTGAAATATTTTATCCCACAAAAAAATCAAATTTATATTATTTATTTAATATAATTAGTATTTTTGTGAATAAATTCATTTTTAATTATTTTTAAACATTTAAAAGTGAATATTTATTGTTCTGGACTGGGCCGGGGCATGCTCATCAGTCGAGCAGGCCCAACCCACAAGGCCTGGGATAGCCCAATAAGGACTCCTAATAAGACCACTGCCGAGCACAGGCTCACCTCCATAGGTCGGGCACACGCCTAACCTCGGGTGTGTACGGCACCCGCGGATGGACCGTCGGGTGCAGGCCCTAAGCCTCCCAGGCCCGCCTCTCCTCGACGTCCATGTGCTCCTCCCCGAGAGGAGCCATCTTCGCCCATAAGTGAGTCATCCCCAGCGAGGACACGTCTCTCCCCGACACGCAGGACTCCTCCCCGCGAGGACACGTTCTCATGTAACCGCCTCACTCCCGATGGAATCGGTCTGCCCTAATTCCGGAGATTTAGGAACGGTTACCCCAGGGCGAAGACCACGTGCTGGTCTTCACTACGCCACGTAAGCCCTGACAGTTACTTGGATTGGACATGGCAATCCAGCCCAATGCAAGTAACCGTTGGCCCCGCACTGGGGGCTCTCTATAAATACCCTCTCACTTGAGAGGGTCAGGTTAGTCACTTCTCAACACTCTAACCTTCTTCTCTTGTACTTGCTTTTTCTCTGATGGTTACCTTACTTGAGCGTCGGAGTACCTTGCAGGTACACCCCCCGCCTTCTTTCAACCGCACCGGAGCTGAAGCCCAGACGACGTTGTTGGCCACCAGAAACTGTCTAATCCAGGTACGATCAGTGGCGCCGTCTGTGGGAACCCCTTGCTTCCCCGTTTTTCCTCCGTTAAACCAAATCAACTCTCGTTCATCACCATCATGGCCGGAAATCCGTCCTCTACCAAAGCTTTGGACACCGTCCTCGCGCAACTCGAGAACGGGAACCACCGCGAAGACGCTGCTGCCCTCCACGTCGAAGAAGGCGACGTGAGAGACGGGAAGACCGCCTCCCCAGACTCCCAAGATGTGGCTTACAATGCCGCCCACCAAGACGATCAGTAGGCCATTTTTCAGCCAGTTGCTCCGCCACCCAATACGGATGCGAGCACCGTGGCCCTGTTTGCCTTGATCAATTAGACCAATCAGCTAATCGCGCACCAAAATACCAGAATTGAAGTGCTGGAGCAAGGGCAGGCACGACGATCTTCCCCGCGAATACATCGCCGTCCACCGTCGCCTCGCCTTTCCCTTTCCCCGCGAAGGACTCCTTCGGACGAATCTCGGACCCCCTCGCTGGTACACGAGGGTCGTCGGCCACGTCTTGAGCGCCCCCAGCCGACGATCTCCCAGAAACGCCCTCGTTCCATGCCTCAGAATGAACCCAGGGCCTCTACCACTACCAAGAAGTCCAAGCAGACCGAGGAGAGGCCGAGACACCGCTCGAGGAATTCCCCTCCACGACATCAGCGATCCCCTTCGGTGTCCCCAACAGGAAGTGATGACGACGACCAGTGGACCCCTCTATCGTGGGAGATCATGAACGCCCCAATTCCTGCGGGCATGGAGAAACCTCCGCAGCTGGGGAACTACGACGGCCTATCCGACCCCGACGACCACATCGAAAGCTTCGAAGCCATGCTCGACTTCAGAAACGTCAGGGGAGCCATCAAGTGCAGGCTTTTCCCTACCACTTTGAGGAAGGGCGCCATGACTTGGTACAAGGGTCTGGCATCCGGATCGATCACGTCCTGGAAGCAACTCAGACAACGCTTCACCAAACACTTTACTGCCTCTCGTCGACACCCGAAGATGGAAGCTGCCATAGAAAGTATCTTTCAGGGGAAGAACGAATCTCTCCGAAACTACATTGAGATATTCAACAGAGAAGCTATCGAGGTCCATACGACCGACGACATGAAGAAGTATTTGATCATCCACGGGCTACGCTTTGGATCTGACTTTTCCAAATCCGTGGGCCTCCGCAGACCCCGCCGTCTCGAGGATATCCTCCAACGGGCGCAGTCGTACATCGACCTCGAAGAGTCGGAGGCGGCACAGATCGCCCTCGAATTGAGGCGCAAAGAAGGCCCCCGTGGTCACAAAGAAGAAGACTCCCCTCCCCGACGAGGAGGAGAAAGAAAGAGAGATAATCACCCCCGGGAACCTCAGGAGCCCCGCGGACCAGCTGGCCGGTTCACCGAGTACACCCCACTCAACGCTCCCCGCACGCGTATCCTCTCCGAGTGCCAGAATTCAGAATTTGTGAAGGGAGGAGTCCGCTTTCCGAAGCCCACTGCCCCCAAATCAAACGTTGACAAGTCAAAATATTGTAGGTTCCACCGGAGTCACGGGCATGTGACAGAAGACTGCATCCATCTCAAAGATGCGATTGAAATTCTGATCAAGGAGGGGCACCTAAAGAAATACACCCAGAAGAATGACACTCCTCGTCCCAGCTCCCGGGAAGCCCAGAACGTTGAGGAGATGACACCTCCTCCCGACGAGAGTCGCCTTCAAGTCGTCCTCAGTGTCACCCGACCCGAAAACTTCTTTGTCCCCCCGATCATTGAAGGCCAAGAAGCAATTCGCAACATGTGGGTGACCTTTCCCCACGAGGACCCCGTCACTTCCCGTAGCACCTGGGAAAGCTTCCCCAGGGCGATGGTTATCTCCGGAGGAGGCCCAGAGAAGTTGTCCGTCAGATTGATCAAGCGGAAATTTGATGAGTTGGAATCCGCAACATCGACGAAGGCAACCACTCTCGAGAAAGTGCGGGGAAACTCCAACCCTATCGCCTTCTACC
This sequence comes from Lathyrus tuberosus, assembly GCA_022829125.1. Lineage (NCBI taxonomy): Eukaryota > Viridiplantae > Streptophyta > Magnoliopsida > Fabales > Fabaceae > Lathyrus > Lathyrus tuberosus. Next base: position 33,325,614 of record JALAZF010000006.1, on the reverse strand, counting down.
TCGAGGAACTCCCCGGGGGAGCGCCAAAAACCACTATTCCCCTCCTGGTCAGGGCGCAGATGGCGAACTTTGACGTTCGAAGGATCCTAGTCGACCAGGGAAGTTCGGTCGACATCATGTATGCCCATCTGTTCGGAACCCTTCAGCTCGACGAAAGGCATCTGACCCCGTATGTTGGTTCAGATCTACAGGGGTTCACGGAACCACCACCAGACCATGGGGTTACATGGAGCTGATGGTTACATTCGGGACCGAAGACACTGCCCGACAGGTGAAGATCCGTTTCCTGGTGGTCGAATGCCCGTCCCTTTACAACTGCATCCTCGGGAGGACCACCCTAGCCGAGCTTACGGTGGTACCATCAACGGTCCACCTCAAGATGAAGTACTACACGACCAGGGGACGAGTAGTGACGATGCACGGGGACATCGACGCAGCCAGAAGATGCTTCGACACCGCCATCAAAGGCCTGAGTTCCATCGGCCCCAAACCCAAGACCATGGCCAAACCACCCCAGGACGCCGAACAGGTACCTCTCCCGCGTGTCAACGCGGTCGAGCTCGACAACAGGTTCCCGGGCGAACCCGATGAAGATGGGGCAGAAGACCTCGAACTCCAGGCAGAAAACAACGGGCGGCCTCTCTACCCAACGCGCCCCATCCCGGACGGTGACTTTAAGCTCGTGGTACTCGGGGACGATCCAGATCGTAACGTGAAGATTGGCACCGGGATCCCCGACCTGGAAAAGGAGCAGCTGAAGGCATGTCTAAGAGAGAACACTGATCTCTTCGCATGGAGCGCATCTGAGATGCCTGGCCTCGACCCCGAGGTGGCTTGCCATCAGCTCGCAGTAGATCCGGCCGCTAGGGCCATAGCACAATGTAGGCGTAAGCAGTCTCCCAAAAAAGCGGAGGCTGCCGAAAAAGCTGTAAAAGACCTCCTAGAGGCAAATTTTATTTTGGAGGCCAAGTATACGACCTGGCTGTCCAACGTTGTACTTGTTAAAAAGAATAATGGAAAATGGAGGATGTGTGTTGATTACACTGATCTTAACCGCGCTTGCCCAAAAGACTGTTATCCCTTGCCTAACATCGACCAACTGGTCGACAATTCTGCAGGTTACAAACTACTATCCTTCATGGACGTTTACTCAGGATACAATCAAATCCCCATGGACAAGGTCGACAAATAACACACGGCCTTCATGACCGTGTCGGGCAACTACTACTACAACGTAATGCCCTTCGGTATGAAGAACGCCGGTGCGACCTACCAACGGATGATGAACAAGGTTTTTCGGACTGAAATCGGCGACATGCTCGAGGTCTACATGGACGACATGATCGTCAAATCCGCAGAAGAAGTCGACCACGCCGCGCACCTCAAGAAGGTGTTCGACACGGCGAGGAGATGCCGCATGAGGTTTAACCCCGACAAGTGCACCTTCGGCGTTCGGGCAGGTAAGTTCCTCGGATTTTACCTTACAGAACGAGAAATCGAGGCCAACCCCGACAAGTGTAGGGCTTTCTCCGAGCTCCCTACTTTGGACTCAAAGAAGTCAATACAATCATTTAACGAGATACTCACCGCCCTCTCCCGCTTCGTTGCCAAATCCGCACAGTACGCACTCCCATTTTTCAAACTTCTTCGACAAAAAGTGGAGTTTGAGTGGAGCGAAGAATGCGAGCAGGCGCTCGTCCACTTAAAACAAGTCCTATCACAACCCCCGGTCCTCTCACGGCCTGAGAGCGGGGAGACACTCTTCTTGTATCTTACAATCACGAGTGAAGCAGTCAGCGCCGTCCTCATTCGGGAAACCCCGGATGGGCAGAAGCCAATTTACTTCACGAGCAAAGCCCTCCAAGGCCCCGAGCTCAAATATCAGCAGATTGAGAAAGTCGCCCTGGGCCTTGTTACCGCGGCCAGGAGGCTACGCCACTACTTCCTCGCCCACACCGTCGTCGTAAGGACCGAACAACCTATAAGGCAGCTCCTCGGACGACCGGACATGGCGGGGAGGATGCTCAGGTGGTCGCTCGAGCTCGCCAAGTTTGACATCCAATACGAAGGGAGGAAAGCCCTGAAGGCACAGGTATTGGCCGACTTTGTAGCAGAGATGACCGTCCCGGAACCTTCGACCAACGGATCACAGAAATAGACGATCTATGTCGACGGAGCATCCAGCCCAAAGGGAAGCGGGGCGGGCATCATCCTCGAAAATGAGGAAGGTATCCTGATCGAGGTATCCCTCAAACTATCCTTCCCGACGTCGAACAACCAAGCCGAATACGAGGCCTTCCTCGCAGGACTCCGGTTGGCCGAGGACCTCGGCGCCAAGGAGGTCAAACTCTTCACCGACTCCCAGCTCGTGGCCTCGCAAGTCTGAGGAGAGTACCAAGCCAAGAACGACAGCCTCATAGAATACTTGGCCTTGGTGAAAGAAAAGATGAAAAAGTTCACCTCCGCGGAAGTAACTCACATTCCCCGCAAGCACAATGCCCGAGCAGATGTCTTGTCCAAATTGGCGAGCACAAAGAAGAAAGGCGGGAACAAATCCGTCATACAAGAAGTGCTCTCCCGCCCGAGCATCAACAAACCGGCCACAATTTCGGACATCAACGCCATCGGGGACAGAAGTTGCTGGATGACCCCGGTATACGAATACCTCATGACGGGCAAACTGCCCGAAGATCCCAAAGAAGCAGGAATGATCAAGAGACGGGCATGCTCGTACATTATAGTCGAAGATAAGCTATACCGACGAGGGTTTTCTATTCCCCTCCTCAAATGTTTCGAGGAGACCAAAGTCCCCGGCATACCCCAGGAGATCCATGAGGGAATCAACGCGCAGCACCTCGGCGGGCGATCGTTAGCCCGTAAGGCGCTTCGAGCAGGATATTACTGGCCCACCATGCAACATGACGCCAAGGAACACGTCAAGAAGTGCGACAGATGCCAACGACACGGGGACATGCACCTCGCTCCTCCCAACGAGCTCAGTCCACTTTCCTCCCCGGGGCCGTTTGCGTGGTGGGGAATGGATATCCTCGGACCTTTCGTCCAGGGGTCGTATAAAAACAAATACCTCATCGTCGGGGTGGACTACTTCATGAAGTGGATTGAGGCGGAAGCCTTGGCAAAAATCATGACCTTTAACATACTGCATTTTTACAAAAGAAATATCCTCGCCCGATTCGGCGTGCCTCAAGCTATCGTCACCGACAGGAACTTCCAAGACTTCGTCGCAAAACTAGGCACGAAACAATACTTCACGTCGGTCGAACACCCTCAAACGAACGGACAGGCTGAGGCGGTGAACAGGGTGATCCTCCAAGGATTAAGACGTCGACTAGGCGACACCAAACAACGGTGGGTCGAGGAACTACACAGCGTCCTCTGGGCCTACCGGACGACCCCACACTCCATAACCGGGGAGACCCCTTTCCTTCTGACCTACGGAACCGAACCGGTGTTTCCCGTAGAGATCAGGGAACCCTCGAGGAGGACAGAAGCCCCCCTCGAAGAGGACGCGAACGACGAAGCCTTGAGAGAAGAGCTCGATTTTGTCGAGGAGATACGTTCGGGCGCTTCTCTCCGAGAAGCTTCGCTTAAGCAGAAAATAACATTACGTTATAATGACAAAGTTATTAAACGTGATTTTCAGGTGGGAACCCTCGTCCTACGAAGGAACCAGAAAGACTCGCGAGAAGGCAAACTCACCGCGAACTGGGAGGGCCCGTACCGCAACCGCGCGAAAACGGGGACAAGAGCCTATATCCTCGAAAATCTGCACGGGGAAGAACTTGCTCGACCGTGGAACGCTGAAAAGCTAAAACAATATTACAGTTAAGTACTGCCCGCGACGCACTAGCACCGCGATTACGGGGACGCGCTAAGGTACGAGCGCGACACCCCTAGACAGAACACGATGATCGAAGACCACATTGTGTGTGCGCGAGGACTTTGATCCGACGGGGATACCTCGACCGAGCTCCGCCGTCGTTGTACCAATCAGGCAGAACACCCAGCTCGCGATGGGAAGTTCATGCCACGAAGCTAAGACCTCGACCGAGCTCTTAGCCTCGTTGTAGGTCGGAATACATCTCCGACCACTCGACCAGCTCTCCACGCGGCCAGGGATGATCAAGGTTGAGCAATCCCAAAGTCTTTATTACTTAGACAGAAAAACAAAGTATAGAAGTCTTTAATACTTAGACAAAAAAAAACAAAGTATAGCAAATGCATTCACATCACACACAATTAAAACAATGCAAACAACACTAGCAGATAAACGAAGGTACATTAAAACGGGCAGAAGCCCAGTGTACAAATATTACAATCAGATGTCAAAAAGCCCCTGGCACGCAGGCCGGGCAGAAATATTACAATAAATAAAAATGGCTCGCAGGCCGAACAAAACAGGGAAAAAAATCCTACTCAGCGGCGGTCCCTTCAGGCTGCTCGGGATCATGGACCTCGTTGACTCTCATCGGCTGCACGATCTGACCGTCGACCACCTCGTAGTCGGGGTCGATCCCCTCGGTCGAAAGGTCAGGGTTGAGGACCCGAAGCTGCTCTACCGCGTTCTTAAAGCCTATGCCCGCGACCGCGAGGTTGTCTTCCTCGGCTTCCCGGAGCTTCGCTATCAGTGCTGCCCGCGAAGTCAGCAACCTATCCTCCCCGGTTTCCTCCTCAGCGGGGCGGACAGCCTCCTCTAATTCAGCGTTCCTCTCCAAGAGACGATCTCTCTCCTCCTCGACACCGGCGAGACGTTTCTGCTCCTCCTCGGCACTCTTCAACTTTTCCTCCAATTTCTGCTGAAGCTCGACCTGGGCCTGGTTCTGGCTTTTGCAGTCAGCCAGCTCCTTACCCACCTTCTCCATTTCGGCTGAGATGGACTGGAAACTTTCCCGCAACTTGTTCAGCTTGCTTGCGGGGCACGCCTCGTCGTTCAGAACCAAGGCAGCCACGCAAACCCGCATCACAGCAGACACATCCTCCACCAGCATCCTTCGCCGAGAAGCCTTGTCGACACTTAAGATGGCCTGAGTTTCGGGGCCACCCACGCACAGCGAATTGTTCCCCATAAAGAAGTTCGGCCTTGTGTGACAAGGTGGGAGCACAAATTTCACGGCGGGGGGGCTCTCGTGCTCGGTAAGGTCGATGTCCACCGTGTCTGCAAGCCATTGCCTCTTCGGAGAGCTCTGGCGGCTGAGAGAATCACTACCCTGGTGAGAGCCAGAGGAACCCCCGGGTGTCGGGGTGGGTAAGGACTCCTGCACTCGGAGCTGGTCGACACGACTCTTGCCTCCTTTCTTCGCAGCACGGTTGGCCTTCAGCTTCTTGAAGCACTCCTCAGCATTCGACATCTTATCTACAAAGAAAATAAAGAGGTCAGTAGTTCGAAAAGAAGAATGAAGGGAAAGACAAGTCGGGGAGACCACCCCCACCTAACAGCTCGAGAGCCTCCTCGTCAAAAAACGTCTCGAGGAGAGCCCTAGTATTGATTACTCGATGCTTCGTCAAGACCTGCCCGTCATCGCCCAGAACAAAGTCCCCGTTTAGCATCACGAGCTTTGCTTTGTTAAACCCACTGACGAACTTAACTATGGCCTCGTGAGCCAAGTGATCCCCTTCACAAAATCTGCTGGGGCTGAAGATATAGTTGTCCGTTCCCCTCTTGAAGTGTTCTTCAGTCCAGAACAACGGGAACTTAGGCACAAGGGTCTCCTCTCGCCGTCCACAAACCTCTTTGACAACCCGATTGTACATGGTATTCACGGCCTCATGTGTGACCGGCCTCACGAGGTAGTACCGGTACTTGAAATATCGCACGGAGTCCATATAAGTGTGAAACAGGCTGCTCACCTGTTTGAAGGACACCCAACCGTGCCTACCGTCCCCGGCCTGTCGCTGAAGATGGAAAATGCGGAAAAACAAGGGCACAGTCGCCCTGATCTTCAGATATTTGCATACCAGCTCGAAGGCCCTAATGAATGCAAGAGAGTTGGGGTGGAGTTGAGAAGGGGCCAAACGCAGCCAGGTAAATACGGTCTGCTGGAAGTCCGTGAAAGGCAGATGCCACCCCGCCTCGTCGAACATAAACTCGTAGACGGGAAACCGCATCCCGCTGTACGTCGAGCAGATCCGATGGTGTGGCAGAGGCTTAAACACGTTCCACGACTTCGGTGAACCTATAAGGCGGTGCTCGACGGTACAAAATATTCCCTCCCCATCTAGGTCGACGAACTCGGACATCATGTTCACGGCCTCTTCGCAGGCCCAATCGTCGGGCGTCCTCTCCCCGGCGCTGGTTGTCTCTGCCATAGGTGAACCAGGCCCGTCGTAGATATCCAAAGATCCCTCGGCCACTTGCAATACGTCCATTTACCTGAAAAGCATAAGGAAATGGTGAATTCGATGACCCATATCAAATCCACCCCTTCCACCGCTGATCAAGTGAAAGGGCGAGGAGGGAGCGTCAGGGAACGCGAACTTTCGACCATCCTCAGGTCCGCGGGCAGCGGCTTTGGGCGGGACCCCGAGATATTCAACCCACGTCCCCGTGACATTCCTCGATTTGCCGTGGATTTCATCATTTATCCCCGGGAGATTCAACAAAAGAACTGAGAGACGTTCATCTCACGACCCCGGGACATTCTTCACGTCCTCGTGGATTTCATCGTCTCTCCCCGCGAGATTCAACGAATAAACTATGAAATTCTGCCGTTTTCGCCGGATATTTCATGATTTCCATGGGAACTTCATCAGTTCACCTTAAGAATCACCCTACAAATGCAAGCAAAAGAGGGAAAAGAGAGAACTTACTTCAAAAAGTACTTCCGGTAGGGTTTCGGTACGACTGTCAGCGGCGGCAAACGGAGGCGAAGGACGGTTGAAGGGAGAGCGGTTGAAGGGAAAATTAGAGCGAAGGGAGAGCGAAAAATGTGCAAATGACACGGGCTTCCCCTATTTATGGGGCTCTCACGAGTCTCGAGGGCTCCTAGGCAATCGATTACGCTACCCTAGCGTAGCCGCCCTAGGGAATGATGAGTTGTGACGCGTGGCACACGTTTCCCCACACGCGTCTTTTCATTTCCCAACGAGCGTCTTCCCATTCACCTCGCTTCAAACTTCTCATATCCCTGCGACGTCGCGCAGATTCGGTCAACCCATCCTGAGGGTCAATTTGTCTCTCCCCTCTCGACTTACCGCTCCTCGTTAGCATCCCTTCCTCGACGAGTCCTTGACATAGCTAGCCCTTAAGTCATCACTCTGATGCTCAGAGTAACGACTTAGGGGCTCCTGTTCTAGACTGGGTCGGGGCATGCTCATCAGCCGAGCAGGCCCAACCCACAAGGCCTAGGATAGCCCAATAAGGACTCCTAACAAGACCACTGTCGAGCACAGGCTCACCTCCACAGGTCGGGCACACGCCTAACCTTGGGTGTGTACGACACCCGCGGATGGACCGTCGGGTGCAGGCCCTAATCCTCCTGGGCTCGCCTCTCCTCGACGCTCATGTGCTCCTCCCCGAGATGAGCCATCTTCGCCCACAAGTGAGTCCTCCCCAGCGAGGACACGTCTCTCCCCAACACGCAGGACTCTTCCCTGCGAGGACACATTCTCATGTAACCGCCCCACTCCCGATGGAATCGGCCTGCCCTAATTCCGGAGATTTAGGAACGGTTACCCCAGGGCTAAGACCACGTGCTGGTCTTTACTACGCCACGTAAGCCCTGGCAGTTACTTGGATTGGGCCTGGCAATCCAGCCCAATGCAAGTAACCGTTGGCCCTGCGCTGGGGGCTCTCTATAAATACCCTCTCACTTGAGAGGGTCAGGTTACTCACTTCTCAACACTCTAACCTTCTTCTCTTGTACTTGCTTTTTCTCTGACGGTTACCTTACTTGAGCGTCGGAGTACCTTGCAGGTACACCCCCCCTCCCGCCGTCTTTCAACCGCACCGGAGCTGAAGCCCAGATGACGTTGTTGGCCACCAGAAACTGTCTGATCCAGGTACGATCATTTACCTTGAAAATCAAAACCAAATGAGTTTTAATTCATCTTGTGATTAAAACCTCATTTTTCAAACCTTAAACAAAAATCACGAGTGGTTTATTCAAACTTATTTGGTATTTTTGATCATTTTATTGATTTTCTTTAAATATTTACTTTTAATGGAAAACAAATTTAGGGTTTCTTTGATTTTCACCCTCACAAATATTTTTCAAACACCATGGGCCTCTAATAGAGTGTAAGACCCAACCCTTTTTAAAAACCAAAATGATTTGGGCCTCAGTGTATTGTATAAGTCCCGATCCCATCAAAAAGTTCGGCACGATCGTCGCCTTTTTAACAAAAATCATCTGGGCCTCTCCTTGAGTTGTAAGCCCCACCACTTGTACAAAAATACATTATTGGGCCTCTAATAGAGTGTAAGACCCATCCCTTGTAGATAAAACCTTTTTGGGCCTCAATGCATTGTATAAGACCCAGTACGTTAAAGAAATCTCGGCGCGATCGTCATTTTTCAGCAAAATCATTTGGGCCTACCCTCGTGTTATAAGCCCTATTCCTTTTCTTCAAATACCTTTGGGCCTCTTGAGAGAGTGTAAGACCTATCCCTTTGTACAGAAAACCTTTTTGGGCCTCAGTCACTTGTATAAGTCCCTGTACAAATTCAAAACAACAGTACAATCACTGATAAAACCCTGGGCCTCTCCTTGAGCTGTAAGCCCCAACAATCTTTTCAAAGCACTTTCTCCTTTGATTTAGAATATAATATTGTTATCAAAGCTTTCTTTGTTGAACAACTAACAAAACAGCATGGCAGCTCTACAACCGAGTAAGTGTTTACCCGCTTTCTTTATCCACTTTCATATATATATATATATATATATATATATATATATATATATATATATATATAACTGTATTGTGGGGCTGCTCACTGTAAGTCTTCTTTCACATCTTTTTATATACTAGTCAAATATCAACTGTGTAATACTAGTATAATTATTTAGAGTTTTCCCTGGCAACTACGTCTAGAACTAGGTAAAGCCTGTTGGTCACTCTTAAATACAAACAAAACTAAATCCCCCCATAGGATTACCAGATACAGTCTTCCATCCTCTTGGGGTTAAACAATATGAAAACGTGAAAGGCAGCATTCTCGATGAACCCTTTCTCAGACTGTCACTCTTAGAAATTTTCAAAGAAACTCTACTCCCCAGAGTTGATTTATTCTCCGTGAATGGAATCTCTTGAGTTTCTTCCAAATTCTCGGACTTTCCTGGCTTGATCTATTCTCGGTGAATAACATGTCTTGAACTTCTCGGGGTTTGGGGACCCACGGGCTTCCTAAAAGCATCCCCGCCTCCTCTTGGACGTTGTACAATGACCCTTCGGCTTCTTAGAAGTTCTCATGCCTTCTCTTGGGCTTAATACAAGGACCCTGACGACCTCCTAAATGTATAAGATAGAACTTAGTCATCCTTTGCTAGAGCAGTCTTTCCAGCGTCAAAAACTCCGGTCATCGTAGGGTTGATACTCATCCCTTAATGCACGTGCCTCCCCTTGGGCATTGTACAAAAGATAAAACTCTAGACTTGGACAGTCTAAAACCCTCGAGTCTCAAAGATATTCTCAAGTTCCCTTCAAGCATAGGCAGAAACCCGGTGTCTCTCATAAGAGTTCCCCACACTTGGACCCGCTTCAGGATCTCCAGAATCCCTAGCGGTAAGGTAGCCTCCTCTTGGGTTTTGTACAAATGACCCTCCCCAATGGAGCTAACCTTTTCAAACTCTCTTTTTGAGTCAATCCCCTTTAGCCTCTATCTCGGGCTTCGTACGAGATATAAAACACTCTCTTGTTGAGTATAAAAGACTCTCTTGTTGAGTCAACCCTCTTTAGCCTCCATCTCGGGCTTCGTACGAGATATAAATCACTCTCTTGTTGAGTATAAAAGACTCTCTTGTTGAGTTAGACCTATTTAGCCTCCATCTCGAGCTTCGTGCAAGATAGAAAACACTCTCTTGTTGAGTATAAAAGACTTTCTCATTGAGTCAAACAACCTCCAGATTCTCTTATTGAGTCAATCACATGTCAAACAGACTCTCTTGTCGAGTCACTTCCCTTTAGCCTTCATCTTAGGCTTCGTATAAGACATATAAAAATCACTCTCTTGTTGAGTATAAAAGACTCTCTTGTTGAGTCAATTTCCATTCAGCCTCTATCTTGGGCTTCGTACGAGACAACAAAACACCCTTTTGTTGGGTCACTCGCCTCCTCTTAGGCTTTGTATAAGGAAAACCTCGGTTGAGTCAATTAACCTTTTGGTATCAAATCTGTGCCTTGCTCACAGCATACAAACATCAACAACTTCTTTTCCTTCATCTAATTGCTGTAAGCGGCAAGCCTCTGGATTATTTACATCCACGCCACTGTCCCTCTTTTAGTATGAGAAATTCCTAAGGAAAGATGGCATTGCTCTACACTGAGTTAAAGTCTTCTCCTTCAGGTTAAAAATCCCCTATAAAGGAAATTATGGCATTGCTCGATTAACATATCCCAGTTAAAGTAATTCTCCTTTATAATCAGTCACCCAACAGTTGTGATAAACAGACCAAATATCCCCCTTTAGAGATGACAAATTCTCTCTCATCCAAAACCCTTTTAGATTCACATATTGGGCTTTGAACAAGATACAAACAAACCATTTAGCTTCACGTCTTGGGCTTTGAACAAGACACCAAAACAACCTTTTTCCTCCCATAGAATAGGAGGAACTACGATTGCTCTGACTTCCCTGTTTCATTAAACGGGAATACGTAGGCATAAGATTGAAAAAAAATCTTAGCGAGCATACTAATAAAAAAACCCAAAATCCAGTATCTCCACCAAATCAACCCAAAAGCATCAAATTTAAACACATTACCAAAAACCTCACAAATAATCCAGACACTGTGTTCTTAGCAAAATAACCAAAGATTGAGCCCCACTTCCACATAACATCTGTAACCTAACAGACCGTTGTTCAAACTCAGTATGCATGCAGGGTTAATTAGAGACATCTATTTCCCTTCCTTAATCAGCTAAATAGGATAAAAAATGAATCGAACTGTAGTACCCAAGCAATCGTGACTCAGGACCACAAAAATCGTGCTACACACACATATGCAACAACTTTCGACTTAGAGCATCAACAACAACATTAGCCTTACCGGGGTGATAATTCAAGCCAAAGTAATATCCTTCAGAAACTCCAACCATCTTCGTTTCCTCATATTCGATTATTTCTGATCAAATAGGTATTTTAAACCTTTGTGATCACTGAATACCTCAAATCTGGAATTATAAATATAATGCCTCCAAATCTTCAACACAAACACCACTACAATCAACTCTAAATCATGAGTAGGATAGTTTCTCTCATGAACCCTCAGTTGTCGTGAAGCATAAGTGACAACCTTGCCATCTTGCATTAGCACACCACCTAAACCCATCATCGACACGTCACAATACACCAGGAATGGTTCATTTGGTTCAGGAAAAATCATAACTGGAGTCATAGTTAATCTCTTCTTCAGCTTTGTGAAAATTTTCTCACAATGGATATCCCACACAAACGTTTTACCTTTACAAGTCAGCTGGGTCACCGAAAGTGCTAACTTAGAAAAGCCTTCAATAAATCTACAGTAGTAACCAACCAAGCCCAAAAAAGTTTCTAATCTAAGTAACCGACTTAGGAGCCTCCCATTGTAGTATTGCATCTACTTTGGACAGATCCACATCGATACCATCACCTGAAATAACATGCCCAAGGAAACTAACCTCTTGCAACCAGAACTCACACTTCGACAACTTTGCATATAACTTCTTCTCTTTCAACACTTGCAACACAATTCACAAATTCTCAACATGCTCTTTATTTGACTTGGAATATATCAAAATATCATCAATGAAAACTACCACGAACTGATCTAGATAAGTATGAAATATACAATTCATATATTCCATAAACACTCCAGGTGCATTAGAAACTCCAAATGACATCACCAAATATTCATAGTGCCCATACCAAGTTCTAAAAGTCGTCTTTTGAATATCCTCATTCTTCACCCAAATCTGATGGTAACTCAACCTCAAGTAAATTTTGCTGAAAACACGTACATCTACCAGTTGATCCTGTTAGAACAAGATCTTGATTATGAATATAATCTCTAGTTTTGATGATAACAATGCATATATTTTATATGTAACAATGTTGTACTCTAATTCTATTTTAAGAACGCATATGTACAATTCTAAACGGAATCAAATTTGAGCGTTAATCAACAAGATTATGATACATATCAAAGTTTCTGATGAAGAATATATGTGCGTCGCAAAAAGGGGTTCGCTTCTAAAGAAAGGATTCTGAAGACTCTGATCAACGGTTAAGTTTAAATTACATGTTGAGGGTCAAAAGCTCAAAGTCCAAAACAAAACGTAAAGACCAAGAATCCGTACAAACGGCTCTTTCCTAAAAAATGCAAAGCAGAGATTTTGCTCAGAACTAACCAGAAAGCTTTCTAAGCTTTTACTACTTCTGCTCTCCAGAAATTCTACCGTTGAAGACAGTTGGCCAAACCAAAAAGACATTCTTATCCCTCATGAAAGATATAAATAGAAGACCATGCTGCATTGTAGAGAACAACAATCTTACAAGTCAAAACGCTAAAAATATATATACTTTGTCAAAGAATCTTAAAGACACAAAGAGTTGTTGCTCATATCTGTGTAGAAGTACTGCTCTTAAATTTGTTTCAACCTGCTTATTAAGAAGCAATATTGTAAACATTCATGTAACATTTTCTAAGTGATTTTCCTTGAGTGACTAAGTGTTTTAGTTGGTAGACTCGAGAAGTCTAAATTGTGGTTGAACAATTTAGAGGTTGTTTGTAAGCTTTTCCTTGAGTGACTAAGTCTGATTAGTCAGGAGACTCGAGAGGCTAAGTCGTTGATGACTTAGAGGTTGTTGTAATCTTGTCAAAGATTAGTGGATTAAGTCCTTGTGATAAGGCAAAATCACCTTGGCGGGTGGACTGGATTAGCTTAGTTAACAATGAACCAGGATAACCATTTGTGTTCTTTCTATTTACACCTTGTTAGCATGTGTATGTTATACACTTCTTGCAAAAAAATTTAAAACCCAATTCAAATCCTCTTTCTTGTGTTTTTCTGAACCTGCAATTGGCATCAGATCTCTGACTCTTTTATTGATTTTTATATCAAACACTTAACCGTGTAGAGAGATCCAGTGTGAGAAAAACTCTATGGTCACTTCCAACACAAATGAAAGAGACAATTACAACGCCAAGCCTCCTGTATTTGATGGATAAAAAATTGACTACTGGAAAGATAGAATAGAAATTTTCTTTTTAGGTTATGATGCAGATCTTTGGGATATAGTAACAAATGGTTACGAAACACCGTTTTCTGCTATTGGGTTACCCATTCCAAGAAGCAAAATGAATAATAAGCAAAAGAAGGCTTTCAAAAATCAGCACAAAGCAAGAATTATTCTTCTAAATGCGATCTCATACAATGAGTATGAAAATATCACTAACAGAGATACAACAAAGGATATCTTTGATTCCTTGAAAATGACACATGAAGGCAATACTCAAGTCAAGGGATACAAAGCTCTTGCGTTGGTCCAGAAGTATGAAGCCTTCAAGATGGAAGAAAATGAAACTAGTGAATCCATGTTCTCAAGATTCTAAACCTTGGTAGCTGGACTCAAAGTTCTGGATAAAGGATATACTACTGTAGATCATGCTAAAAAGACTGTGAGAAGTCTTCCTAAAAAATGGAGACCAATGGTTACTGCATTAAAGTTGTCCAAAGATCTGAACAATATAAGTCTTGAAGAATTAGTTAGCTCACTCAGAAGCCATGAAATAGAGCTAGAACAAGATGAACCTCAGAAAAAGGTTAAATCTGTTGCTCTAAGATCAAGATCAGAAAGACGCAAGTCAGAGAAAAACAAGGTCATTTAGAATGAAGATGAAAACTCCGATTGTGAAGATTCTGGCGACGAAGATGAATTGTCTCTCTTATCTAGAAGAGTCAGACAACTTTGGAGAAACAGACAAAACAACTTTCGAGGATCCAGAAACAAAGGAGATTATCTAGAATCATCTTCAAGAAGAAAATCAAACAATGCAATTACTTACTTTGAATGCAAGGAACCTGGACACTTCAAACAAGATTGTCTAAAACTCACAAAGGAAAGCTCCAGAAAAGAAAGATTCAAGAAAAATATGTTTAAAGGAAATAAGAAAGGTCTTATGGAAACATGGGATTATTCTGATTCTGAAGTTCTGGAATCCGATTCTAAAGATGAGCACGCCAACGTAGCCTTAACAGCCACAACATCTGAAGAGGTTGCAACAAAAACTGAGTCTGACTCAGAAGAGGTATTTTTTGATCTTTCTCGTACCGATTTATAATTATGCCTTTCTGAATCACTAAAGAGGTATCAGAAACTTCAAAAAAAAATTCAAGAATCTGAAAAAGATTCTTGAAAGTGAAGTTGAAGAGAATGTTAAGCTTGAGAAAGAGTTTTTAAAACAAAAAGATGAAAACTTTGTCTTAAAAAGAGAAAAATGATTTTCTTAACAAAAATGCTTAAAACTTGAAGAAACTCTTTCTAAATCTACTTCTTCTTCTGAAACCATCATATATAAGTATGATAAGGCTTTTAAAAAATTCTTAAATAATAGTATAGACAGGAGTAAAATGGCTTCCATGATCTATGGTGTTAGCCACAATGGAAAAGAGGGTTAGCTTATGATTCTGACAATGATGACCAGAAACCTTTTCAAGAAAACAAACCTGTATCTCCTTTTTCTTACCATTATACACCAGCACAGACACGAAAATTCAATGCTGCAAGAAAACCTAAGTTTATCAAAAACTCTAGGAACACTAATTTAAAAGGATGCAAAAGTTTATGGGTACCAAAGGATAAAATAGTATATGTTGCAGATATCTTATGCAGCAGAGTTAAAACACCAGTCATGGTACCTAGATTCTGGATGCTCGCGACACATGACGAGAAGAAAGCATATGTTCCAAATCCTGAAACTTAAAGATGCTGGATACGTAGGATTCGGAGGAAATAAAAAAGGAAGAATCAAAGGTTCTAGAACAGTAGGTAATGGATCTCTTCCTTCTATATCTAATGTACATTATGTTGAGGGATTAATGCACAATCTGTCATCCATAAGTCAATCAAGTGATAATGGTTATGATATTATTTTCAACCAAAAAACGTGTAAGGTTGTTAATCAGAAAATGGTTCTGTTCTCTTCACTGGAAAGAGGAAAAACAACATTTATAATATTAAACATTCTGATCTTTAAAACCAAGATGTTAAGTGCTTAATGTCTATAAACGAAGAGCAATGGGTATGGCATAGACGCTTGGGTCATATTAGTATGAGGAAATTTTTTGAGCTAAATAAACTTGAGCTAGTCAGAGGCCTGCCTAAGCTGAAGTTTACTTCAGATGCACTCTGTGAAGCATGTCAGAAAGGCAAGTTTTCAAAAACATCCTTTAAATATAAAAATGTTATTTCCACCTTTAGACCTTTTGAGCTTCTACACATTGACTTGTTTGCCCCATCAAAACGAAATCAACCAATGGAAAGAAGTATGGACTTGTCATCATTGATGATTATAGTCGTTGGACATGGGTAAAATTTCTTAGACACAAGAATGAGTCGCATTGTGTGTTTACAAGTTTCTGTTCTCAAGTGCAAAATGAATTTAATTCTAAAATTATTAGAGTTAGAAGTGATCATGGTGGTGAATTTGAGAATCAACTATTTGAAGAACTATTTGACTCAAATGGCATATTTCATGATTTCTCCTGTCCTAGAACTCCACAACAGGTTGGAGTTGTAGAAAGAAAAAATAGAACGTTGCAAGAAATGGCCAGAACCATGATCAACGAAACTAATGTAGTTAAGCACTTCTGGGCAGAACCACTAAACACATCATGTTATATTCATAATAGAATCTTCATTAGACCCATTTTGGAAAAGACTCCTTATGAACTGTGTAAAGGAAGAAAACCCAAAATTTCCTATTTTAATCCTTTTGGATGTTCATGTTTTATTTTGAATACTAAAGAAAATCTAAACAAGTTTGATTCTAAAGCACAAAAGTGTATTATGTTAGAATACTCAGAACGCTCTAAGGGCTATAGAGTATACAATACAAAAACATGTATCGTCGAGGAATCAATCCATGCTAGATTTAACAATAAGCTTGACTCAGAAATGTCAAAGCTAGTTGAGAATTTCGCAGATCTAGAAGTTACCCTCACAGGTTCTGGAGAAAGGACAAAAGACTTTGAAATCATAGATCCAAAATCCGCTGATACATCAAAAGCAACTGAATGTCCTTCCATACAAAAAGGACTCAGGCTTAGATAAACTGTTTCTGAAGATTTGATTCTAGGAGACAAAGTTGAACCTGTCAGAACAAGATCTACATTCAAACATTCTGAAGAAGTACTCTTAGGATTGGTATCTCTGATAGAACCAACATCTTGTGAAGAAGCATTTCAGGACAATGAATGGATTCTAGAAATGCAATAAGAGCTAGATCAGTTCTCCAAGAATGATGTATGGGATCTAGTTCCTAATCCCAAGGAAACTCATGTTATTGGAACAAAATGGGTATTTAGAAAAAAAATTAAATGAGAAAGGAGAAGTTGTCAGAAACAAAGCATGACTGGTCGCACAAGGTTACAGTCAACAAGAAGGAATTGAATATAATGAAACCTTTGCTCCAGTCGCCAGGTTAGAATCTATACGCCTTCTCATCTCTTTTGTTGTGAATAATAATATTAAGTTATATCAAATGGATGTCAAGAGTGCGTTTCTAAAAGGTTACATTTTTGAAGAAGTATATGTTCACCAACCTCCAGGTTTTGAAAACTCTAAGTTTCCAGAACACGTTTTTAACCTTAAGAAGTCATTGTATGGTCTTAAGCAAGCTCCCATAGCTTGGTATGAAAGATTAAGTTCTATTCTTTTAGAAAATGACTTTACCAGAGGAAAAGTGGATACTAATCTCTTCTGTAAGAACTTTGGAAACGACCTCATGGTATTCCAAATCTATGTAGATGATATAATTTTTGGTTTTGCTAATACTTCTGCATGTCAAGATTTTTCTAAGCTAATGCAAGTAGAATTTGAAATGAGCCTAATGCAAGAGTTAAAGTACTTTATGGGAATTCAAATCAATCAAACTCCAGAAGTCACGTTTATTCATCAAGGAAAATATACTAAGGAACTTCTAAAGAAGTTTGATATGACAGAAAGCAAACCAACTAAAACTCGCATGCATCCTACTTGCATTCTTGAGAAAGATGAAGTAAGTAAAAAGGTTTGTCAGAAGCTCTATCGTGGTATGATAGGCTCTCTTCTCTATCTGATTGCCTCACGACCAGATATTTTATTCAATGTATGTATTTGTGCTCGTTTTCAATCATACCCAAGGGAAAGTCAATTAACTGCTGTTAAGAGAATCCTAAGGTATCTGAAAGGAACTCCTAACCTTGGCTTGATGTATGAGAAAACATCAGAATACAAGCTATCAGGGTTCTGTGATGCAGATTATGCTGGAGACAGACTAGAATGTAAAAGCACTTATAGAAACTGTCCGTTTTTGGATAGCAATCTCGTCTCATGGGGAAGCAAAAGACAATCTACAATTGCTTTATCTACTACAGAAGCAGAATATATCTCAGCATCACTTTGTTGCACTTAGATGCTCTGGATGAAAAATCAGCTTGAAGACTTTCAGATATATGAGAGTAAAATTCCTATCAATTGTGACAACACTGCAGCTATTTGTTTAAGTAAGAATCCTATTTTGCATTCTAGGGCTAAACACATAGAAATTAAACATCATTTTATTCGAGACTATGTTTAGAAAGGGACTATTTCTTTACAATTCATTGATGCAGATCATAAATGGGCTGATATTTTTACAAAACCCCTAGTTGAAGATAGATTCTTATTCATTCTGAAACATTTGAAAATGGAGTTTTGTCCATAATGAAATTTCTAGTGTTTAGCACCTTTTGTATAATCGTGATTCTAATGTTATTAATTTTACTGTGTTTCTGAAGTCTCTACTAGTTAGAAACTATCTTAAACATCTCAAATCAGAAACCTTTTGGTTTTCTCTTCCTCGATAACATCAAAATGGTAAAAATTCAAACTGCCGACTATGATTCACTCTTACACGTGTAAATCATATTCTGATGATTGAGTGACACCTTGAGCATTGGGATGTCTTGAGAGTAGGTTAAACTCATTATTACTTTCCCCTTTCCAGTCCTTTTTCAAGAAACACTAATTAATTCTCTTCTTTATTACTCACTATCACTCACTATTCACTCCATTCCATACCCTCTAACCCTAAAATTTCAAAATCCAACTGTCTTCTCCGAGAAATTTCGTCATTCATGGATGCTCAACAACAAGCTCTCTACAATTTCTCTAGACAAATGGAACTTCAGACAGGTTCTTCTCAACAGTCCGATACAAACCTCACATCTCTGATATCTCAAGTCATGCCCCTAACAATGGTCGCTCCTCAACAACAGCAGATTCATATTCTAGATTGACCTGAAGAACTTTATCTGAAAATAAACCCTGAAGAATTGGAAGTTTGCTGTGAACTCTTAGTTGACTTTGAAAACCTAAAAGCAAATGGTGTAAATTTAACCACTGATGTAAAGAAACAAGGCTGGGAAAACTACTTCAAGCGTCTTTTCGGTCCTGTCTACACCACTCTGGTAAGAGATTTCTGGGTTCATGCTAATGCAGATGACTATTATGTTGTTTCAGATGTTAAGGGAAAGAGGAATGTTATCACTAAAAAATTAATTGCTACTTTACTAAAAATGGAATACAATAAAGGCAAACATGTTTACAACATGAGTAGCAAGGCAATTTACCTAAATAAAACAGTTGTACCTTCAATCTACGCTCAACATTTTGATGAGAAATCAAAACCTAAGGCAACAGAATTGTCCAACAATCTTCACGCTTGGTTCAAGATTATTCTGGGTTGTATCCACACCAGACCTCAACAAGTTCCTCCGACTATGCTAACACTGATCAAAAGTACATGTTGTACTTTCTGCAGCAAGGAGTGAAAATGGATCTCCCTCCATTCTGTTCAAATTTCTTCGAGATTTTGTCAGAGATTCTAAGGATAACCCAAAAGCGCATATTCCTTTGGGAATACTCATTTCAGATATTCTGATGGAGAGTGGTCTTGTGGATCACCTGACTACTCATAACCTAGTTGATGATCTTGGTGAAGACATTGGAAAACCTTTCAATGTCAAGAATGTCAAGAGCATGACTATTGTCAAAGAGATCACTATTGAACCTACAATGGATAAAGAACTTGAAAGTATCAAGAGACAAAGATTAATTGTTGACAACTTTCCTCTTTTCACCCAAATTGATCCACCAGAGGTCTTACAAGCTTATTTTGACCTGCTTGAACAAGAAGGTCATGATGTGTCTGGAATCTCATTTGATCAACTTCTAGCTGAACCACCCAACCTTTACAAGAGGAAGCATGTTTCTTCAAAGGCTATGTGTCATACCCCAAATTTTACCCTCAGATCCTCTGTTCATTTCATATCATTTTAAGTCAGCCATTTTTGAATTTTTTTTAGTTAAACATTTCATTGATCTTTAATCATGTACTTTAGCTGATTTTTTATCATTCCATATGCATTCTTGATTCCATTTTTATTTTTAGTTAAATTTTGATCTTGAATTATTTAGAATTAATTTAGTTAGTTAACATTTTAGCTTAGTTTATATTTTAATTAAATTTTAATTTTAATTTAATTTACTTTTGATTTTGGTCTAAATTTAATTTAACTAGCTTAATTTTTATCAATTTTAGTTTAATTTTAATTTTAATTATTATTTAAGGTTACTTTTAGGTTTAAGTTTATTTATTATTAATTTATTTAGTTCTCATTTATTTTTCTTTTGTCAAAAAATCATTTAAAATATATAGAGAGTCCAATTTTTTTAATTTAGTAAATTCAAGTCTAAATTTAATTAGTTTAAATTGTGTTAGTTTAGTTTAATTTTACTTTCATTTTAATTTTAATTATAATTACAAATTTATTTTTCTTTTTTAAAAAAAACATTTTGTCTAAGTCCAAAGGCCAAATCCCGCTCCATTCGTACCACACCATCCTGCAGAACCAAGAGAGGGACTTGTCAACCTGCAACAATGCTCCCACGTTTTTCTATTTTCTTGCAACAGCCACAAGCTTGTGCTACACACTCTGCAAAACAGATCACTACTAGAGCTTCAAAAGGACCTGAAACCTCTGCCATCCCTGCATCCTCCATACAAACCTCTGCTCCCACAAAACCAACATGTTAACATACACACTAAACCTACGTAAACTTTGACCATCTTGCCAAGCAACAGCGACTTGCCACTGCACTTCAAACACTTTGCTCCAAAATCCCTGCACCATCCTGCCAACCTGCGATAAACTGCCCTTTGAGAGGGACAAATGAATGAGAATCAAGTCTGTTGAACGTTTCAAAGAGGAGGAGGAGGGAATCACATTTTCACCAAGAGTTTAAAACTCAGACCTGTACCAGAAAAACAAAGGGGGGAAGGGGAGAAAAAAACATGAGACGAAAATAAAACCCTCAAATCTCCAAACTTGCAATTTCAATCACCTTCATCAACCTGCAAAACCTTCAAACTCATCAACCTTCAGCAATAATTTCCCTTGCTCTCCATAACGACACAACCCTCAGTCTCCCATCTTTCCTCATCTATACTCACTCCAACACCCTTCTTCCTCAACCTTTATACCTACTCAAATCCAAAAACAGAACCAAACCCTTGCATACACCTCTCTCTGTTCTTCCACCACAGAATCAAATCAAAAACTACAAACCTCAGGACCAGAACAAAGTGGATTAAGATGAAAAGAATTTGAACCAGAAATCTACAAACATTCACCAACAACCTTCCTCAAAACTTCCATTCAACAGCAAAGAAGGATTCACGGAAGAAGAAATTGATAAATCGAAAGGAGGAAGATACCTTGACACTAACATGAACGCTTCATCGTCGGTATAGTTCTCGTCTTTACTCTGCATAATCTTGTTTCGTTTTCTGTGTGTCATATTAAAATACGATTTTTTTCGAGTGAGATGGCTTGCGAAAGGGAAGACGTGAAAACGTGCGAGGGTATTAGTTTGTGAGAGAGAGAGAGACGCTGATACGATTTGAATCAAAGAGACCGTTGTGAGGAGATAGGGTTTCCCAAAGAGATGGGGGTGGAGTCGGGTGAGAATCACGAACGAGAAAGATTTTGGTTTTGACATCGTTGGATTTTATTCGTTTTCTACTCTGTTTGGTTTTGTTTCATAATACTTTGTTACATGGAAGAAGAAGCGGCCGTATTTGGAATTGTTTAGGGTTTCTTTATTTCTACCTACAGCTATTCAAACCGGGTTTTGGGCTTAATAAACAGACCCAGTCACTCATCCACCTTGATGTGTTTAATAGACCGGGCTTCGCTCAGTTTTTCTCTTTTTTTTATCATTAAGTTCAGCAAACCCTTCTTCTGGCCCAACATTTTTTTAAGTAGTTATTTTAATTAAAGAAAAAGATTTATCTTCATGACAACAAACTTTCAATTTTTTTTATATATAACATATTTTATTAAATTTATTTTATTTATAGAGATAATCTTTTAAATATTTTTAGTAAAAAGGAAATTTTAGAAATATAGTTATTAAATTAGTTTTACTTAGATCATCTTTGTATTTAGAATTGGCTCTTTGGTTGAATCTCAGTTTAATTAGATTTTATTTATTCCTATATTTATTTAATTCTTAATTTTAATCCTGACATTTTCATTTTTTTATTTTCATTATAGTCAATTTCCTAGATTCATTTTCAATTTAATTCTTATTGTATTCATTGTATATATGTTGTTGTTCATTCTACTCTTGATACTTGAGTTTTTCTGCTCGCCCCTCTGATCACCGGTTTACTTCATTCTAAAGGAAATGATCATTCCCAGTTGACTGCCATGTCATAGACTTGTCCATCATTCCCTTTTCAACCTAACCTTAGCCGCCGTGCTCTACGTAGGTGTCCTGCTGTTGTAATACCCAAAAATTTGCTCTCCCTTTTTGTCATCATAGCATAGCATTATCATTTATCATATCATATCCACCTCATTAGCATTGCATTGCATTTAACATAGAAAAATGAAGCATAGCATCCCTCTTACCATCAAGGCATGTGATCAGGTGAAAGATGGACAATCAAGGGATCATTCAAAGCACAAAAAGGTCAAACAAGTTGCCTCCAGAAAAGCCAAGAGGTCTTTCATGTCTCATATTATCTCAATTGATCATCCACAATCTCAAGGAAGTGAGATCCAATGGGAGATTGAAACAATACATACTTCATCATGCAAGAGGTTCAAAAACTGAAGGAAAACCCTCAAAAGAGATAGCTCATTGATCCAAAGTCACCCTCAAATGGCATATCTCATCATCCTTTAAGAGGGTAGACAACATACTCTGAGGAATTTGAAATTGAAGACTGCACTTTTCCCTCCTAACTAGAGGGGGTCAAAATTAGGGTTTCCAATAAAATCTGGGAATCTCTGATTTTTTGGACAAGACTTGTTGTCATGGTATTATATATGTCCTTAAGTGTATGTGTATGGAAAATTGCCTCTCAATTGGTTTTAGAAGTGGTTCAATTGGAAGAAAGATAAAAAATCAGGAAAATTGGGGCCAAGTCAAATAATCAGGAGAAAAGTCAACTCTTGACTTCTTGAGGCCAAATTCATGAAATTCATGTTATATGTGTCTAATGTACAAAATTTGGTCAAGAAACTCCAAAGGAATCATAAAAAAATCAAGATGTGGAAAGTTGCCATTTTTGGAAGAAGTAGGGTTACTAAATAAGGCAAGTTTTGGCCATTTTGCATCAGAGTTTGAACCAAGGCCATTCAAAATTGAGACCTCAAATGAAAATTCCACTCGGCCACAACAAAAGTTCTTGCTTTAAGCTTCAAATCCATGTGTAGAACATCTCCATTGGATAAAAATTGAGGGAGATATGATGGATCAAAGTTGGAGGAAAGTAGGGCAAAAAACCATGTCATGACCAAGGATTTTCATGTCACGCGCACATCATTTTCTCAAACAGTTGGTGGGCCAAATGTCCACCTATTTTTCATCAAGAAGGAAGCTCCAAATGAGGAAATTTTCAACATCAAAGTTGTTCCTTGTAGTGTCATCTTCAATATTCATGTTGGACAAAATTCCATTTGATCAATTTATGAGGGAGAAATTTTGGTCTCAAGTTAGGTTGGTTAGGCTGAAATTTCATGCATTTCACTGCTGTGCCATGACCTGCTTCACACGCCTACCACACAGTCCCCAAACTTTGATGTTCACAGCTATTTTCAAGCCTCTTGCACACCTCATTTCAACTCAAGTCCAACACCAATGTTGTTCCATGATATCTCCTCTTTCCAATGACACCAAATGCTCGTGATTCCATGCACTAGTGTGTGAGAATTCCACCTCCAAAACTCCATGTTCCAAACTGTCACAAAACCAAAAAAAAATATAACAATGTTGTTGTTGAATCCTTATCAGTTTGCACACATACATCAGCCTGCTTTCTTTCCTCATTAAGCCAAGCATATGCTCCTTACACCATTCATAATGGCACGTGCCATACATGAGAAGGGAAAGAATGAAACTTGCTGAACAAGTTTATGCTACATAGCCGTGACATTGTAATTTTACTTTTATCACCACCATAGTTTGTCATGTGCTGCCACCACCATATCATTGCTCTCCCTAACTAACTTGACTCAGTTAGTTAGGGATGACTCATTTAACTCCATGATAACTCACTTGACTCACTCATTAAACCATGGTTAGCTCACATTATAAAACCAAATCACACTCTCTAATTTCATTCTGAACTTCATTTTCACACATTCACTTCAGAAACACTCTCTTCTTCTCTCTCAATTCCACCATTGCCACTGATTCTCGAGCTCTACCTTGTTCATTCCACTTCAATACTCTCTCTGATTCTCTCTCAAGTTCTCCACAGTGCTACTTGTTTAGAGCTTGGTTTCAACCTCTTCTCCATTGGATCATCATCAATTTTTGCATCTCAGCCTTTATTTGGCCAGATCAAGTTCAAGACTCATTGGAAAGGATCTCTGGTTTTCTGAAGATTCAAGCAACTTCAAATTTCAGGTTTCGATTCATGCTTCTGTTGCTTGATTTTTGTTGATATTAAACGTGTTTGAGCTCAATAGGAGCATTTGCTAACTCCGGCTAGTTGATAGGCCTCTTAGAGGCTTAGTTGCAAAACTTAGGGCTTGCTTTCATCTCCTCTGTTCTTGCTGTGTGTGCATGTTTTGTGGTTTTTATGAGCATATTCTTGATCTACAAAAGTTCAGCTTCAATTTGGTATACGATTTGTGTGTTTCCATGAACATGTGAGTTTGCAGGTGGAGGCTGTTGGCCGGAGAAGATGACCGGAGGTCATCTCCGGCCGGTGATCTTGAATGCTAGGGTTTGTGTGTTTTCTAATCGCTTCCGTCTATTTTTTCTCATCGTGTGGTTCAAAAGCATGCCAGCACATTAAAATCAGTGTGCCTCTCACGTGCCATTTTTCTGAATTCACTTAAACATTGTGTGGTGTGGTACATGGTATGGAGTGTGGACATTCATGTACATGCGTTGATTTTCATTACTTTGACTCGCCTGTGGACTTGACTTAATCCAATGGTCACGCGTGAGTCAATTTTGTTGACTGATTGAGTATGCTAGTTATTGTGGATTGCGCGTAATTGGACCTAAGCCAGATTGCTTTTTACACCTCCCTGTTCCAAAGCCCAATTAATTTGAACTCATATTTTGCTATGCTTGCACCCCCTTTCCTTATTCCTTTTCCATTTATTTTTCCATTTTCATACACGTTTGCTTTTTATTTTTAAAAAATACCAAATAGCATTATAAAATTCTACAAAAATTCATGAACATCATTAAGACATTTAGGAAATTTTTGATGTTTTCATCTCTTGATTTTATGACCTTTTTACCCCTGTTCCACAATTTTCTTTGATTTTCTTTTGTGTGCATTCTTAATGTGGTACATGATTTTGTGCATTTTTTTTCTTGATCATTAAAAATGGTTTTGATTTGGTTCTTTTTGCATTGAGTCATTAACATCTTGAAGTATGTTAAGTGATTTTTATTTGATTTTTTTATATCATTTTATGCCATGTTTGGTGTTCATTTTTTGTGCTACTTTGCATGTGCATCCAATTTGACCTAAATGCATTGTATAAAGACTTTTTGACTTGAATTCTTGTATGCTATTATGGTATATGATTCACCTCTGATTTGAGTATCTCTAAATCATGCTTGAGTAATTTTTCATAAGTCCATTTGATTTTTGCTTAAGGCATTATACTTGAAGCATAATAACATGTCATATCCTTGTAATCTTTGTGCATGTTCACATGTTTTCTTTTGTGCATACTTGCATGATCATTTGAGCTATTCATGTGACATTATAAGTCATTGATACATATTATGTGCCATCATTAGATGTTCACTTTCATTTGAACTTTGTGTATCCTTAGTATGAAGTACTTGTGTTTTCTTTTGAACTTCCATTTCAATTCTACTTCTCCTATTACTTCTTGCATGTTTTAGTTGCTTCATGAATACTTGTGAGATGTTTGTGAATCATTTTTCATTTCATTTCAATCCTGATCTTTGGATTGCATGTTTCATCTATGCATATTTTTTCTCTTTCTTTTCATCTTTCATCTTCCTTTTCTTATGGAAACATGTCTAATGCCATGGATGATGATTGTTGGTTGTTCACTTGAACTTGCTTGATGATAATCATTTGTTTTCAATATGATGTACATTCTGGTTGTGACATTAGAATTTGATTTTTCATCTTATTCTTTTGATCTTTATGGTGTATTAGGTGTTCTTTTGCTTCTTATACTTCTTATACATGTTCACTAACCATGTAGGGGCTTTGGTAAGTTGAGATTGGGTGTGGATAAGGAATCCACATTCAAATTTCTATCCTTTCTCTTTTACAATTCAATCTTGTACTTTGTTAAGCACTTATGTGCTTTCTTTTAATAACTCATTACTTCCCCTTTTGAATTGCAATTCATCTTCTACTTTAGAAGTGAATTGTTTAATTCCTTCTTTAGATTTAGGTTTAAACCTCACAAACCATTAGGGTCACTCCCCTAACTAATCAATTAGGATCGAGTCTTAGTTCATATAGATTTTACCTTTTCTCCTCTCTTGAGTCTCTTTTCTCATCTCAAAGAAAATTCAAAATATCTAATAAAGGTAGACATTTATTGCATTTAGGCCTTTCATATAAAGAAAAGATTATAAAGGGGTCTTCTCTTGTAATCTTAGAATGTGTAGCATATAGCCCATCTTGGGTCAATGTGTTAAACATTTGATCTTGTATGAGGGACTTAAATGCAATACTTGTTGAAGGTACAAATAAATAAAAACACTTCTTCATTTCATAATCAACAAAAAAAACACTTGATAAATACAAGTATGCTAGTGTGTTTGAACCTTGATAATTGGAACTAAATGTGAGGGTCTTCTTCACCCTTAGTGTGCTTTCTTACTCATTCCATCTTGGAATGTGAGGATGTACACATTCCAATGACTAAGATTTAGATACACTATCATATGCAAACAAATGAAAAAAACTCTTAAAAGACAAAAAACAAACAATAACGTCTTTCCTTCGGGAATTCTTTTCTCATCTCATTCATTCATTCCTTAAGGGTACGTCATTTCCGTTCTACCCAAACAGGTAACGCCTAAGTCTCCACATAGTGAGCTGCAACACCTAAACTGCTAGAACGCGAACGCTGACGTATTCCACTAAAAAACACAAACAATCCATCCCTAGTGAGGGGAACTACGTCGCTCTGATTCTCATGCTCCCGATGAGATACGTAGGCAGTGGGGTAGGGCCCATGCGAGCACTTCCTTTATTTTCCCTACATTTGTTTCTCTTTCTCTTTCTTTTCTTTTAGTTCCTGTTTCCAGTATTCTTTTCTATCACCCTTTGATCGAGACAAGCAAGCGTGGATCCCATCGGGTACGATGGACGTGAGGGAGTGCTAATACCTTCCTCTCGCGTAACCGACTCCCTTACCCTTTCTCTTGGTCGCAAGACCATGCTCTATCCTTTCCTTCAGGTTTATGCGGTGTTTCCTTTCCCACTCTTGGGATAAATACACATTGCTGGCGACTCTGTTTTGGTGCCACTTTCGCGTTTGTACTAGGATGAAAATCCCGGGAGCGACAACTGGCGACTCTGCTGGGGATAGGTTGACCTATTGCTGGTCCATCCTAAGCGAGTCAATCCTAGCGCTTGTTTACTTTTCTTTCATTGGGTGTTTACTGTTATCTTGTATTTGTTGTTTACTGTATTTTATTTACTTGTACCATATTTACAGCATTTTAGCATTTACATTTCATATATTATACTGTGATGTACTGTTCTGTCTGTTTGGCGGGATGGGATTTCTGAGAGATGAGCCCAGTACACAGGCTTGAGTATACACTTAGATTTAGAGTGGAGAGTAGTGGGACCTACGTGCCATCTGTGTACGTTGGGTAATCACGAAATTCACAGCTAGACGAGGCTATCTTGGGACCCATCATGGCGTGCGCATCTTGCGTATTCCAGGATGTCGATCTAGAGAGCTGTCAACTCTAGTGACCGATCATGAGGACCTTAGTGGAAACATCTCTCTTTACTGGTGACAGTGGCAGACCACATTCAGTGGCAAACCCACTCGCACCCGAGAGCCCACTTTGGTACTTGCATAGGATGACCTTTATTTTCCAAGGTGAGTCAGTGGACGACCTCTTTGATTGGCATAGCATTGTATCCTATGGGCTGAATGTGCTATCGCTTCTCAAACCTCCGAAGCTGACAAGCCTTATTTTCTAGGAACCACATGTGAGTATGGGTGGGATGTTTACAGGTTTGCAGGTAACCCAGCCTCCTACATACCTTACTTGTGATTCTATGATTGTTACCGACAGTGTATCCTATAACAATGGTTTGAGTATTCATCTCAGATATATTGCCAGATTCAGTACAGAGACACAGTGCACACAGTTCAACACAGACACTGACACCTGGATACCTGATCACATGCCTTTTGCATTTGCATAATCATATCATAACAGGTTGTGTTTGTCATTTTCAGGTACCTACCATATTGTCTGATTCCAATCATGAGTTCCCAAGAAGTTGAGGTTCAAAGGAAGAATAATGTGTCATATAAATTCCCTGATCCTAAGCTGGATTTATTGAACAAGATGATAGGCATGGCTAGTTCTGATGTTCTCAGCACTTTTCAGAAGGAATATGGAGAGCTGATTAAGATGGTCTGTGCATTCACAAAGTATGAGAAAGATGGGTTGCATACTTTCTTACAGTTCTATGAGCCATCAATGAGATGTTTCCTATTCCCTGACTACATTCTGATGCCCACTCTGGAGGAATTCTCATTTATTTTGGGAATTCCAGTCACGTCTTCCATACCATATTTTTCTGAAGGTGCTCTTATCCCCGAAGTAATTGCCGCTGTTCTGCATCTGGACCTGTTTGTTGTGAAAAGTGGCCTGAGTAGACTCAAAGAAGATGAGGGATTTTATTTGGGGTTTCTTTTTCAACAAGCTCAGGAAGCTGCCAAGGCTAAAAATTGGACTACTTACAACGCTGTGTTAGCTCTTTGCATCTATGGTTTGGTGCTTTTCCCCGGTCAGCCTGATTTTATTGATATGCAAGCAATGAAAGTGTTCGTTTCAAAGAATCCGATTCCTACCTTGCTAGGGGATTTTTATTACTCAGTACACTACAAAAATGAGAAGGGAAGAGGAAGTTTGGTTAGTTGTTGTACCCAGTTGTTATGTCATTGGCTCTTCAAACATTTACCTCGGACTGGTGCGTTTGTAGAAACTGCTGAGACAATGAAGTGGTCCAAGAGATTGATAGGTTTGACTGCCAATAACATTATTTGGTTTGATCCCAAATTACTGACGATAGAGCTTACTGTAAAATGTGGAAGTTTTCCGAATGTGCCTCTACTTAGAAGAAGAGGTGGGATTAATTATAACCCGGTGTTGGCAGTTAGACAATTTGGTTATGCTTCGAAAAATCCTCCTGCTGATGAAGAGATTAGAGCTTCTCTGTTTTTTGTGGGGACCAAGAATGAAAGAGTGCCGGAAATAATAAATGCTTGGAAATTTAGGCAAAGAGAGGGAAAGTTGGCTTTCGGCAAAGGAGACTGTAGATCATACCATGACTACGACACTTGGATTGAGATGAAAGTCAAAAAGCTGTTGCTACCCTTTTCCAGAGAAGTTCTCTTATGTCCAGATCAACATTCCATGGTACCGGTTGAAGAGTACGAGAAATTGAAGAAAATGGTCAGAGAGTTGCAGATAGAGAACTCGGGAATGAGCAGATGTCTTCAGAAAGCTCTAGCTGACAACAAAGATTTGGAGAAGAGAGCGTTGAAGGCGGAAAAAACCCTGGCAGACAAAGAAGAAGATTTTGATGACAGAGCTCGATACTTCCGGAAGCTTACCTTGGGAGCTGATGATACTAGTCAGGCTCATAAGGCTACAAAGCAGGCATTAGCCCAAAGCAAGGATTCGTTAGCTAAACTCCGTCAAGCTTGGGATGAAGTCAGAATTGAGAACTCTGAATTGCTGACCCAGTTAAAAGATAAAAATGAAGAGCTGAAGAAAGCACATGAAGCAAGAAGAAAGCATCGAGAAGACCTTGACAGAAGCCAAGAACAGGTAAGGAACGCTGAAGATAAGCTGAAAATACCAACAAGGAGCTTGAAGATGTCACAGCAGAGCTGAAACTGGTTAAAATTCAAGCTGGAATCAAGAGGCGCAAAGGAGCCAATGAAGATGAAGCCTTGCTGATGCACGTGGGGGCATTAGAGGATACATTGGAGAAAAGAGACGTCGTGATCAAAGAGCTGATTAAGAAGCCACGTCATCAGCGTACCCGCATCTTATTCGAAGAGATTAAGTATTCCAGCCAGAAGCTGAAGGATGTAGAGCTGTCGGATTAGTGATTTTTGTCATTTCTTTGTAATTTGCAATGGTTACCATCAGAATTGTTGATGGATCCAGTTGACTGCTTGTTTCTTATTTTGTTGTTGAAACTATGACAAACGTGCTTGAAAGTTTTCGGGAATTTGTATGAAATGAGCTATTTTTGTTCACAATTTCTGGTCCTCAGATATATGTGATGTGATATCTGCACACTGGCACACTACAAAATCACTATTTCCGGTCATCAGATATGTGTGATTGGTGTAGGTGAATATCTCTTCATGGCAAAACTCAGTAATCATGACTTCTGGTCTTCAGGAATTCGTGGTTACGATTGGAATCAGGATATGAAAAGTATCTTGAAATGACAAACATAACTTTGCATTTGCATTTGCATATCATTTTTGCATTGCAGGTTTTCTTCTTTCGCAGGCGCCTGCTAACCTTTATTTGGTTTTCAGGCACGATAGCTGATACCCCAGTTCACCGATATTCAACCCGACGCAATCAAGCAAGAGTCATGGAGCAAGTTCAGACTGAATTAGCTGATTTGAGGGGAAGGATGGAACAGTTCATGAACCTTATGTAGGGGATTGCTCAAGGTCAGCAAGAGCTGAGGACCGGTCAAGAAAACATGAGGATTGGACAAGAAGCTATGAGAACCACTATCTAGAGGCTGGAAACTGAAATCCCAAATCGCAACGTGCGCACTCCTCCTGTTGGCACAATCCCTGCTGGTGGGGTACATCTGGGATTTGATAACAATGAGGATGGTCAAGAGGACCAGTTCACTGCATTCAACAATGACATGGGTTTCTACAATGACGACCGGAAGTATGAAGGGCTGGATGAAAGACTCAAGGCTATTGAGAGCCAAAATCCTCTGGGAATTGATGTAGAAGACATGGGTCTCGTGCAGGGTGTGCGAATCCCTCCCAAATTCAAGCTTCCTGCTTTGGATAAGTACAACGGCAGTACCTGTCCCAAAACAAATTTGCAAGCTTATAATCACAAGATTGCCGCTTACACCGAGGACCAAAAGCTCTGGATGTATTTTTTCCAGGATAGCCTGTCAGGCGCCTCCCTGGAATGGTACATTAAGCTGGACAGGGTTCATATAAGGAGTTGGAAAGATTTGTGCGTTGCGTTTCTAAAGCAGTATCAATATAATCTGGACATGGCACCTAATCGTACTCAATTGCAGAGTATGACTCAGGATAACAAGGAGGGCTTTAAGTAGTATGCACAGAGATGGAGAGAATTGGCTGCTCGAGTTCAACCACCTTTGGGTGATCGTGAGATGGCTGATATGTTCATGAGCACACTTCAAGGGACGTATTTGGATAGACTTGCTGCATGTCCTTCCACGGGGTTTGCCGATATCGTCGTTGCTGGGGAACGAATAGAAAGTCTGCTGAAATTGGGTAAAATTCAAGATGTCAGTGGGACTGGCGCTGCAAGTTCAAAGAAACCCTTTGCCAATGGGCCAAGGAAAAGAGAAGGGGAGTCCAGTGCTTTGCATAGAGGAGCTGGCAGAGGCAAGAATCAATCCTATCATCAGGTGGACGCTGTAACCATTCCGGTTCCAGCAGGACAGCTAGCTCCGGATCAGCAAGCTCGACCCCGATTCCAGACTAACAGAACAAGGGACCGTAAGTTTGATCCCTTGGCTATGACATATGCTGCTTTGTTACCACAATTGCTTAAAGAGAAGTTAGTTGAACTTAGAACTATGAGGCCGTCAGATACTGGAAGGTTGCCTCAAAATTATGATGCCAATGTTCGATGTGAATTTCATTCTGGTGCGCCAGGTCACTCGATAGAAAAGTGCTGGACTTTTCATCACAAGGTTCAGGACCTGATTGACGCAAAAGCTATTAATTTCTCTAAGCCCCCGAACGTTCGTGATAATCCAATGCCTAATCATGGAGATGCAGGCGTGCATGCTATTTCTGATGGTGAGAAGCTGAATTTGATTACTGATGTTAATTTGGTAAAGACCCCGCTGTTGATTATAAAAGAACGCTTGTTAAAAGGGAAGGTATTTCCTGGATGTGCCTCTGATTGCGAGGATTGTTCGATACAGATTAATGGCTGCAGTAAGTTGAAAGCTGGACTGCAGGATCTTATGGATGAAGGAATACTTCAGTTTGATAAGATAGAGAAGGAGAAAGATGTTTCTGCCGTTACCATTTACTATAATCCAGTTGAGATACAGGTGCCTGTTGAGGAGCCTGTTGCTATCATCGTGCCCGAGAGGCCGAGACCAGTTACGATTATAGTTCCTGAATCGGCTGCTTATGTGTCCAATAGGGCAGTTCCATGGCAATATGGAACTGATACTCGTCAAGGAGGAAATCAACAGAAAGCAGAGGCTGTGGGTACTAGCATTGAGAATGTCAGTGGACCAAGTGGTTTCACTAGGAGCGGTCGACTGTTTGCTCCCCAGACTCTAAGGAATGATAAAGAGGCTGAAGCCGCTGCAAGAGCGAAAGGAAAACAGGTTGTTGATGACAAGGTGCCTGCTCAGGAAGAGGACCCTAAAGTCAATTTTGATAATGATGTTGAGGAATTTATGAGGGTCATCAAAAAGAGTGACTATAAGATAATTGACCAGCTCAATCAGACGCCCTCTAAAATTTCGATATTATCCCTGTTAATGAGTTCAGATGCACACCGGGCTGCTTTGTTGAAAGTCCTGAATATGGCATATGTTCCCCAAGAGATTACAGTGAATCAGTTGGAGGGAGTAATTTCTAATGTGAATGTGAGCCACGAGTTGGGGTTTACGAATAGGGATTTGACTCCAGATGGACGTAATCACAACAAGGCGTTGCACATCACACTTGAATGCAGAGGAGCTGTTTTGTCGCATGTGCTAGTTGATACAGGTTCTTCCTTGAATGTGTTACCCAAAAAGGCCCTGATGAAAATTGAAGTAGATGGATTGGTTCTGAGACCCAGCGATCTGATTGTGAGAGCTTTCGATGGATCCCAAAGATCGGTGTTTGGGGAGGTTGAACTACCAATACAGGTTGGTCCACAGATATTCAAGACGATCTTTCATGTCATGGACATTCAGCTTGCTTATAGCTGTTTGTTGGGCCGACCATGGATTCACGCAGCGGGCGCAGTTACCTCTACGCTTCATCAGAAGCTCAAGTATGTGTTCGAGGGTCAAGTGATTACTGTTTGCGGCGAGGAAGATATATTTGTGAGTCATCTATCCACTTTCAAATATGTGGAAATGGATGGAGAAATTCATGAAACCCTGTGCCAGTCTTTCGAAGCCCTGAATATCAATAACTTACCAGAATCTACTTCAGCAGCAGTGGTGTCGAATGTGCCAGGTGGGCCGAGCGCATCAATTGCATCCTATAAGCAGGCCAGAGAAGTGGTTGAAAGCGGAAGTGCCCATGGTTGGGGTAAAGCTATTGATGTGTTTGTGAAGGAGGACAAGTTTGGCATTGGATACCAGCCGGGCCGGACGCCAGTTCCCCGATTCCGTGGGCCCATCAATTTCAACAGTGGAGGAATTATCAATCCCAATCAGTCATGCTCAGCAATAGAAGATGGAGCTGAAAGCTCAGATTATCTGGACAGATGGGTATATGCACTGGCGCCGGGCGAGGCGTTGCAAAATTGGTCTAGCGAAGAGGTCGTTCATGTTGTACACCATTCAGAGTAATGATTCTTGTCTTTCATAATGCATAAAATCCCACACTCTGCCCAAGGTGTGAGGATCCATTTGTAGGGCCACCATATTTTCTCATATAATGTTCAAATATCAATAAAAGGACGTTTTTTTACTCTTTCTTTATTTCTATTTTTGCACAAAGAAATTAAAAATGATAATGCACTTTCTTTTCTTTTGTCTTCAAGCAAAAAAAATATAATCTAAAATAAAGCATAAACCCAATCATGCAGACTGGATTCTGTGGATTTCTCTGAAAATGATTATGTTATGCCCACGTATGATTTCGACAATCCGATCTATCAAGCCGAGGAAGAAAGTGATGAAGACTATGAACTCCCGGAAGAATTGATTAGATTGTTGAAACAGGAAGAAAAGGCCATTCAGCCTCATCAGGAAGCTCTCGAGGTTATCAATATTGGGTCAGAAGAAAGCAAGAAAGAGATCAAGATCGGCGCAAGTCTGCGGGCTGATGTAAAGCAAGAGTTGATAGTCATGCTACGGGAATATGTTGACATCTTTGCTTGGTCATATCAAGATATGCTAGGTTTGGATACAGACATAGTTGTGCATAGACTACCGTTGAAAGAGGATTGTCCACCAGTCAAGCAGAAGCTGCGCAGAACGAAACCAGAAATGGCTTTGAAGATCAAGGAAGAAGTACAGAAACAGTTGGATGCAGGTTTTCTGGCGGTGACCAACTATCCTCCTTGGGTGGCCAATATAGTACCGGTGCCGAAGAAAGATGGCAAAGTCAGAATGTGTGTGGATTACAGAGATCTCAACAGGGCGAGACCTAAAGATGACTTTCCACTCCCTCATATTGATGTGCTGGTTGATAATACCGCTCAGTTTTCAGTGTTCTCATTTATGGATGGATTCTCCGGGTACAATCAGATAAAGATGGCGCCTGAAGACATGGAGAAGACGACATTCATTACCCCGTGGGGTACCTTCTGTTATAAAGTAATGCCTTTTGGGTTGAAAAACGCAGGGGCAACTTATCAAAGAGCAATGGTGACGTTATTTCACGATCTAATTCATAAAGAGATCGAATGCTACGTGGATGACATAATTGCTAAATCAAAGACAGAAGAGGAACATCTGATCAACTTGAAGAAGTTATTTGAGAGGTTAAGGAAATTTAGGTTGAGACTGAATCCTAACAAATGTACTTTCGGCGTGCGGTCTGGAAAATTGCTTGGTTTCATTGTCAGTGAAAAAGGGATAGAGGTTGATCCTGCTAAAGTGAAAGCTATACAAGATATGCCTGTACCGAGAACTGAGAAAGAAGTTCGCGGATTTCTAGGGAGATTGAACTACATTTCAAGGTTCATATCTTACCTAACTGCCACCTGCGAACCGATATTCAAAATGCTAAGAAAAGATCAAACGGTCAGGTGGAACGATGATTGTCAAAATGCATTCAAAAAAATAAAAGGATATTTGCAGGAACCTCCGATTCTAATACCTCCAGTTCAAGGGAGGCCACTGATTATGTACTTGACAGTGCTCGAAGGATCCATGGGTTGTGTTCTCGGTCAACACGACGAGACAGGTAGGAAAGAACATGCTATCTACTACCTGAGCAAGAAATTTACAGATTGTGAATCGCGTTATTCAATTCTTGAGAAGACATGTTGTGCACTCGCATGGGCCGCCAAGCGGTTGAGACAATACATGCTCACACATACAACCCTGTTGATCTCAAAATTGGATCCGGTCAAGTATATTTTTGAGAAACCAGCACTTACAGGCAGAGTTGCAAGGTGGCAAATGGTACTGACAGAGTACGATATTCAATTTACTTCGCAAAAAGCAATCAAAGGAAGTATACTGTCAGATTATCTTGCACAACAGCCTCTTGATGATTACCAGCCCATGAGGTTTGATTTCCCTGATGAGGACATCATATTTCTCAAAGCGAAAGACTGCGAGGAACCACTTCTGGAGGAGGGGCCTGACCCTGAATCCAAATGGAGTTTGATGTTTGACGGGACAGTTAATATGAATGGGTGCGGAGTTGGTGCAGTCCTCATTACGCCAGAAGGTGTTCACATGCCTTTCACTGCCCGAGTAACTTTCGGGTGTACCAACAATGAAGCAGAATACGAAGCTTGCATACTAGGTATTGAGGAGGCTATCGATTTACGAATCAAGACCCTCGATATCTTTGGTGATTCAGCACTGGTAATCAATCAAGTAAAGGGAACTTGGCACACACATCAGCAGAATTTAATCCTGTATAGAGATTATACAAGGAGATTGCTGACATTCTTTACAACTGTCAAGTTGTACCATGTTCCCAGAGATGAAAATAAGTTCGCAGACGCCTTGGCCACTATATCTTCGATGATCAAAGTGCATGGTTGGAACTTTGTGCCCAGGATTGATGTATCTCGTCTTGATAGGCCTGCTTTTGTGTTTGAGGTTGATGCAGTGTCTGAAGATAAGCCTTGGTACCATGACATCAAATGCTTCTTGAAAAATCAAGAATACTCGCCTGGGGCATCTTCCAATGACAAGAAGACATTAAGAAGGCTGGCCGGTAGTTTCTTCTTAAACAAAGATGGCATGCTATATAAAATAAATTTTGACACGGTTCTGCTCAGATGTGTGGATAGACACGAAGCAGACCTGTTGATGATCGAAGTGCACGAAGGCTCTTTCGGTACCCATGCCGGAGGACATGCGATGGCTAAGAAATTGTTGAGATTGGGGTATTATTGGTTGACAATGGAGTCAGATTGCTGCAAGTATGCACGCAAGTGTCACAAATGCCAGATCTATGCAGATAAAGTGCACGTTCCTCCCAATCCGTTGAGTATCATGTCTTCTCCGTGGCCATTTGCAATGTGGGGCATTGATATGATAGGGAAAATTGAGCCTACTGCTTCAAACGGCCATCGTTTCATCTTGGTCGCCATTGATTACTTTACTAAATGGGTTGAAGCAGCATCTTATGCCAATGTCACTAAATAAGTGGTGGCTCGTTTCTTGAAGCGAGATATCATTTGTCGATATGGAGTTCCCGAAAGAATCATTACTGATAATGGTTCTAATTTGAATAATAAGATGATGGCTGAACTATGCCGGGACTTCAAAATTGAGCATCACAATTCTTCTCCGTACCGCCCGAAGATGAATGGCGCGGTCGAAGCGGCCAACAAAAATATCAAGAAGATTGTGCAGAAGATGGTTGTCACGTACAAAGATTGGCATGAGATGTTACCACTGGCTTTGCATGGGTATCGAACATCAGTCCGCACGTCCACTGGGGCAACACCATACTCACTTGTATACGGAATGGAGGCAGTTCTACCAGTAGAAGTTGAGATCCCCTCTCTCAGAGTATTGATGGACGTTAAGCTGGATGAAGCTGAATGGGTACGAGCCAGATTTGACCAGCTGACCCTTATTGAGGAGAAGCGATTGACAGCAGTATGTCATGGCCAGCTATATCAGCGCAGAATGAAGAGGGCATTCGATCAAAAGGTTAGACCCCAAGTCTACAAGGTAGGAGATGTGGTAATCAAGAGAATACTTCCTCCGAGTACAGATCACAGGGGCAAATGGACTCCTAACTATGAAGGTCCATTCGTGGTTAAAAAGGTTTTCTCAGGTGGAGCCTTATTGCTGACGACCATGGATGGTGAAGACTTTTCATCCCCTGTTAATTCAGATGCAGTTAAAAAATACTTCGTATAAAGAGACCCGCTGGATAGAAAAAAAAAGAATCCAGGCAAAAAAGGGCATCCCGGCGAACCAAAAACAGAATAAAGGTTAGGGCAAAAATTAGGGATATAATTGAAAAGAATTGTATACCCGGTAAGTTGAAAACCCGAAAGGGCAACTTAGGCAAAAATGGGTATCCCGGTGGATTGAAAACCTGAAAAGGCGATCCACGCAAAAGAGGGATTAAAGTGAATGACTGTAATCTGGATTGATCTGTATGTTCTCTACTCTTCAGCGAACTGGCAAAATTCCAAAGGAGGAATTGGTCCGACCACGAGCTTCTGAAGGCAAAGATAATTAGGAGAGTTGGGATACATACTGGCTATAACAGAATCAGAAATCAGTTGGAATCCAATTTTTGCATTATCATTAGGATAGATTTCTTTTCTCAATTTTATGGCAATCGCCTCTTTCAGGGGTTTGCTTCTGATCGTAAAGTCACCGATTTTGGCATTTCATCAATAAAGTTGAATATTCAGTCACGAGCTTTTATTTTCATTTTACTGTTTTGTTTGCAAAAACGTCTGATTTTTGATAATAAAACATTACTTTGAAAATATCTTGGCCTTGCAAAAACATGCACAAAGACAATAAAAATTATTTTGCTTGTTGGACAACCTTGGATGGTGGACTCAAAAGACCACGCCATATCCTGGGGCATGTGCATATATTTTTTCTGCTGCAGGTAATGAGTACGATCGACCCAAGCAGCACGAAAGTTATCTCTCAGCACAATCGGCAGATATTTGCCTTGACTTGATACTGTTGTATCTTATTAAGTCGATTCTTCCATTCAAGAGTTCCCACCGAGTTTCGTGACGGCAACGGCGGTCGAAGAGGGAATTCTTTTGTGTTGATAACGGTTATTAATGCAGTGAACGCTCTAGGTCAATAACAAGTGCCAGCCTTCCGGTACCTTGCAGACGATGTGAAGGGTAGTTCAAGGCAGAGGGTTCGTATAAGAGTTTGAAACGCTTGGTTTTCTATAAAATCCTCTTAAGGGATGAAACTTCTAGCGGTAACATCCCTTGTGGAGTTTACTCTTGGCAGGATGTACCACCAAGCAGTAGTATTATATCTCCCGCGGGTTTCAGCATGTGAAATTTGTCAAAGATTAATCCCCAGTGGAGTTATTGACCATCCCATGCAGGGGGCATGTTATCTCCCCAGCAAAGGATACTCCCGATCTATTATCCCCAGTAGAGTTTGAAGACGTTTGGTCTTCTGTAAAATCCTCTCAAAAGGCATTGCCCAGCGTGAGACGCTTTAAAGCAGTTCTCTCCAGCAGAGTTATTATAAACTCATCATCCCCAGCCGAGTTAAAAGGTTGAGTCTCCCCGCAAAGGATCTCGAGGTCGATAGCTCCCCAAGCAGAGTTTTAATGACTTTTCTTCCCTAGCAGGACGTCATTCAGAAAGTTCTCATCCCCAGCGGAGTTGCTGTGACCAGAACTCATCCCCAAGCAGATGAAGTAATTCCTGGCAGAATCATCACTCCTCTCATATTTCAAAGTCCAATTTATTTTTGGCAAGCGTAACAATTCGAAGCAGACGGATTGTTCATTCATTCTCCAGCAGAGATATTATCCTTTTAGGAGTCTCCAAAGTCAAATCATTGATCATTGTTCCTCAGCAGAGTCAGCAGAGATGTCTGACACGGATGCAGAGGGTAATCCAGTATTGGAATTCTTAAAGTCCAACGACAGATTGGCAAAAGTCCATCTTAGGGTGGCAAATCAGCAAAGTTCACCCACAGTGTGGCCAGCCAGTAGTCGTCTGGCTTCGTTCAAAAATACATTATTAAAGTCCACCCACAGTGTGGCCAGCCAGTAGTCGTCTGGCTTCGTTCAAAAAGACATTATTAAAGTCCACCCACAGTGTGGCTAGCCAGTAGTCGTCTGGCTTCGTTCAAAAAGACATTATTAAAGTCCACCCACAGTGTGGCCAGCCAGTAGTCGTCTGGCTTCGTTCAAAAAGACATTATTAAAGTCCACCCACAGTGTGGCCAGCCAGTAGTCGTCTGGCTTCGTTCAAAAAGACATTATTAAAGTCCACCCACAGTGTGGCCAGCCAGTAGTCGTCTGGCTTCGTTCAAAAAGACATTATTAAAGTCCACCCACAGTGTGGCCAGCCAGTAGTCGTCTGGCTTCGTTCAAAAAGACATTATTAAAGTCCACCCACAGTGTGGCCAGCCAGTAATCGTCTGGCTTCGTTCAAAAAGACATTATTAAAGTCCACCCTCAGTGTGGCCAGCCAGTAGTCGTCTGGCTTCATTCAAAAAGACATTATTAAAGTCCACTCGCAGTGTGGCCAGCCATTAGTCGTCTGGCTTCGTTCAAAAAGACGTTATTAAAGTCCACCCGCAGTGTGGCCAGCCAGTAATCGTCTGGCTTCGTTCAAAAAGACGTTATTAAAGTCCACCCTCAGTGTGGCCAGCCAGTAGTCATCTGGCGTCGTACAAAAGACATTTTCCAAGTCCATCCATAGTGTGGCAAGCCAGTAGTCGTCTGGCGTCGTTCAAAAGAAAGAGCTCTCCGACAACGTTCATTTGAAGATTCAACCCAGCAGTGTCGTTGGGTTTATATCCCTTTTCTTCTTCATCATCCAGAGCAAATTTTTTGGTTATATTTAGTATTCAATCACTATATACCTTGAAAGTCTGAAAGCATTCGCTTTCAGGCATTCAGGTCTACAGCATTTGAATAGGGGCAGCTGTAATACCCCAAAATTTGCTCTCCCTTTTTGTCATCATAGCATAGCATTATCATTTATCATATTATATCCACCTCATTAGCATTGCATTGCATTTAACATAGAAAAATGAAGCATAGCATCCCTCTTACCTTCAAGGCATGTGATCAGGTGAAAGATGGACAATCAAGGGATCATTCAAAGCACAAAAAGGTCAAACAAGCTGCCTCCAGAAAAGCCAAGAGGTCTTTCATGTCTCATATTATCTCAATTGATCATCCACAATCTCAAGGAAGTGAGATCCAATGGGAGATTGAAACAATACATACTTCATCATGCAAGAGGTTCAAAAACTGAAGGAAAATCCTCAAAAGAGATAGCTCATTGATCCAAAGTCACCCTCAAATGGCCTATCTCATCATCCTTTAAGAAGGTAGACAACATACTCTGAGGAATTTGAAATTGAAGACTGCACTTTTCCCTCCTAACTAGAGGGGGTCAAAATTAGGGTTTCCAATAAAATCTGGGAATCTCTGATTTTTTGGACAAGACTTGTTGTCATGGTATTATATATGTCCTTAAGTGTATGTGTATGGAAAATTGCCTCTCAATTGGTTTTAGAAGTGGTTCAATTGGAAGAAAGATAAAAAATCAGGAAAATTAGGGCCAAGTCAAATAATCAGGAGAAAAAGTCAACTCTTGACTTTTTGAGGCCAAATTCATGAAATCCATGTTATATGTGTCCAATGTACAAAATTTGGTCAAGAAACTCCAAAGGAATCATAAAAAAATCAAGATGTGGAAAGTTGCCATTTTTGGAAGAAGTAGGGTTACTAAATAAGGCAAGTTTTGGCCATTTTGCATCAGAGTTTGAACCAAGGCCATTCAAAATTGAGACCTCAAATGAAAATTCCACTCAGCCACAACAAAAGTTCTTGCTTTAAGCTTCAAATCCATGTGTAGAACATCTCCATTGGATAAAAATTGAGGGAGATATGATGGATCAAAGTTGGAGGAAAGTAGGGCAAAAAACCATGTCATGACCAAGGATTTTCATGTCACGCGCACATCATTTTCTCAAACAGTTGGTGGGCCAAATGTCCACCTATTTTTCATCAAGAAGGAAGCTCCAAATGAGGAAATTTTCAACATCAAAGTTGTTCCTTGTAGTGTCATCTTCAATATTCATGTTGGACAAAATTCCATTTGATCAATTTATGAGGGAGAAATTTTGGTCTCAAGTTAGGTTGGTTAGGCTGAAATTTCATACATTTCACTGCTGTGCCATGACCTGCTTCACACGCCTACCACACAGTCCCCAAACTTTGATGTTCACAGCTATTTTCAAGCCTCTTGCACACCTCATTTCAACTCAAGTCCAACACCAATGTTGTTCCATGATAT
The DNA here is from genome assembly GCA_022829125.1 of Lathyrus tuberosus. Taxonomy (NCBI): domain Eukaryota; kingdom Viridiplantae; phylum Streptophyta; class Magnoliopsida; order Fabales; family Fabaceae; genus Lathyrus; species Lathyrus tuberosus. Next base: position 33,283,802 of record JALAZF010000006.1, on the reverse strand, counting down.
CTCCTCTTTCCAATGACACCAAATGCTCGTGATTCCATGCACTAGTGTGTGAGAATTCCACCTCCAAAACTCCATGTTCCAAACTGTCACAAAACCAAAAAAAAATATAACAATGTTGTTGTTGAATCCTTATCAGTTTGCACACATACATCAGTCTGCTTTCTTTCCTCATTAAGCCAAGCATATGCTCCTTACACCATTCATAATGGCACGTGCCATACATGAGAAGGGAAAGAATGAAACTTGCTGAACAAGTTTATGCTACATAGCCGTGACATTGTAATTTTACTTTTATCACCACCATAGTTTGTCATGTGCTGCCACCACCATATCATTGCTCTCCCTAACTAACTTGACTCAGTTAGTTAGGGATGACTCATTTAACTCCATGATAACTCACTTGACTCACTCATTAAACCATGGTTAGCTCACATTATAAAACCAAATCACACTCTCTAATTTCATTCTGAACTTCATTTTCACACATTCACTTCAGAAACACTCTCTTCTTCTCTCTCAATTCCACCATTGCCACTGATTCTCGAGCTCTACCTTGTTCATTCCACTTCAATACTCTCTCTGATTCTCTCTCAAGTTCTCCACAGTGCTACTTGTTTAGAGCTTGGTTTCAACCTCTTCTCCATTGGATCATCATCAATTTTTGCATCTCAGCCTTTATTTGGCCAGATCAAGTTCAAGACTCATTGGAAAGGATCTCTGGTTTTCTGAAGATTCAAGCAACTTCAAATTTCAGGTTTCGATTCATGCTTCTGTTGCTTGATTTTTGTTGATATTAAACGTGTTTGAGCTCAATAGGAGCATTTGCTAACTCCGGCTAGTTGATAGGCCTCTTAGAGGCTTAGTTGCAAAACTTAGGGCTTGCTTTCATCTCCTCTGTTCTTGCTGTGTGTGCATGTTTTGTGGTTTTTATGAGCATATTCTTGATCTACAAAAGTTCAGCTTCAATTTGGTATACGATTTATGTGTTTCCATGAACACGGGAGTTTGCAGGTGGCGGCTGTTGGCCGGAGAAGATGACCGGAGGTCATCTCCGGCCGGTGATCTTGAATGCTAGGGTTTGTGTGTTTTCTAATCGCTTCCGTCTATTGTTTCTCATCGCGTGGTTCAAAAGCGTGCCAGCACATTAAAATCAGTGTGCCTCTCACGTGCCATTTTTCTGAATTCACTTAAACGTTGTGTGGTGTGGTACATGGTATGGAGTGTGGACATTCATGTACATGCGTTGATTTTCATTACTTTGACTCGCCTGTGGACTTGACTTAATCCAATGGTCACGCGTGAGTCAATTTTGTTGACTGATTGAGTATGCTAGTTATTATGGATTGCGCGTAATTAGACCTAAGCCAGATTGCTTTTTACACCTCCCTGTTCCAAAGCCCAATTAATTTGAACTCATATTTTGCTATGCTTGCACCCCCTTTCCTTATTCCTTTTCCATTTATTTTTCCATTTTCATACACGTTTGCTTTTTATTTTTTAAAAATACCAAATGGAATTATAAAATTCTACAAAAATTCATGAACATCATTAAGACATTTAGGAAATTTTTGATGTTTTCATATCTTGATTTTATGACTTTTTGCCCCTGTTCCACAATTTTCTTTGATTTTCTTTTGTGTGCATTCTTAATGTGGTACATGATTTTGTGCATTTTTGTTCTTGATCATTAAAAATGGTTTTGATTTGCTTCTTTTTGCATTGAGTCATTAACATCTTGAAGTATGTTAAGTGATTTTTATTTGATTTTTTTAGATCATTTTATGCCATGTTTGGTGTTCATTTTTTGTGCTACTTTGCATGTGCATCCAATTTGACCTAAATGCATTGTATAAAGACTTTTTGACTTGAATTCTTGTATGCTATTATGGTATATGATTCACCTCTGATTTGAGTATCTCTAAACCATGCTTGAGTAATTTTTCATAAGTCCATTTGATTTTTGCTTAAAGCATTATACTTGAAGCATAATAACATGTCATATCCTTGTAATCTTTGTGCATGTTCGCATGTTTTCTTTTGTGCATACTTGCATGATCATTTGAGCTATTCATGTGACATTATAAGTCATTGATACATATTATGTGCCATCATTACATGTTCACTTTCATTTGAACTTTGTGTATCCTTAGTATGAAGTACTTGTGTTTTCTTTTGAACTTCCATTTCAATTCTACTTCTCCTATTACTTCTTGCATGTTTTAGTTGCTTCATGAATACTTGTGAGATGTTTGTGAATCATTTTTCATTTCATTTCAATTCTGATCCTTGGATTGCATGTTTCATCTATGCATATTTTTTCTCTTTCTTTTCATCTTTCATCTTCCTTTTCTTATGGAAACATGTCTAATGCCATGGATGATGATTGTTGGTTGTTCACTTGAACTTGCTTGATGATAATCATTTGTTTTCAATATGATGTACATTCTGGTTGTGACATTAGAATTTGATTTTTCATCTTATTCTTTTGATCTTTATGGTGTATTAGGTGTTCTTTTGCTTCTTATACTTCTTATACATGTTCACTAACCATGTAGGGGCTTTGGTAAGTTGAGATTGGGTGTGGATAAGGAATCCACATTCAAACTTCTATCCTTTCTATTTTACAATTCAATCTTGTACTTTGTTAAGCACTTATGTGCTTTCTTTAATAACTCATTACTTCCCCTTTTGAATTGCAATTCATCTTCTACTTTAGAAGTGAATTGTTTAATTCCTTCTTTAGATTTAGGTTTAAACCTCACAAACCATTAGGGTCACTCCCCTAACTAATCAATTAGGATCGAGTCTTAGTTTATATAGATTTTACCTTTTCTCCTCTCTTGAGTCTCTTTTCTCATCTCAAAGAAAATTCAAAATATCTAATAAAGGTAGACATTTATTGCATTTAGGCCTTTCATATAAAGAAAAGATTATAAAGGGGTCTTCTCTTGTAATCTTAGAATGTGTAGCATATAGCCCATCTTGGGTCAATGTGTTAAACATTTGATCTTGTATGAGGGACTTAAATGCAATACTTGTTGAAGGTACAAATAAAGAAAAACACTTCTTCATTTCATAATCAACAAAAAAAACACTTGATAAATACAAGTATGCTAGTGTGTTTGAACCTTGATAATTGGAACTAAGTGTGAGGGTCTTCTTCACCCTTAGTGTGCTTTCTTACTCATTCCATCTTGGAATGTGAGGATGTACACATTCCAATGACTAAGATTTAGATACACTATCATATGCAAACAAATGAAAAAAACTCTTAAAAGACAAAAAACAAACAATAACGTCTTTCCTTCGGGAATTCTTTTCTCATCTCATTCATTCATTCCTTAAGGGTACGTCATTTCCGTTCTACCGCAAACAGGTAACGCCTAAGTCTCCACACAGTGAGCTGCAACACCTAAACTGCTAGAACGCGAACGCTGACGTATTCCACTAAAAAACACAAACAATCCATCCCTAGTGAGGGGAACTACGTCGCTCTGATTCTCATGCTCCCGATGAGATACGTAGGCAGTGGGGTAGGGCCCATGCGAGCACTTCCTTTATTTTCCCTACATTTGTTTCTCTTTCTCTTTCTTTTCTTTCAGTTACTGTTTCCAGTATTCTTTTCTATCACCCTTTGATCGAGACAAGCAAGCGTGGATCCCATCGGGTACGATGGACATGAGGGGGTGCTAATACCTTCCTCTCGCGTAACCGACTCCCTTACCCTTTCTCTTGGTCGCAAGACCATGCTTTATCCTTTCCTTCAGGTTTATGCGGTGTTTCCTTTCCCACTCTTGGGATAAATACACATTGTTGGCGACTCTGTTTTGGTGCCACTTTCGCGTTTGTACTAGGATGAAAATCCCGGGAGCGACAGCTGTCAGACCCTACTTTCCTGTAGACGCTTCTTCCCCATTTTACCTAGCCTTAGGTTTGGAGTCGCCGTACTCCGCGTAGGTGTCTTGCTGTCAGACCCTACTTTCCCTTAGAACCTTGACCACAGTCAAGAGTTCCTTACCCCCATTGAGGGGAAGAATACGTAGGCATAGGATTGCGAGATCCTAGCAAGTTACCTTTTTTCTTTTCCCACCTTTTCTTTTTTCCACCTTTTTTTTTTCAACCTTTTCTTTTTACACCCTTTTACCCCGTAGTGTGGGGAACTACAGCTGCTCTGATTTCTCAAGTTCATCTTGAGAATACGTAGGCATAGGATTGCGAGATCCTATCGAGCTACCTTTTTCTTTTTCCACCTTTTCTTTTTTCCACCTTTCTATTTCTCATCCTTTTACCCCGTAGTGAAGGGAACTACGAATGCTCTGATTCCACTCCCGTCAGGATACGTAGGCACGGGATGCGATGTCTTGGCGAGCATACTTAGTGTACATACCCTTAGATTTTTACATTAGCACATTTCCCTTAGCAAGCAACTTTTACATAACACAAATACTAACAAGAGGTTCCTGTAGAGTACTACAGATACTTAGGATGCTAACACCTTCTCTAGGTATAACCAACCCCCGAACCTTAGACCTCTTAGCTGTGTTCCTACATAGCACACGTAGGGTTTTTCGATCTTTACCCTTTCCTTTGGATAAATCAAAGTTTGGTGGTGAACTTCATGTTTTGTGATTCAAGTTAATTAATAGCTTGATATCCGATTCTCACCGCACTATGGTTGCAAAGAAAAAGAAGTTAGGACATAAGGAATTGGGAAATTCCTCCATGAACTCTGCAACTGTTGTTTCCTCTGCGTCAACAATTGTAATTCCTGACTCTTCAGCATTGGTTACCTCTGGGTCCGATATTGGAATCCTTGTTTCAAATATTCCTCCCTTACCACCATCATTCTCAACTACAGTTACTACCTTCGCCATCCCACCTACACCACCTTGTGTTTCTGCTCCTTTTGAAAAATCCAAAATGACAACCTCCTTAATAACAACCATCTCCACCTCACCTGTTTCTATATCTCTTTTACAATATACTTTCTCATCATCCGCTCCACTTGTTTCCATATCATCTTCAGAAACTATGTCTCCTACTATTGTTGCAACTTCAGCAGAAACTCTGTCTACTCCGACAACCTCACAACATCATGTCTTTTTAGACTTTCCCATAGAATCTACATTTGATGATGAAGTAATTCATGACTCTCAGCCTTCTGATTCTCCACCTCCTAGTAAAACACTGGCTGATATTCTTTCTAGCTTGTTGGAAGAAGCTGTCACTAAAGCTCAAGGGCTTTATGAAGATTCCAATTCCAGTGACAATCCTAACCTTCTGACTACAAATTGGAATATTTTTAACACTTGGTTAGCAGAAAAATTCCAAGAAATCAAGTGTTTCTCATATCAAGTTAAGGAGGAGTTTGTGAGTCAAGTAGAAATCACACTAGAAGAGAGGAAGGAAAAAGAAAGGCTTGTTGAAGAAGCAAGAAAGGAAGATGATAGAATTGCTGCTGAGATTGCTCAGAAGAAAGCTGAAATAAAGGCCGTTGCAGAAAGAGAAGTTGTTCTACGAGCCGCTACTAAAAAACGTGTCTCTGATGAAAATCTTAGCCCAATTATGGCTCAAACTTTGGTAAACTTGCAAGACAATCAGAAAACGGTGCAAGAAAGGATGAATAGTCAAGAAGAAGTTAATAGTTCTATCAAGGACATGCTCGCTGAACTTCTTGTAAGGAATCCTTCTACCTCCCTTCCCTAGGCACCTTAAGGCGTACCCTTGTCAATTTCATTATGTGTCTGTATTTTTTTTCTCCATGTGTTCTCAGTTTTTTTATAAAGTCTTTTTGATTATGACAAAAAGGGGGAGTATAAGTAGAAATGATTTTGATATATATCCGTTCTCTAAACTCATGCTCACATTCTAACATCATATATACAAGCATGTGAAAAAAATTGCAGGTTAGAAGCTTCTGGTGGCAAACAGTGCAAAAAGAATTAAACTCAGAAGAAATAAAACATGAGATATAAGCTCAGGGGGAGCTTGTCTATCTCAGGGGGGTATTCTAAAACTTAACTCTGATTCTGTTATCGCATTAAAACATATACATTGTTTCATCAAAATACATGATTTTTTCATCATCAAAAAGGGGGAGATTGTTAATACAAGATCTTAATTCTGAATATAATCTCTAGTTTTGATGATAACAATACATATATTTTTATGTAACAATGTGGTACTCTAATTGTATTTTAAGCGCGCAGATATACAATTCTAATTGGAATCGAATTTGAGCGCAACTCAATAAGATTCTGATACATATCAAAGTTTCTGATGAAGAATATATGTGCGTCTCAAAAAGGCGTTCGCTTCTAAAGAAAGGATTCTGAAGACTCTGATCAACAGTTAAGTTCAAATTACATGTTGAGGGTAAAAAGCTCAAAGTCCAAAGCAAAACGTGAAGACCAAAAATCCGTACAAGCGGCTCTTTCCTAAAAAATGTAATGCAGAGATTTTGCTCAGAACTGACCAGAAAGCTTTCTAAGCTTTTACTACTTCTTCTCTCTAGGAATTCTACCATCGAAGACAGCTGGCCAAACCAAAAATACATTCTTATCCCTCAAGGAAGATATAAATAGAAGACCATCCTGCATTGCAGAGAACAACAATCTTACAAGTCAATACGCTGAAAATATATATACTTTGTCAAAAAATCTTAAAGACACAAAGAGTTGTTGCTCATATCTGTGTAGAAGTACTGCTCTTAAATTTGTTTCAACCTGCTTATTAAGAAGAAATATTGTAAACATTCCTGTAACATTTTCTAAGTGATTTTCCTTGAGTGACTAAGTGTTTTAGTCGGTAGACTCGAGAAGTCTAAATTGTGGTTGAACAATTTAGAGGTTGTTTGTAAGATTTTCCTTTAGTGACTAAGTGTGATTAGTCAGGAGACTCGAGAGGGCTAAGTCGTTGATGACTTAGAGGTTATTGTAATCTTGTCAAATATTAGTGGATTAAGTCCTTGTGACAAGGCAAAATCACCTTGGCGAGTGGACTGGATTAACTTAGTTAACAGTGAACCAGGAAAACCATTTGTGCTCTTTCTATTTACACCTTGTTAGCGTGTATGTGTTATACACTTCTTGCAAAAAAATTTAAAACCCAATTCAAACCCCCTTTCTTGTGTTTTTCTCAACCTTCAGATCCATCAAATCATATATTCTCAGAAGTGGATACTTATTCTTAATCGTAACTTTATTCAGTTTTCGATAATCCACGCACAACCTCATACTACCATCTTTATTCTTTACCAACAACACCGGAGCTCCCCAAGGTGACACACTTGGTCTCACAATTTTCTTTTCCAGCAAATCTTCTAATTGGCTTTTCAGTTATGCTAATTCCGACGTCGACATCCTGTATGGTGCCATATAAACAGGTCTGGTACCTGGGACAAGATTAATAAAGAACTCCACCTCTCTCTGGAGGCACATCCAAAATATCCCTTGGAAATACATCTGAAAAATCACGCACTACCAGTAATTCATCAATTTTAGCTTGACTTTCAATAGATAAAGACGCAAACAACGCAAGCAACTGAGCTTCATCTTGCAAAAGCTCTTCCAACTGCCTAGCAGATAAGAAACCAACTTCCTCGTCATTATCAGGAGCAAGAAACCGTACTGATTTGTTATAATAATTTCTATGAACATGATTGAACTCCAACCAGTTCATTCCCAAGATAACATAAAGATCCATCAGCGGAAAGCAAATAAGATCCATACCAAAATCTCTATAAAAATTTGACAGAGGACAGTTCAAACAAACTAAAGAAGTAGTCACCGATCCCTTGGTAGGAGTATCGATAAGCATCTCTCTATTCATGGAGAACACTACAAGTCCCAACCTTTTCACATAATCACCAGCAATAAACTAGTGAGTAGCACCGGTATCAATAATAGGAATCAAAGGTGTACTATTAATGTAACATATACCGCTAATCAACCTGTCGTCACTGGAAATATGATTCCCCGTCAGAGCAAACACCTTCCCTCCAGATTGATCTTGCTTTGGATTTTGGCAATGTGTACTGATATGTCCTGGTTCACCACAGTTGTAACAAGTCACCACATTATCGTTGCAATCATTAACCAGGTGTCTCGTCTTCCCACATCAGAAACACTTCTTCATATCACTCTTGCATTCACTGACACGGTGACCCAATTTACCACACCTGAAACATTTAAGAGGAGCAGAAGCACCTCCCCCACTTAACCTCTTACCATCAACAACCTTCTATTTACCCTTCTCAGCTGAAGCACTATAAGGTTCCCCACGGTTCGGATGTTGCTTCCCCTTCTTCTCGCTCAGACTCTTATAGTGAGCTGACCGAGCCTTACTATCATCCTGGAAGATCCACCAACAATTCACCAACTTTGGAAACTTTCATATCTGTTGATACCCAATCACATGCTTGATCTCAGGATGCAAATCATTCTTAAACTTGAGAACTCATCAGTTGCCTCACTGTAACGAGGATAGAACTTCGCAAGTTCCACGAACTTGGAAGCATACTCATTAATAGAAAAACTCCCCCGTTTCAGCTCTAGGAATTCAATCTCCTTCTTCCCATGAACATCTTCAGGAAAATACTTCCTTAAAAACTCTCTGTGGAACATAGCCCAAGTGACAACTTCACATGCAGTTTCCAACACTTGACGAATGTTGACCCACCAATCATCAACCTCTTCAGCCAACATAAGTGTACCAGACCATACCTTCTGTGCTTCCGAACAATCCATCACACATAAGATTCTCTCAATATCTTTGAGCCAAGCCTGCATGTTAGGTCTTTGATTGGCTACATTTTGGCTAAAATAAGTTTACAGCAAGATGTTGAAGCATCTTCATCAACTGTCATGACAGGTGCTGCTGTTATGTGTTTCAGACAAATGTCGAAGACAGATGTCATGACATCTTAGTCTGGTACAACAGGTGTTGTTGTTTTGCTATCATGTGATTTTTAATCAAGATGTCGAAGGAGATGTTATGACATCTTTGTCTGGTACTACAGGTGCTGCTGTTGTATATCTCTTGACAGATTTGTTTTGTTTTGATGAGAATATTTTGGATATGTCTCATCATTATACGCAGGTCAATGAGATTTATTAGGAACAAAATGCAGATTTAATTGGATTTCATAAAAAGGATCTTGGAGACTTTTTAGGAAACTATTTGGAGATTTGTTCCTATTTTTATGGAGAAGATCTTGCAGCTGAATTAAAACCTGAAGATTGGACCTGATTAAAGATTCCAAGCCCATACTGCAAGAGTCTATAAACAAGGACTTGCTAAACCTAAAATAGCAAGCATTCACACAACAACAAGTCGTCGGTGCAACATAAGGGATTAGGGTTTTGAGAGTCTCTTGTGTAGTTTGTAAGTCACCCATGTATCTTTTGATACTATGTGGTTGACATAGGTTATTGTAAATTATTCTCACTCGAAGCTTTTAAGCAAGAGTTAAGTATTGTTCTTGGATGAAGCTTTTAAGCAAATCCGAGATACCTGTTGGTCAAGAAAGCTTGACAGAATTCTATATTGACAAGGATGATGTCGATATCACAGATTGTGATTAAGGAAGTGAGTAGGTCTCTCATATCAGAGTTGTAAACGATGGAGTTTAACTTTGGTAAAGATGTTTATTAAGGGTAGTGATTAGGATAAAGTTGTAGATGGGGGGAGTTCAGCTTTTGGGTAATACTACAAGATAGTGAAGTCTTCTTCCTGGATTGGTATCCCCGGATGTAGGTGAATTGCACCGAACTGGGTTAACAATTGTTGTGTTCTTTATAATTCTGCATATTTACGTTTCTGTTAGGGATCATGATAAACATGTTGGATCAGATGTCGTAACATCTGTGATTCTGCAGTTCTGATATTCAAGGTATCAGTTTGTTGTTGTGCCTCTGTGTTTAAATGTTTATGCAAAACAATGTCTTGACATGTGTTAGGACATCTGTTGTCTGCATTTCCAGAATTTCAATTGGTATCAGAGCAGGCATCCTGTCTATTTTTAGATGAGATCTTTAGGAGATACTTTCTGGCGCTTAAACAAGGAGGAGTTTTGAAGATCAGATCAATCAACTCAAGCATACTCAAGGATATTAATGGATGGGATGGATGTTCTAGATTGAAGTTAACAACCCGATGGTTGTTCAGGTTCCTGAGGAGGTTCTACAACAACTGCAAGAGAAGTGGCTAGTTCTCTTCTTGGGGTGTCTTATAAGATGCTCTGACTTCTTATTAAGGTAAGCAGAATTTGTTCCTTGGTGGTTCCGCTGCATATGTTTCTGATGGAAGAGCTCTTGAATTATGGGATTCTGGAGTTGTTGTTGTAGACAGATGGTGGAAGATCTCAATCGTCGGCTTTTATATGTGAAGATATCTGCATTCTTTTATTCCAAAGTCAGGAGCGATGGAATAAAGGGAGTTGTTAGAAGATGTCTGTTATGGTGACTTGGTACTTGGAAGCTTGGTTCCATGGTACAGTTTGAAGTCAGTTGAAGAGGAGAGGAGTTGAGTTTAGGTTTATCAAGTTCTTGCTCTGGGAGTTTGATAAATTATTGATCGGCTAGGTTGTCAAAGATACTTGAGAATTCTCTCAAGTCCACTCATAAAGGCGTCTCAGTCGTGCATCTGGAGTCTTCTAGTTATTCTTCTGACTAGAAGGTGTTTCTATGAAACACAACCTGAAGAAGGTGGAGGTGATTTATTTTCGCTATCCAAAACAGCAAGGAAGGATTCATCTCTCTTAACCCTAAGGATGGATCCAATCTGATTGGAGTTCTCATAATTGTTGAGGTAAATAGGATTCATTTAGAGAGAATCTTAGTTACTTAAGTCATGGGTGGCAGCCTTGGTATCTCAACTATTTGTGTCAAAGAAGATACTTACAAAAGATTGAATACATGATAAGTGTTCATGAAGTGATCTGGTGGAGCTTATCTACAATAGTGAAGATGGGTTATTGGACAAGGATTTAAGATCAATTGATATTTGTGGAATTCACAAGTATTTAATTGATTATCCTTGAAAGTCAAGATTACTGATGTTCAACAAGATGTTGGAACATCTCATCATCAGAGTTTGTGCAAAATCATGGAAGGGGTACTGCATACACTTTGGCATCTGTTTTGATCTTGAGTGTTGACCTAAGAATCTGCTTCAGTCTGGTGTGACAGAAGCATGTGATCTCTGGAGAGTTTCCTGGCATGAAACTAGTCCGGACATTGGTGCTGTTGAAGATGAAGATGAAGACATCATAATCTTGATGGTTCTTTCTTGGATCAGTTCATTTCTGATCTAGGTACTTGGGAGCATATGATTTTGCTCAGTTTGAAGGTCAAGGTTAAGTTACCGCTGCCTTTCTACAGATTGCTTTACTAAGGAAAGTGGCATTCTTTGGTATGGCTATGGTGTAGTCTATGACTACTTATCTTCTAAAGTTTCAGACGTGGCAGGTGTGAAGTCTTTGGAGTTTCAAAGTAGGATGAAGGTTGTCTACTCAAACTTGGCTGTTGAATCAAGTCTATGAGAGCATGGAACTCTTGTTCTGTAATAGGGAGGAGGTTCTTCTAAGTGGCAGAAGGAGGAGCTAAATTCAGCAGTTGGATGTCGTATCAGAATGTTCTGACATCTAGCTTAACATTAGAATCTCAGCCGGTGATGTGGCACATCAACTTAAGATAAGGTGATCTACAGGAGAATGGATGTTATGGATGCTTCAAAAAGGTCTATCTCATGCAGTTTGCGGGAGCTGTGGTTTGAGAAGATGTTACATGTCTGGAGGCTTGGTGGATCCAAGATGTCTTGCTATGGAGCAAGTAGTTCATGTAGCTTGAAGATTCAAGTTTCATTGGTAGATCAGGATATCTTATGAGAGTTCTGAAAAACATTAAGGAGGTCAAACTGTGACACTTGGCTGTTCTCAATTTGAGAATCCTAGGAATCTGAGTTGATCAAACTGTGGCATTTTGTTGAACTTGGAGGTGGATTCAAAAAATCAAGATAATCAGACTGTGGCATTTGGTTATTCTTGAGGATTGTCTTGGAATGAATTACTCTTGGGCAGATGGGTGATTAGTTGAAGACTCAAGGAGGTGTTTGTTCTGTTTATATCATGGAGCTTGTGGTAGAAGTTCTATGCTTATGGAAGATTGCCTTCTTGATGGTGGATGAGAGTTTATTTCTCTCTTTCTAGAGTTCTTATTGATCAAGCTTGAGGAGCAGAAGTCTTTGAAGATCTTCAGTTGGATTGCTATGCAAATAGTAAGTCCAGTGGTGGAGCATATCTAGAACTATGTTGATTAGTGTCTATGATATGTGAATGATGTCCTAACTGATGATTAGAACATTTTATGGGTTAGTGATCCTTGGAGCAGGATTCTGAGTTCACATTTTGTCTAAGAAGTATTTATCTTATCATATGGGAGAATGATGGGTAAAAGATTGTCTTGAAAGTCTAATGTGAATGGAACATGCTAGAAGTGGATCAGTTTGGTGCTTGTGGAGAAAATGGGCTGAAGATTTCTAGACCATGTGTTTGATGTTCTTCAAGTGTGAGCAATATATATGTGAGCTAGCAAACTAGGGGGCCCTGTGCGTCTCTTTGAGGAATGTGAAACATTCTGATTCAATTGGGTTATATCTCAGGGAACAAGGAGATTCATACATGAGAATTCAGGAGGAGTTCGTGTGGTGTATGGATAGTTCCTGGATGAGAGGGATCAATGGAGCTTTGATTTCAATCCAAGAGTTTGTTGGTTGTGGTACACGGATGTGTTCTGGGTATCCATACACTATATGATCATGAAGCTGTCATGGGATATCATGTAGTGGTTTTGGGGTGGTTCTTGCTGAAGAAGCATCAGTCGAGAAAGATAGGGGGAGAGATTCTGTCTGTTAAGTGTACTGGTGTGGTACATGGATTGCTTGAGGGTCAAGCATTAGGTGAATGCGTTCAGCATGTATGTTGAATAGAGGGTACGCTCTTGAAGACATGAAGATGCGTCTTATGTTTCCATTCATTTAGGGTGTTCTTCTTGCAAAGGAAATCTGATTATCTATGATAGGGGGAGTACTGTAACCTGCCAGATTGTACAAGCTTCTGAGTTGGATGTGTTCTGCTACTGACTTGCTTGCTTTTGGTTGATTTTCCTTAAATGCATAGTTGCTTGGTTTGGCATATTATGGCTAAAAAGGGGGAGAAGTAAGTAGTAGTAGTGTTCTTTGGTTGTTTCCATAAGGGGGAGCTGGATGTGTTATCCAAAGGTTGTTTTAGCCAAAATTTTCCAAAGGGGAAGATTGTTAGGTCTTTGATTGGCTACATTTTGGCTAAAACAAGTTTACAGCAAGATGTTGAAGCATCTTCATCAACTGCCATGGCAGGTGCTGCTCTTATGTGTTTCAGACAGATGTCGAAGACAAATGTCATGACATCTTAGTCTGGTACAACACGTGTTGCTGTTTTGCTGTCATGTGATTTTTAATCAAGATGTCGAAGGAGATGTCATGACATCTTTGTCTAGTACAACAGGTGCTGCTATTATATATCTCTTGACAGATTTGTTTTGTTTTGATGAGAATATTTTGGATATGTCTCATCATTATACGCAGGTCAAGGAGATTTATTAGGAACAAAGTGCATATTTAATTGGATTTCATAAAAAGGATCTTGGATACTTTTTAGGAAACTATTTGGAGATTTGTTCCTATTTTTGTGGAGAAGATCTTGTAGCTGAATTAAAACGTGAAGATTGGACCTGATTGAAGAGTCCAAGCCCATACTGCAAGAGTCTATAAATAAGGACTTGCTAGACCTAAAATAGCAACCATTCACACAATAACAAGCCGTCGGTGCAACATAAGAGATTAGGGTTTTGAGAGTATCTTGTGTAGTTTGTAAGTCACCCATGTATCTTTTGATACTATGTGGTCGACTTAGGTTGTTGTAAATTGTTCTCACTCGAAGCTTTTAAGCAAGAGTTGAGTATTGTTCTTGGATGAAGTTTTTAAACAAATCTGAGATACCTTGTTGGTCAAGAAAGCTTGACAGAATTCTATATTGACAAGGATGATGTCGATATCACAGATTGTGATTAAGGAAGTGAGTAGGTCTCTCATATCAGAGTTGTAAACAATAGAGTTTAACTTTGGTAAAGATGTTTATTAAGGGTAGTGATTAGGATAAAGTTGAAAAACATGGGAGTTTAGCTTTAGGGTAATACTACAAGATAGTGAAGTCTTCTTCCTGGATTGGTATCCCCAAGATGTAGGTGAATTGCACCGAGTTGGGTTAACAATTGCTGTGTTCTTTATCATTATGCATATTTACTTTTCTGTTAGGGTTCATGATAAACATGTTGGATCAGATGTCGTAACATCTGTGATTCTGCAGTTCTGATATTCAAGGTATCAGTCTGCTGTTGTGCCTCTGCGTTTAAATTTTCATACAGAACAATGTCTTAACATGTGTTAGGACATCTTCTGTCTGCATTGCCAGAATTTCACTGCGCTTCATCCAGATCGTACCTACCCTTAAAAGTAAGCGGACTGTTCCTCTAAAACTTCCCCAAATGACGGAACTCATTATTCCCACCAATATTAGGCTGATTCTATACAGCCTGAGCCATAGCCTGCAAAGCAGCGACAATTGCAGCATCATTTCTTCCATCTGTAGCGAGCGATTTTGGACGCGGTTGCGAAGCGCTATCACTCTTTGGTGTCTACAGCTCGATTCATTTTTATCCTATTAAAGCTAATGAAGGAAGGGAAATAGATGTCTGAAATTAACCCTGCTTGCAAACTGAGGTTAAACAGTCAAAACTGTTGGTTTACAGATGCTACAAAGATTCGGGGTCTCTATTAGGTTTATTTTTTAAAAAGTGGTGTTCGGTTAATTGGTGGGGGGGGGGGGGGGGGGGGGTTAAGATGTTAGTACGAATATATGAAAGTATGGGGATTTTGAGTTTTTTGTTTAGTGTGCTCGCTAAGATTTTTCTTTCAATCTTATGCCTACGTATTCCCGTTTACCGAAACAGGGAAATCAGAGCGTTCGTAGTTCCTCCTATTCTATGGGAGGAAATGGTTGTTTTGGTGTCTTGTTCAAAGCCCAAGACGTGAAGCTAGAAGGTGATTTGTATCTTGTTCAAAGCCCAAGATATGAAGCTAAAGAGTCTATTTGTATCTTGTTCAAAGCCCAAGATATGAAGCTAAAAGGGTTTGACTTTAGAGAGAACTTGTCATCTCTAAAGAGGTTTGTTTGTCACAACTGTTTATAAAGGAGAATTACTTTAACCGGGATGTGTGAATCCGGTAATACCACAATTTCCTTTATAGGAGATTTCCAACCTGAAGGAGAAGACTTTAACTCAGTGTAGAGCAATGCCATCTTTCCTTAGGAATTTCTCATGCTAAAAGAGGGACAGTGGCATGGATGTAGATGATCCAGAGGCTTGCCGCTTACAGCAATTAGATGAAGGGGAAGGAGTTGTTGATGTTTGTGTACTGTGAACGAGGCACAGCTTTGATGTTAAAAGGTTGATTGGCTCAACCAGTGGTTTTCTTATACAAAGCCTAAGAGGAGGCTAAAATGTTTTCCTTATACAAAGCCTAAGAGGAGGCTAATATGTGTCTCGTACAAAGCCCGAGAGAGAGGCTAAAAGGTTTTGACTCGACGATGGAGTCTTTTGGTATCTCGTATAAAGTCCGAGATGGAGGCTATTTGACTCAACAAGAGAGTTTTTTTTTGTATCTCGTACGAAGCCCGAGATGGAGGCTAAAATTGTTAGCTCCGCTGGGGAGAATCATTGTACAAAGCCCAAGAGGAGGCTATTGTGACTGTTTCAGTTGAGTGACAGGTCCAGTATGCAGATTTAAAGAGAAAATCAGTTCTTATATGAGTAATGTTGTACTCAAGGATTTGATTCGAGGATATTTCCTTTTCTTTGAGGAAACGGGAAATCCAAAGGGTATTGAGACTGTCCGAGTCTATGAGTTTCCTTCCTATTTTTGAAGGGTGCTTGAGAATGTCTTTGAGACTCAAGGAAATTAGACTGTCCGAGTCTAGAGTTTCATCTTTCGTACTATGCTTTGAGAAACAGTAGTAGACTCTTTGAATGGACTGTTCTATGAAGATGACTAGGTTCTGTTCCTATACCTCTAGGAGGTCGTCGGGACAATTTTTACGAAGCCCAAGAGGAGGCTGGAAGCTTTTAAGAAGCCGACGGGTCCTTGTACTAAGCCCAAGAGGAGGCTATCATTCCCAGAGGAAGAGATCATTATACGAAGCCTAAGAGGAGGCTGTGAATACTTCTAAGAAGCCGATGGGTCCTTGTACTAAGCCCAAGAGGAGGCAGGGATGCTTTTAGGAAGCCTGTGGGTCCTTGTACGATGCCCAAGAGGAGGCCGATGCTTTTAAGAAGCCCGCGGGTCCCCAAACCCCGAGAAATTCAAGACAGGCTATTCACAAGGAATAGATCAAGCCAGGAAAGTTCGAGAATTTGGAAGAAACTCAAAGATACCATTCACGGAGAATACATTCATCTCTGGGAGTAGAGTTCCTTGACAATTCCTAATGAGGACAGCCGAAGAGAAGACTGTATCTGGTGATCCTATTGGGGATCTAGCTGTCTATTTCTACGAATAAACGAAACGGCTTTTCCTAGTTCTAGACGTAGTTGCCGGGGAAACTCTAAATATCTATACTATTATTACGCAGTTGATATGAGTTTATGAAAGAAGACTTACAGTGAAACAGCCCCACAATACAGTTATATGTATATGAAAGCGTATAAACACTTACTCGGTTGTAGAGCTTCCATGTTGTTTGGTTAGTTGTTCAACAAAGATAGATTGAAAACAACAGTATATTCAAAATCAAAGGAGAAAGTGCTTTGAAAAAGAAAGATTTGGGGCTTACAGCTCAAGGAGAGGCCCAGGGTTTTACCAGTGATTTCACTGTTGAATTTGTACAGAGGGACTTATACAAGTGACTGAGGCCCAAAAATTGTTTTCTGTACAAAGGGATGGGTCTTACACACTCTCAAGAGGCCCAAAAGGTTTAAAGAAAAAGAGTGGGGCTTATAACACGAGGGTAGGCCCAGATGATTTTTTCGTTAAAAATGGCGATCGCGCCGAGGTTTTCTTTCAACGCAGAGGGACTTATACAATAAGTGAGGCTCAAAATTGTTTTGGTTAAAAGAGGATTGGGTCTTACACTCTATTAGAGGCCCAAAAGTTTTCAACGGGTCTTATAGCTCAAGGAGAGGCCCAGATGGTTTATTTTTAAACTGGCGACGATCGTGCCGAATTTAAAAATGTACAGAGGGACTTATACAATAAGTGAGGCCCAAGATATTTCTGTATTAGTGGGTTGGGTCTTACACTCTAATAGAGGCCCAAAAAGTTTTTTGAAAATGATTTGTGAGGGTTGAATTAATCAAAAACCCTAATTTATTTCCAAAATGTATTTTAATTGAATAAAAATTCAATTAAAATGATCAAAAATTGTTTAACATGTGGGAAACAAATTATGATCTTGGATTAATGCTTCAAAAATCAAGTATTGACCTACAAAATAATTAGAAGTCATTAATCTTTACAAAATCAAGAGGGAAAAAATATTTTAAATGTCAAAAACAATTAAAATATTAATTCTTTGCAAAAATATCAATTATATGAAATAAATAATATTTTTTGGATTTTTTGGGAAAATAAAATATTTCAACATTTTTGTGAATTATTAAAAAAAGAATCAACTCAAAATCATTAAAACTCAGAGAGAAATTAATTTTTGAATCAATTAAATAAAAATCACAAAATTCAAATATTCAAATGTTGGAAAATGGCGCCAAGAACAAGGGCAAGAACACGCACGTGTTCTGAGTTTCTCAAATTTGCATTT
Organism: Lathyrus tuberosus; assembly: GCA_022829125.1. NCBI lineage: Eukaryota > Viridiplantae > Streptophyta > Magnoliopsida > Fabales > Fabaceae > Lathyrus > Lathyrus tuberosus. Next base: position 33,265,891 of record JALAZF010000006.1, on the reverse strand, counting down.
TCTATCCAATCTCACTGAATACTTAATCATATCATGAAATCCACATACCAATCAACTCGTTTCAACCTCACGATCATGTCTATGACAATTAATTTCATTTAAATTAAACTTAAAACAAGAAATCATGAACAATCCTCAAGAACCCTAGATTCTGCATGAAGGCTGGGATTTTTGATACATGATTCAAACAATGCAATTAATTGAGGGGAAACATTCCATGCATGATTATGAACATATGGCCAAATTATTGTGCAGCAAAAATTGCATGGATTGAGAGATGACCAAGTTTAGGCTTACCTCTAGGTCGTGACAACAAGAGCAAATTGATTTTTGAGTTGGAGGTGTTACAGATGAGTTGTGATGATATGAACAACTTCCCTACACCCTATGGAGTGTGTTTGAATGCTTGAACTTGATTGAAACTGGCTAGATCACTTCATGGCATCTCAACTGCAACTTGGTTAAAACCTTGAGCAATTGACTGGTGATTCTGAGAAATCAGTGTTCCAGTTGTTGTTTAAGTGTTTGATCAGCTCATATGTGATGTATATGAGGTGTGTGTGTGATTGGTTTGATTGGAAAAGCTCTCAAACTCAAAACCCGATAGTGACTTGCCTTAGAAGGCAAAATTGGAGTGAAAGAAGAGATTTTGAGGAAAGCATCTGTTTGATGGCTTTGGTGTACTCAAACTGATCACAATTGAGCTCTATTTATAGTAGAGCAAGTTTTTTTTGCAAGGAATAGTGAATGGCAACTGCTGAGTAGGTTTGGCCAATGTTAGCAAATGAAAATCCAAGTCTCCTCTAGCCATTGACTAGAGGTTAGGGCACAGGCTGCTGGTTCCCTTGGTCTTGGATAAGTCTTGACTGAATTCAGTTGCTAAGAGCTCAGTCCATGCCACCTTGGTGTATGCATTGAATGCTCCAATCCAAAATTGGAGTCTTGTCCCTATTTTGGCAATTCTAGGTTCAACATGCTATTTCTTGTTCCAAAGACTTTGGAGGCTTGGCTCAGTGATTGTCCCCTTTAGATTCAATCCTCAGAGGTGTCCAAGTGGATAGGAGTGTTTGGATTTGGCTGATTTTGGTAAATCGACCAAAAGTGCAAAAATATGCTTTGCCTTGGCAGATTTCAGCAAGGCATCTTGCCAATGTCATATCTCATAGCTCAAATTGAAATTGGTAATGTTCTTGGCCATTTTGGAAAGCCCTTACATGATACAACAACTGTTTGAACATGTTTGGTTTTGATCTCTTTTGAATCCAAGTGAAAAATCCCCCTACATTTGGAAAAAAGTAAAGGCAGATTCTGACTGAGTGAAATTTTCACTAAGTGTTGGAACAAAGTGACTTTTCTTGGTTTTGATCACTCCATAACTCAAAATCCATGAGGAATTTGGACATAGGTCAGTATGAAGCTTTTTTTAGAGGGCAATGTGATCTACAAATCAAGCTTTGAATGGGGAACAATGGCCTTGTGGTTTAGGAGTTATGGTCCTCCAAAGTTGGCACATTAGTGTCAATTTTTCCATAACTTAGAAATTTTTCTAAGTTTTTATGGTTACCCCTTTTACAAGTTATCCCACTTTCTTTGATTTTTCTTGATGAATGATGATTCAAATCAAACATTAACATCATTTTAGGGTAAAAAATCCATTTTGGTGAAAAATCTCAAAAAGTCAAAGTTAACTTTTGTGCACAGTTGACTTTTTATCAGATGAATTCCAAACTGTGCAATTCTTCAGGAAATCGTGTCCTTGACCTAAATCAAACTTGATGGACATGTTACATGGGTGTCATAGGGTATATTGGATCATGTCTTAGGGTTTGGGAGCATGTCCTGGTCAAAAGTCAAAGTTACAGTTGACTTTCCTCGCGAAACCCTAATTGTGATGCAGATGAAATTGAGACTTGTTGCTCAAGCTTTTTAGATTAATCCATTGTTGCAAATGGATCAATATAGTATATTAGAGACCCTCAAATCATGTCTTGAGGTCTTGGTTCATGATTTGTCCCAAAAGTCAACTTATGGGTGAATTAGGTCAAGAAACCCTAATTCCTGATTTTTTATGTATGCATCCCTTGAGGCCAAATTGACTTGATGATTGGGTCCATGAGGTTCCATGGAGTATATTAGGTTATGTTTTGGATCTTTGGCTTATGCCCAGATGAAAAATTTCCATCTGGAGGCCCTGGTCGACCAAAACCCTAATTTGGTGACGCTGTCGATCTTGAGACTTGATCCACCTAGAAGGGAGCAGCCTTGTGCTTAATCCTTGAAGTGGGAGTCCTTTAGATCCATTATGGATGTTTGAGAGGTTAGACAAGTTGAAGATCATGTCATTCCTTGATTGATCCTTTGTCTAAGGCTCTGAGAGGGCTTAGAACCCTAATTTTGATTGTAGTGAATGCTCAACAACCCTTGAGGCATTTGATGAGGCATGATGGTTCATCCATATTGTGATGATGATTTGCACAATGATGGGAATCTTAGTGGTCAAAATTTGGGGTATGACACCATCCATTTCCTGTTTCACCATAATAATAACAAAAATGGTTAGAAGACTACCACGAGAGTATTCAACTGTCACACCACACCGAATCGATAACTTGGCCAGACATATCGACTTGCTTTTATACCACTATGTAACACCCTAATTTCACCCCGCATAATATTAATAAAAAATCAGAGTAAAATAAGATAACCAAACAATTAGGATGCTACTTTCAACATTAACCAGCTCATGCAATTGTATACGTAACACATACGAAATTTAAAAATAACAATAATAATAAACATGTCTGAATTTCAACATTTTATTAGTAGCAAAAACATCAAAGGACTTACTAGTTAAATCATTTAAAACATATCTATAACTTAATATTATTATAAGAAATAACAAAACAAAGGAGATACGCATTAAAGTCTCCATTAAACATAAAATAAAGAAACAACGTTCTTCCCCCACCCCAGTGTTACATATCAGAGCATACGCCGATTCAACAAAAACATAAAGAATAACACTCTCCCCCACTCACATTCATGCCTCTACTGCGGAATATCTGCACGATGCCATGTCAAGGCAACATTTAAGCATAAGGGATGAGAAATCACAATCATATAAAGAAGTGTATAATAATATGTAAGCACACCATCAACATATGCATAATCACCCATCCAACAACTCATAATCCACACAATTCATAAATAATAATACAACATATATGCAATGCAATGAGACTCAACACCATGACTCAATGCATGTGGTACCAAATGTGAACTCTCAGGTTCACTCGCTCCGATTCCCCACCATAGGATCAAAGCCCACCAAAAATCGTTACCATCACCATAGGTAACTCTTCACTGATTCCCACATGGAACCAGATAATCGCACCCAATCCCCACTATAGGATTGAGGCTCTCCAAAAACAGACCACCGTCCAAACACCATGAATGCATGATTTATAAAACACATACAACAACAACAACAACAATAAGTACAATGTTATTCACCTTAATCATTATAGTACGCCAATACTGGCCCCTAAACACCATACATATACTACAAGCTTTTGTAACAACATTATAGTAACATAGCATGCAACAATATTACATTCATACACATCACCACACTACAACATACACACCGCATACCATCTAACATCATTATGCACCATTCAAACTTATTTCTAGGTACTGAAACTATTTTTAAAGTAAAGTTCACTACGTCATCTTCCCAACGCTTCGAACGACACCTCAAACGAACACGCAAAACTCAAGATATGAATTTTCAAAGTTGACACAACAGAATAGGTAACCGGTTACCACTTGCTAAAAAATAGTGGCTAACCATCCCTAGTGTAATCGGTTACACCAAAACCAGTAACCGATTACACCCTTTAAAAATGCCCAGATTACACTACTTTTTGACAGTGTAACCGGTTACACCAAAACCTGTAACCGGTTACACCTTTGAAAAAATCACTTTTTATAAAAGTTGTCTCTGGTGTAACCGGTTACACCAAAAATGGTATCGGTTACTACTGCGACATAAGCACTTTTCTGTTACTTTTTGATACGAAAATTAGTTTTGGACCAGTCCCAAACCCCCAATTTTTTCATAAAAATCATATCTTTGAGTTTCACACTCCAAACCTCACCAACACATAACATCATAATCATTCACCAACACACAATTCACGCAGGCAAACATCATATCAGTATTCTCACACAATTGCACAATTCATAGCATATAAAAGGAATTCAATCAAAGAAAAACCAAACGCCCACCCACATGTTATCATGCAAATCCCTTATACAAAAAGGAAATCTCACCCTTACCTTAGAATTCCTAGCAATGATCTCTACAACCTCTAGAAATGGTGTTCCTCCTATGCTTCTCCTCCCTCGCCCTAGCCTTTTCTCTGCTTCTCTTCTTTTCTCCCAAGCTTTTCAAGTTCTGAATGTTCTCCCTTATTCCCTTATTTTCTTATTTTATATTATTTCCCATTAACATTTAATCCAACTAAATAAAATAAATATTTATTTTATTATATTATCATAATAATAATACTTAAAATAAATATTTAATTATTACTATTACTACTATTTTATTTAAATAGTCCCAATTAAATAATAGTAACAAATAACATTTTCCCACCACCCCCATGTCCCTACATTTTTACTCACACACATCTAACACCTTAAATTCTAATTTCTAAGGCTACCACCCTACACCAAAAGGGTTCCTTTAACACATCAAAACCTCAAATAACACATACATCACACAATATATTTACAAACAATAATTAAATAAATCGGGGCGTTACATCTCCAATGCCCAGCAATGATTCATCCATAGCTCTAATATGAAGAACATACTCTGAGAGTTCTTGTTACCTTTCTTTATGGTTTTCAATTAAGCTCTTAGTTGATGAACTATTGCTTTCATTTATGAGTGGAAGTGTTTGTGCATTTTATCCCATACTTCATAAGCATTAGATCACTCTTAGTAAAACCGATTCAAAGATGGTTGGGAATAACCATGTGAAAAGGACTTGATCATGAACAATAAAAAATTCATAATCTTCAGAAACTATGTTTAGAAGCCTCTCATTATCTGCTTGAACATGGCAAGAATATTTGGATTCACTACAATATTGTGAGGCTTATGTGAAAGAATCACACCCTCTACTTGTTGATTACATAAAAGAAAATTATTTTCTTCAAATTTTATAGAAAGTTTCGGTGCAAATGTATTGCCCAAGTGAGAGTGCATTATTGTAGATGTCATTGGCCGCGACCGCGAAGATTTTAGTACATCTTGTGAATCTTCTTACACACTTCCTTGATCCACCATTGAAGCTCCTCTAAATCTTTCTCATGTAGAATAACACTCTATAGTAGACTGCACTATGTAGTGTCCATTAGCTCAAATCAACGGAGTATTCAGAGGAGCAACGACGTTGATACTTGTGGAAGAAGGTCCCTACTATGGCGATTAATACCATATTTGAGATGAATGAATCATGGAAGAGAAAAGAGAGAGTGAGAGAGAAAATGAGAGAGACATCAAAAGGTCTACTTATATATTGGTTGTGATTCATTAATTAATTACAATGTATGAAGGTTGCTATACATACATCATGCACACCTTCTATGGTTGGCTGCTTAGAGCTGAAGCTAGTTAGTATTTCTAACTAACTTTTCCACTTTAACCACCACTAACCTAACTAACTTTTCATCCTCATACAATCACAATACAACTCTAATAATTTCAAAATAAAAATCATTATCATTATCATAATTTTAGCATCACTCCCTTAATTATAAAGATATGTTTAAAAAGAATCAATTGCGAGAAATTTATAAAATTAATTACTAACTAATTAAAAACATTTAACGATATATTTATTTCAAAACAAAAATATGAGCAAACGAAGGATCAACAATGAATTGAATTAGAATTTACTTTTATTTTGTTTTAACACATCAACATCATTGATGTCTCATAGGCTCTGCTAGGGTTTGGTTTTTCTTCTCAACTGAGAAGCTTTGTGTTTCCTTATCCTGGTTCTTTTTGGTCCTACTGTCTGATTGCATATCAGTATGGCAAATCCGAACTTTGAAAACTTAACTATTCATGAGGAGGGGGAGAAGAAGAGGGTTTCTGCTTCGATATAGAAGAAGATGGAGAGGAGGTGATGGATCTAAGATGGTGCCTTATTGGTCGATTTTGTGCGATAAGCCTATCCACGTGAAGTCGATGAAAGTGAGAGTAGCAAATATATGGAGAACAGTCAAAAGAGTTACAATTAAGCAAGATATAGAAGGTTTGTTTTTGTTTCATTTCTTGCATAATCTTGATATGGAAGCGACGTTGAGGGAAGGTCCATGGATGTTTGACAACCATCTTCTCATCCTTGAGAAGGTTAAGACTAGGATACAAATCGAAAACATTCCTCTATTCCATGTAGAGTTTTGGGCACAAGTCCATAATCTTCCGGCAGGCCTCATGCTTGAAAAAGTTGGAAAAGCGATGACAAACTTCATTGGAGAATTTATGGAATACGACAAAAATAATAATACAAGTTTCTGGCGAGAGTACATGAGGATCAGAGTGAAGCTGGATGTTAGGCAACCGTTGAAACATCAAACTCACATTAAAAACAAAGGAGGGGAATGATGTATTGTCAAATTCAAATACAAAAAACTTGGCTTATTTTGTTTCATCTACAGTATACTGGGTCATTCGGAGCAAAAGTGTGATATCTTTTTTGCTAAGGAGGTTGATGATGGTGTCCGAAGGTGGTTCAATGAATTAAGGATGGATCAACGTCGTTTCGGTGGCGTTCAGAACTCAAGGTGGTTAAAGGAGGATATTTGGCATGCCAAGGAAGTAGAGAAAGTTATTGTTCAAGAGATGGTGAGTAATTCTCACGCGCAGGAACAAGAAACAGGAACAGTACCACAGGCTGGTGGGCAAATAAACTCATTAATTGTCTTTAATTCCAATAATATGATTAATGATGATGGTGGAAACAATAACTCGATGTCTCGTGATATTATTAGGGAACATCATAACCTGACAATGATTGCCAATGATGGTGTGTCAAACACATTTAATAGCTAGATACCTTTTGCCCCTTACCTGGTCGGTCAATAGCAGCATAATTCTTATCTAGTATTTAATGCCCAACCGACAATTTCCACTAACCAATTAATGCTTTAAAAATTCAAAAATAGCCAACAGACATTCCAAATCCATTAGTACCTACCCTTACCTTTTCTACTGGCCATCTCGATTCCCCCAGTCCCATAATACCAACCCAACAAATAGAGTCTGGATCTGCTCCAGTTACCTATCTATCCAGTTTTCCAGTTATTTTCACGGGTGTACGACACGTGGCAATTAAAAAAAAATCAATGGCTCAAATTGAAATTCTTAAATCAGTACTTATAATTAATTTTAAAAAAACAGTAGATGATATGTTTCTCTTTCAACAAGTTGCTTCATCTGTTTCGAGTCTGGATCTGCTCCAGTTACCTATCTATCTAGTTTTCCAGTTTTTTTCACGGATGTACGACACGTGGCAATTAAAAAAATCAATGGCTCAAATTGAAATTCTTAAATCAGAACTTTTAATTAATTTTAAAAAAATAGTAGATGATATGTTTCTCTTTCAACAAGTCGCTTCATCTGTTTCATTCACACTATTTTCTCTTTTGCAGTTTCACGCCACTACTCATCAGATTCTTTACTGCGATGCCAACTGGTTCGACGATCTGGATCTGCAGTGTTTAAGTTTCTTCAGAAACTCTCTCTTTAGATTTCATAAAGATATGGAAATTTTCTTTTTACACTAGACAAAGAATTGTCAAAAAAATATGTGGAAAATTACAAAATCAAATTAAGGTGCGTTTCAGCAGAAAGGTCGTCGTCGCAATAGAATTATTGGTTCTCCTAAAACAGTACGACAGCGAGAGGTGTGGACTTGTAACCTTACGGCGTGAGTGGTGAAGCAGTGTGGACAATATAAATGAGATTTTATTTATTTTAATAAAAAAACAAAATTTACCATATTTAATCTGAACCATTGAAAATTTAAATACCACGTGTCAAAAGATTAGTAAAGAAACTTGATAACTGGATCATTTGAAAACTGGAGCGGATACTTACTCCAACAAATAACACATCAAAATCCCACAAAAATGTCAACACTTAATAACACAATTACCACATATAAACCAACAAATAATAATGGGGACAACTTTATTGCCCATCACAAAATATTGGGTAGTCTACCTTCAACCAATCCACTAATGCCATATCATTTTATTATACTTAATTATTTATTTAATGATTTAAATTTTGTAGATTTCCAATGCAATGCAGCCTAATTTACTCTATAGGTAACTCTACCCAACTTTTTGAAGTGGGTAGATAAGAATTCACCAATAATAATACCCCTTCTTGCCATGCAGGTTCATTTGTACCATATGCAACTCAAGCTATAACCCAGCCAATTAAATCAGCCAACACAAATTTAACTCATACCAATATCCCTTCATCCCTTAACCCCAAAGCCATACAATTCAAAGCAAAACATTCTCAGAACCAAACATCACATGCCAAACAAAAAAGCCAAGTGAATAAGTCTGTGATCAAATCCATTAATCATATGAACATAACCTATGATACTGTTAGCAGCAAGAGTTCCTCAGCTCCACAGCTGATTATCCTGGAAAAAGTGCATGATGAAGAACAAGTAGAAAAGAAGAGAAGGTGGGAAGTTTTTGTTGAGCAAGCTGACAACGTAGTATTTACAAACTCGTATTTTTTAACGGCAAGTCCTGGCATGAAAATTTTAAGTTGGAATTGCCGAAGATTGAGTAACCCGCGTGCAGTTCCGAATTTACGTATGTTAGCTCAACAGTACATATCATTTTCTTATCAGAAACTTTAGCCAATTCTAGGAAGCTTGAAAGCATTAGTGTGTTATTGAATTTCGAAGCATGTTTCGTGGTAGATGTTAAAGGTAGAAGTGGAGGCTTGGATATTTTGTGGAAGGATTCTTCTAACTGCAGTGTGATGAATTTCACTCGTAACTTCATCAACTTATTAGTATGATGCTACTAATGGAGAGTGGAGGCTTACTTGTTATTACGGGTTTCTGGAGAGAAACAGAAGACAAAATGCGTGGGATATGCTCCGTGATATCCATTATATGTCGAACTTACCTTGGTGTATGTCATACCCCAAATTTTGACCACTAAGATTTCCCATCATTGTGAAAATCATCATCACAATATGGAGGAACTATCATACTTCATCAGTCTCCCCAAAGATGGGTGAGCATTCACTACAATCAAAATTAGGGTTTCAAGCCCTCTCAGAGCCTTAGACAAAGGATCAATCAAGGAATGACATAATATTCAACTTGTCAAACCTCTCAAACATCCACAATGGATCAAGAGGACTCCCACTTTAAGGATTAAGCACAAGGCTGCTCCCTTCTAGGTGGATCAAGTCTCAAGATCGACAGTGTCACCAAATTAGGGTTTTGGTCGACCAGGGCCTCCAGATGAAATTTTTCATCTGGGCACAAGTCAATGATCCAAAACCTAACCTAATATACTCTATGGAACCTCATGGAACCAATCATCAAGTCAATTTTGCCTCAGGGGATGCATTCATCAAAAATCAGGAATTAGGGTTTCTTGACCTAATTCACCCCTAAGTTGACTTTTGGTGCAAATCATGAACCAAGACCTCAAGATAGGGTTTGAGGGTCTCTAATGAACTATATTGATCCATTTGGAATAATGGATTAATCCAAGAAGCTTGAGCAACAAGTCTCAATTTCATCTGCACCACAATTAGGGTTTTAAGAGGAAAGTCAACTGTAACTTTGACTTTTGACCAGGACATGCTCCCAAGCCCTATGACATGCATCAATATACCCTATGACACCCATGGAACATGTCCATCAAGTTTGATTTAGGTCAAGGACATGATTTCCTGAAGAATTGCATAGTTTGGAATTCATCTGATAAAAAGTCAACTGTACACAAAAGTCAACTTTGACTTTTTGAGATTTTTCACCAAAATGGATTTTTAACCCTAAAATGATGTTAATGTATGATTTTAATCATCATTCATCAAGAAAAATCATGAAAAGTTGGATAACTTGTAAAAAGGGTAACCATAAAAAACTTAGAAAATTTTCTAAGTTAAAAATAAAGTGGCTAGGGTACCAACTTTGGAGGGTCATAACTCCTAAACCATAAAGCCATTTTCTCCCATCCAACGCTTGATTTGTAGATCTCATTACCCTCTAAAAAAACTTCAACTAGACCTAAGTCCAATTCATTAAGGATTTTGAGTTATGGAGTGATCAAAATGGCTGAAAAATGAAAATGTCACTTTTTCCAACACTTAGTGAAATTTTCACTAAGTCCAAATCTGTCTTCATTTTTCCCAAATGTAGGGGGATTTTTCACTTGGATTCAAAAGAGATCAAAACCAAACATGTTCAAACAGTTGTTGTACCATCTAAGGGCTTTCCAAAATGGCCAAGAACATTGCCAAATTCCATTTGAGTCATGAGATATGACATTGGAAAGTTGCCTTGCTGAAATCTGCCAAGGCAAGGCAGAATTTGCAACTTTGCTCGATTTGCCAAAATCAGCCAAATTCAAATGCTCCTATCCACTTGGACACATCTGAGGATTGAATCTAAAGGGGACAATCACTGAGCCAAGCCTCCAAAGTCCATGGAACAAGAAATAACATGTTGAACCTAAAATGGCCAAAATAGGGACAAGACTCCAAATTTGGATTGAAGCATTCAATGGAAGCATCAAGGTGGCATGGACTGAGCCATTCTCATCTGAAATCAGTCAAGACTTATCCAAGACCAAGGGGACCAAAGCTCTGTGCCCTAACCTCTAGTCAATGGCTATAGGAGACTTGGATTTTCATTTGCCAACATTGGCCAAACCTACTCAGCAGTTGCCATTCACTATTCCTTGCAAAACAAACTTGATCTACTATAAATAGAGCTCAATTGTGATCAGTTTGAGTACACCAAAGCCATCAAACAGATGCTTTTCTCAAAATCTCTTTCTCTTGGCAAAAATGCCTTTCTTAGCAAGGTAGCTATCGGGTTTTGAGTTAGAGGGCAATTCCACTCAAACCAATCACTCACACACCTCACATACATCATATAGAAGTGATCCAAACACTCACATAACATCTGGAACACAGATTTCACAAAATCACCAACCAATTGCTCAAGTTCTTAACAGTTTTGCAGTTGAGGTGCCATCTTCAACTCCAAACCATTTCAATCAATTTCAAGCACTCAGACACATCACTTGGCACCTAGGGAAGCTATCCACATCATTGGAACCAAGCTGTAACACCTCCAACACCAAACACGATCACCAGCTGCAAGTGGTAAGCATGAGCTCTTCTAACTCTATGATCCATGCATTTTTTGCTGCACAATAATTTGGCCATATGTTCATAATCATGCATGGAATGTTTCCCCTCAATTAATTGCATTGTTTGAATCGTGTATCAAAAATCCTAGCCTTCATGCAGAAATTAGGGTTCTTGAGGATTTTTCATGATTTCTTGTTATATGTTTAATTTAAATGAAATTAATTGACATAGACATGATCGTGAGGTTGAGACGAGCATAATGATATGTGGATTGCATGTTGTAATCAAGTATTCAGTGAGATTGGAGAGAAAATGCAAATCTGGCCAAGCCCAGAACACGCGCGTGTTCTTGGCGCCTTTTTTCAAAATTTGAATATTTGAATTTTGTGATTTTATTTAATTGATTCAAAAATTAATTTCTCTCTGAGTTTTAATGATTTTGAGTTAATTCTTTTTTTAATAATTCACAAAAATGTTAAAATATTTTATTTTATTAAAAAATCCCAAAAATATTATTTATTTCATATAATTGATATTTTTGCAAAGAATTAATATTTTAATTGTTTTTGACATTTTAAATATTTTTTCCACATTGATTTTGCAACTTTTAATGCTTTCTAATTATTTTGTAGGTCAATACTTAATTTTTGAAGCATTAATCCAAGATCACAATTTGTTTTTCATATGTTAAACAATTTTGATCATTTTAATTGAATTTTTATTCAATTAAATACATTTTTGAAAACAAATTAGGGTTTTTTGATTAATTCAACCCTCATAAATCATTTTCAAAACTCTTGGGCCTCTAATAGAGTGTAAGACCCAATCCTTTTTTTGACCAAACCATTTTTGGGCCTCAGTGTATTGTATAAGTCCCGATACCGTCAAAAACAAAACGACGCGATCGTCGCCAGTTTAAAATTAAACATCTGAGCCTCTCCTCGAGCTATAAGACCCATTCAAAACTTTTTGGGCCTCTAATAGAGTGTAAGACCCAATCCCCTTTTAACCAAAACATTTTGGGCCTCACTCATTGTATAAGTCCCTCTGCGTTAAAAGAAAATCTCGGCGCGATCGCCATTTTTAAACGAAAATTCAATTGGGCCTACCCTCGTGTTATAAGCCCCACTCTTTTTCTTTAAACTTTTTGGGCCTCTTGTATAAGTCCCTCTGTACAAATTCAAACAGTGCGCTCACTGATAAAACCCTGGGCCTCTCCTTGAGCTGTAAGCCCCAAATCTCTCCTTTTCAAAGCACTTTCTCCTTTGATTTTGAATATACTGTTGTTTTCAATCTTTCTTTGTTGAACAACTAACTAAACAACATGGAAGCTCTACAACCGAGTAAGTGGTTATCGCTTTCATTTACCGCTTTCATATACATATAACTGTATTGTGGGGCTGTTTCACTGTAAGTCTTCTTTCATAAACTCATATTAACTGTGTAATAATAGTATAGATATTTAGAGTTTCCTCGGCAACTACGTCTAGAACTAGGTGACGCCGTTTCGTTTATTCGTAGAAATAGTCTAAACTAGATCCCCATAGGATTACCAGACACAGTCTTCCCTCCTATTGGGGTTAAACAATATGGAGATATGAAAGGCAGCATTCTATGTGAACCCTTTCATAGACTGTCACTCATAGAAGTTGTCAAGAAACTCTATTCCCCAGAGATGATCTCTTCTCCGTGAATTGCACCTCTTGAGTTTCTTCCAAATTCTCGATCTTTCCTGACTTTGATCTATTCTCGGTGAATGGCATTGCCTTGAATTTCTCGGGGTTTGGGGACCCACGGGCTTCTTAAAAGCACTTGTCAAGAGACTCTACTCCCCAGAGATGATCTTTTCTCCGTGAATGGCATCTCTTGAGTTTCTTCCAAATTCTCGAAATTTCCTGACTTGATCTATTCCTTGTGAATAGCTTGCCTTGAATTTCTCAGGGTTTGGGGACCCATCGGCTTCTTAAAAGCATCGGCCTCCTCTTGGGCATTATACAAGGACCCAAAGGCTTCCTAAAAGCAACCTCGCCTCCTCTTGGGCTTAGTACAAGGACCCTACGGCTTCTTAGAAGTATTCACAGCCTCCTCTTAGGCTTCGTATAATGATCTCTTCCTCCGGGAATGATAGCCTCTTGGGCTTCGTGCAAGGACCGATCGGCTTCTTAAAAGTTTCCAGCCTCCTCTTGGGCTTCATACAAATTGTCCCGATGACCTCCTAGAGGTATAGGAACAGAACTTAGTCATCTGCATAGAACAGTCCTTTCAAAGAGTCTACTACTGTTTCTCAATGCATAGTACAAAAAGATGAAACTCTAGACTTGGACAGTCTAATTTCCTTAAGTCTCAAAGACATTCTCAAGTGACCCCCTCGTTAAATAGGAAGGAAACCCGTAGACTCGGACAGTCTCAATACCCTTCGGATTTCCTACTTCCTTAAAGAACAGGAATAACCCGGATCCTTGAATCAAATCCATGAGTACGGTGTTGCTCATATAAGAACTGATTTTCTCTTTAAAATCAGTATACTGGACCTGTCACTTAACTGAAACAGTAACCACAGCCTCCCCTTGGGCTTTGTACAATAATTCTCCCCAGCGGAGTCAAACAACGTTTAGCCTCTCTCTCGGGCTTTGTACGAGACACATAAGAGACTCCCTCGTTGAGTCAATCACCTCTTTCGCCTCCATCTCAGGCTTTATACGAGATACAAAAAGGTTCTTATTGAGCCAAATAAACAACAGCCTCCACCTCGGGCTTCGTACGAGATACAACAAAACTCTCTTGTTGAGTCAAATAGCCTCCATCTCGGGCTTTATACGAGATACCAAAAGACTTCATCGTCGAGTCAAAACATTTAGCCTCTCTCTCGGGCTTTGTATGAGACACATATTCACCTCATCTTAGGCTTTGTATAAGAAAACCACTGGTTGGTCCAATTAACCTTTTAGCATCAAAGCTGTGCCTCGTTCACAGTACACAAACATCAACAACTCCTTCCCCTCCATCTAACTGCTGTAAGTGGCAAGCCTCTGGATCATCTACATCCATGCCAATGTCCCTCTTTTAGTATGAGAAATTCCTAAGGAAATATGGCATTACTCTACACTAAGTTAAAGTCTTCTCCTTCAGGTTGAAATCCCCTATAAAGGAAATTATGGCATTGCCGGATTCACAAATCCCGGTTAAAGTAATTCTCCTTTATAAACAGTTGTGACAAACAGACATTCTTTAGAGATGACAAATTCTCTCTAAAGTCAACACCCTTTTAGCTTTACATCTTGGGCTTTGAACAAGATACAAATCACCTTTCGCTACACGTCTTGGGCTTTGAACAAGACACCAAAAACAACCATTTCCTCCCATAGAATAGGAGGAACTACGAACGCTCTGATTTCCCTGTTTCGGTAAACGGGAATACATAGGCATAAGATTGAAATAAAAATCTTAGCGAGCACACTAAACAAAAACCCAAAATCCCATACTCTCATGTATCTATCAAAAGCATCAGTCGTAACATCCTAATCCTCGTTCCCCGCCAGAAAATCCAAGAAAAAGAGAAAACCGTATTGGCGAAAATACAAATAACCAGTACAAGGGCCCCCCACATTGATAGCATTCGTAACCTAACAGACCGCTGTTTAAACTCAGTATGCAAAGCAGGGTTAATTGGAGACATCTATTTCCCTTCCTTCATCAGCTTCAATAGGATAAAAAATGAATAGACCTGTAGTAAGCTCAAACCGCAGAGAGCGACCAGCGCTTAAGAACCGCGTCCAAAATTGCTCGCTACAGTGTATTATAGGGGATTTCAACGACCTTCTCACTCAACAAGACAAGCAAGAAAATCATCATCATCCTAACTGGCTTTGTGCGGGATTTCAGCATACTGTTAGTGTTTGTAATCTTGTCGACATTCCACTCGATGACCATTAGTTTACATGGATAAAAAATAGAGGTACAAATCAAGTTGTGGAAGAGATACTAGACCGTGCTATGGTTTCACCGTCTTGGTGGGACCTATTTCCGAATATGAAGCTTCTTAACCTCGATGCATTGCATTCAGACCATAGTCATCTCCTTCTTCAATGTGACGCTCTGCATCATGATCGTCGTAGTCATTCTTTTAGATTTGAAAACCATTGGTTGGAAGAAGATGGAATTCATGATGTAGTGAAATTCGGGTGGTCGTAGGGTGTTAATTGTGATGTATTGATGAGAGTTGTGACATGTGCAGCTGAATTAGAAACTTGGGGCAGAACTCGGTACATGCAGCAAAAGGGTGAAATGAAAAGATTCAAGGAGGTAATGGAGCGTAGCCGTCGTAGCCTAGATATGTAGTCTATGTCGGAATTTATCGAAGCGCAAAAGGAGTTTAATAAGTTGATTTTGAAGGAGGATATGTACTGGAAACAATGTGCAAAGATGCATTGGCTTCGTGACGGGGACCTTAATACGCAATTTTCCATCGGTCAGCCATAGCTCGCAAGAAATTCAAGGGAATCAGTATGTTGCAGCGAGAAGACGGATCGGTAGAAAATGTCCAGACTGGTTTATGTGAAGCAAGGAGTTACTTTGGACAAATCTTTACTACTAATACTAGTGAATATGATGTTGTTTTTTCTCACATGCAACCTGTGATTTAAGTGGAAGATAACAGTAGGTTGTTAGTACCTTTGCGCATGGAATAATTTTACACTGCCTTATGTGATATGCACCCTAATAAATCGCTGGGTTCGGATGGATTTAATCCTGAATTCTATCAAAATATTTGGGATTTATGTGGTCTGGATATTTTTGAGGCAACAAAGCTGTGTTTGGACAGAGGTTTTTTCCCACCGTCGCTTAACGTCACGAATGTTTGTTTGATACCTAAAAATGCTAACCCTCAAAATATGAAGGATTTTCATCCTATTTCAAATTGTAATGTGATATATAAACTGTTGTCCAAAGCTCTTGCTAATAGGCTGAAGGTGATGCTTGATAAATGTGTGGCAGAGGAACAATCGACATTTATGGATGGTCATTCTATTATAGATAATGTGATGATTGCTATAGAGGTTATCCATGCTCTTAAGAGAAAGACTAAAGGAAATAAGGCTCACTTGACCCTTAAGTTTGACATTAGTAAGGTGTATGATAGAGTGGATTGGGGTTTTCTTTGTGGTATGCTCCAAAGAATGGGTTATGCTGATCGGTAGGTTCGTTGGATGATGATGCGTGTTACTTTGGCACACTATAATGTTCTTGTCAATTCGGATAGAGTTGGACCGATTGAACCAGGAAGAGGATTGAGGCAAGGGGACCCTCTGTCTCCTTACCTTTTTATCTTAATGTCTGAAGGACTTTCAGCTCTAGTTAAGGGAGCAGTGGCTAGAGGAGACATACACGGGATCCAAATCTGTAGAGGGGCACCCACTGTGTCCCACCTTCTTTTTGCCGATGATTGTTTTTTGTTTTGCAGGGATAATCTCTCTGAAGTTAGGCAACTCATGAAGCTACTTAACACTTACGCTATTGCCTCTGGACAGGAGATAAACTTGACTAAATTTGAAGTGTGTTTTAGCCCAACATCAGTAATTCAGCCAAGGAGAATCTAGCTGGTATCATGGGTGTTCATCATGTACTGGGTACCGGAAAGTATTTAGGTCTACCCTCTATGATTGGTGTAAGTAAGAAGGCAACTTTCTTTTTTTATCAAAGATCGTATTTGGAACAAAATCAACTCCTGGAGAGGTCGAGCATTATCTAGAGTAGGAAAGAAAGTTATGATAAAATCAGTGCTCCAAGCTATACCATCTTATGTTATAAGCCTTTTTATTCTCCCATATGCAGTTTGTAACGATATCGAGAAGATGCTTAATTCCTTTTGGTGGGGAGGAGGTAGTAATCGGGGAATCCATTGGATGGCCTGGGATAAGCGGGCTTGCTCTAAGAAGGATTGGGTTGGGGTTTAGAGATTTTAAAGCTTTTAATATGGCCATGGTTGTTAAACAAGGATGGAATCTGTTGTCTAAGCCTTAGGCTCTAGTCTCTAGAATTTTCAAAGCAAGGTACTTTCCTAGAACATCATACTTTAAAGCAAATCTTGGTTATAAGCCTAGTTTTGTGTGGAGAAGTATTTGGAAGGCGAAGAATGTCTTATCTTTAGGTTGTAGGTGGTGCATTGAGAATGGTAGTCACATCAAGGTTATGCAAGAGCCTTGGATCAGGGGTAAGAAGGAAGGATGTCTGAGTGGTCCCCAGAACCAAGGTGTGTATGATATTACTTTTAGAAATCTTATGCTGCCTAATGTGAAACAATGGGATTTTAGGGTTATTAGAGAATTGTTTAATTATGCAGATGTCAAAGAAATCTTACAGGTGCCCCTGTTGGAGGAGGTCAAGGAGGATAGGATGATATGGAAGGAAGAACAAAATGGGTCTTACAGTGTGCGATCTGGTTACAGGTTGTAGAGAAGCTTACGGGGGAGACATGAGAATGGGAACGAGGATTGGACACTACTACGAAAAACCCATTTAACAACGGTTGGGAAAGATATATAATGACGCGGGTATAGGCGTTGTTATGTAGAGTGTCATTGTATATATGATACTTACAATCACGGCCCAGTAATCGTTGTAAAAAACTGGAAAACGCGCTACATATAATCACGATTATTTTAAATAACCGTTGTTGTATGTCTTTTAATAACATAAAAAAATGCAGCATTAGAACTACCTATAATCACGATTATTTTAAATAATAGTTGTTATATGCCTTTTAATAAAAAAAATTGCAACATTAGAACAAGAACAACAACAAGAACAACAAGAACATCAAGAACATCAAGAACAACAGCAACAACAACAACAACAACAACAACAACAAGAACAACAACAACAAGAACAATAACAACAACAACAACAAGAACATCAAGAACAACAAGAACAACAATAATAAAAAAGAGCAACAAGAATAACAATAACAACAATAATTAAAAAGAACACCAACAACTAACATTGCTAACTCGAATCCATAATTTCCTTGTGTCATTCAAGTTGTAGAAGAGATGATGGAGTTTTGAAATTTGTTCTGAAATTTGGTTTAGTGGAGAAATAGAGTATAATAAATGAAAGATGATGTTTAGAGGTAAAAGATGTAGTTCGTCTAAGTTTTAGATTTCACGCGGATCACTAATAGTAGTGTCTTGGCTGTTGATAATCACTAAATGGACGGCCAAGATTTGTTTAAGGATAATGAATAAACTCAAAAAGCGCGCCACCTATAATGTTGGTAATGGGACTTTAAAAAGTAAGTAAAAAACAAAAAATGTTGGTGTTGGGACTTGAACCCGTGACCAGATGCTACCTATGATCATGATTTTTTTAAATACCCGTGGTGAAAGATCTGTCAGCATTTTGAAAAAATAAGTAAAAAACGCTACATATAATCACGGTTTTTTAAATACCCGTGGTAAAAGGTCTGTCAGCATTTTGAAAAAATAGGAAAGAAGTAACATGATTAAAATAAATTCAGAAAAATACAAAAACACAATTTAATCTAATTAAGTAAAATAAGAATTTTGACATTTTTTTTGGAATTTTTTTAGACTATGAAAACAGTAAAAAAATCATTAAAAATAGAAAAAAGATGAATTTGGGGTTTTGAGGGTGAACACATGACTTTTCTGCTCAGAATGCACGAAACAGATTTCAAAATGGAGGCGATTTTCTTGAAAATCGGGTTTTCCCACCACTAAGACCTAAAACTAAACTATAGGCTATAATCACAGTTTTTTAAATACCCATGGTGAAAGGCTGTCAGCATTTTGAAAAAATAAGTAAAAAACCATAAATGCTGGTGCTGGGACTTGAACCCATGACCAGACGCTACCTATAATTATGGTTTTTTAAATACCCATGGTGAAAGGCCTCACATTTCATCACGTTTGGAATTTTAAATGTGATTAAAAGCATTTTAATAAGATTAAAAAAAATGTACGCATCCAGTTTGCACTATTACAACGGTGTATATGAATCCATTGTAAACTTGGCGTTGTTGTTTACACGTTTTGTAGTTGTGGGAATAGTTTCTAGACTATTAAAGCTCCACCAAGGGTTAAGCACCTATTGTGGAGAATTTTTAAAGATTGCTTACCGACTCGTGCTAGACTCCGTCATCATCATGTCCCTTGTCCATCTTCTTGTCAATTTTTTTGAATAAATCATTAGATCATGTTAATTTTATAGTGTATTTCAGCTTAATGAGATAACTGAAGTTTATGTTATTTATTTTAAATTCAGCTAGGAGTTTTGAAATTAATTGGAAAGTACCCATACCCAATTAATTGGAAAGTACCCATACCCATACCCATAAGTATCCATACTCATATCCGTTTACCCGCATTTCTAATAGAAAATGATTGATCGATTATAATGTATCTTATCATTTTATTTTTTAACAAATTTAAAAAAAAAAAATTTGAGGATGTTATTATTGAGTTAAGAAATAAACAAACATTTATATTAAAATGCTTATAAATTTGATAAAATTGTTAGATTAACATATGTATATAATAATGAATATATAAATATATATCGTGCGGGCATGGGGAGGGTTAAATATTAAGATACCCGTACCCGTACCCATACCCACTTATTTTAGTGGGTAATTTTCCGTGTCCGTGCCCGTGCCAGTACCCATTTTGCGGGTTTTTACCCAAACTGTTGTGAGTAAATTTTATGGGTACCCACAGGGGATGGGTACAATTGTCATCCCTACTAATTGCCATTGGCATGACACTAAACTATGTGCTACAAACAATGGCGCCAAAGAGCAAATTAGAGTGCATGTGCCACAGACAGTGACGCATCCTCTATGTGATGAAACCTTTTTGAAAAGTGATTAGTTTGGTAATTTTTTTTAAAAGATTGGTTATTTGAGTATTTTTTTTTAAAAAATGGTTATATTAAAAAAAAATCGATTATAGGGCATCTTTTACATTAGGGATGACAATGGGAAGGGTTTCGGCAGGATACTATAGTACTCGTCCCCAAACCTGCGGTTTTAAAAAATCCTCGTAACCTAGCCCGTACCTGTGTGGGCACCAACGTTTGTACCCGTACCCGTACCTTATAGGTATCTAAGTACATATACACATACCCGTTACTCGCATTTCTAATAAAAAACTAATTGATCGATTATAATTTACCTTATCATTTTATTTTTTTAACAAAATTTTAAAAAAGTTTGAGGATGTTATTGTTGAGTTAAGAAATAAACAAACATTTATATTAAAATGTTTAGAAATTTAATAATGAAGTATTTAATAAAATAGTTAGATTAACATATGTACATAATACTGAAAATAAAAATATATAAATATATATCGTGCGGGCATGGGGCGGGTTGGATACTATGATACCCGCACCCACACCCATACCCACTTATTTTAGTGGGTAATTATCCTTACCCGTGCCCGTACCCATTTTATAGATTTTTACTCTACCTGTTGTGAATAAATTTTGCGAGTACTCACTGGGGATATGTACAATTTCCATCCCTATTTTATATGCATATGTTATGTAACTCAAGAAAGTAAAAGTTACCACTAAATTATTAATTTTCGATTTAAATGAGCAAAGAAAAAAAAAACTAAAATACTAATATTGAGATTGCTTTATTGTATTTGTCTTCTTGTTGTTTTTGAGATTTTAATGGCAAGAAAGATTAAAGAAAACAATTTTATTTCATCAAGGGATATTAAAATAATTTGATGAGTCAATAAAGACTAAAGAAAAAGGGTTTATTGCATAAGAGCTTTAAATATATGGATAATTGACAAAACTTTTCCTTATTTCTATGCATACAACACGCTAAAATATAGAAGGGTGAAAAGAGTTTCTAACTCAGAATTTTGATAATGTGGTCATAATAACAAAATATGACTATGTGACTTATAAAGTGATTAGATGTAAAAAAAATTAATTTGGAGTGTGGTTTAATAAATTATAAATAGATAAACGAGTTATTATAAAACTCATAATACAGTGATCCTTAATGGAAATTAAGTTACAGTTGGAGAAATTAAACCATCCTCTTTATTTTGTCTTGGTTATTACCAAACTAAGTTTATTACTTATTTATTAAGTTCAAGCACTGTAAACTCAATGTGCCACCCCTATCATGCAATGAGTAAAGTGAAATAAACATTAGGCTTCTTTATAAATCTTCAATGCATGAAAAATGTACCTTTTAGAAACAAATATAAGAAAAGTTTTAAATGCTTTATAGAGATGTACTCCCTCTGTGATCTAAAAAGTAAATTTCTATAAAATGAGTCAATGAATCTAAAAAGTAAATTTCTCTTATAATATAAGACAGAGGGAGTACTTGCTACAGTCCATGTTGGCACCAATTGGGAAAGGTATTTTGACACCAGACTATTTGATTAATTTATTAATCCATTAAATATAACTCATATAAATTAAAGATTGATTTAAATAAAAGAAACCTTAATGTGATGATTGTTTAGGTTGATGGATAATTAAGGAAATGGAGTTTTTATTTTATATTTCAAAATAAAATTTAAATCCCTCTTCTTTCTCTTCATAACTATTGAGATATGACTATTGCGATGAGATGTGATTGTTGGAATAAGATGTCTATAAATATGCACCATTAGGAAAGCAACAAAAATAATTTTAATTTTTTAGGTTATATCTCAAACAAAGAAATGAAACCATCTTAATCATCAAATATACATAAGGAAGAACGAAGAGAGGAAAGAACAATTCGGATCTAGAACCAATAAATAGACAAGAATCAACGTCAGAGATCCGATTACGTTTTTAATGTTTTTCATAGAAATTAGAACACTGTGAAAATCATTATATCAAGATCTTAAATATGAAATTTTCTAATAGTTGGTATCAAAACGTTTGTTATCGATATTATGATTTTCCGATAATGATTATGTTGAGAATAATAATATGTCAAGTGTGAGTTGGAGTCCCACATTGATTATAAATGTGGAGAGTTGAGCATTTATAAGTGGGAGAACCTATACACCTATCACCTTAAGGTTTTGGGTGAATATGTGGTGTCTCTCTCACTTGTGTTGCTCTTGGCCCAATGTTTATGCTTCTTCTCCCCTAACAAATGGTATCACGAGCCTTTGGTTCGAGTAAAGTGACTGACTTACTTGTATCGAAATGCCCTATAAATGTGGAGAGTTAAGCATTTATAAGTAGGAGAACTCATACACCTATCACCTGTGATTAGGGGCACTGGGAGGAGCAGTGCCACAGGGCACCAGCTTTTTAGGGGCACTGGAATTTTGGAATGCTATTGATACATGTTCGAATTGATAGATATAGTATTACTACTTTTATCATAATTTTATTATAGGTTTGATTTGGTGTAAACTTTTCAATATTAATGTAATTTTTTTTTTACAATTATACGTTTATAATGATATGATTTATAAATATGTTAAAAAAATATGAATTAAAAAAAAAGAGCATCAAATACATAATTTCGACAGTGCACTTAAAATTTCGGGGGCCGGCCTGTGTATATAGTGTAGGTAATTGCAAAGTAATTTTAAAAGTATATATATATATATATATATAAAAGATAATTTCACAACGTTCTAAAATTTTTATTATGAGATGTTGCCTTGTTATGTATGATGTCTTGAAGTCACGGTTCACCAGTGATACCGTACCACTAGTATATTTGTCTTTTTATAACGCCGTGGCACTGTACTTTAATATAAAGATGCATGTGTATTCACAATTGTAATATATCCATGTGTATACATATACAATAACAATAGAAAGCATGTATGTAGAAAGAATGTATGTGTTATGTACTGTATTAAACACTAACCATACATAAATGTGTTTCGATACTATGCATATATAATTTGGGTTACCGGTATTTTCATATATATGCTTAAAGTTTGAATTTGTAACGTTAAAAGAAAAATTAATTATATACACTTTCATATATCTAGTCCTCTTGCTTATTTTTCAAAATCAATTTGCATGAAAGAAAATAATTGTATCGTATATCGATAAAGGATAAATTGAAATTAAAATTTGAAATTTTAAAATATGAATTTGTTGATTACTAAAATAGTCAAATTTATTAAAGTTTGTAAGTATACACATTCAATTGTGTAATTTACAATTATAATTATACTGCATAATGGATATGAAATTTTTTAATCATCAAAGTGGTCAAATTCATAAAAATTTACAACTCAGTTTTGATTATGAACTTCAGTTTATTGTTTAATTTTGAAGTTAAGAGAGTACTGTATAATTTGGAATTATTTGAGTTATAAATTTGTTAATCCCCAAAGTGGTCAAATTAATTAAAGTTTATGATTCCAAATTGTGCGATTGAATTTTGATTCGGATGCTATGTGAATAACATATTTTTGTTTAATAAATGTATTATTATAAAATATATATAGATCATCAAAAGATGAATCATAACTTATAATTAATAAAATTAAAATATTTGTTGACATACTTGTTGCTTGTATATCCAAAGATAGACATGCATGTTTTAAGTGGTTTTATTGTCCATTAAAATATGTTTACTTAGCATCATTAAAATTTATTGAAATGTATTTAAGTTTTTACCCAAAGGTGAACTTTGATACATGTTTTAAGATGATTAGTTTGAATCCATGAAAGTTAATCAAAGCATTTACATATGAGCATGTTTTAAATATTGCATTTTTTAGTATGGTATTATGGACTTAGACATGACATTGATAATGAATGAGAAACTTGCAGCCATTATGAAGGACAATATTGAAGAGAAATGTCTCTATTAGAGACATGGGAAAGGTCCAACGGGTTGTCTTTGAACTTGATTAGAAAGAACAATGTCTAGGTTCATTTGCAAAGTTTCTTGAAAGTCATGGTAAATGTGAACAATATACTATGCCTAACACACCATAACAAAAATGGTGTGGCTGAGAGGCTAAATCGTACTCTCATGAATATGGTTAGGTCAATGTTAAATTATAGTAATGTACCATTATCATTGCTGACTTATGCATTAAGGACCGATGCATATTTGCTTAATAAGATTCCTAGCAAGGAAGTTCCTAATACTCATTATGAGCTATGGCCAGGAAGGAAACCTAGTTTAAGGCATCTTCATATTTGGGGATGCCAAGCTGAAGTAGGGGCGTATAATCCACATGAAAAGAAGCTTGATGCAAGAACCATTAGTGATTTTTTTCATTTGGTATCCTGAAAAATCAAAAGGGTATATATTTTATTGTCTTGATTATAGTACGAGAATAATTGAGTCTGGTAATGCCACTGTGTCAAAAAAAGACCTTTAGCAGCGCTTTGGTAAAGGCAGCATTTTTTTTCCTTTGAAAAGCGATGTCTTAGGTCCCTCTTAGGACCCCCTTTAGCAGCGTTTTTAAAAGCGCTTTTGTAGGACCCCCATATAGCAGCTCTTTTTCAAAGAAAAACGCTTTCGTAGGATCCCCTTTAGCAGCGCTTTTAAAAGCGCTGTTAAAGGTCCCCCTTTAGGCAGCGCTTTTTCAAGGAAAAGTGCTTTCGTAGGCCTCATTTAGCAGCGCTTATAAAAGTGTTGTCTTATGTATACGTTATGACCCCCTTTAGGCAGCGTTTTTTTTAAAAAGCGCTGTCTTTTATAAAAGTGCTTTTTAAAAGCATTTATTTAAAAATCAATTATTTTGGAGCGTTTTATTTGCTAAAGCGCTGTCTACTGTGTATGTTTTCCATAAGTCCTATTTTTTATACCCAAACCTGTATAATTCAACACAAGCCTTTATTTCAACACATGGCCATTTATACTATTATAATTCAACACATAGGCCTTGTATACCATTATAATTCAACAATAGGCTTTGTATACGATTAAAATTCAACACATAAACCGTAATAACTATTATATATATTTCAACACAAACCTCATTTGTGAGATTTAGATCGAACTCTAGTTTTAAGCATGAGGTCGAAGTCCGTTCGCATGCTGCTGTCGAAGTGTTATATTGTCGAAATAATACATGTTGTAGTCGAAGGTTGTTCTAACATGTATTAGTTAATATTGCTAGGGTTGTTAGCATATTGAATTGGGCCTTGTGTTAAGGATCCAATTGTTTAAGTTAGCTTGTACCCTAAGTTAGCTTGTACTGGGTATTTTGTTAAAAGCCCATTAGTTTAGTGTGCTAGGTTTTATTATAAATAGCATGCTAGTCTCTCATTCTAGAGTGTGACAAAACCTAATAAGAGTGAGAGTGGTTAGTTTGTTATTCTTGTATACTTGTAATCCTTGTTTTAAGGAGGAAGGAAAGAATAACAGTTTTATAACCAATCCTTGTTGTTTTTCTCTTGTTTTCTTTGTTAACCATAACCCTTGTGAGTTTCTTGATCATAGAGAAACCGTAAATACTTTGTTTCAAGGTATCCGATTCACAACAAATTGGTGCGGTGAGCGTGGAGAAGATGCCTTCAACAAAGTATGAGATCGAGAAGTTCACCGGAGTGAACGACTTCGGTCTGTGGCGCTTGAAGATGAAAGCCCTACTGGTTCAGCAGGGTTGTTTGGAAGCGTTGAAGGGAATGACAGCCATGGATGTTGCGTTAACGGAAAAAGAAAAGACTACCATGATCGAGAAAGCACACAGCGCAATATTGTTGAGCCTTGGTGATAAGGTTCTTCGACAGGTATCAAAGGAGACGACGACATCAGGGTTATGGGTGAAGCTTGTAAGCTTATACATGACCAAATCTTTGGTGAATCGACTCTACCTGAAACAAGCCTTGTAATCGTTCAAGATGAGTGAAGACAAAGATTTGGCTGAGCAGTTGGATATGTTCAACAAGCTGATTCTTGATCTTGAAAATATCGATGTGAAGATCGATGACGAAGATCAAGCACTATTGTTGTTGTGCGCTTTGCCTAGAACACATGCTCACTTCAAAGAAACTCTCTTGTAAGGAAGGGAGTCCCTGACCTTTAAAGAAGTTCAATCAGCCTTGTACTCTAAGGACCTGAACGAACGAAAGGAGCATAAACCTTTGACGGTTGGTGAAGGTTTGGCGGTTAAAGGAAAATTCTTGCGAAAGGATGGTAGGTTCGACAAGAAGAAAGGTAAAAGTCAGCAGAAGTCTTCTAGTGGCGAAACATCTGGTTTTCGATGTTATCACTGTAAGAAGGAGGGTCACACAAGAAAGGTGTGCCCTGAACTCCTGAAAGATCATGGAGGTAAGGATAATGGTAACGCAGCCATTGTTCAAGATGACTTCGACTCATCTGATGTTCTTGTAGTTTCAAGCGGCGACTCAAGAAAAGAGTGGATTATGGATTCAGGATGCACTTGGCACATGACTCCAAATAGAGAATTGTTCGAAGAGCTATGTGATCAAGATGGTGGATCGGTGTTGCTGGGAAACAACAAATCCTGTAAAACTGCAGGTATTGGATCTGTGAGATTCAAGCTCCATGATGAGTCAATAAGGTTATTGACTGAAGTCAGGTATGTACCTGACTTAAAGAGAAATTTAATTTCTCTTGGTGAATTCGACAGGAAGGGATACATTTTCCAAGGAGAGAAAAGTATCCTAAGAGTCATGAAGGGGTCGAAGGAAGTCTTGAGAGGCATGAAGAAACAAGACTTGTATACCCTTGAGGCTGAGGTTGTAAGTGGTTCGACAAATACTGTATCCACGAAACCTGTGTCGAAGACAGATTTATGGCACATGAGATTGGGCCATATCAGCGAAAGAGGCTTGGTCGAATTGGGGAAGCAGAACCTGATAGGTGGTGACAAAGTCGAAAAGTTGGAGTTTTATGAATCTTGTGTATTTGGTAAATCCTGTAGGGCGAATTTCAACAAAGGTAAGCAAAGAACACATAGATCCCTTGATTACATTCATGTTGATCTTTGGGGGCCTGCAAGGAATCCTTCACACTCAGGTGCAAGGTATTTTCTATCCATCGTTGATGACTATTCCAGAAAACTATGGGTATTCATTCAGAAGACGAAGGATGAAACTTTTGAGAATTTCAAAAGTTGGAAGATTCTGGTCGAAACTCAAACTGGCAGAAAGGTTAAGAGGTTGAGAACCGACAATGGCCTTGAGTTCTGCAACAAAGCGTTCGACAGTTACTGTGTTGAGTCTGGGATTGCAAGGCATAAGACTGTAGCAGGTACTCCTCAACAAAATGGCTTAGCTGAGAGATTCAATCGAACAATCCTTGAAAGGGTTAGATGCATGTTGGTAAGTGCTGGATTGAAGAAGGTGTTTTGGGCTGAAGCTGTTTCGACAGCTGCATATTTGATAAATAGATGTCCTTCGACTGCATTAGATATGAAGACACCTGAAGAAATTTGGTCGGGAAATCCACCTAGTCTCGACAGACTGAGAGTATTTGGCTGTGTGGCCTATGCTCACATTAGGCAAGACAAGGTCGAACCTAGAGCTCTAAAGTGCATGTTCATGGGATACCCTGAAGGAGTCAAAGCTTATAGGCTATGGTGCCTAGAGCCAGGTCACAGGAGGTGTATCACCAGTCGAGATGTAGTTTTCAATGAAGCTGAGATGGCTTTCAAGAAAACTGATGTTGCTGACGAAGAGTTGGAACAGGGAGAGATTCCTGTTGAGGTGGAGCATGTTGATGCTGAAGTTCGTACCCTAGATGAAGTCGAAGACGAAACAGAAGATGTTGTCGAAGATGAGGAAACTGATAATGACTACCTGTTAGCAAGATACAGGCCGAGAAGAGTCATCAAGCCACCTCAGAGACTTGGGTATGCAGATCTTATAGCTTATGCCTTAATCTCTACAAGTGAGGTTCTCAACGAAGAACCTAGAGACTATAAGGAAGTTATGAGGAGTCGAAAGAAGACTGAATGGCTGAAAGCCATGGATGATGAGATGAAATCTCTTCATGACAACGACACATGGGAACTGATCAAGAAACCTGCTGGAGCCAGGTTAGTCAGTTGTAAATGGATTTTCAAAGTCAAGGAAGGAATCGAAAGAGTGGCGTCGAAAAGATACAAGGCAAGGTTGGTTGCTAGGGGGTTCACTCAGAAAGAAGGTGTCGATTTCAATGATGTGTTCTCGCCTGTTGTAAAGCATAGATCCATTCGAATATTGTTAGCCATGGTGGAACAGTTCGACCTTGAACTAGAACAGATGGATGTGAAGACTGTGTTCTTGTATGGTGATCTAGATGAAATAATCCTGATGAGGCAACCTAAAGGGTATGTCGAAAAGGGGAAGGAAGATTATGTGTGCAAGCTGAAGAGATCTTTATATGGTCTGAAATAATCTCCTCGACAGTGGAATAGGAGATTCGACAAGTTCATGGCACGCATAAGTTTCATCAGAAGTCAGTTCGACCACTGTGTTTACTTTAGATTTCGACCTGGTAATTCATTTGATATTTTGTTGCTTTATGTGGATGATATCCTAATAGCAAGCAACAATGTCGAAGAGGTAAGGAGGGTGAAGGCTGAACTCAGTAAGGAGTTCGAAATGAAGGATCTGAGAGCTGCGTCCAGGATTCTTGGGATTGACATCCGAAGAGATAGAAAGCAGTCAAAATTATGCTTATCTCAAGAGGCATACCTACGGAAGATTCTCGAAAAGTATGGTATGTCAAATTCAAAGCCTGTTGTAACTCCGACAAACCCTCAATTCAAGCTGAGTATAGATCAGTGCCCCAGTACGGATGTCGAAAGAACTTATATGAATATCATTCCATATGCTAATATAGTTGGTTCTTTGATGTATGATATGGTCTGTACTAGACCCGACATAGCATATGCAGTAAGTCTTGTAAGCAGGTACATGTCAAATCCTGGAAAGGCTCACTGGCAAGCATTGAAGTGGATTTTAAGGTACGTAAATGGGTCTCTGAATATAGTCCTAATTTATGGTAGAGCCTTGGGTGATGATAGTAAAACAGCAGTCGAAGGATATGTCGACTCTGACTATGCAGGATGTATGGAAACCAGAAAATCTATTTCTGGATATGTGTTCACTATGTTTGGGACAACAATCAGTTGGAAAGCAACACTTCAAAAGGTGGTTACTTTATCAACCACTGAAGCGGAATATATTGCTTTAACAGAAGCTGTGAAGGAAGCATTGTGGCTTGAAGGTTTTTCAAAGGAGCTGAAACTTTAAGGTCCAGTTATCACTGTTAAATGTGATAGTCAAAGTGCAATACACCTGTCGAAGAACTCAGCCTATCATGAGCGGACCAAGCACATTGATGTGAGGCTGCATTTCGTCAGAGGGGTAATCGAGCGTGGAGAAGTCCAAGTGCTGAAGGTTTCGACAGATCATAATGCTACTGATATGATCACCAAGACGTTACCAAGTTGCAAGTTTTTCCACTGTATGCAGTTGATAAAGTTGCATGAAGAAAGCTAGTCTGTTTCCTTGATGGTAGAGTTAGATCCAAGGTGGAGATTTGTGATATTTGGATCGAACTCTAGTTTTAAGCATGAGGTCGAAGTCTGTTCGTATGCTGCTGTCGAAGTGTTATACTGTCGAAATAATACATGTTGTAGTCGAAGGTTGTTCTAACATGTATTAGTTAATATTGCTAGGGTTGTTAGCATATTGAATTGGGCCTTGTGTTAAGGATCCAATTGTTTAAGTTAGCTTGTAATGGGTATTTTGTTAAAAGCCCATTAGTTTAGTGTGCTAGGTTTTATTATAAATAGCATGCTAGTCTCTCATTCTATAGTGTGATAAACCTAATAAGAGTGAGAGTGGTTATTTTGTTATTCTTGTATACTTGTAATCCTTGTTTTAAGGAGGAAGGAAAGAATAACAGTTTTATAACCAATCCTTGTTGTTTTTCTCTTGTTTTCTTTGTTAACCATAACCCTTGTGAGTTTCTTGATCATAAAGAAACCGTAAATACTTTGTTTCAAGGTATCCGATTCACAACATCATTCACCAAAATAACCATTATATATATATATATATATATATATATATATATATATATATATATATATATATATATATATATATATATATAACTCAATACAAACTATACAACACCAAATTCATGCACCAATTTTAAACCTTATACACCATTTCCATCACCTATACATCAACTTCCAAAACTATTCAATAATTTCTAAAACTATACAACACCTTCCATAAACCTAACACAAAAAAAAACAATAATATACCTCATATAATTCTCATTTCAACCATGTATTGACACCACTCCTCCTTTATTTCTTCCAATTTATCTTTCGTGTAGGTGGCACACTTGAATTCATCAAAGTACTACATAATATAACATAATATGCATGATTTAGTTAAAAGTAATTACTTAGATGAAATATCCGATAATAAGTCTTAAAATAAATCATAACTTATAAATCCATACCATGGTTGGAATCTCTATTTGGTCCAAATGAATAATCTCTTTCATGAATCTCAATACAAAATAACCACAATCTATACCATTACGCTGCCGAGGACACTACACATAGAAAAAAAGTATGCATATGTATCAGGATATATAGTTTAACTTGTGTTATCAAGTAGCATCACTATTATAATAACAAATGTGAAAATATACCTGCACTCTTATCCATGTAATGTTGTTTGCTTTGCTCTTTGGTACTCGAGCTTGTCGTTGTGATCGGAATATTTGTATGGCTCTATCATAATGTAAACGAATATTTAGAACAATCTCACATAAATAAATAAATACAAACATGAATATTTAAAACACTCGCATCACTTACGTATCAATCATCTTCTTCATCTCCGGGTATTTTGTTTGATCACCATCTAGCGAATCCAGATAATAGACTATTTCTTTTATCGGATTAATCGCAAGAAACAACCAGTGTCCGCTGTAAAATAAAACAAAAGTTTAGATGGAAATGTTATACACAACGTAAAAATGCGAAAGATAATAATAAAGGAAGTTAGAATGAAAATCTAACCCTTGGCCAGTATTATATGGTAAAAGATACAACTTCGATGTATCTTTGTTGGGCATAAATGCATCTACTAAGTGATCTCTGACCGAATTTGCAGTTCGATCGATTAGATTTGTGTTGACACAGCTGGGAGACATGAAAGAGAATCTTTCTGTCAATTGACGCGGGAGCATCAATTTTTCATACAAGAACCTGAAATAAAAACATAATCAACATTCGAATATTCATTGAAATGAGTAAATAAATTGATCAATTAATTAAATAAAATCGATGGATTACCTGATGTATGAATTCATAACACTGATGCCTAATTTAGAATGCTTAAATATCTGATCCAAGTCTTCTTTAGCAATTGTTCTGAATAGGCAAACCCAAAAATACCTTTTTCCATAGGTATTTCACGGATACCACCTTCCATCAAATCCGTTGTGCCTACAATTATTTCAAGGCACAACCGAAATCAAGGAATAGAAGCTTTTTTTGCCTTGGCTAATTATGGCTTCTTGTTCTTGCTCCCTTGTTGCACCTCTTGTGTAGGAATCTGAAAATCATATAAGTCATAAAGTATAAAATCATGAAGCTTTTGAATTCGGATCATAGAATCATCATTTTCAATGCATATATAACAATGTACCTCTTTTTTTGATGCAACTGATTCGGTTTGCCGTACAATCCCTGTCTCTTTTGATTTGGTTTTTGTATGAGTCTAACAATACCATGTAAATAAAATGTACGTAAAAGTAAGCATAACATAACTTATATGCAAGTAAAACATTTGAAAACTAAAAGGTTAATAATGGCTTTCAACATACCGAGTCATCTATGACAATGAGGATTGATGGCCATGCAACATACGACCATATTGCATCCCCCACCAATGCTGCATCTGAAACGTCGTCAGGTATAGGTAGTAATGCTTCCCGTTCTAAAGCAATATCAATCGAAACCTTCAAAAAACCAGCAGGGAGCGGTCTATGGTGAAGTACGTCTCCTGAAGTGTTATGCACTTTTCCCTTGCCAACCATGCGATATGTTGGTGCCGATAAATATAGCTGACAAGGTAAAATGCCCTAAACCAAAAAAATTAATATGAAATTGATGTTGTGCATATATGTCAATATAAAAAATTATGCTAATTTAATAAATATAATTACCTGTGAAATTGTTTGTTGAAAATTGATATTATCCTTGTCACTAGTATCTTTAAATTATGAACCGCGTCTTTCCGACATATATCTTTCTTTATCCTGTTGCAGTTCACGAACTTGAGCTCTCAATTCTTCCAACGTTTCTATCACCTCTCTATTGCTAGGATTTTTAGTCTTTGGGCGCTTATACAAGGCAGATGGAGTGACTCCAAATCCCTTACCCCTCACGCGACCAGAATACTCAGGAACATTTAATACTCGACTCAGTAAGCTTCTGCAATCCTGGTCTTCCGTGAGAGTTAAGGACTGAGATAGAGTCTCCTAAAATTCAATATTAGAGTTAAGCATAAATATTTTAGATAAACAAGAACTTTTTATTTAATTAAACAAATAATTTTATACTTACACATTGTTCAAAAACTTGTTGAACACCTTCAGTAACAACTCCATCCTTTCCCACACGGGCAGCCTTTCACAAAACATGCTCCGGAAGAGATGTTTCTTCACTTTTCTCCTCTTCAAGCTACACATTAAGTCAAGTATTAAGATGAATAATAACACAAAAATATCATAGCAATTATATATACTTACTATTTTTTGTTCCAAGCGTGCATATCCCAAACGCCCTTTCTTGTATGGATATGCGGGTTTTGAGGCTCTTTGACGATTTACGTCACTCACAACCTGCATAAACAATTTTAAGTCATATCAGAACACATATAATAACTACATGAATATACTACGATGTTCATGATAAATGAAATTAAGATTACGTGGAATTCTTGAGTTCTTCGTTTGGCGATAAAAGTGTCCCATTCTTCGGGTGCAATAAAGTTCGCATACTTCTTCGGACGTTCCACTTCAACAAAGTTTCCTTGGTCATCCTTAAGAAACTTGTTGGTTAAAAATGCTCGAAACCGTAAAAGTCTTTTTCCGGCTAATTGAAGACAATATTTTTGTCGGTCGTCACCAATGTTAAAAGATCTCTACAAAAAAATATACATAAAGTGTGTTAGTATAATTAATTTAAAGATATAATCGTCAAAAATAACAAATAACAACACATATAGTACCTGTATCTCACTCCATATTTTATCTTTGGCGAGTTTCAACTGTGGATTTCTCCAATTGTCACAAGTAATAGGAACTTGTGAACAGACAAGTGCACCAATGTAACTTGTCAACATTGCGCCATTAGGCTCAATCAGTTGACCCATTTCATTCCAATGAACGTCGTATTTTATTCCCTTGTCTCTAGCACGAATTATTCCTTTCATAATTGTTATTCCTCTTGAAATATCTCCTTCCGCATCATGAATTGATTCTTTTGCTTCATTCTTGGAAGTATCGTGCGAGTTGTCCTCATTAGTAGCCATTTGACATGTAATAAAGAAAAACACATATAAATCCATAATCCATATAAATGTATAATCTATAATCCATAATCCATAATCCATATAAATCTATAATCTATAATCTATAATCCATGAAATGACAAACACATGACAAACATATAAATCTATAATCCATATAAATCCATAATCCATTATCCATATAAACACATATAAATGACAAACAGATATAATCCATATAAATAGATATAAATGACAAACACATATAACTCCAGAATCCAGAATCCATATAAACACATATAAATCCATAATCCATATAAATCTATAATCCATAATCCATAATCCATGAAATGACAAACACATGACAAACATATAAATCTATAATCCATAATCCATAATCCATAATCCATAATCCATAATCATTCTCAAATATGAAAAATACATGACAGAATATATAATTTTACTATTACCTCTTTATTAACATCTCTTTCTTTTCCGGATAGGAAGATGATCTACTTGTCTCTTAACAACACAGATGGATGGATTGATCCAAATTCCCTCATTATGATCATTTCTAATATATGATTCACTCACTCCAACATTCTCATCTTGATCACTTATAATATACGATTCATTATCAATATCAATATCACCTTGATCTCCAACGTTATCATCAATTGCTTTGTTAAATAAAAGCACTATAGACCATTTCGTACTTGTCGGATCAGTAACATAGAACACTTGTCTAGCTTGAGAGGCTAAAATAAAAGGCTCATCTTTGTACCCCACCCTATTAAAATCCACTTGCAAAAATCCCGACTTATCCATTCGTATGCCACTATTATTTTCAACCCACTTGCAACCGAAGATATGAATCTGAAACTTCTCATAATCAAACACCCAAATGCGCTCGATAACCCCAAAATATGACATATTTGCATATTTGGGGTTTAAGTCCTTCACACTTGAAATGTCCATTGATTTAGCAACCAAGGTGACACCACTATTTTGCATTGTACTTTTATCATCTTGTTCTTTGGTATAAAATGTGTATCCATTAATTGCGTATGCACTATAAGAAAACACATGCAAACTTGGACCATATGCTAAACATCTCAACCTTTTTGATATTGAAGCGGGATCTACATAAAATTTTGAATAAATATGATCCTTAAACCATGGTATGAAACTTCGATTGTGCTCTCGTACTATCCAATTTTCATTTCTATACGGATTTAAACCTCGGAGAAAATCCTTGTGCATTTCAACATACGACTCAACCTCATTATCATTGTGCAGAACATACAAATGCACTTGCTCCCGTTCAGCCCTTGATACGGTCACAATTTTATTTCCAATTAACTTTTTTCCTTCTTTTTTTCAACAATGTGAGATTTGGGGAGTCCAATGGATTGAACATTGGACAAATATTCAGTACAAACCTCAATCAATTCTTCAACACTATATCGTTCAACAATACAACCCTTTGGTCGACTTTGATTTTTCACATACCCTTTTAATATTTTCATATACCGTTCAGCAGGTGATGCTCCGCAAGTGCACAGATTTATCGAAGTAATGTAAAAGATTGTCGAACCCACAGAGACCAATGTCAACTTACTGTACTCTATCGTTGCTTTGTAAAGCTAAGGCTATGATTAAAAAGGTACGAATGGAAATGTAAACGCTACTTACTAAAGGTTTGAAAATAATAATAAAACAAGACCGAAATATGATTTTCGCGCACCTAAGGGACTTGTTGAAAACATGTACTGATTATGACTATACTACCATTCCGTAGGAAATGCCAACTTAAAGACTCCGTCTCACACTCTCGCCCTATTGACAAAAGTCACGCCTAATGACCCCAAGATTTTGCTCTCGCTCGCCCGGTAATTAAAGGACGCATTTTGAAAACTAACAAAGCCTAAACGAAGCCTAAAGCGCTCTCGCTGTGTTTAGGATCGATGCTCGGTGTCTACTATCTGGTGCATACCTCAAACTCTCGCTCTATCGGATACACCTTAATGCATTTCTCACTCTCGCTCTCACAACAAAGTTACCTAAATTAAACTTAGACACTAAAACCAGAATATCAAACAATCATATTTTCATACCGATGGTTCCTACAGAGTCCCGTTGGAATGACGGTCCTCATACGACGGTCTCTAATTATAATTAACCGGACATAATTAAATCTGATCTTAACATGTTAAAGCATTCAAATTCTAGAACTATCAAGTTAAAACAAATTCGAATATAATCTATACTATAATGCAGTAAATAAAGAACCTGTAAAAAATGCGGTAAATGGAACTGAAGTCGAATACGAAAATGGCAGCAAGATTTGTATTGATACTTGAAGTGATACAGCAGTACAAGGAAATAGGAAATACAAAGTGCAGTAATTCCTCAGTGTGAGTAATTGCTGCTTTGAAACTGAAATATATGCCTAAGTTCTAAA
The DNA here is from genome assembly GCA_022829125.1 of Lathyrus tuberosus. NCBI lineage: Eukaryota > Viridiplantae > Streptophyta > Magnoliopsida > Fabales > Fabaceae > Lathyrus > Lathyrus tuberosus. The sequence goes on along the minus strand of JALAZF010000006.1, from coordinate 33,229,502 downwards.
ACGCGATTCGGCAGCGCTTCCGCGCAATTTTCGGATCCCCCCACTGGCCTCCAATAGGGCCTATATATAGAGAAAAATGGCTCCAAACATTTGGGAAAGAATTTGAATTCAAACTGCGAAAAACTGCCAAACCGCTGCAAGAAATCTGCTCCCGCGCATAATGGTGATCACCGTTTGCAAATGGCGAACGCCATTTGTTTGAAATGGGATTTCCCTCCTTTTTGGGACATGGCGAACGCCATATGGTTCCCCTTAGTGAATGGCGAACGCCATTCATCTAGAGGATGGCAGAAAGCTCCAGTTCTTCTCTTTTTCAACTCTTTTGCCAATGGTTCTTGTCCTTTTCTTCGATCAAGCTGATATTGGTCCTGAAAACACAAAGCAAAGGAAAACATAATAAATCAAAGCAAATAGTATGAAATACTCAATAAAATGGTACTAAAAGTGCACGTAATGAGTCAGAAAATAAGATACGAATTCGAGTTATCAAACTCCCCCACACTAAGACTTTTGCTTGTCCTCAAGCAAACTCCCAATGATATAAAAACAGTAAGTTCAACACTCGACTAATAGGCACGACAAAAACAATCAAAGCACAAGGTTGCTAGGCTAATGATACACGAATAGGTACTAAATAATGAAAACAAGGATACCATAACGACACGATTCTACAAAAGCGGACAAAGAGTTCCTTCCTATGCAATACCGGTTCAAATCATGACATTATAACTTGACCTACAAACTTCGTTCTTTTTCACCTCTCTTTCATTCGAGCACAATCACATTAAGCCCATTATCCCTCGTGTTTACATGGTAAGTGAACCTGTTAGTGTTTTATGATCTCTTATTCAACACAATTTTTTTTCTTTTTCTTTTTTCTCCCTTTTTTTTTTGCAACGAATTTCAAGAGACTGAGCCTTTGGGCTAAATGGTCGGGTGAGGACCACCTAGCTTAGTTAGAACAGTCTTTGATTCACAATATCTAAATAAAATCACATAATCAAAAACTCTGAGATCAACACATATTTGCATCAGTTCATTACTTAGTTCACACGCAAGGATGGTGCTGACTGCTGATATAAACTAATAAAGAGGCTACTTCTAAAGAACTAGGAACAAGGTCTCGACATAATGTGTATTTAAACCGATATCGCATACTTAGGAACTCTAGGGTGTAGGAACGGTACCAATATTAGCAAAACTTTCCCAAGCCCGTCCACATAGCCTAAAACAAAGATAAAACAACATATACTTAATATGTCATGCCATTGAGTCAAACGGGAAATTTTTGAAATTGGGGTCAAAATAAGGGAGTTTTCAAATAATGCGAAAATGTAAAGTAAAAATTGACTCAACTAGCGCATATGACTCAATAAAGCAACAGACTAGAAAGCGATAAATTGAAAGCGGTAAAGTTCCTCCCCCATGCTTGAATCAAACATTGTCCTCAATGTTTCGATAAAAGGTGGAAAAGGAAAGATAGAACCTGTGTGAATGCTACTGCATGCCAAATCCTCTCTGATCCTCTCTTGTTGTCCATGTCTTCGCTGGCCACTTCTACTTCGGCGGTGGGCGCTTTGAGATACCTTCATTTGTTGAATTTTCTCTTTTTTGAAACAACTCATAGTGTTGTCCGTTTCCGGAGGAAGTACCTGCAAAAAAGTGTTAGAAAAATACAGTGCGGTATCGGTGTCACCACCAGCAGAGACATTCGCAGGAGTGTCCGTGGGCACCTAGAAGAAGTTGAGACGAGACAAGTAACACATTTCTTTATTTCCTGCAAACACAGACAATAAAAGTAAAACATTAAATTAAAATCTCGTGGGTTGCCTCCCACGCAGCGCTTTGTTTAACGTCGATAGCTCGACGGCTAATAATCTTCGGTTTCCATGGCCACTTATCAAGCCATCTCGCATATCCCTCACCTTTTCTTTTCTTTATCCTGTGGGGCGGTTCATTCTTTTGAACTTGTGGTGGCGGTTCTAGATCTATCCTAAGTATCAACTTTTCAAGTTTGGGCTTAGTTATTTCATCCACCACCTCAAAGGATAACTTTACCCTCTTCACTCTAATGGTTTCCCTAGTTTCAAGGTCTTCTAAATTTCTCTTTTTAAGCAGGACCTCAGACAAAGGTGCATTGGAGTGGATATTTTCCAATACCTCCACATATGTTTTGGATTTGGAGTCTACCTTAACTTCTACAAACCTTTGTGTGAAAGGAATTGGTGGGATATAGGGAAGAGGACCAATGATAGGTGCTTCCTTCTCTACCTCTTCGACAACCTCCCTTTCGGATGGTGTCGGTGGATTTTTCTCAATTTCTATGCTTTTCTCACCATAACTCTCCTCAAATTCATTATCACTCTCCCTAGGATTTTCTATTTGTTCTTCACTACTGATAGTTACAACATCCACTTGTCTCTCAAGGAAGGGTCCTATAGGTGTCTGTGCTAACAGAGAGATTTGAGTCTCCAATGCCTCAGTGTGAGTCACGAGGGACTCGATCACAGTGTTCATATGCCTAAAGGTTTCATAAGTTTCGAGATGTTGTATTCTAAACTCTTCATTCTGGAGAGTTTGCGTCTCCACAAATCGTTCCATCATGTATTCAAGCCTAGAGTTAGTTGTTGTTTTAATGAAATCCTCAATTAATGTTTCGAGGTTGGAATTATGGGATTCTTGTGGTTCCTCAAAATATTGGCAAGGGTAATCATAGAGGGAATTTGGGTGAGAGTAAGTTATTGTCGCATTGAAATCCTCCATCAATAATTCAAGGTCAGGATTATAGGATTCTTGTGGTTCCTCAAAGTATTGGGAGTGGTAATTGTAAAGGAAATCTGGGTGATACATAGTTTTTTTTTCTTTTCAAATAAGAATGCCTTAGTCTATACGGTGCAACAAAGGAATAACAATATTGACCGTTGGTCCCCGGCAACGGCGCCAAAAAACTTGATGCTCCGCAAGTGCACGGATTTATCGAAGTAATATAAAAGATTGTCGAACCCACAGAGACCAATGTCAACTTACTGTACTCTATCGTTGCTTTGTAAAGCTAAGGCTATGATTAAAAAGGTACGAATGGAAATGTAAATGCTACTTACTAAAGGTTTGAAAATAATACTAAAACAAGACCGAAATATGATTTTCGTGCACCTAAGGGACTTGTTGAAAACAGGTACTGATTATGACTATACTACCATTCCGTAGGAAATGCCAACTTAAAGACTCTGTCTCACACTCTCGCGCTATTGACAAAAGTCACGCCTAATGACCCCAAGATTTTGCTCTCGCTCGCTCGGTAATTAAAAGACGCATTTTGAAAACTAACAAAGCCTAAACGAAGCCTAAAGCGCTTTCGCTGTGTTTAGGATCGATGCTCAGTGTCTACTATCCGGTGCGTACCTCAAACTCTCGCTCTATCGGACACACCTTAATGCATTTGTCACTCTCGTGACAAAACACTGTTAAGCAACCCCTCGCTCTCACAACAAAGTTACCTAAATTAAACTTAGACACTAAAACCAGAATATCAAACAATCATATTTTCATACCGATGGTTCCTACAGAGTCCCGTTGGAATGACGGTCCTCATACGACGGTCTCTAATTATAATTAACCGGACATAATTAAATCTGATCTTAACATGTTAAAGCATTCAAATTCTAGAACTATCAAGTTAAAACAAATTCGAATATAATCTATACTATAATGCAGTAAATAAAGAACCTGTAAAAAATGCAGTAAATGGAACTGAAGTCGAATACGAAAATGACAACAAGATTTGTATTGATACTTGAAGTGATACAACAGTACAAGGAAATAGGAAATACAAAGTGCAGCAATTCCTCAGTGTGAGTAATTGCTGCTTTGAAACTAAAATATATGCCTAAGTTCTAAAATGCGATTCGGCAGCGCTTCCGCGCAATTTCCGGATCCCCCCACTGGCCTCCAATAGGGCCTATATATAGAGAAAAATGCCTCCAAACATTTGGGAAAGAATTTGAATTCAAACTGCGAAAAACTGCCAAACCGCTGCAGGAAATCTGCTCCCGCGCATAATGGCGATCACCGTTTGCAAATGGCGAACGCCATTTGTTTGAAATGGGATTTCCCTCCTTTTTGGGACATGGCGAATGCCATATGGTTCCGCTTAGTGAATGGTGAACGCCATTCATCTAGAGGATGGCAGAAAGCTCCAGTTCTTCTCTTTTTCAACTCTTTTGCCAATGGTTCTTGTCCTTTTCTTCGATCAAGCTGATATTGGTCCTGAAAACACAAAGCAAAGGAAAACATAATAAATCAAAGCAAATAGTATGAAATACTCAATAAAATGGTACTAAAAGTGCGCGTAATGAGTCAGAAAATATGATACGAATTCGAGTTATCAGCAGGGTACATCCATCTCATATAAGCTAGTCCACACAATTGTGTCTCTTTCACAAGATGAACAACTAGATGTACCATTATGTCAAAAAATGAGGGAGGAAAAAACATTTCAAGCTCACACAATGTAATGACTATTTCTTTTTGCAATGTTGGTAAGATCGCAGGATCGATCACCTTACTACAAATTGACATGAAGAAGAAACACAATTTAGTTATTGTGCGTCTTACTTTTCCGGCAAAATAGAACGTATACCTATTGGTAAAAAATGTTCCATTATAACATGGAAATCATGTGTCTTCAAACTCTTTAACTTAAGGTCTTTCATAGACACAAGTCTTCTAATATCTGAAGAGTATCCTTCTGGAACTTTAACATCACTTAGAAACTTACACAATATCTTTTTCTCCTTTCTAGATAGAGTATAAGCAGCAGGTGGTAGATATGTTTGTTTTCCTTTCTTCATGGGTCCTAATTCATTTCTTATTCCCATTGCTACCAAGTCCTTTCTTGCTTTAAGGCCATCCTTCGACTTTCCTTGTATATTGAGTAAAGTACCAATTACACTTTCAAATACATTTTTTTCAAAATGCATAACATCAAGAAAATGTCTTACATACAACGACTTCCAATATGGAAATTCAAAAAAAATTGACCTCTTCTTCCACCCACGTTTGACAAGCGTATGTGCAAAAGGCTTTCCAAACTGAGTAGTCACATCCTTCACCTTTTCAAAAATTTGGTCACCTGTCAATGTAGGTGGAGCTCTACCTTGTTCTAGATTTCCATTGAATGCTTTTCTCCATTCACGGTAGTGATGATTAGAATTTAAAAATCTCCGATGACCGAGAAAGACATTCTTCTGACAAAATTCCAAACGCGCCTAATTTGTGTTTTCTTCACAAATAGGACACACACATTGACCTTTAATGCTATACCCTGATAGATTTCTGTATGCTGGAAAATCATTAATTGTGCCAAACAACAGCGCCCTCAAATTGAAACTTTCTTTTCTATATCCATCATAAACCTCCACACCGTTCTTCGACAAAATCTTTAAGTCTTCGATTAAAGGTGTCAAGTATACGTCTATGTCATTCCCTAGTTGTTTAGGCCCAGAGATTAACATAGATAACATCATGTACATACGCTTCATACATAGCCATGGAGGTAGGTTATAAATCATAATAATCACAGGCCATGTGGTATGTGAGATACTTTGAAGACCATGTGGGTTCATTCCATCAGTAGATAATGCCAAGCGAAGGTTTCTTGCTTCTTCTCCAAAATTAGGATAATCATTATCAATTTCCATCCACAGTGGTGAATCTGCCAGGTGCCAAAACTTTCCATCTATAATTCTTTCATCTGCATGCCAAGTCAAGTGTTTTGCATCGGTTTCACTACGAAACATGCGTCTAAATCTCGAAATTATAGGAAAATACCATAAGACTTTTGCTGGAGACAATTTTTTCTTATATCGAGAGACTCTGCATTTAGGGCACTCATTTAACGATGCATATTCATTGCGAAACAAAATGCAATCATTTGGACAAGCATGTATCTTATCATAGCTCATGCCAATAGAGCACAACATTTTTTTGGCCTCATAGGTTCGATTGGGAATAACATTATCCTCCGGAAGCATATCTTTCATAAGGGCTAATAACTCTGTGAAACTTTTATCCGACCATCCATTGCCCACCTTTAAGTTGTACAACTTTAATACCACAAATAATATTGTGAATTTAGTGCAACCTTTATACAACGGTTTCTCTGCATCGCTTACTGACCTCTCAAACATTTTGGGACAATCCTGAAGATCTTCTTCAAGTGCTTTTGTAATCTCTTCGACTCGATCACAATCGTGTGTATCTGTGCCATTGTCGTTTGAAGCATAGGTCGTATTATCCCCCGGTTCAACATTCTCGTTGCTCTCACCATGTAATATCCAACATGTATAACTTCGATCAATTCCATGCCTCATTAAATGCGATTCCAACTGAACTGCGTCAATCTGACGACCATAACAACAACCTAAGCAAGGACATGTGATTCGACTGGGGTATTTGGCGTGTTCAACTGCAAACTTGACGAATTCTGATACCCCAGTCTCATATTCTTTTGACAATCAATTAGAAGACATCCATTTTCAATCCATCGTTTTACAAAATAAGCTAAACAAACACAAAAGAACAACTAATTATAAGTACCTGTATAGACGTCAGCAACTTCTGGACTTAACCACAAAGTGTAAGATTCTTGAAAATGATCCGAATTTCACTCTTCTCGGGTAACCCCTATAGCAAATTCACTAAGTTAGTAACTGATGATGTATACCAAATATAACAAGACAAATTTAGTAGGTCGCAACAATTAACAAAGTAATCATCTTCAACCTCAACAAAGAATCATCAATTCGAGCATAAATCAACCTTAACAAAGAATCATCAATTAGCAGCATCTCAACAAGTTTAAAAACAATGAAAATAACCAACAGAGTTCCAATTATCTAACTAACAGCTTGCAACCAACCTTAACAGAATTTTTCACAAAATAATGTCTAACCAAATTGCCTAACTCTAATTCTAACTTTTACTAACCAAAATCCAAACTGTTAACCAATCACCAAATGATTAAACTCACTGCATTAATTCACTGCATGGTATAAATAACTTGGATGCTAACATACTAACCAAAGTCATTCTAACACTTAACAGACTCCTAACTATACTAATTTCAACCCTAACCTTTAACTCAAATTCTAATGAGCTTATTTATATACAGTTAACAGTAAACTATTAATAAGTTTAGAATCTTATTGCATTTTTTAATAAGTTTTGTTTAGGTACAACAACATACTACAACATAATAAGCAACTTAACAAATTTCTAATTGATTTGTTTCAACATCAACCTAAAACAAATGCTAAAACCGAAATGGAAATGAAAAATGAAATGGAAATGGAATGGAAAACAAGAAAAGGAAATGCAAAATACCTTCTCAAATGGCGGCGGCGGCGGAACAGTGACGGAGGAAAGGGACGCAAACAGTGACGAAGGATGATGGCCGGAACAGTGACAGAGGAAAGGGACGCAAACAGTGGCATTCAGTGACGGAGGAAAGGTACGGTCGTGAACGGTTGCCATGAATGAAGAGAGTATCGTGAGAGTGAAAATAGTACAAATGATAGGGTTAAACAGTGCAAATGATTTGTTACTGGTTTCATGCGTTTTAATTTTTACTAACTAAAGCACCTTTAGCAGCGCTTTTAGAAAGCGCTTTCGTAGGCTGGGCTTTAGCAGCGCTTTCTGGGAAAAGCGCTTTTTAAGGTGTGTATTGAATTGGGCCTTTAGCAGCGCTTTCATAAAGCGCTGCCTAAAGTATGGTATACCTTGGGCCTTTAGCAGCGCTTTCCAAAAGCGCTGTCTAAGGTACGGCTTATGTAGGACCTTTAGCAGCGCTTTCCTAAAAGCGTTTTCTTAAGGGTAGCCTTAGTTTGGCTTTTAGCAACGCATTTTGAAAGTGTTTTCTGAAGTCCACCTTTAGTAGCACTTTTTTAAGCATTTTTTTATAAAACGTATTGCAACGCTTTCTTTGAAAAGCGTTGTCTTTGTAGAACTACCAAAAATCATTTTTGGCGTAATGTGCCCAGTTCATTGAAAATGGTCAGCTCAGTGGGAGTGAGAAATCACATAAAGTGGATATTATGGAGACTCGTGGATAGTCTTTTTCTCCCAAAGAGTCTTCTCAGGTTGTTGTCCCTCTGGTTGTGGTACCTTCATACAACACACATAGACAACAAATTAATATTCAAAACCCACAAAATGAACATATAGTTGATGAATCAGTTGAAAATGTACAAGTCACAAATGAGCAAGAACAAGTGAACAAAGAAACACAAGAAATAATAATAAGAAGGCCTGAAAGGAAAAGAAGACCGTCTATTTTGAAAGATTATGTTTTTTATTCACTTGAACATGAATGTGACTTGAGCATTGACGATGATCCAGTCTCATTCACACAAGCCATGGAAAGTGACAATTATGAAAATTGGATCAATACTTTGAAAGAAGAGTTAAAATCAATGGATGACAATAATGTATGGGATCTAGTTGAGTTGCCTAAAGGATCAAAACGAGTTAGTTGTAAATGGGTCTTTAAGACCAAACGAGACTCGAAAGGAAATGTTGAAAGATATAAAGCTAGACTTGTTGTTAAAGGTTTCACACAAAAGGATGGTGTTGACTACAAAGAAACCTTTGATCCTGTTTCAAAGTAAGAATATTTGAGAATTGTTTTGGCTTTGGTGGCTCATTATGAATTAGAGCTTCACCAAATAGATGTGAAGATCACTTTTCTAAATGGTGACTTAAAGAAAGTTTAGTGTGTAAATTAAAGAAGTCAATATATGGACTAAAGCAAGCTTCCAGACAATGGTATCTTAAATTTAACAATGTTATTTTGTCATATCATTTTGTAGAGAACACCGTAGATCAATGTATCTATATGAAGGTAAGTGGGAGAAAATTCATAATTTTGGTCTTATATGTTGATGATATTTTACTTGCTGTCAATGATTTTGCTTTGTTACTTTATGTAAAAAAGTTTCTCTCCAATAAATTTGAAATGAAGGGAATGGGTGAGGCATTATATGTGATAGGAATAGAAATATTCTGTAATAGATCACAAGGACTATTGGGATTGTCTCAAAAAGGCTATATAAATAAAATATTAGAGATATTCATAATGGATAAATGCTCTTCTTGGATAGTTCCTATTCATAATGGGACAAGATTAGTCAAATGAAATGTTCCAAAATTAATTAGAACGAAAAGAAATGGAGTCTATTCCTTATGCATCAGTGTTTTGGGAGCTTAATGTATGCCCAAACATGTACTCGACCTAATATTAGTTTTGTTGTTGGTATGTTGGGTCGATATCATAATAATCCTGAAATGGATCACATGAAAAGCTGCAAAGAAGGTTCTTAGGTACTTACAAGGCACCAAAGATTATAGGCTCACATATAAAAGGTCAGATCACCTTGAAGTGATTGACTATTCAAATTTAAACTTTGTAGGATGTGTGGACTCAAGGAAATCCACATTTAAGAATGTTTTCTCCTTACTAAAGGAGAAATATTATGAAAAAGTTGAATTCGTGGCATGCTTTGAGGCCACAATTCAATTATTGTGGTTGCTGAATTTTACCTTGGGGCTTGATATTGTCGAAGTACACCTAGGCTGCTAAGAATTTATTGTGATAGTTCTGCATATGTATTCTCCTCTAAGAATGATAAGTATTTAAAGCGTGTTAAACACATGAAATTGAAGTACTAATTAGTGGAAGAAGAAATGCAGAAACAAAAAGCATCATTTGAACACATTGGTAAAGATTTAATGATAGTGGATCCGTTAACTAAAGGTTTACCGACCAAGAGATTTGTTGGCCATGTAGAAAAGATGGGAATTATGTTAAAGTCCTTGTTAACATTATAATATAATCAGTATGTATACATGTATAATTTAATGTTCGTATTGTATGACACTTGTGAATTCAATTAAGGATATGTTTCTACTTAGTTTGCTATCCATATTATGTTGTATACGTTATTGTTAATATGTGATGACAAAGGTGTCTTTGAAGCACATGAAAGACACATAATTGTATTCCTTAAATATTTGAATTGGATTGATTTGTGATACATATAAGGAATCAAGTTGATGAATAACTTGTAACCACCATGATCCGGTTATTTCAAATCATTGAAGATAATGACTTGGTGCTTCTAATGAATGGTGGACAATTATGGTATAAGATTGAAACATCAAGTTGTCACATGAGTCAAGTAGGATATTGTTGGATTAATTTATTAATCCATTAAATATGACTCATGCAAATTAAAGATTAACTTAAATAAAAGATACCTTAATGTGATGATTGTTTAGGTTGATGGATAACTAAGTCAATGGGGTTTTTATTTTGAATTTCAAAATAAAATTTAAATCCCTCTTCTCTCTCTTCATGGCTTTTGAGACATGAATATTGCGATGAGATGTGACTGTTGGAATAAGATGCCTAAAAATAGGCACCATTAGAAAAACAACAAAAACGACTCTCATTCTTTCTGGTTATATCACAAACAAAGAAATGAAATCATCTTAATCATCAAAGATACATAAGGAAGAAGGAAGAAAGAAGAAAGAAGAGAACAATTCGAATCAAGAACCAATAAATAGACAAGAATCGATGTCATGGATCCGAGTACGTTTTTAATGTTTTTCATAGAAATTAGAACACCGTGAAAATCATGATATCAAGATCCTAAATATGAAATTTTCTAACAGTTGGTTTTAGAGCGTTTGTTATCGATATTATGATTTTCCGATAATGATTATATCACATAAAAGTATTTTTAATTAATTAATATATTATAGATATGATGTTACACGAATTATCTTAACAACAAAATAATAATAATAAAATATTAAATAAAAAATTAAATTATAATATTAATATTAATCAATAAAATAGAATTACACAACGATTTGAGAGAACTTTAATGAGCCGCTCGATCGTAACGCTTATCGGTTCCACACCCCGCGCGTTTGCTTGCCTTCGAGGCCTCCCACGATTTCCCCGAGGTGTTTAGGGTCTCCTAGTATTCTCTTGAGCCAGAGGTGTTTGGTGCGAGGTTCTTGAGATATTACTGTTATCTAACAAATTATCGATCATAAATCCCTAGTAACTGGCGCTGCCGTAATCGAGTTTGATGTCCATGTTATCCTAGTTGTGTCATTTTGGTTAGGTTACGTGTGGGTAGCTATTAGGGATATATGATCAACAATTTGTTAGATAACACTAATATCCCAGGAACCTCGCACCAAACACTTCGGGCTCAGGAAAATACTAGGAGACCCCAAACACCATAGGAAAATCCTGGGAGCCTTTGAAGGCAAACAAATGCGTTGTGGTGTGGAACCGGTGGGCGTTAAGATCGAGCGAGTCATTAAAAGTCTCTCTAATCGTTGTGTAATTCTATTTTATGGATAGTATTAAAATTTAATTTTTTATTTAACATTTTTATAATTATTATTTTGTTGTTAAAATAATTAAAAAAAGTTAATCAAATACAACATAGGAGTCAAAAGGATGACATATGCTCCTAATGCTTTCATGCATGTGCCATTGTCATTGGAATGACACTAAACTATTGCCACATACAATGGCGCTTAAGATCAAATTAGAGTGCTTGTGCCACATGTCGCTCCCGAAAGATTCGCATCCAACGGTATAAACGCGAGAGTAGCGCAAAAAAACTAGAGTCGCCAGCAATGTGTATTTATCCCGAGAGAGGGAAAGGAAACACTGCATAAACCTGAAGAGAAAGGGGGGAAAGACATGGTCATTGCAACCATAGTCCGGGTTCGGGAGTCGGTTATGCGAGGGGAAGGTGTTAGCACCCCACGCATCCATCATACTCGATGGGATCCACGCTTGTTATCTAAACGGAGGGTGAGTTATCCTACTATCTATGGCTGAACAAAAGAAAACAGGGATGGGGGTGACTAAGACAGACTCGGTAGGACATATTCGATGCCCTAGGCCTACGTACTCCCTCAGTGCAATGGGAAAATCAGAGTCAACGTAGTTCGGACGAGAACTGTGGGGGAAGGTTGCTCGCCAAGACAATCGCTGTCTTGTGCCTACATATCCTCAATCGGACGAGAGAGAGGAATCAGAGCTAATGTAGTTCGTGGGTACGACCACGAATGGGTAAGTGTTTTTTACGTAAGCGACGAGCTCTTTTCTGAAAATGAAGTTTGAAACCCAACAATCCCGAAGGACAAAAAGATTTGAATTTGTTTTAGTGTTTTTTAGACAGAAGTGTCTTTTAAGTTAGTTTATAACTTGCATTGCACCAAAGTCTAGGTCATAGGGACGAATACTTAACGAATTGTCCCAAGACAGGACGTCTGCTAAACACTCTAGAAAGATGAGAGGAAGCCCCTCATTTCTCATTCCCCACGCTTAAGGCTCATGCGCAATACACTTTATCTTTATTAAGTATTTTCAAGAAGTTTTGAGATGAGAAGAGAGAAGACCCAAAGGAAACTCTAAAGGGAAACTAAGAGTCCTAATGTTATCATGCATGGGTAACCTATGGTTAGTGAGGCTTAGGAGAGACGACTACCTAAAACATAATGCTAATCCTACTCCAAGCTTAATCAAAAATTAAGTTGGACTAGGTAGCTTTAAAGGGAGAGAATCCAAGACTTAAACAAGTCTTGAGATTCATGGGAGAAAGAGAGTGAAAGAGAAGGACGAGATAAGAAACAAGATAGGGCAACAAGCACATCATATCAAGTATTTCCAACTCACACCAACAAATAAGTCTCAAAGGTCATGCAAAACATCTCAAGTAAGCATGCAAAGGTAATCATGAAAGAATGCAAGCATACTTGTATGAAATGCACAATTAAGCACCAATGAACTTCATATCAAGATGAAATGAGAAAAATAAGATGAAGATGAAAGCATGTCAGAACCAATATCATACCATCATCAATCAATTCTCATGTACAAAAGAAGATCAAAACATGAAACATTATGAACCAAAGAAAGTCCACAAAAGGAACTCAAAGTACAAACATTTAAAGCATACTCAAACATGATGCAAAAATTGCAAAATTTGGTCACAAAGGACCTCAACCAGGGGTAACCATCATAGCAAATACCCATGCAAAGAATCACAAAGAAACTCAATCAATTAGGCATGACAAAACAATTAGGGTTAAGAGATATCAAGAGATGATCATGCATAATTCACTTAAGCAGAAATAATCAAAACATATATCAAATGACATTCAAAAATTGTGAAATTAAAACCCAAGTGACCTAAGTCAGAATTCAACAACATGCCAAAAGATCACACAAAAATTCACAAATTAAGTACCTCAAACAATGCTTCAAAGTTGCATAAGAACAAGGAAGAACAATGCACAAGTAGAGGGACTAAAATGCAATATGAAAAGAGTTTAAAAATATGAGAAAAATATTTTTAGGAACCTCAACATGTCCTCTAAAATATCCAGAAGAATAAGATGCAAATAATACACCAATGATGAGAACAAAAATCAACAAGATCAAGTGTGCACAAGTGGATAAATTCACAAAGAAAATTAATCAAACAATTAATTCAGATGCACAAAATAAAAAAAATGGAAAAAATAAAATTTGCCAAAATTTTATAAAATCCTAAAGATGATCCATGATTTTTTTCATAATTTTTAAATACATAAAACTAATTTTAAAAAAATAATAAAATGCAAAACAATGCAAAGAAAATAAAAAAGAATAAAAGGAACCTAGGGGGTGCAACAAGCAGAGAATACATGTTGGAAAATATAATGGGCTCAAGGAGGGGGTGGGAAAAGCAAGCCCAGTCCACTCAAACAGTCAGTGCATTCCAAACAAAAAACAAAGATCCAGTCAACATGATTGACTCACACACGCCATCAGATCAATCCAACAATCCACAATCAGTTAACCAATATCAAAGGTAATCAAGATGAAAGGTTCAGATCAAGAGTTCATGGTAGCAACAATACACGCGCGCATATCCAATCATCAGACATTAAAACACAACACATGAATAGCACATGGAATCTTTAATGCGTTGGCACAATCAAAACCATCAGATCAAACCAACGTACCAAATCAAGTCAACAAATCAAAAAAATATGCAAGATGTGTGGCCAAATCTGTGTGTGCATGATAGGAAGCATGGAATGAAAACACACAATCCATAAAATAAATGATAATTTTAAAAGACGTGACCACGCGTGAACCGTCAGATCTGGACCACCAACGGTCCAGATTTCATCTCCTTCCTCTGAACCTCGGGCGATTTGAAACATAACCAGACGCCGGAGCCCTAGCTCCGGTCGTCTTCTCCGGCGACCTGCACTTCAAAAATTCCCAGAAATTGCAAACAAGTACACCATTCCACTCAGAATTTCACAAGGATCATGAATATGCAATTATTTTCAACAGATCATTAACACACAAGGCAAATCGAAGAGATAAAGTTTAGATCTAAAAACTTCAGATCTATAATACAACCATGATACACGTCCAAAATCAAATCTAAAGATATCAGCATGATCAACAACTCATGAGGAACACAATGCACACCATAAAATCAAGTTACATGATGATGAATTTCACACTAACCTGAGAATTGCAGAGCTTAAAATACACCAAGAAAACCCTCTGGAAGCTGCAGATCTACTCCTTAGAACCTCTAATTGCAAAATAAATGTAATTTGAGCTTGGAATCGTGCTAGATCTTGAGGTTTGAACTTGAACCTTCCAAAACTGAATCTGATGTAAAACTCACTCTCAGCTTCAATCAACGGTTGATTCTTGCTCTATTTACTTCACTGATCAAGAATGTGAAATAAAATCACAAAGAAACTCCAAGGGGAGTGAGTTTCGAAGAGAGAAAGAGTGAGAGCAAAAATTGGAATTCTGAGCAAATGAGAGTGCATGAGAGTGAAATAAATGTGTGATCCTCTTTATATAGACTTGGTTAGAGCTCTGAGCATGATTAGGGTTTGATTAATCACTTGATTAAGGCTATCCAAGGTAATTTGCAAAAATAAAAGTTGTGATGCACACACTAATCCACACGTGCCATGGTCATGAAATAAGTGTGATTCACTCATATTTCTTCTGCTGATCACAAATGAATTGAAATTGGGCCTTGTAGTGACTTGATTCATGAGATTTGATCCATCTTGCAAATTTGCATTTTGTGAAATAAGTGAGAAACATGGCACGTATCCTCTTGGTTCAAGGGTAAAAAATGATCCTCATGAAGTGTACTTGAATATGGAAATGTGACTTGAATCATTAGAAACCATTACAAGCCATTTTGAACCAAAATGCCAAAGGTGGAAAAAATGGAACCATGTGAAAACCTTAAAAAACACCTTGCCTTCTTTTGGTCATAACTTGAGAACCACAAATGATATGGAGACAATCTAGTACTTTTTGGAAATGGGAGAGAGAGATCTTCAACTTTCATGTTTGAGGAAAATCCATTTGAAGCTTCCTTGATGATGAAAAGTCAAGTTGAAGATGGTTTGAAAAGTTGCCAAAAATGGAAATCTCACATTATAGGTCATTTTCCAAAAATAGTAACTTTTGCACAAACTCTTGATTCTTGATGAATGATGCCATCCATGCTAATCCTTGACCAAATAAAGGTACATGGACTTGGGAAACATGATTTGAACCTTTGAAAACCCATGGTTGACTTTCCTTTTGAACTGTTGACTTTTGCTTACTTCACAAGTAGCTAATCCTCTGAACATCTTCCACAAAGAACCAATAGCCAAGATTCTATCCATGGAAACTTGTGAGCATATGGAACCCATGAGCATGCTTGAATCCACAAAGTTTTCTCAAGAAGTCCTTTGGGTCAAAAACCCTAATCTGGTCCCTCTGGTTAGGAGGGAAAGATTCACTTGAAATCCTTTGCCATCCTTGATCTTATGAAGATATGATGAACCCTACAAACCACCTTGAGGCTTGATACTCCTATGAGATGAACCAAGTACCTTGATCCCATGCTAAGAACCAATGCCATGCATAAATGCTAATGCAAGAAAAGCAAAGAAACACAAGCCAGTTAGCCAAAAACAAGAAGGCAAATTTTGGGGTGTTACAGCTGCCCCTATTCAATCAACTTGGTCCTGAAGGTATGATAGCAACGGCTGTCATGCGTTCAAAGGATTCACAGAGATTGAATACCAAAAGAAACCTGAAATTTGTAATCCTCAAATGAGGGACGACTCCGCTGGGGAACAAGCAATAAATGCTGCACTGTCACAACACGGACGAGTGATAACCATGCTGGGGATAAACACGAACGGGTGTCGAGGAATCAAAGATATCAGATACGGACGGGTATCGAAAAGATGCACGGATGGGTGTAAAAGGGTTTAATACGGACGGGTATCGAAAATATACACGGACGGGTGTAAAGAGGTTCAATACGGACGGGTATCGAAAGGGTACACGGACGGGTGTAAAAAGGGTTTCAATACGGACGGGTATCGAAAAGGTACACGGACGGGTGTAAAAGGGTTTCAATACGGAAGGGTATTGAAAAGGTACACGGACGGGTGTAAAAGGGTTTCAATATGGGCGGGCATCGAAAAGGTACACAGACGGGTGTAAAAGGGTTTCAATACGGACGGGTATCGAAAAGGTACACGGACGGGTGTAAAAGGGGTTCAATACGGACGGGCATCAAAAAGGCACACGGACGGGTGTAAAAAGGTTTCAATATGGACGGGTATCGGAAAGGTACACGGACGGGTGTAAAAAGGTTTCAATACGGACGAGTATCGAAAAGGTACACGGACGGGTGTAAAAAGATTCAATACGGAAGAGTATTGAAACAATGGCACAAGGCGACCTCACTGGGGATTAATCTCGCTGGGGAATGGAAGGTAACATGGACGAGTGTCTAGAAAAATAGTATTGAGTAAAAGACATGAAAACACGGACGAGTGCCGAAGGAAACACGGACGAGTTTCGTCAACAGGTCAATACGGACGGGTATTAAAACAAAAAGGTTCAAACACGGACGGGCGCCGAAGGAAACACGGACGAGTGTCTGACGGTAAGAACCTTGAGGGGATAAACCAAAGGACCACCTGTGTAGTAAAGTCGAATGATATCCTCCTGAAATCCGGTTTTTCCTGACAAAGGAAAACTCAAACCTGGCTTATGCTTCAGATGCATATGTTTGAATTTTGCCGTAATGCTCCACACGAAGTGGAAATGCTACGCATTTGGGAGGATGCCATGCAAAAAATGCTTATGCAATGCAAAAGGTCGTCCCAGCGAAATAAACGCTGAGAACAGAAGCGGCTCCACCAAGGACAACAAACTACATTATCATCAAACCGAAGAAAATGTGTTGAGGAAAACTTCACCCTACTGGGGAAGATCACAATCACCAATTCTGCTGGAGATGGATGAAACTCCGCGAGAATACCCACTCTGCTGGGGAGGAACTGAAAACTGAAGATGGAAACCCCTTTGTCGGGGATCACCAAATACTTCAGGACTTGGATTTGACGCCTGCCAAAAACGATTGGACTTTAGACCTGCTGGGGATACCAATCACCACAAGACTCTGCTTGGGGATATGAGCACCTTTATCCTGCTGAAGAGTACTAATCATCATCGGCACATCTGCTTGGAAAATAGTAGTTATTAACATCCACTATGCTAGGGGATAAACAAATGTTTCCTGACTAGCTGAGGAAAAAAACGACTGCCCCATATTCTGTGGGGAAACACCATTTTTGATCAAAGAAGATGCTTCATCAATCTCTTGCTGGAGAGGCTGTACAAATAACAACTTCTGGCTACCTGCTGAGGAAAGATGAGCCAAATCGTAACTCTGGCTGGGGGTAAACCTCTTATATCCTGCTGAGGGGGAAGATCCTCAACGACTCTGCTTGGGGAAATACTTCTTTATACCCTGTTGAGGAAGACGATCCTCAATACTCTGACTGGGGAGAGTAATAAACTGCTGAGGACGGTCAGACTTCAAAGTTGGGGAGAGCTCTACTGGGGAGGTACACCTGTCATCCTGCAAAACCAACAAAAAGGTCTATGTGCAAAAATGATTACTTTGATTATCATCATAGTGACTGACGCCTAAGCAATTGCCACTGTTTTCCAACTTGTTTCACAGAGCTCAAAATTTTAGCATGTAATGTTTATAAAAAATATCGGACATTTTCACAAACAAAACAGGTAAAACAATAAACAAAAGCTCTTTGACTGAAATGCAAACTTTATTGAATGATCAGCCTGTAAATAGGCACTTACATTTGGAAGCAATTCCTAAAAAGAGGTAATTGCGCAAAAAGTAAAAGAAAATACACATGTCGGCAATGTGGGGAACAGACATCCACCATGACTCGACTCAGCTATAACCCATATGACTTGTTTATCTGCAGATACTTTGGCCTTTGAAGAGGACTGACTGGACTGATTCCTTTCCTTAGAATTTTCCAAGTGTGAATAGTGATCACAGATCAAACGCGGATCGTAGTCTTTGCTTTTAAATCCCTAATTTTTGCCTGGATCGCCCTTTTCGGGTTTTCAATCCACCGGGATACCCATTTTTGCCAAAGTCGCCTTTTCAGGTTTTCAACCTTGCGGGTTTATTTCTTTTTTCCTTTTTTATCCCTAATTTTTGCCCGAACCTTTTCTTTTTATGGTTCGCCAGGATGCCCCTTTTTTGCCTGAACCTTCTTTTTATGTCTAGCGGGTCTTTTTTATGCAAAGTATTTTTTGACTACATCCGCGTTCACAGGGGACGTAAAATCTTCGCCATCCATAGTTGAGAGTAATAAGGCTCCGGCAGAGAAAACCTATCTTACTACATATGGCCCTTCGTAATTCGGAGTCCACTTGCCCCTGTGGTCTGTTTGAGGAGGAGTGATCCTTTTCAGGACTAATTCACCAGCCTGAAAACACCGAGGACGCACTTTCTGATCAAATGCTTTTTTCATCCCGCTCTGATACAACCGACCATGCGCAATGGCTTTCAATCTTTTCTCTTTAATGAGGTTCGGTTCATTCAGCCGGGAACACACCCACTCAGCTTCATCAAGCTTCACGTCTGTCAGAATTCTCAAAGAAGGAATCTCAACTTCTAATGGCAGAATCGCTTCCATACTATACACCAGTGAGAAAGGGGTTGCCCCAGTTGATGTGCGTACTGAAGTACGATATCCGTGCAACGCGTAAGGCAACATCTCATGCCAGTCCTTGTATGTCACTACCATTTTCTGCACAATCTTCTTTATGTTCTTATTAGCCGCTTCAACAGCCCCATTCATCTTCGGGTGATAGGGAGAAGAATTGTGATGTTCAATCTTAAAGCTCTGGCATAGCTCCTTCATCATCTTATTGTTCAAATTTGAACCATTGTCAGTAATGATCCTCTCCGGGACTCCATACCGATAGATGATGTCCTTCTTAATAAACCGGGCTACCACTTGTCTTGTGACGTTGGCATACGATGCTGCTTCCACCCACTTTGTGAAATAATCAATAGCCACCAGGATAACACGATGTCCATTCGAAGCAGTCGGCTCGATCTTCCCAATCATGTCAATGCCCCACATGGCAAAAGGCCAAGGTGACGATCAAACATTCAGAGGAGTAGGCGGTACGTGCACCTTATCAGCATAAATCTGGCATTTATGACATTTTTTGGCGTATTTAAAATAATCAGACTCCATAGTCATCCAATAATACCCCGCTCTTAACAATTTTCTTGCCATAGCATGCCCATTGGCATGAGTACCAAAGGAAACTTCGTGAACTTCCTCCATTAACAGGCTTGCCTCGTGTTCATCAACACAACGTAGTAAAACCATGTCAAAGTTTCTCTTGTATAACACATCATCTTTGTTCAAAAAGAAGTTTCCTGATAACCTCCTCAATGTCTTTTTATCCTTGGAAGATGCCCCAGCTGGGTATTCCTGACTCTTCAAAAAGACTTTGATGTCATGGTACCAAGGCTTGCTATCTGATACACCTTCAACCGCAAATACAAAAGCAGGCCTGTCCAAGCGCATGATTCTGATTGAAGGAGTTTCATTCCAACGATTCACTTGATACATTGATGACAACGTTGCCAACGCATCAGCCATCTGATTTTCTATCTGGGGAATATGATGGAAGTTCACTCTGTCAAAGAAAGGTAACAACCTTCTGGCATAATTGTTATACGGAACAAGATTCGCTTGACGAGTCTCCCATTCACCTGTAATCTGATTAACCACCAACGCAGAATCACCATAAACATCGAGGTTCTTGATTCTCAAATCAATCGCTTCTTCTAACCCCATGATGCATGCTTCATACTCTGCCTCGTTGTTGGTGCATACGAACACTAATCGGGTAGTGAAGGGTATATGAGACCCCTTTGGAGTCATAATGATTGCCCCGATTCCGTTACCATATGAATTAACAACTCCATCAAAAACCAACTTCCACTGAGATCCAATCTTAGGTCCTTCATCAGGCAAAGGCTCTTCACAATCCTTCATCTTTAGGTACATGATATGCTCATCCGGAAATTCAAACTTCATCGATTGATAATCCTCAATTGGCTGTTCGGCAAGATATTCTGACAAAACACTTCCCTTAATGGCCTTTTGGGAAACATACTGAATATCGTATTCCGTCAGAACCATCTGCCAAAGGGCTATTCTCCCAGAAAGTGCTTGCTTCTCAAACACATACTTGATCGGATCCATCTTCGAAATCAAGAGGGTTGTGTGGTTTAACATATACTGCCTCAAATGCTTAGCGGTCCAAGCGAGTGCACAACATGTTTTCTCCAGCATCGAGTACCTCGACTCGCAATCAGTAAACTTTTTACTCAAGTAGTAGATGACATGCTCTTTTCTACCTGACTCGTCGTGTTGACTGAGCACACAACCCATTGAATTCTTAAGAACCGTGAGATACATAATCAAAGGTCGTCCTGGCACTGGTGGCATAAGGACCAGAGGTTCCTGCAAGTATTCTTTTATCCTTTCAAACGCCTTTTGACAATTTTCATTCCACCTGACCGCTTGATCTTTTCTTAGCAACTTGAAGATTGGTTCACACGTGGCTGTGAGATGCGAGATGAACCTAGCAATGTAATTCAATCTCCCCAAGAAACCACGAACCTCTTTTTCTGTTTTCGGTACAGGCATTTCTTGTATGGCTTTTACCTTCGCAGGATCAACCTCGATACCTTTTTCACTAACAATAAACCCCAGCAATTTTCCTGATCTCACCCCGAAGGTGCATTTGTTTGGATTCAACCTCAGTCTGAATTTCCTCAATCTTTCAAATAGCTTCTGAAGATTCACCAGATGTTCTTCCTCCGTCTGTGACTTCGCAATCATGTCATCAACATAGACCTCAATCTCTTTGTGAATCATATCATGAAAGAGAGTCACCATCGCCCGCTGATAGGTTACCCCTGCATTCTTCAATCCAAAGGGCATCACTTTGTAGCAGAATGGTCCCCACGGTGTTATGAATGTTGTTTTCTCCATGTCCTCTAGGGCCATCTTGATTTGGTTAAACCGAGAGAAGCCATCCATGAAGGAAAACACCGAATACTGAGCGGTATTGTCAACTAACACGTCAATGTGAGGGAGCGGGAAATCGTCCTTTGGGCTTGCTCTATTCAAATCCCTGTAACCAACACACATCCTGACCTTCCCATCCTTCTTAGGTATAGGCACGATGTTAGCAACCCATGGAGGATAATTTGTTACGGCAAGAAAACCGGCATCTAGCTATTTCTGAACCTCTTCCTTGATTTTGACAGACATCTCTGGTTTAGTTCTTCTCAACTTTTGTTTGACTGGAGCACAACCTTCTTTAAGTGGTAGCCGGTGTACTATAATATCAGTATCGAGCCTAGGCATGTCTTGGTAAGACCAGGCGAAGATGTCCACATACTCACGAAGCATTTCAATCAATCTTCCCTTGACACTGTCTTCCAACGCAGCACCTATCCTTACTTCTTTTCTGGCGTCCTCGGTTCCCAGATTCACAATCTCAATTTTCTCCTGATGAGGTAGGATGACCCTCTCCTCTTGCTTCAACAATCTGGCCAACTCTTCGGGCAGTTCACAATCTTCGTCAGTCTCTTCTTCAGCCTGATAGATTGGATTGTCAAAGTCATACCGAGCTATAGCTGAGTCATGATCGGTGTCATCTGAATAAAGAGACCTGCATGATTGATGAGGTATGTCTTATTATGTATGCAACAAAAGAAACACATTGCCATTTTGATGTGGGTTTTTAATGAAAAAAATAAAAAACAGAAAGACAGAGATCAAAATATTTGAGTGTGAAAAGTCCTTTATTGATGATAAAGCAAAACATGCAACAGTTAAAAGCCCTACAAATAAAATCACTACGTCTTGGGCAGAACGTAGGATTAACATAGCAGGAAAACAAGCAATTACTCGAAGCTAGTCACTTGAATGACTTTTTCAGAAGACCAGTTGCACAGACTTTCTCCCGGGACGCAAGGTCAGATCCAGCTATCCATGTCACAATCACTGTCCCCTTCTTCCTCAATGGCATTAACTCTGTAGAAGAAAACACCAGCGCTGGTGAAACGGACTGGGCCATAGAATTTGGGAGGATTCCTGGCTCTCCTGGGTGGCTTGTATCCCAATCCATAGGTATCCCTCTTCTCCTGAACTTCAACCACTTGGCCCCACCTCTGTGAGGTACCAGCCTCAACCACAGCTTTGGCGTCTTTAAAAGAAGACATAGAAATCTCAGGCTGATCTGCCCCTGCAGGCTGCTCTATGGTCTCAGACTGATCCTCAAACTGAATAACCTCTTCAGAAACCTTCACCTTCTCAAATCCCTGACACAAAGTCTCATGGATTTCACCATCCACTTCCACGTATTTGAAGGTTGACAGCTGACTAATCATGATGTCTTCTTCTCCGCACACTGTCACCACGTGACCATCAACCATGTATTTCCGCTTTTGATGCAAAGTGGAGGTTACAGCGCTTGCACCATGGATCCAAGGACGGCCCAACAGACAGCTGTATGCTGGCTGAATATCCATTATATAAAATGTTGCATCAAAGATTTCCGGCCCAACCTTGATCGGAAGCACAATCTCACCAAAGACAGATCTCTTCGAGCCATCAAAAGCTCGTACCACCAAGTCGCTTGGTGTACAAATAAGTCCCCTGGTATCTAACTTCATTAATACTTTCTTTGGCAATACATTCAACGATGATCCAGTATCAACCAATACATGTGACATCAGTGAACCACGGCACTCAATCGAAATATGCAGGGCATTGTTATGATTCCTCCCAGCGGGAGTCAAATCAAGATCTGTGAAACCCAAGCCATTACCCGCATTCACGTGCGCCACAACCCCTTCCAGCTGGTTAACAGAAATCTCTTGAGAAACATATGCCGCATTCAAAACTTTCAGAAGAGCATTCCTATGGGCTTCAGAACACAACAGCAACGACATAATGGAAATCTTCGACGGGGTCTGATGTAACTGGTCCACAATTTTGTAATCACTTTTCCGGATGAGTCTCGTAAACTCCTCAACATTTTCAGAAAAAGCATCACCAGCCGGCTTTACCGTAGAATCCACAATCCCTGGAGTCTGAACAGAAGCATCCATTACCTGCTTTCCTTTATCTTGCATAGAAGTACTGGGTTGATCAATAACAGGAGTAAGCACTCTACCACTTCTCGTTATAGCATCAGCTTCAACCTTAACCTCTGGATTAGAACTCACTGGTGAAGTAACCATTAATCCCTGCTTTTGTCCATTGACAAACACCTCTGCACCATAATTCCAGGGAATAGCCTTAGTACTTTCATACGGAATGGGTCCAGCCCTTGTAATGACGACTGGAGGTGGCCTTGCCGGACCTGAAATAGTAATTGTTTTGAACAGAATGGTGATAGTAGCAACCTTCTCACTAACAACCTCTTCTTACTGATTACCTCTATCAAACTATAAGCAACCCCCATTAATCATATTCTGGATACCCATCTTCAACGAATCACAACCATTATCCTTCGTCAAGCAATCTGAACAGTTCTCATCATAACCCGGATAGACGCCACCCTTCAACAACCTGTTTTTAACCACAGCCAGCGGAGTCTTCAGGTCCTCAACATCCATGATCAAATTCAAAGCTTCACATTCCTCAATTATCGCATTCACCCTCGGCCCATTGTGATCAGGCATCGGGTTTCGAACAACATTGGGCCTATCATTCGAGAAATTGATAGCCTTGGAGTCTACAAGGTCTTGCACCTTGTGATGAAACGCCCTACACTTCTCCACAGTGTGCCCCGGAGCACCAGAGTGAAAATTGCAGTGTGCGTTAGCATCGTAGCCTCGTGGGAGTTCCCCTGTTGGTGGAGCCAGGGTACGGAGCTCAACTAGACGCAACTGCAGCAAATGTTGCAACAACTGTGCATACGACATTGGTGGTTGCTCAAAATGCCTCTCTGCATTTCTCTGTCTATTCTGATACTGGCCCTGCTACCTGTTCTGATTAACATTATTCCTTTGTTGTTGTGGTAGAGGTAACGTTGCTGGGATAGTTACCGATGCTACTTGTTGATTATTGCTTACGCGCTGTTTCCCTTTTCCCTTGTAAGATGATATAGCATTGGCCTCTTCTTTCTTCTTATAACCATCAAATGGCTTCTTTACATGCCCGAAGGACGATCCGTCACCACTAGAAACTTTTCCAGCCTTAATTCTGACCTCTACCTTCTGTCCGATCGCAATCACATCTACAAACTTGCCTAGTGAACAAGGCAAAAGCTTCTCATAATAGTGCTTAGGCAGTGTGTCCATAAACATATCCAACATCTCCTTTTCCAGCATTGGTGGCTGTACCCTAGCCGCCAATTCACGCCACCTTTGCGCGTATTCTTTGAAACTTTCATCATTTTTCTGGGACATGCTCAACAGCTGAGTTCTGTTGGGAGCCATGTCTGTGTTGTACTGGTAATGCTTGATAAAAGCTGTAGCTAGCTCTCTCCAAGTACGAACATCTCTACTTTCCAGCGCCATATACCATTCCAAAGACGCGCCGGACAGGCTGTCTTGGAAAAAGTGCATCATTAACTTTTCGTCTTTGGCATGGGCAGCCATCTTCCTGGTATACTCCTTTACATGAGTTCTCAGGCAGGTAGAACCATTATACTTCTCCAGTGTTGGAATCTTAATCTTGTGTGGAATGACAATATCAGGGACCAACCCTAGGTCGTCCAAATCTATTCCCAGATCATCCTGCTTCAGAACCCTTTTCAATTGCGCCTCGATTAAACGGATCCTCTCATCACTGACCACAGGAAGGCCAGCGTCCAAGCTTCTGACTGAAAAAACATCATCTTGTTGATCATCAAAACGATGGCCATCGATAGCTCGAACAGTGCTTCCTTCTCCAACCACTGAAGGAATCCCACCCTGTCCACTAGCACCAGGGATAGGAATGTTGATACCAGCACCACCTCCGTCAGGAGGAACAACACGATTAAGAAGACCACCGTGTAAGATACCATTTTCATCAACCTGCACCACCAAAGGCTGAACTAGAGTTCTGAATTCATTCTGTCTCTGCACCACACCTTGCATCATCTCCATGAATTGATCGATGCGAGCTTGCATAGCTGCCATGTCTGCCTGAACTTTGTCCATCACTCTGCTTTGATTAAGCCTGGTAGAATACTGATGAGCTGGTTGATCAATCCTGACTGTCAAAAAAAAGAGAGCATAAGAAAACCAGAGAATCCGAGATAACCTGCTATGCAAAGAGAGATGATTATGCAAATGCAAATGCAAACATGTATGAACATTATCAAGGCGATCTATCCCTTGATTCTAGTTTTAACAATAAAAGAGAACTGAATTCTTGATCATATAAAGAGAATAAGCATCTGTTACAACACAAATCTGAATAAGCATAAACAAAGACCCCAACCAACAAGCCTGGTGGTGATCCCGGAAATACAAAGAAAACAGCAGCAAGGAAACTAAGGCATATCCTCAAGACTCAGCCGTGCTAGAATTCCCCATTCGTCATTCTTTTTGCACCAATTCTGCACTTCCTTGAGAAGCTTCTTGGTATTAGGATGCTCTGGTCTCTGAATCAACTCCTGAATCAAAAGATCCCTCCTGTGCAATATTCCTATTAAATAATGACTATACAATTCCCAATCTTCTCCAGAAGCTCCACCTGAACTTGGACCTTCGCTTCTGGCTCTTTTCACTTCGGCTTGGATCTTCAGCTGTTCCATATCTGCCATGGTTTCCTTGAGCTTTTCCTCAATTGCTCTCCTCTCAAAGATCCCTGATAAAATCTCCTTATCCTTTTCCTGAAGCTTTGTCTTCAAACCTTCAATCTGCTCCAGATACTTGTCCTCTTTCAACCTATTGGCAGTAATGCTGTATTCCGACGGTCACGGAACTTGTGAATTCTTGACATAGCATAAGCCAACTCTTTCTTTTTGGACGAAAGGACCTTGCTAAAACTTTTCAATGCTTGAGCCACTTTCTCTCTGGCCATGGCTTCTTTAGACAATTCTTTCTCCTTCACAACCAAAAGTTCTGACTTCAACTTGGAAACATGGTTAACTTCGCCTTTTTCGTGCTTCAACTGACCAACCTCTCTGCCTAGCTCACGATTCTCCTCTCGGAGTTTCTCCTTCTCAGCCCATAACTTATCATACTTCTCTATATCAATAGTCGTGGGAGCCTCGATCATTAAAGGATACAAAGGTGGTTCCACTGGGAAGGGAAGAATCTCCTCTTCTGCTCTTTTCTTAATCCACTCTTCATAGGAAGGAAAAGCCCGGTTATTATATTTCCCAAATGAAGTTTTTCCCTTCGTGGTCACCTGCTTCCAAGCATTCACAATCTTCCTTATCATCTCTTGGTCCCCAGTACCATTGAAGAATAAGGACTCTCTGATATCTCGCTCTTCAGGTGGACCTCTCAAAGGATAACCAAACTGCCTGATAACAAGGGAAGGATTATAGTTAATTCCACCTTTTTTCCCTATCAAGGGTACATTAGGGAATTCTCTGCACTTGCAAATAATCTCCATCCCTAGCAAGTCATGGTTGAACCAAACAATGTTGTCAGCAGTCAAGCCCATTAACCTCTTTGGCCACTTCAGAGAATCTCTCGTATCAACGAAAGCGCCAGCTTCGGGGAGATGACTCAGAAACCAAGTAGATAAGAGTGTTGCACAGCAACTCACGGTTCTTCCACGCCTATTTTCATTCTTGTAGTGGACTGAGTGATACACATCACCTAGCAAGGTAGGTATAGGATTCTTTGAAATAAAGATTCTGACAGCATGCATATCCACCAGATCATGAATATTGGGAAACAGGACAATCCTATAGATGCACATATCCAGAATAGCTTGGAAAACAGTCCAATTCCTCTCCTTAACATGTATGCAAGCTTGATCAAACAAAAACTTCAATAAGAAACCCTTAGCTCCCTGTTTCTCCACAATATTACTGCTCAGAGTGGACTCACCAATATGAAGAGCAATGGCCATTTCTTTTATCCCGGGGCACTCTTCAGAAAGGAATACTATGTCATGCCTGATGGGGATTCCCAAAATAAATGAGAACTCCTCCAACGTTGGAGCCAAGATATAGTCTGGGAAAGTGAAGCAACATAAAGACGGATCATAGAACTGAAGAAGTGTATGAATGGCATCCTTCTCATACTTGGAGATATTGTAGACAAACTTCAGAAGTCTCCCATACTCTCCACCGAACTCTGTATGAACTCCAGGACCAGCCATACTAATCAGCTTGTGAATCAACGTCAAGGTCGGGCCTAGGAGCAAATAAGCAACAGTCTTCTTTCTCTGGACATCCATGCTAAGGCAACCTCAGAAAACCGGAATCAAGAGTAAGATGCAAACCCTGAAAAATGTCAAACATGTTAGAATGCAAGAAAAATGATATGCACATGCAAGCATGGGATCAAGGCATCACTGCTGGATGTGTTGTGCTGTTAACTGAAAGAGAACCACAACCCAGAAAACCAGAATTCTAGAATACCGAACCACTGAGATAACCAGAAACCCAGATAATCAAACACTGATGAAAAATCCAGAAAACCGGGTAGGTTAAAGGTTTCGGTTTCCTGCAAACCTGCAAACACCCATCCCTTCTCACATGTGGGTTTTAGAAAGGCGAGTATCCTCAATATCACGGGCTCTCAGGTCGAGAAATGATGATACGTTCACCATTTCTGGTTTGGCATCATCATCAATCGAGGAGGCCTCAACTGATTCCCCTAAAAAATAAGGTCATCCTATGCGAGTCCCTCAGCATTGGGTCCTCGGATCGAGAATGTGCAATGGGTTTGCTACAGAATGTGGTCTGCCACTGTCGCATCTCGGGAGGAGAGGCGCAACTGAGGTATCGGAGAAACGGTCACCAGAGTCGACAGCTCTCTAGGTCAACACCCTAACATGTGCAAGACACACACGTCAGAATGCGTCCCAAGATAGCCTCGTCTGGTTGTGAATTTCGTGAACACACAAACGCACCAAGCAGGCACGTAGGTCCCACTACTTTCCACTCTAGTCCTAGGGTGTACTCAAGCTTGGGTATTGGGCTTATCTCTCTGAACAACCCAACCTGCCAAACAGAAACCAGCCAGCACAACACAACAATATCCAGTATGACAGTAATAAAATGACATGTAATGCAATAAAAGCTGTAAAATAGTAATATACAACATAATAAAGCACAACAAATAAACACCCAACGAAAACAACAAACAAGCGCTAGGATCGACTCGCTAAAGGGGATGGACCAGCAAGAGGTCAACCAGAGTCCCCAGCAGAGTCGCCAGTTGTCGCTCCCGAAAGATTCGCATCCAATGGTACAAACGCGAGAGTGGCACGGAAAAACACAGAGTCGCCAACAATGTGTATTTATCCCGAGAGAGGGAAAGGAAACACTGCATAAACCTGAAGAGAAAAGGGGGAAAGACATGGTCATCGCAACCATAGTCCGGGTTTGGGAGTCGGTTATGCGAGGGGAAGGTGTTAGCACCCCACGCATCCATCGTACTCGATGGGATCCACGCTTGTTGTCTAAACGGAGGGTGAGCTGTCCTACTATCTATGGCTGAACAAAAGAAAACGGGGATGGGGGTGACTAAGACGGACTCGGTAGGACATATTTGATGCCCTAGGCCTACGTACTCCCTCAGTGCAATGGGAAAGTCAGAGTCAACGTAGTTCGGACGGGAACTATGGGGGAAGGTTACTCGCCAAGACAATTGCTGTCTTGTGCCTACATATCCTCAATCGGACGAGAGAGAGGAATCAGAGCTAATGTAGTTCGTGGGTACGACCACGAATGGGTAAGTGTTTTTTACGTGAGCGAAGAGCTCTTTTCTGAAAATGAAGTTTGAAACCCAACAATCTCGAAGGACAAAAAGATTTGAATTTGTTTTTGTGTTTTTTAGACAGAAGTGTCTTTTAAGTTAGTTTATAACTTGCATTGCACCAAAGTCTAGGGCACATGGACGAATACTTAACGAATCGTCCCAAAACAGGACGCCCGCTAAGCACTCTAGAAAGATGAGAGGAAGCCCCTCATTTCTCATTCCCCACGCTTAAGGCTCGTGCACAATACACTTTTTCTTTATTAAGTATTTTCAAGAAGTTTTGAGATGAGAAGAGAGAAGACCCAAAGGAAACTCTAAAGGGAAACTAAGAGTCCTAATGTTATCATGCATGGGTAACCTATGGTTAGTGAGGCTTAGGAGAGACGACTACCTAAAACCTAATGCTAATCCTACTCCAAGCTTAATCAAAAATTAAGTTGGACTAGGTAGCTCTAAAGGGAGAGAAACCAAGACTTAAACAAGTCTTGAGATTCATGGGAGAAAGAGAGTGAAAGAGAAGAAATGAGAAAGAGAAAGACGAGATAAGAAACAAGATAGGGCAGCAAGCACATCATATCAAGTATATCCAACTCACACCAACAAATAAGTCTCAAAGGTCATGCAAAACATCTCAAGTAAGCATGCAAAGGTAATCATGAAAGAATGCAAGCATACTTGTATGAAATGCACAATTAAGCACCAATGAACTTCATATCAAGATGAAATGAGAAAAATAAGATGAATATGAAAGCAAGTCAGAACCAAGATCATACCATCATCAATCAATTCTCATGTACAAAAGAAGATCAAAACATGAAACATTATGCACCAAAGAAAGTCCACAAAAGGAACTCAAAGTACAAACATTTAAAGCATACTCAAACATGATGCACAAATTGTAAAATTTGATCACAAAGGACCTCAACCAGGGGTAACCATCATAGCAAATACTCATGCAAATAATCACAAAGAAACTCAATCAATTAGGCATGGCAAAACAATTAGGGTTAAGAGATGTCAAGAGATGATCATGCATAATTCACTTAAGCACAAATAATCAAAACATATATCAAATGACATTCAAAAAATTTGAAATTAAAACCCAAGTGACCTAAGTCAGAAGTCAGCAACATGCCAAAAGATCACACAAAAATTCACAAATTAAGTACCTCAAACAATGCTTCGAAGTTGCATAAGAACAAGGAAGAACAATGCACAAGTAGAGGGACTAAAATGCAATATGAAAATTTTTTAAAAATATGAGAAAAATATTTTTAGGAACCTCAACATGTCCTCTGAAATATGCAAAAAGAATGAGATGCAAATCATACACCAATGATGAGAACAAAAATCAACAAGATCAAGTGTGCACAAGTGGATAAATTCACAAAGAAAATTAATCAAACAATTAATTCAGATGCACAAAATAAAAAAAAAATGGAAAAAATAAAATTTTCCAAAATTTTATAAAATCCTAAAGATGATCCATGATTTTTTTCATAATTTTTAAATGCATAAAACTAATTTAAAAAAAAAATAAAATGCAAAACAATGCAAAGAAAATAAAAAAGAATAAAAGGAACCCAGGGGGTGCAACAAGCAGAGAATACACGTTGGAAAATATAATGGGCTCAAGGAGGGGGTGGGAAAAGCAAGCCCAATCCACTCAAACTGTCAGCGCATTCCAAACAAAAAACAAAGACCCAGTCAACATGATTAACTCACACACGCCATCAGATCAATCCAACAATCCACAATCAGTCAACCAAAATCAAAGGTAATCAAGATGAAAGGTTCAGATCAAGAGTTCTTGGTAGCAACAATACACGCGCGCACATCCAATAATCAGAAATTAAAACACAACACGTGAATAGCACATGGAATCTTTAATGCGTTGGCACAATCAAAACCATCAGATCAAATCAACGTACCAGATCAAGTTAACAAATCAAAAAAATATGCAAGATGTGTGGCCAGATCTGTGTGTGCATGATAGGAAGCATGGAATGAAAACACACAATCCACAAAATAAATGATAATTTTAAAAGACGTGGCCACGCGTGAACCGTCAGATCTGGACCACCAACGGTCCAGATTTCATCTCCTTCCTCTGAACCTCAGGCGACCTGAAACATAACCAGACGCCGGAGCCCTAGCTCCGGTCGTCTTCTCCGGCGACCTGTACTTCAAAAATTCCCAGAAATTGCAAACAAGTACCCCATTCCACTCAGAATTTCACAAGGATCATGAATATGCAATTAGTTTCAACAGATCATCAACACACAAGGCAAATCGAAGAGATAAAGTTTAGATATAAAAACTTCAGATCTATAATACAGCCATGATACACGTCCAAAATCAAATCTAAACATATCAGCATGGTCAGCAACTCATGAGGAACACAATGCACACCATAAAATCAAGTTACATGATGATGAATTTCACACTAACCTGAGAATTGCAGAGCTTAAAATACACCAAGAAAACCCTCTAAAAGCTGCATATCTACTCCTTAGAACCTCTAATTGCAAAATAAATGCAATTAGAGCTTGGAATCGTGCTAGATCTTGAGGTTTGAACTTGAACCTTCCAAAACTGAATTTGGTGAAAAACTCACTCTCAGCTTCAATCAACGGTTGATTCTTGCTCTATTTACTTCACTGATCAAGAATGTGAAATAAAATCTCAAAGAAACTCCAAGGAGAGTGAGTTTCGAAGAGAGAAAGAGTGAGAGAAAATTGGAATTCTGAGCAAATGAGAGTGCATGAGAGTGAAATGAACTTGTGATCCTCTTTATATAGACTTGGTTAGAGCTCTGAGCATGATTAGGGTTTGATTAATCACTTAATTAAGGCTATCCAAGGTAATTTGCAAAAATGCAAGTTGTGATGCACACACTAATCCACACGTGCCATGGTCATGAAATAAGTTTGATTCATTCACATTTCTTCTGCTGATCACAAATGAATTGAAATTGGGCCTTGTGGTGACTTGATTCATGAGATTTGATCCATCTTGCAAATTTGCATTTTGTGAAATAAGTGAGAAACATGGCACGTATCCTCTTGGTTCAAGGGTAAAAAATAATCCTCATGAAGTGTACTTGAATATGGCAATGTGACTTGAGTCATTAGAAACCATTACAAGCCATTTTGAACCAAAATGCCAAAGGTGGAAAAAATGGAACCATGTGAAAACCTTAAAAAGCACCTTGCCTTCTTTTGGTCATAACTTGAGAACCACAAATGATATGGAGACAATCTAGTACTTTTTGGAAATGGGAGAGAGAGATCTTCAACTTTCATGTTTGAGGAAAATCCATTTGAAGCTTCCTTGATGATGAAAAGTCAAGTTGAAGATGGTTTGAAAAGTTTCCAAAAATGGAAATCTCGCATTATAGGTCATTTTCCAAAAATAGTAACTTTTGCACAAACTCTTGATTCTTGCTGAATGATGCCATACATGCTAATCCTTGACCAAATAAAGGTACATGGACTTGGGAAACTTGATTTGAACCTTTGAAAACCCATGGTTGACTTTCCTTTTGAACTGTTGACTTTTGCTTACTTCACAAGTAGCTAATTCTCTGAACATCTTCCACAAAGAACCAATAGCCAAGATTCTATCCATGGACACTTATGAGCATATGGAACCCATGAGCATGCTTGAATCCACAAAGTTTTCTCAAGAAGTCCTTTGGGTCAAAAACCCTAATTTGGTCCCTCTGGTTAGGAGGGAAAGATTCACTTGAAATCCTTTTCCATCCTTGATCTTATGAAGATATGATGAACCTCACAAACCACCTTGAGGCTTGATACTCCTATGAGATGAAGCAAGTACCTTGATCCCATGCTAAGAACCAATGCCATGCACAAATGCTAATGCAAGAAAAGCAAAGAAACACAAGCCAATTAGCCAAAAACAAGAAGGCAAATTTTGGGATGTTACACCACAGACAATGGGGCATCCTCTATTGATAAAACCTTTTTGAAAAGTGGTTAGTTTGGTAATTCTTTTAAAAGGTTGGTTATTTGAGTTTTTTTATAAAAAATTTGGTTATATTAAAAAAAATCGATAATTGGGCATCTTTTACATTAGGGATGACAATGGGAAGGGTTTGGGCAAGGTACTATAGTACGAGAATTCTACTTGCCACCCCCCCAATCGTACCTGGCACCCCCCCCCCCCCCCCCCCCCATTTTTTCAATATTCTCATATCACCCCTGTTATTATTTACATAAAAAATGATTTTACCCAAAAAAATACTTTTTAAGAACCAAAAAAAACAAAATTTCCGGTAGTGCAATTCAAAATTCCTGGTAGTCTCTGATCTGAATTTCCCGAAAACGAAATTTTCGGTAGTAATAATACAAATTTACCGGTACTCCTTACCGGGAATTCTTAAATTACCGGTAATTTAAATATTACCGGTGTGCATTTAAAGACGCATACCGAGGATTCTAAATTACCGGTAATTCACAAACTACCGGGAAATTCAAATGTCCGGTATACCGGGAATTCCAGTTTTGCACGAAATTTCTGGTAACAGGTCAGTTTCTTCAAAAATGCTTGTCATTTGCGCTCCGGAACCGTCAGGGTCTTCTACCGACTCGTGTGGCGATTACACTCAGTTCTTCACCACAGACAAAGTATGTATTATACGTAAATGCGTAAAATTTAATATTATTTTGTTTGATTTCATGTTTTGTGTTAATATAATTTGTTATGTTTTTTAACGACAGATTTTTGAAAGCCGGTCCGACGTATTAGCTTGGGCACAGAATATTGGGTCGCAACATGGTATCATAGTTGTGACAATTCGTTCTGATAGTGCAACTGGCCAGCGAGGAAGGAAGGATAAATTGATAATGGGTTGTGAGAGAGGAGGAAATTATAAAATAAAAAAGTCTGAAAGTAGTCATTCATCGGAGAAGGATGGTCTCGCTAGTATGAAAGTGAAATGTCCCTTTCGGCTAAGGTCTTCGCCAAGTGGTATTGGTTGGAAGGTGAATGTTATGTGTGGGTTTCACAATCATAGACTATCTCAGGATTTATCAGGGCATGACATATTAGGCCGTCTAAAACCTCATGAGAGACAATTTGTGAATAACATGACGAAGTATAACATGCCTCCGAGACACATAATTTCTGTCTTGAAAGACCAAGATCCAGAAAACCTCACGAGTATTGAGCAAGTATATAAAGCTAGATCTACATACCATGAAAGCAAGAGACGTTCATTGACGAAAATGCAAATGTTGTTGAGTCTTATTCATAAAGAAAAGTACATGTGTTGGACAAGAAATAGGGAAGACTCGAATGTTGTTGCTGATATTTTCTGGACACATCCTGATTCAGTGAAACTGTTGAATATGTTTCACTCGGTGTTGATTTTTGATTGTACATACAAGACCAATAGGTACCGGTTACCGTTGCTTGAGATTGTTGGCGTTACGTCAACAAAGTTGACGTTTTCGGTAGGGTTTGCCTACTTGGAACATGAAAGGGAGGAGAATTTCAAATGGGCAATGGAGAAGCTGAAAGAGTTGTTTTTTTCTGAGAAATTGCTACCAAATGTTGTTGTGACAGACAGAGAACTTGCCTTGATGAATGCACTTGAAGATGTGTTTCCTAATTCAACACATCTGTTATGTGTGTTCCACATCACCAAAAATTTTAGCATGAAATGTAAGGAATATGTTAAATTAGAAAGACATGAACATGTCATGGAGCTGTGGAACAACATCATGTATGCTAATAGAGGGAGTGAGTATCTCATACACTTGAAGCACTTTGAGACTGTTTGTGTTGATATACCTTTATTTGTTAACTATGTGAAAGAAACATGGTTGACACCGTATAAAGAAAGGTTTGTTTCTGCATGGACAAACAGAGTTACTCATATGGGAAACACAACAATAAACATATATACCGACATCTTATTTGATTTAATTAATTATCATAATTGATGTCTAATTGTGCTTTAATTATTGCGGTTTTGGGTGGAGTCTGCGCATTGGAGACTAAAAAATATGTTATCACATAGTCGGGGAGATTTATGCCGCAGTTGGGATGCTGTTAACACCATGCTGAAGTTGCAGTTAGGATCAATTAGAGCGCCGTTTGAAAAGAGTATTGTGAACATTGAGCATCGGTATAACACTCCATTTACACCAACTTGCACGGTTTTGTGTCAAGGCAATGTATACAACACATAGGGAGGGAGCTAGAACGGGTCAAATTTGTTGGTATAAACAAGGATATGTGTGGCTGCTTCATTAGATCTACACATGGGTTACCTTGTGCGTGTCAACTTGCTGGTTTGCAAATACAAGGTCTGTCTATTCCTTTAGAAGAAATTCATGTTTTCTGGAAGAAGTTACACATTCAAGAGCATACTGACGGACCAGAGAATAGTGGTTCAAAGATGGATTTAGACGCAGAATGTGAAGATTTGAAGACATATTTCAATTCTTTGGATATTGTAGGTCAGAGGGTGTTGAAGTAGAAAATTAGAGAACTGACTTATCCAGCCACATCTTCTATGCGTCCACCGCCGGTGAAGTACAAGCCGAAGAGAGGAGTTAAGAAGATCAAAAAGGGTGAATAGAGTGATGTGCGTCGTGATCCCTCGCATTGGGAGTATGGTGAGGCCTCGCAGGGGAGTCAGACTACAAATACATCATGTACAAAACCAACAGGAAGTCAACCTTCTAGTCAACCGTCCACTGTATCTTCTAAGCATAAATACTTGTCTCAGCTTCCTCGTTTCATGCATCCATACATTTATGACATAATTGATGTGGGTGACGATGGAAATTGTGGTTTTCGGGCTATTGCAGCATTACTTGGATGGGGTGAAGAGTCTTGGGCGTTGATTCGGAATCAGTTGGATGCTCATATTTATCAACAACCAAAATTGTGTTCCAAGTTGTTTTATGACACCGTTGATGTGGTTCGAAGTTCCTTAAAAGTAACACACTTGGGTGTACAGGGTAGAGAGAAATGGATGTCGATTCCAGATATGGGTTATCCTATTGCGACCCGGTACAGTTTGGTTTTTGTCTCCCTGTCAATGACACTTAACCAAACTTTCTTCCCTCTTACCATAGCTCCATCTATGTTTGCAAGTAGGCATAAAATGATTGTTGTTGGCTTTGTCAACAACAATCATTGGGTTCAGGTAAAATTAAAACCTGATAGTCCTTTGCCTCCTGTCACGACCCGGTGGAGAGAGAACTGTACTGAAGAGGCAAAAGCCTGGGAAACAGCATATGCAGGACGGATTAGGCACTGGGAGGAAGAAATTAGGAAGTCACGTTAATTTTATATGTTATCTTGTTGATGTTATTTATTATTTACGTAGGAAATCATCTTAATTTAATATGTAATCTTGTTAATGTTCTTGTTGATCAAGCACTGTGGGAAAAAAGAAATGAAAATAGCAGGTTTTTAAAATTTTTTTCAAGCTCAGGACTGATACCAGAAATTTCAATTTGCCTGAAATTCCCGGTATACCGGATATTTCATTTCCCCGGTAATTTCACATTTCCTGTAAAATTAGGAAATCCGATACATTTATACCGGTAAATTGAAATGTCTGGTGGATGTTACCGGTATTTTCAAAATTACCGGTACTACCTGAAAATTCAGGTAAACACATTGAAAATGACTGACAAATCCGGTAATGGCCAAAAATTCCGGTATGGCATCGGAAATTTCAAAAATTCGGTGTTTTGGACATGTGTAAAATGGACTTTTTGCTTGTAGGGGGGTGCCAGGTACGATTGTGGGGGTGGCAGGTAGAATCCTCCTATAATACCCGTCCCCAAACCCGCGGTTTAAAAAAATCCCCGTACCCGAGCTCATACCCGCATGGGCACCCACGTTTGTACCGTACCCGTATCCTATGGGTATCTAAGTACCCATACCCATATATGTTTATCCATATTTCTAATAGAAAATGATCAATTGATTATAATTTATCTTATCATTTTATTTTTTAATAAAATTTTTAAAAAAAAATTGAGGATGTTATTATTGAGTTAAGAAATAAACAAACATTTATATTAAAATGCGTAGAAATTTAATAATGATGTATTTTATAAAATTGTTAGATAAACATATGTACATAATAATGAAAACAAAAATATATAAATATATATCGTGCGAGTATGAGGAGGGCTGGATACTAAGATACCCGCATCCATACCCATACCAATATATATTAGTAGATAATTCTTCGTGCCCGTGCCAGTATCCATTTTGCGGGTTTTTACCTTACTTTGAGTAAAAGTTAACACTAAATTATCAATTTTCAATTTAAATGAGAAAAAAAAAACTAAAATACTAATATTGAGATTTCATTTATTGTATTTGTCTTATTGTTGTTTTTGAGATTTTAATAGCAAGAAAGATCAAAGAAAACAGTTCTATTACATCAAGGTATATTATGAAAATTTGATGAGTCAATAAAAACTAAAGAAAAAGGTTTCATTGCATAAGAGCTTTAAATATGTGGGTAATTGACAAAACTTTTCCTAATTTCTATGCATACAACACACTAAAATATAGAAGGGAGAAAAGAGCTGCCAACTCAGAATTTTGATAATGTGGTCATAATAACAAAATAAGACTATGTGACTTATAATGTGATGAGATGTAAAAAGAAAATAATTTGGGGTCTGTTTTAATAAATTATAAATAGATAAATAAATTATTATAAAACTTATAATACAATGATCCCTAATGGGAATTGAGTTACAATTGGAGAAATTAAAGCATCCTCTTTATTTTTTCTTGGTTATTACCAAACCAAGTTTATTACTTATTCATAAAGTTCAAACCTTGTAAGTTTAGTGCGCCACGCCCCCTATCCTGCAATGAGTAAAGTGAAATAAACATTAGGTTTATTTATAAATCTTTAGTGCATGAAAAGTGTACGTTTTAGAAACAAAGATAAGAAAAGTTGTGAAATTAAGAAGAGTGATAATTTATAGAGATGTACTTGCTACAGTCCATGTTAGCACCAATTGGAAAAGGCAATTTGACACCACACTTGTTAGGGAGACCCTGAACGGCATTAGGATCAAGTCCAGGTATGCTAGTTAAACCTGATTTGATGCACTCACAAGCATCTTTACGCTCAGGAAGAGATTTGGCTTGATCATTAACAGTGCTAACACCATTGCAACATACTACAGGGACAGTTGGTCCTGGGTGCCTAAGGTACCCAAGACATGGTAATAAGGAGGCTTTTATTTGACCACATGATTGGCCTGCATTGGCTAAGGGAGTACCCAAAACCAAGCATATCATAGCCAAGCAAGTAATCTTGATAAGTATTGAGCTAGCCATTTGTGTGAGTGAGTATAGAAGTGATGAATGTTATGGTGTATGGATGTGAGGGTATTTATAGGGAAAAATAGTATTAATAAAATATTAATTTTTTTGTTAGTATATATTAATTCACTTCATCTCAATTCACATAATTAGTTTTTAATTGTAATT
Organism: Lathyrus tuberosus; assembly: GCA_022829125.1. NCBI lineage: Eukaryota > Viridiplantae > Streptophyta > Magnoliopsida > Fabales > Fabaceae > Lathyrus > Lathyrus tuberosus. The sequence continues at coordinate 33,190,539 of JALAZF010000006.1, read as the reverse complement.
AATAATTATTTTTAATTAAATAAGATTTATTTTTATTAATAAAGTCAACACAATTAATTATTTTTAATAAAAAAGTTGAAAATGACACAAATATGACAGTTATAATAAGACACAATGAATTATTTTTTAATAGGATTATTTATATAAAAAAGACTAATTTAATACTTTTTTTTTATTTTAAATTATAATGAGACAAAATAAATTGTTTTTTTAATAGGAATATTTATATAGAAAAGATTAATTTAATACTTCTATTTTTTACTTTAAAAAACTAATTTTTTTTTCAATTTTAAAAAATCAATAGGTATATTTCTATAATAATTGATCAAAGAATAATGTGAATCCAATCAATTTCATGTCATCTTCTTGCATTTACTCAACCATGCATAGCCACTAATGTAGCTCCTTTACATCCACATATATATATATATATATATGGGAAATGCTAACGTACATCCAAAATTGGTGGGCCCCACACAAAAATACACTACATTTATTTTCTTTCTATTTTTTTCTTCATCTTTCTAATGTGGGTCCCACCCAAAATTGGTGGAGCCTACACAAAAATACACTAAGGTGCATTAGCATAACCCTATATATATTGCATCCATATCCTCCATACTGCATGCATATCATCCATTAAACATCTCATGCATTCTTAGTCTTAGGTTGCATTGTATTATATTGCATCCATATCATCCATACTGCATGCATATCATCCATTAAACATCTCATGCATTCTTAGTCTTAGGTTGCATTGTATTGTTCTGCTGATATCCTTTATATTTCTTATTCAGTGTTCGGGTTCTTCTCAGTTTGTTACCATCTGTTTCTTTGTTTTTCTTGCCTCCAGGCTTATCGATTAGGCAAGTTTCACATGAGTTGTTCACCTAAAGGTGCTCTTGTCAATGAGCTAGTCTCCTTCAATGTCTCTAATATTCCGAATAAAACTTCTCTCGATTCCTTCCGCAAATGCTTCAATCGTTTTGGATTGGTTAAAAAAGTCTTCATTCCATCCAAAAGATTGAAACTTGGTGACCGTTTTGGTTTTGTTAGATTTTCCAAAGTGAAGAATATTAAAAAAAAAACTCCAGTTAGCTCTTGAAGATGCGTGGATCAGATCCTTCAAGATTATGGTTAACCTTGCCCGTTTCTCTAGGAATCGTGGCATTGCGCAACCTGCTCCCCTTGTTGCTTCAATGCCTGCTTAACATGCTCAAAAACATAAAAGTGTATTTGGAAATGGTAGACTCTCTAATGGTATCCCTTCAAAGACATGGTTTCCTCCAACAACACTAAAGCGATAAATGTTTGCTCAGCCTCTTCTTTGGGCAACCATAAGTGGTTTGAGGCGGCTATGAATGAGGAAAACGTTTCCTCGTTGGCCAAATATTTGGTGGGTGTGTTGCAGCCTTATCTTCTTATGTCATTTTTCTCTGAGAAACTATACATCCTTGGATTTCCTTCTATTCATATATCCTCCTTGGGTGGCGCTTATGTTCTCTTAAGCTCGGATGTGGAATGGTTAACATATGATTTTTGTGTCAATAAGTTAGGGACTTTTAACTCCTTCTTTGTGTCTCTTGTTCCTTGGTCCCCTTACCTTAAAGCTACTAGGAAGGAAGCATAACTATTGTGCAGAGGTATTCCTCTTCATGTATGGGGTGAAGAGTTTTTTCCAAGATCGGAAGTTTGTTTGGAAATGTTATAAAGGTTGATGATGCCTCGTTTCTAGGATGATTTTTTTTCTGGTAGATTTCTTGTTGCAATGGAGCTTGGGCCTCTCATTGATATGGAAGTTTGGGTGAAAGTTTGTGCCAATGTATATTTGGTTTGGGTTGTTGAAGAGGTCTCCCCACCTTGTTTTTGTAAGTGCAGATTTTCTTCATCAACTTCACATAGATTTGAGGTCGGGGTATCACCGAATCCGAGTGAAAGATGATGATATCTCGAAGACTGCTTTTAGAACTCGGTATGGTCACTGACTTATGAATACTCATGCAGTCATGCCGTTCAGAGTTTCTAATGCCCATGTTGTGTTTATAGAGTATATGAACATAAATTTCCATCCTTATTTGGATAAGTTTGTTGTGATTTTCATTGACGACATCCTAATATATTCCAAGTCAGAAGAGGATCATGCAGAGCATCTCCATATTATACTTCAAGTGCTAAAAGAGAAACAATTGTTTTCCAAATTGTCTAAATGTGAATAATAGTTACATGAAGTTAGTTTCCTGGGTCATGTGATTTCTAGCGGTGGTATAGCATTGGATCCTTCGAAAGTAAATGCAGTGTTACATTTGAGAGTTCATTTATAGTATATTGTGACGCATCTAAGATGGGTTTAGACGGAGTACTTATGCAGAGTGGCAAAGTTGTGGCTTATTCTTCCCGATAGTTGAGAGTTCATGAGAAGAACTATCCTACACATGATTTAGAGTTGGCAGAAGTGGTTTTTGTACTGAAGATTTAGAGGCATTTTTTGTATGGTTCTAGGTTTAAAGTATTCAGTGATCATAAAAGCCTAAAATATATTTTTGATTAGAAGAAGCTTAATATAAGGTAGAGGAGATGGTTAGAGTTCTTGAAGGAGTATGATTTTGGTCTGAATTACCACCCTGGTAAGGCCAATGTTGTAGCTGATGCTTTTAGTCAGAAGTCGTTACACATGTCATCTATGATGGTGAGAGAACTGGACTTGATCGAACAATTCAGAGATATGAGCTTAATGTGCGAGGTGACTCCTAGTAGTGTAAGATTGGGAATGCTGAAGCTTACCAGTGGTTTCCTCGATGATATCTGAGAAGGTCAAAAGCTAGACATAAACTTGGTCGGTCGACTATTTTCTGTTGGTCATAATGGAAATGAGGATTTTAGATTTGACGAGAATGGTGTGTTGAAGTTCCGGAATAAAGTATGTGTTCCTGATGTGTCAGACCTGGATCATATGATTCTTGAGGAAATTCAGATATTGCTTGATTTATTTATGCTTGCTTAACTTGTTAGAAGTCGAAGATTGAGCATCAAAAGTCATCTAGTCTGATGTAATCGTTAGATATACCTGAATGGAAGTGGGCCATTATCTCAATGGAATTTGTTACTAGGTTGCCGAATACTCCAAGAGGGAGTGATTCGATTTGGGTGATTGTTGACAAGATGACTAAATCGACTCATTTTATACCAATTAAGATCAGTTTTTCATTGCAGAGTCTGGCTGAGATATACATTAGTAATGTTGTGAAGCTACATGGCATTCCATCGAGTATACTTTTCGACGAAGATCCAAGATTCACTTCACGATTTTGGAAGAGCGTACTGAAAGCTCTGGGTACTAGACTAAGGTTGAGTTCTGCCTATCATCCATAGACCGATGGTCAGACCGAGAGGACTGTCCAGTCTCTGGAGGATTTGTTGAGGTCTTGTGTTTTGGAGCAGGGTGATGCTTAGGATAATTACTTACCATTAATTGAGTTCACGTACAATAACGGCTATCAGTCTAGTATCAGCATAGCACCTTTTGAGGCCTTGTATGGTAGGAGGTGTAGGATCCCCTTATGTTGGTATGATTTAAGAGAGAGTGTTGTACTTGGACCTGAGATTGTGCAGCAGAGGACAAAATAGTTTAAAATGATCCAAGAGAAGATGAAGGCATCTCAGAGTTGGCAGAAGAGTTATCGTGATAAACGGAGGAAAGACATTGAGTTTCACGAAGGTGGTCATGTTTTTTCTAAGAGTCACTCTAGTGACGGGTGTTGGTCGTGCTCTGAAGTCTAAGAAGCTTACTCCTCACTTCGTTGAACCATATCAGATATATTACTCAGAGGATTAGAGTCATTTACTACCGTGTGGCTTTACCCCCGTCTCTCTCGAACCTACATGATGTTTTCCATGTGTCACAGCTCCGAAAGTATGTTCATGATTCGTCTCACGTAATCCGGATGGATGACGTGCAAGTTTGGGATAAATTGACCGTTGAAGCATCTCCTGTTCGGATTGAGGATAGAGAAGTGAAACAGCTTCGTGGCAAGGAGATTTTTCTTGTGAAGGTTTTTTGGGGAGGACCTGCTGGAGGTAGTATGACTTGGGAGCTAGAAATCCGGATGAGAGAACCATATCCAGAGTTATTTTCATCATGTAATTTTCAAGGACGAAATTTTTTTTAAGTGGGGGAGAGTTGTAACACCCCTATTTTATTTTAATATTTTAATTAAATATTAGGATATTTGTTTGTTGTGTGTGATGTGATTTATTTGATTAATTGTGTTATTTTTAATGATTTGGGTGTTATAAGGGTATTTTGGTAATTTTATAATTATTGAAATAGTTGAGTTGAGAGCGTGGGATTTTAGAAATTAAATTTATTTGAATTATTAGTGATAATTAGTTAATTCTAAAATAATTAGCAATAATATAAATAATTGTAATTTTAGGATTTAATTAAAAGGTTTTAATTATATATTTATTTAATTACAATATTTATTTAAATGGGAATATTTTAAAATAATTATTTAATTAGAATAATTTTGTATTAATAATAAAAATGAATTTTTTTTAACTTTAAAAATGTTAACGGTAACACTTGGGGTGTGGGAGTAAGTAGGAGTGAGTGAAATGTCCAAATGAGATTTTAATTAGGACTATATATTTTAACGTGAGATAGAAATTAGGGTAAGACAAAAATTCTCAAATTTCAGAGAAACGACACATCGGAGAGTCGTGAAGGAGAGCTTGGAGAGGGAGAAACGTTAAGAAAATTTGAAAAACTTCGATTTAAGTAAGAGGCATTGCTTACCGTAAGGTGATTTTGGGCAGCAGGATGATGCGGGTTCCTTTACCTTCTCATCAGCGTCAATGATCCTTGTATGTTCTGTGTTTTGGCCAAATATGGAGTTTCCTTAACCCCTATGATCACTGACCTATGGTAATATCTCAAAAGTATTAATGTTGTAAAATTGTATAAAATACGCATTATATGTATCGTTATTACGATCTATAACCCAATGGGATTTGGGAAAATCCCATTTGGTTACTGTTTGTTTGTTGTTTGTTTGTTGAAAAGATGATAATGTTGATCCATTGAAAATTTGGTGACCGAATGGAATTTGGGAAAATCCCATTTGTTTATTGTTTTGTTAAATCGTTAAGTTTATCGATTGAAATTGGGTGACCGGATGAGAATTGGGAAAAATATGTTTTCGTTACTGTAGGATGAAATCGTTGATTTTAGGACATTGTAATTTTTGTTAAACTAAAAATCATTTTTTTATATATCAAAAATTGATTTTTTTTTTCATTCGGACTCACATGGCGATACGGAGAAGTTGAAAAATCGAAGAAAAAAAACTAAGTAAAAATAATTATTTTAAAGATTAATATTATTAATATGGAGTTAATAATTATGGTGATAATATTGAGTTATTAATCCTTAAGATAAAATAATTATTTAAAAAATTAATATTATTAATATTGAGTTAATAATTATTTTGATAATATCGAGTTAATAATTATTAAGGTAAAATAAATATTTTAAAAATAAATATTTAGTTAAAAATTATTATCAACATTAAGTTAATAATTATTTTGATAAATTAAGATATAATAATAATAATAATAATAATAATAATAATAATAATAATAATAATAATAATAATAAATATTAATATTATTAGTATTGAGTTAAACCACCGACCCATATAGTTATAGTAGAGTAATCGCTCATGAAGGTTACCCTTTGGGATCCTTTCGAACCTTTTAGAGTAATTTGAGTGTTTTAGTGTTGTTTTGAGCTATGAAATAATATAACAATTTTGTTGAGGTGTGTTGGAATTTTGGGTGATTATAATTATTAAAAGTAATTATTTTGTTGTGATTAGTCCGGTGAGACTATATTGTTGGCCTTTTATTGGCAATGTGTGGTTCGTATTTGGAACTACTTTTTGGTGAATAATATTATAAATAATTTTTTGATGGATTATGTTAAAGCTTTTCTTTTGGTGAAATGCATGTTTTGCTTAATCATACTACCATGCATGAATATATTTTGGTGTAGGTAGGACATCGGTCCAATGTTGTCTCAGATTCAGTTGGTGGAATCGTTGATTCAATCGAGAGACTAGAGGCGGGTCTCAGATCTATTTGGTGTGATCGGTGGTTTAGTTGAGAGACCAGAGGCGGGTCTCAGATCTATTTGGTGGGGATCGTTTGTTTAGGTGAGGGACTAAAGACCATGGAAGAAATCAGTAACATACCTCTGATATCCACAATAACTTGGTACAACATGCATATAGGTGATGAAGTTAGTGCATAATAGCATTGCATATGTTGATAATGATTATTTTCTTGTATTTGTATTGGGGTACGTGTTTAAGTATTAAACGTATTATTACATTCGTTGTCATCTTGTTGTTAAATTTTACCGTATTTATTTGTACGTGTAGTCTCACCCCTTATTTGTTTTTGTTGGTTTGGCTTTTGTGCAAATTTTGTATAGGTAATCAGTAGGAGTGATAGATTGTGATGATCGTGAGATGGATTTGACGCCCTCTTAATATTTATTGTTTTTCTTTATTTTATTCAAATAGTACGTTGTTTTGTAAAATCGGGGATTTGGGCGCTTGTACTTTCATATTTGAATTGTAACTCTCTTTTGAGGAGTCTTTTCAGAAATGTTTTTTTTTCAGACTCATGACATGTTTTTCGTTTGTCTTCCGCTGTTAATTATTTATTTGCATGTTTATGTATGAGAGTATTTGGTGAAGTAACATCCTATGTATGATTTTATCTTTATAATTTAAGTTTGGGGTTTAGGGTGTTATAGTTGACCCTTCTGGAGAGTAGAGACAACTCATTTTCTTCTTCTGAACTTTCTCCAGACTCTTCTTCTTCAACTTGATGATCTTTGGCATTCTCAGATTTACTTTTGGATTTTAGAGTCACAAACTTAATCTTTTTATGTGGCTCATCTTCCTCAAGTTCAATTTCATGACTCCTAAGATAACTTATTAGTTCCTCCAGGGTTTTTTTTGTTCAAATATTTTGACACCTTTAGTGATGTCACCATTGGTCTCCATTTCTTAGGAAAATTTCTGATGATTTTCTTTAAATGATCTGAGGTGGTATAACCTTTGTTTAAGACTTTTATTCCAGCTACAAGAATTTAAAATCTTGAGAACATTTCCTTAATTATTCATCCTCTTCCATTTTGAAAGATTCATATTTCTATATTGAAGTCAAGACTTTAGTCTCTTTAACTTGCATATTTCGTTCATGAGTCATTTTCAAAGAATCAAATATAGACTTAGTAGAGTCTCTATTTGTTTTTTTTCATACTGAGAGTAGGAAATAACATTCAACAATATAGTTTTGCATCTATGATGATTCTTGTGATCCTTCTTTTGTTGTTCATTCATTTTGCTTTTTTCAAGCTTAGTTCCATCTGTATCTACAGGAGGTGTGTAGCCATCTAACACCATATCCCATAGGTCAACATCACAACCTATGAATAAACTTCTGATTCTATCTTACCAATAGTTTAACTTTTCTCCATCACATATTAGAGGTTTTGTAGAATAACGTTCTTTATCATTGTTTGCATGTGTCATTATATGTTTACAAAAGAATGGATGTTTATTTGACATGGTTAAATGTTTGACACAAAGTAGTCAAAAACCAGAACCAGAGCTTTGATGCTAATTGAAGATGCAAGAAACACATCAAAAGGGGGGGGGGGGGTTGAATTAGGTTTTTGAATTTAATATCTTTTATAAGCCAATATCTCAAATAACAAAGATAATGATAAAGATAAGAACACAAGTATTTTTATCATGGTTTGCTGTTAATGAAGCTACATACAATCCACCTGCCTGAGTGATTTATCTTTCTCAATAAGGACTTAATATAATAATGAAACTGATTACAACAAACTCAAACACACACAGTCTAAAACTTCTTGAGAAAATCTGACTATACCCTAGTCTCTCAAGGACTAATTGTCAATGACTTCTTGAGAATTCTGACTACACTTAGTCTCTCAAGGAAATTAACCAAAGGTTAAGATAAAAAAAAATATTTGTGTTTACAGTTTGATTCAACAAGAAGATACACAAGTTAAAATTAAATATTACACTTAACAAAGATACTCAAAGAAAATGTTCTAAGTGTATAAGTGTGAGGAACACTTCTTTTATTTTTCTCTTTCACGTATGTTCTTTAAGTGCATGCCTTTGATATATATATATATATATATATATATATATATATATATATATATATATATATATATATATATATATATATATATATATATATATATATATATAAATTCATGCACACTCATTTATCTTTTTTCAATCTTCCAAGACCTCTTTATATAGGAAGAAACAAATTCGTTAGAGTGTGAAGTTGGAATATCCTCAATGTAATAGTTGTATGAAGGCCAATTCATATTCCAACATTAGAGTGACGCTTAAAGCAGAGAGTTGGCAGGGATGATGGGACATGAGAAACTTCTTTGGTACAGAGCATAGTACTTTATATAGAAAGTAGATTTGCTTTTGTACTTCTGTCATATCAACCAGTCATTGACCTTTGGATTTTAATCTTCTACTCAGAGGCTTCTTATACAAGTTTATGAAGCTTGAGTATAGTTTAGAGTCTCTCTTTAGAACTTGGTGAAGCTTTCAGAGTCCTTGGAGATTAGAGTTCTGATACTTTCAGATGCTGGTAGTCAACATTTATTAGAGTCTATCTGGACAGCTTCTGTTCAGAAACATTGACTTGACAGATTAGAGTTAACTTCTTTGTAAACACGCTTTTAATATATACTTTGGTTCAGAGCCTGGACGTCTTCAGAGTCAAAATGTGTTCTCTATTTTTTGCATACTTAGCAGAATAGTTATAGTACAAAATTATTCTCTACACTTTGTTATCATCAAAACTCAAGGATAGTTGTAGAACTAAATTTGTTCCAACAACCGGTTCCTTTCTGAACTGGAGACTCGTCATTGGATCAAAGTTCTATCTGTGTAGGATATACATGACGCGTGAATGCGACAAACAAATACAATACGCATCTCAAACCTCCAACTAAAATACTATTTATTGGTTCCTCTCTGAACCTAAACATAACATAAACATCACCATACAAGGCCACGACAATGGTTCCTCTCTGAATGAAACATCCCAACATAACTTGACCTTTTTATCATAACTCGGCATAATAATTAAATTATATAATTTCTCAACAAAACTCATAAGTACTCATCAACAACATCAAAACAATATCGAATAAAAACCGACAGCATAATCCAATTGAAAAATCGAGTCAACGACCCAGAATCGGTCAACCCAAGGGATAATAGTCAACCCGTTATAGGGTTGGCGGTCGTCACTATCCTCTCTCACTTGACCGTCATCACTGACGATCTGGGGACACTTTGCTCGTCATGGAGCACTGACGGGTGGACCGTCATGGGTCTAACGCCCTTCATTACTAACGTGTTGGCGTTTCTTCCTCGTAGCGGTGACAGTTGGCCTGTCATGCAGGTGACGCCTATCACCGCTGTGCAGAACGCACAAAATCAACTTTTTCGCCATGGTTGCACTTCCAAGCCTCCAAATTCAACCCCAAATGACCTCACATGCACAACAATTCATCAATCATGAATAATAAAACATTTAATCACATCAAACGTCATAGTTTTTACATATACACCATTATTCAAACGTGAAATCATCCTCATATTTCATCAAGTCATAACTTAAATTCAAGAGCATCTCAAATCCTAATTTAACACACATGATCATACAATTCACAACAATTTCAGATCATAAAACATAATCACATAAACACAATCCAAAGAGGTTTGCACAACCATCTCAAGATTCAAAGTCCTCGTCAATGGAGGAAAAGAAAAGGAACAAGGAAAAAGGATGATGTATCCTCTCTATCCTTCATACTTAAACACCCTTAATAAACATTCCCCCCTTACCTCAAATTTGCAGCAACCTTGAAGCTTTGGCTATGAAGATTCTCTCTTCTCCTTCCAAAAGCTCTCATAGGGTTTCTCTCTGACTCTACTGACAACTTATTCTCCCAAACAACACCTAACTCTAATTCCCCTATCTATTTAAATAAAACCCTACTTTTTTTAATTTACTAACTCTCCTCAATTATCACTAATTCCACCCGTTTCTTTAATTTTAATTTTAATTATATTTTTTTCCCAAAGCTCAATTTCTAATTATTTCTATTATTTAAATAATTAAGGCAAAATGCCTTTTTGGTCCCTTATCTTTACATAGGGGTCCATTTTGGTCCCTTAATTTTTAAAATATTCGATGTAGTCTCTTATGTTTTCAAACAATGTCATTTAAGTCCTTTCTGTCTATTTCTCACAAACGAAGTCGATTTTTGCACGCGTGGCATCTGATGTGGCATATATTCATATGTGTGGCATTTGACATGGCATATGCTCATCACAAAGGTCTTTAAAATTCCAAAAAATTAAATTCTAAAATTTTTCCCTCCTTTAGGAATTGAACTAGAGACCTCACCTTCCCCAAGTGGACACCTCTACAACCAAGGCTACTATCAACTTGTTAAAAATAAATGACATACTGTGTGTCATACCTCAAAAAATAAGAATAACTTCACGAAGCGCGATCGGACGCTCGCGGGATGGACTTAACAGAGTCGCACGATCTTTATTTATTCCCATAGGGGGAAAGGGAAAATATCGAATAAAACCCCTAAAAGAAAGATATGGATATGGTCATCGCAACCAATATCTGAGTTTGAGAGTCAGTTACACAAGAGGAAGGTATTATCACCCCTCACGTTCGTTGTACTCAACGGGAACCGTTAGGTTAGTTGTGCGTGTTAGTGTTTGCTTAAAAATTAGGCTTCTCAAGTTATTAAGAAGGAAAAGAAAGGACAAAAGAACCTAAAAAGGTTTTTATTACTAGGAATAATAAAGGGATCTAAAAAGTTTTTTGTTACTAGGGGAAGAAATGGACCTAAAAAGGTTTTTATTATTAGGGGGCCTAACAAGATTTCGCAATCCTGCTCCTACGTATTTCAAAAGAGAAATCAAGGCACACATAGTTCTGGGTAAAAAAAAATTTGTTTGTTGGTCGATTTTAGCGAAAGCCATCTTGTATTAATAGACGAAAAACATTATTTTACCCAAAACAGGTGAGGAGCGAATGTTTACACCACATTGAATGGATTTACAAATCACATTCACTCTACTTATCTCAACTCAACGGTTATGGATGAAACGTTGATTTGCATCATCTTAAGACAAAATGTCTTTAGTTTTTGAAAAAGGGTTTTGGTTGTGCCAAAAGGAAAAAAGGTTTGAATGGATTTGATGTGTTTTATGGTTGATGAGAGAGTTTGGACAAGCGAGAACTACATCTCGTGTCATTACTCTCGGGAGATCGTTAACTATTCCCCGCTCCTTTTTCATCTTTATTATTGAAAAGTGTTTGAGTATTTTTAGATGTTTTGAGGTTTTTATCGGAAAAAACGGCTTGATGTTGGATCAAATTTTTATTCATGATTAAGAAAAGTGTTTGAAGTGATAGGAAGGGAAAGGTTGATTGCGATGAATGAAGCGATCGACTTATAAGTTGGGTATGGCTTTATGGTTTAAAAAAGGGTTTGATAATAGACTGAAGTTGAATGGTGATCAATTGGTGTTGACCTATGTTTTTTGAAAATGAAACTTGGTGTTGACCAAGTTCTTTGATTTTTTTGAAAGATTGATTTTATATTTTTTTTGTTATTTTCAATTATTTACTATCTAGCTATCGGAAATAAAAGCAACAAAAATAAATAAATATTACAAACAAAGGGTGAGGGATACACTTGATAATTGGGGAATATAATTAAACGATTAAAGTACAAAACAGTCAAGCAAGTAAACACCCAAGACCAAAAAAACATCCATTGTCTTCCTTTCCGCCTACTGTTAAACTCCAAATGTAAAGATCCATGTGTGGATCAAGTGGTGCATTCCCAATCGGAATATATTGTGGATTTTCAGCTAGATATTGGGCAAGCAAGGTGTTATACAACTCCTACACACACATAACAAAAATTAAATTAAATATAGTTTAAATAATTTAGTTATATACAATAATGAAATAAAATAATGAAATATAAACAAGTTACCAAGGTTGATTTGGAACGAGTGTCAACAAACTCCCCTGATTTTTTGGTTCGGGTCTTCACAAATAGCTCATGAATCCGGGGTTCCCTCCCCAAATCCTTTTTCTAATTAAAATAATTAAGTTTAATTAAATATGTATATAATATTACAAAATAGAACTTAAAAAAATAGTTATAATTACCATTCATCGACGATGTTCGCCGATACTGATACTTCCAACTGTACTAAGGCAGCCACCTGCTTCAGATGCCCTCATCTTTTTTGCATGTTCAGATCTTCTCTGAAAATCTTCTATCTTCCACCACTCAATAAGTTCCACAAATATTTCCTTACCTATCCAATTAGGACGAGTCTGATCCATTTCCCAACGTTGTCTAACATTCCTAAGCATGTCAGATAGTCGGCTAGATACCTTACTTCTAATTTTTTTAATCTTGACCTCATCAAATTTTTGCCAAGTACACCTTTCCTGCAAGTTGAATGACATTCAAATAAAATGTTAGATATGTTATGAAACTAAACAAAACAATATAGAGATCAAAGATAGGAAGAGAAGAGAGAAAGTAATCTTATATTATCTTCTGCCAAAAAGTACATTTTATGTTGCAATATGGACCTTATTTATAGGACCTAAGGGAGATGGAAAGTCACAACTATTAATAGTGAATATGAAGGTGAAAAGAAGAATAAGAATGGACATCCATTATTATCTTTATTCATAACACTCCCCCTTGGATGTCCATTGAGGATATGCCTCGTTAAAACCTTACTAGAAAAAACACAGTGGGAAAAAATCTAGTGAAGGAAAAAGAGTACAATATCCTTTCATTTCTCCCCCTCAGCTGAACAATCATTTCTTCGATGAAGACTAATCTTTTGTACTAGTTGATTAAAAATTCTACTTGGGAGTGACTTTCTGAAAAGGTCTGCAAGATTATCACATGAACAGATTTGTTGGATGCTTATATCACCACTCTTTTGAAGATCATGAGTAAAAAAGAACTTTGGAGAAATATGTTTTGTCCGGTCTCCTTTAATGTAACCACCTTTCAATTGTGTGATGCATGCAGTATTATCTTCATATATGGTCATTGTATTTAATGTCTCAGAAGATAAACCACAAGTATTTTGGATGTGCTGAATTAAGGATCTCAACCAAACGTATTCTCGACTTGCCTCATGTAATGCTAAAAGTTCTGCATGATTAGATGATGTTGCTGCTATGGTTTGTTTGACTGATCTCTATGAAATAGTTGTACCCCCACATGTAAACAAATAACCTGTTTGTGATCTACCATTATGAGGATCTGACAAGTAACCTGCATCTGCATAACCTGTTAATTCAAATTTGGATACTTTGCTATAAAACAAACCCATATCTATTGTACCTTTAAGGTAACGAAGTATATGTTTGATTCTGTTCCAATGTCTTCGTGTAGGTGAAGAACTATATCTTGCTAACAGATTGACAACAAATGATATATCAGGGCATGTATAATTAGCAAGGTACATTAGTGCTCCAATTGCACTGAGATATGGTACTTCAGGACCAAGCAACTCTTCATCCTTTTCTCGAGGTCTGAAAGGATCTTTCTCCACATCTAATGATCTAACAACCATTGGAGTAGACAACGGGTGACATTTGTCCATATAGAAGCGTTTTAACACCTTTTCTATATAGCCTTCTTGATGTACAAATATTCCCTTGTCCAATGTTCAATTTTCAAACCTAGACATAATTTTGTCTTTCCTAAGTCCTTCATCTCAAACTCTTTCTTTAAATAATTCATAGTTTTTGGAAGCTCTTCAGGAGCTCCAATAATATTTATGTCATCCACATAGACAACTATTATTGCAAATTCCTTTCCTGGTCTTCTTATAAAAATACAAGGACAAATGGACTTATTTGTATATCCCTCTCTAAGTCAATATTCACTGAGACAATTATACCACATTCGTCCAGATTGTTTCATCCCATAGAGAAAATTGTTCAATCTTATGGAGTAGCTTTCTCGAGATTCGGAGTGGTGTGCATCTGGTATATTGAACCCTTCAGGGAGTTTCATGTAAATTTCACTATCAAGTGAACCATGCAGATAAGTTGTTACAACATCCATCTTGTGCCAATTAAGCCCTTCATGTGCTACAAACTTAATTAAATATCAAGAATTGAATTGCATCCACTGCGGGTGGATATGTTTCATCAAAATAAATCTTAGGTCTTTGTGAAGATTATTGAATAACAACCCAAGCTTTGTATCTCACAATTTCACCATTCTTATTTTGCTTCTTCACAAAAAAATCATTTATATCCAATTGGTTTTACACCTTGAGGTGTTCGGAATACTGGTCCAAAATTGAGTCACTTGTAAAGCGAGTTTTCTTCGATTGAATATGTTCATATTGGCCAATTCTCACTTTGTCTACAATCTTTGATAGACTTTGACACATGATCATCATTATTATTTATTATAATATAGCGCTATACTGTATACAAAGACATTGTCAACATTGACTTTATTTTGGTTCCATCATATTCCATTCATGACATAATTTATCGAGATCTCCTAATTTTCATATATTTCAGGTACCTGGTTAGTTCTTCCGGAACTCAAAATTAAATTATGTCAAAGTGCTCTTAGAGTTTTCAAATCCTCATTTTGGTCATTTTTAACTTTAGTTGTTTTTTTGGTAGATGACTTTTAACATCAGAACCAACTTTTCTACCACGCTTCAGGCGCAGCTATAACTCATTTGTAATATTATATTGTCCAATATTAGAATCCACCTTGAGTGGAATATTAGCAGCTAATAATTTGTTTCATAAACTTTGCAAATGAATTGTGTTTTGAACTTCGAGGATCAAAATTATATAATAATATTTTATTTCAAATTGTTCATTTGAACTTCTGGTTCATACTTTGAGCTGCTTATTCTCTCCCGTTAATGTTGGAAAAATTAATTTATTAATTGATAATCAGCCTACTGAGCTTCAAGCACATATCCAATTATTGGACCAAGATAAACCTCAAATACGATATTCATATAAAATGAATTTTCTCAACATTCTTTCAAAACTCATCTTAGCGTACTATATTGGAGCAATTGAATAATTACAACACATCCAAAAGTTTACTTAGATGAGAAGTATTAGATTATGAACCAAAAATAATTTGTAAGTTAAGGGGAGAATTATCATGCACTAACTTGTTGGCTTAATGCAAATAAATATCTTAATACCATACTTTGTGTGTTTCAAATATCTAATTTAGAATTGATGATCTCACAAGTATCAACTATATAACTAAATTTAGACGTCTAAAGAATGGATCTTCAAGTCCATTTTTTATGAGCATGTTCTTCAAGATGTTCAATAATAATTTTAGTAATATATGTGATACTTATCAAGGAATTTCTGAAAAATCCAGAAAACGAGATCTTAGTCTAATTAGTTGAGAAAATAATTTCACAAACTTCTGGTTGTGAATAGACATATGCATGATCTTTTAGTCGATGCAACAATTAATGTCATAAAAACTCAATTTCTCAAATTTTCCTTTAGGAACACACAAATTTTATTGGCCTTGAAGAAACTTCTGGTTCTTCAAAACTAGTTCTCAAATCATAATACATCTGAGATGACCCAACCGATTTTGCCAACAACACACTTAAGTGTGATTTGTAAACATCTGGTTTACCATAATACATATGATTCTATTCTTCTAATTTGTTTCAATCTCTAGTAAATATAAAATAATTTGTATATAATATATATTTTTCAATCTTAATAAATTTACATTTATTAATACTATTCGTGCAATCCTTTTGTGATTGTCAATTTTTCTAAGATCCATGAAAATCGTCATTGATACTTTTATGATCAATGGAGACAGAATAATCATTTTCTTATCAATCATCAAGGGATAACCATTCTTTGATGAATGAATAAAAGTAATTTATTCTTTGAACAATCCTCTAGGGATCCTTTATAAGTATATAATTTTTTTTCGAGAGGTAGATCATAGATCTTCAAACAATGATAAAGATAAACAATTTTCGTGCAATCCTCCAGGGATGCATTATAAGTTCTTCAAGAACTCTATACATTGTTATTTTTCAATCATTCATGGATCTTGATTAGTTCTTCAGAAAATATATAATAAATTATTATTTTGCTATCCTTCAGGGATGCTTGATAAATTCTTCAGGAACTATATAATAAATTATTATTTTTCTATCCTTTAGGGATGCTTGATAAGTTCTTCAGGAACTATATAATAAATTATTATTTTTCTATCCTTCAAGGATATTTGTTAAGTTCTTCAAGAACTATATAACAAACACATTATTTTATAGTATTTCAGAGATATTTTAACATTATTCATCCAATCCTTCTGGGATTCATGAAAATCATTGTTGATTTTTTTTCTTCTAATCAATATCTATACATAATAGGTAGAATTAAAAATATATATTACGAAACAAAAAATAATAATATTACCTTCTAAATCTTGAAGCTTCATATCGTTAGACCTTCATTATCAAACTATTTGTATCACTTCTTAGACAATTATAGTTAACATTCATATGGTAGAGTTTCGTGCTGATAACTTGTTATGAAACTAAACAAAACAATATATAGATCAAAGAAAGGAAGAGAAGAGAGAAAGTAATCTTATATTATCTTCTGCCAAAAAGTACATTTTATGTTGCAATATGGACCTTATTTATAGGACCTAAGGGAGATGGAAAATCGCAACTATTAATAGGGAATATGAAGATGAAAAGAAGAATAAGAATGGACATCCATTATTATTTTTATTCATAACAAGATATTTATATAACAACTTTAATAAAAATAGTTATAAAATTCAATTTACCTTAACTAGTTATAACAACTTTAACAAACTATAAATTTATTAAATAATTATAAATTTATAAAAAATAATTATAAAATAACATAACTTTAATAAAAATACAATTTACCTTAAATTTATCAAACCATATATCTTTCTCAGTATCTGGGAGCTCTCCAAAAGACTTAATGAGTTTCGTATACATTAGCTGAATGACCCGGTTTACAGCTTTTGCAGCAGGCCGACACGAATAAAAACTAAACAACAACAATAATTTGAATAAGTATTAAACATAAAAATGGAAATATATAATTAAATAAATATTATTAATTATAAACTTACCCCGATCCATCGGGCCTAATAAGATGTCGTCCTTCAACCACCAAATGCTCCCCTGCAACAGGAGTTGCCTGCTCCTCATGAACTTCATTACCTTCCTGAATATGGTCATCCTGCTCTTGACACACAGGTATATGTGTGGGGTGTGGAATACGGGAACCAGATCCCCCAGGCTGGTGCGCGAAGGAAGTCTGCTGAGGAAAACTTGATCCCTCAGGCTGTTGCGTGAAGGAATACTGCTGAGGAAAAGTAGATCCTCCACGAAAACTAGATCCCCCAAGCTGCTGCATGAAGAACACCCCAAACGGACTAATAAAAGATGGTGGCCCAGATGGAACCGCATGGGAGGAGGAGAGTAATGTCGTGAATAGTTGTGACGTGTCTACGGACATTAGATCTACCTAAGTCTGTGGGCGAGAAGTATACATGGATGAGGGAGGTACCTCGCGTACCCTAGCTCTCGAACGGGGATGTGTCTCCTTAGCCTTACCCTTGTCAATTCGGGGTGGCATTCTATCTATTTTAAAAGAGTTATCAATAAATAAATCAACACAATAAATACACACAATACATAAAAATCATTTGCATTCATATAAAACTAATAATTCATTAATAAAAACTGTTCGAACACATATAAAAACAATCTATTCAAACTCTTCATGTTCTTCATCCATATTATTTTCATCATCTGATTCAATAATGTCCTCAGATTCAAACTCTCCATGCTCTTCATCCACAATATTATATACCAACAACACAGATGCATCAATTTGATGACCCGCTGTAACGCCCCAATTTTTGTTAGATTTATTGAATCGAGTCGATTTAATTATTTCTATTATTATATTATTTTATTTTTTACTTTTATTTGATAATATATTATTTTTCATTGTTGGTATGTTTTATCGCGTTTTGGGAACGTTTGCGAGATATTTGAGTGTAGGGGTATTTTGGTCTTTTGGCTTGGTTAGTTATGTTTTTCATAAAAATAGAAAATAGAGAGAAAAATAGAGAGAAAGAAAAAGAGAAGAAGAAAAAGAGAAAGAAGGAAAAGAAGAGAAGAAAAAGAGAGAAAAACTTGGGGTTTAAGAAATTGAATCAACCAACTTTTCAAACACGATTAAATTGGGTAAGGGTGCGAAACTCGATTATCTTATACTTGTGTATGATTATGTATGTATGTATTTGTTTGTTGTTGAGTTGAAATGGGATATAGAACTAAAACCATAATATGTTGAGATTGTTAGAATTCGATTAAATTGTGTCTGAAATCATGTTTTAATGTTCCTAATTGCTGAGACATGTTAGATAGATGTTATTGTGCATTGTATTGGTACTTTTCTGGTGTTTAGGTGAAATTTGGAGTGATTTTGGTGGAATTTCGCAGCAGAAAATTCTGCAGAAAAATTCTGGGTTGTCGCTACCGTTACGCGTATCAGGTATGTCCATACGCATATTGGGTTGGGCAATACGCATATGGCAGGTGCAATTGAGGGCAATACGCGTATGAAAATCCATTTTTCTCGACCATTTGCTGAAATGCGTAATGGTACGCGTATGGGGTTGGACAATACGCGTATGGCTCAGGGCAATACGCGTAAGGCCAGCGAGGGTGCAGAATTTTGCCATTTCGCGATTCCTTTTTTTTATTCCATAACTTGTGTTCCGATTATCCGTTTTGAACATTCTTGGTATCGTTGGAAAGCTATTGAGATGTACTTTCTTATTAAAATGGTTTTGAGATTGTTGGCCAATTTAATTATGTCGGGAATTTGGAAATGTGTCATTTTGTCGACTTTTACCGTTTTAATTGTGTGTATTTGATGTGTTATCAGGCAATGTGCTTTTGATATATATCATATGACCTGTGTGATGTTATATGATGTAAATGCATGTGATGAAATGTTGTGATGATGGTTTGTGGCATAAGGGAAAGAAAATGCATTGTGCTGTGTTTGATTATATATGCATGATTATGGATGTGTGTATGTATGCATTGGATTGTCATGAGTCATTGTATTCCAAGCATCATGATATGCATCTTGTGATGTCGTGTGCCCTAGTGGGTGTGAGCGACGAAACGATTCCAGAGGGAATCCGCTATAACATCGTGTGCCTTATACAAAGAGGTGTGAGCGATGATTATGGATGATCGTGTGCCTTATACAAAGAGGTGTGAGCGATCGGGTCGTGTGCCTTATACAAAGAGGTGTGAGCAACACATAAACGTCGTGTGCCTTATACAAAGAGGTGTGAGTGACGGGGAACATCGTTTGCCCGACGGGGAGTTACACTAAGTAACAAGCGATGATTCCAATAGTTCCTGAGTGAACTAATGATGAGAATGATGGATGGAACGGTACCGCATTGTATTTGCATAGAGTCGTTGTGTTGGTCTCTTTGCATTTGCATAAATCATGAAAGGATTGATTTTGTGTGGAATTGTGAATGGAATTGATGAGTTGAGATATATATATATATATATATATATATATATATATATATATATGTTGTTGATAAATGCATTGAGCATGATTGATATGCCTTGGTGATGGATATATGATATATGCATTGTGTTGTTTTCTATTTGAATTCTGGTGTAAGTTGTGGTGAGAACGTTTAGTATGTGTATTTTAGTGTTATTATATAATTGTATGCAATTGTATTATGATTGTGTTTCTCACCCTACTGCTATTTTGAATGCTCTATGAGGCATTGCAGATTAGATACTGGAGGTTTTTTTGTGAAGCTTAGGTCTTTATTCTTTTGTCGGTCGGCTCTGATATGTAGCACCGCGTAGTCGGGGAGATCGTTTATGTTGATGTGTATATGTAGATATATCTTTTTGGATTGTATATGTATGAATCTGTGTATGACAGACAAACTTTTATGTTATATATATATGAGATTCAGTTGTAGATTTTTCGCTTTTATTCTGTATCAGAATTGTGGGTATTAGGAACTGAGTTCCTCTGTTATGTGCTACCTGATTGTTGCATATCCTTATGAGCAGGTTGTTGTATTTTGTTCCAATTGATGTGATGCCTCCGTCTATGCCATGGATATTTTAATTATACTCTGATTGTTTGTTACCGCTTTAATAAATTGGGGGTATAGATTGGGGGTGTTACACCCGCGGCCAATGTATCACACAAATTTGTAATTTCTTCAACTTTAACCACATCATTAATTTGAGAAATTTCATCGTCTTGGTAAGAAGCATCATCCACTTGATCGTCAATTTTAATATGACCTAATGGTTTTGTTTTGATTACAACACACCATTCACGTTTACGTGACTGGATTGAAGGGTAAGGAACATAATAAACTTGCTTAACATTATGTGACATTATGAAAGGGTCATACTCTTTGTACCTTCTGTCCATTCAAATCTCAACAGTGTTATATTTCTTATCTATTTTTGTGCCCCTGGCAGATGGATCACACCAATCACAATAAAACAAGACAACTTTATTTTTCGAGTCTAAGTAATTATATGTCAACTCGTAAATATGCGTAACAACGCCATAGAAGTCGTCTTCACCACCGTCTGTAACTCCTTTAACAAATACACCGCTATTTATGGTTTTTTTTCCCCTTCTGTCCAGGCCTGGGTGTGAAATTTATAACCGTTCACAAAGTATGTGTGCTATTCAATTGCTCTTTGAACAGGGCCTCTAGACAAGTTTCTCAAATGGATTATTTCTTGAGTCGGTGCAACAATGCATGACAATTGCTCCTTGAACCATGTTGAAAAAGATGCATGTATGTGACCAGTAGTTGGTTGTTCACCGGTGCTTTGAAAATAGGAGGCGTTAAATGCCCTATAAAGAAACGTACTATTAGTTAGAATGTAATAATTCAATCTGTAAAGCCAGATACGTAGTTAGGGGTATACTTACTCAAGATATGGCCTAACTTCAACACAGTTAATTAACACATGAACATGTGCAGATTGCAATTCTTTTTGGGTTAGCCAATGCACATTCTCCTTTCTAGAGGGAAAACCGGGAAGACCGAAGACTGACAATGTAAACTGACTTCTTTTATTAATATCAAATTCATTCCTTATGATTCTTGGATTTAACGTCAAATGATTGAAATAATGACTGCAAAAATGTGATGTTTCCCATGCAAGTAATGTGTACATATTGATCCTTCAACTTTAGCTTTATTTTTCACTGATCGCTTTGAATCACCCATGAATCTTTCAAAGGGATGCATCCACCTGTATTGAAGGGGGCCACCAAAATAGGCTTCATATGCAAGATGCACAGGTAGATGTTCCATAGAGTCGAAAAAACCAGGTGGAAAAACTCGTTCCAACTTGCATAGAATAACTGGAATATTTTGGTCCAACTTAATGATGTTATCGACTCTTAAAGTTGACACACAAATATCTCTGAAAAATTGACTTATTTCAGTTAGCGGATTGAGCACATGGTTGGGTAGTGAACTGAACGCAATTGGAAGCAATCGTTCCATGAAAACATGGCAATCACGACTTTTTATTCCATGCAACTTCCCAGTTTTGGCGTCAGCACACCTTGCTAAATTTGAAGCATAACCATCGTGCATTCTTAATTCATTTAACCATCGACAAACCGCTTTAGCGTCTTGGGAAGTTAGACTGTAACAAGCCTTGGGTTTTAATAATTTTCCATTAGGCCGAGGCTTCAACTCCAAGTCTTTTCTATCTCACAAAATTTCCATGTCCCTTCTAGCCTTCTCATTATCTTTTGTTTTCCCTTGAACATCCATCACCGTGTTAAATACATTATCGAAAAAATTCTTCTCAATATGCATAACATCAAGATTATGTCGCAACAAATTATCTTTCCAATATGGGAGGTCCCAAAATATACTTCTTTTTGTCCAATTGTGTTTGACCCCATATCCTTTAATTCTGCATGCTTCACCATAATATGTGAATTTTGGCAGTTCAGAAACTCGATTCCATATTTCCTCTGGTGACAATCGAGGGGAAGGCAAATCTTTCACTCGTACATCTTTTTTGAAATCAGTCTTGTTTCTTCTAAAGACATGGTTGTCATACCCCAAATTTTGACCACTAAGATTTCCCATCATTGTGCAAATCATCATCACAATATGGATGAACCATCATGCCTCATCAAATGCCTCAAGGGTTGTTGAGCATTCACTACAATCAAAAGTAGGGTTTTTAAGCCCTCTCAGAGCCTTAGACAAAGGATCAATCAAGGAATGACATGATATTCAACTTGTCTAACCTCTCAAACATCCACAAAGGATCAAAGAGGACTCCCACTTCAAGGATTAAGCACAAGGATGCTCCCTTCTAGGTGGATCAAGTCTCAAGATCGACAGTGTCACCAAATTAGGGTTTTGGTCGACCAGGGCCTCCAAATGGAAAAATTCCAGCTGGGCACAAGCCAAAGATCCAAAGCATAACCTAATATACTCCATGGAGCCTCATGGACCCAACCATCAAGTCAATTTTGCCTCAGGGGATGCATTCATCAAAAATCCGGAATTAGGGTTTCTTGACCTAATTCACCCCTAAGTTGACTTTTAGGGCAAATCATGAACCAAGACCTCAAGGCATGATTTGAGGGTCTCTAATATACTATATTTATCCATTTGGAACAATGGATTAATCCAAGAAGCTTGAGCAACAAGTCTCAATTTCATCTGCACCACAATTAGGGTTTCACGAGGAAAGTCAACTGTAACTTTGACTTTTGACCAGGACATGCTCCCAAACCCTAAGACATGATTCAATATACCCTATGACACCCATGGAACATGTCCATCAAGTTTGATTTAGGTCAAGGACATGATTTCCTGAAGAATTGCACAGTTTGGAATTCATCTGATAAAAAGTCAACTGTGCATAAAAGTCAACTTTGACTTTTTGAGATTTTTCACCAAAATGGATTTTTAACCCTAAAATGATGTTAATGTATGATTTGAATCATCATTCATCAAGAAAAATCAAATAAAGTGGGATAACTTGTAAAAGGGGTAACCATAAAACTTAGAAAAATTTCTAAGTTATGGAAAAATTGCCACTAATGTGCCAACTTTGGAGGACCATAACTCCTAAACCACAAGGCCATTGTTCCCCATTCAAAGCTTAATTTGTATATCACATTGCCCTCTACAAGAGCTTCATACTAACTTATGTCCAAATTCCTCATGGATTTTGAGTTATGGAGTGATCAAAATCAAGAAAAGTCACTTTGTTCCAACACTTAGTGAAAATTTCACTAAGTCAGATTTTACCTTACTTTTTGCCAAATGTAGGGACATTTTTCACTTGGATTCAAAAGAGATCAAAACCAAACATGTTCAAACAGTTGTTGTATCATGTAAGGGCTTTCCAAAATGGCCAAGAACATTACCAAATTCAATTTGAGCCATGAGATATGACATTGGAAAGTTGCCTTGCTGAAATCTGCCAAGGCAAGGCAGAATTTGCATTTTTGCTCGATTTGCCAAAATCAGCCAAATCCAAATGCTCCTATCCAGTTGGACACCTCTAAGGATTGAATCTAAAGGGGACAATCACTGAGCCAAGCCTCCAAAGTCTTTGGAACAAGAAATAGCATGTTGAACCTATAATTGCCAAAATAGGGACAAGGCTCCAATTTTGGAATGGAGCATTCAATGGAAGCATCAAGGTGGCATGGACTGAGCCATTCTCAACTGAATTCAGTCAAGACTTATCTAAGACCAAGGGAACCACAGCTCTGTGCCCTAACCTCTAGTCAATGGCTAGAGGAGACTTGGATTCTCATTGGACAACATTGGCCAAACCTCTGCTGCAGTTGCCATTCACTGTGGATCCCAAAACAAACTTGCTCTACTATAAATAGAGCTCAATTATGATCAATTTGAGTACACCAAAGCCATCTAACAGATGCTTTCCTCAAAATCTCTTCTTTCACTCTAATTTTGCCTTCTAAGGCAAGTCACTATCGGGTTTTGAGTTTGAGAGCTTTTCCAATCAAACCAATCACACACACACACACACACCTCACATACATCATATAGAAGTGATCCAAACACTCATATAACATCTGGAACACAGATTTCACAAAATCACCAGCCAATTACTCAAGTTCTTAACAGTTTTGCAGTTGAGGTACCATCTTCAACTCCAAACCATTTCAATCCATTCCAAGCATTCATACACACTCCATGGCACCTATGGAAGCTATCCAGATCATTGGAACCTAGCTGTAACACCTCCAACACAAATCACGATCACCAGCTGCAAGTGGTAAGCATGAGCCCTTCTAACTCTATGATCCATGCAATTTTTGCTGCACAATAATTTGGACATATGTTCATAATCATGCATGGAATGTTTCCCCTCAATTAATTGCATTGTTTGAATCGTGTATCAAAAATCATAGCCTTCATGCAGAAATTAGGGTTCTTGAGGATTTTTCATGATTTCTTGTTATATGTTTAATTTAAATGAAATTAAATACCATAGACATGATCGTGAGATTTAAACGAGTTGATTGATATGTGGATTACATGATATGATTAAGTATTCAGTGAGATTGGAGAGAAAATGCAAATCTGGGCAAACTGAAAAACGCGCGTGTTCTTCAGCTGTTCTAGGCGCCTTTTTTGAATTTTCAAATATTTGAATTTTGTGATTTTATTTAATTGATTCAAAAATTAATTTCTCTCTGAGTTTTAATGATTTTGAGTTGATTCTTTTTTTAATAATTCACAAAAATGTTAAAATATTTTATTTTCCCAAAAAAATCCCAAAAATATTATTTATTTTGTATAATTGATATTTTTGCAAAGAATTAATGTTTTAATTGTTTTTAACATTTAAAATATTTTTTCTACCTTGATTTTGCAACTTTTAATGCTTTCTAATTATTTTGTAGGTCAATACTTAATTTTTGAAGCATTAATCCAAGATCACAATTTTTTTTCCATATGTTAAACAATTTTGATCATTTTAATTGAATTTTTATTCAATTAAATACATTTTGAAAACAAATTAGGGTTTTTGGATTAATTCAACCCTCATAAATCATTTTCAAAACACTTTGGGCCTCTATTAGAGTGTAAGACCCAACCCACTTGTACAGAAATATTTTGGGCCTCACTTATTGTATAAGTCCCTCTGTACATTTTTAAATTCGGCGCGATCGTCGTCAGTTTAAAAATAAACCATCTGGGCCTCTCCTTGAGCTATAAGACTCATTCAAAACTTTTGGGCCTCTAATAGAGTGTAAGACCCCACCCTCTTTTAACCAAAACCATTTTTGGGCCTCACTTATTGTATAAGTCCCTCTGCATTAAAAGAAAACCTCAGCGCGATCGCCATTTTAAACGAAAAATCAATTGGGCCTACCCTCGTGTTATAAGCCCCACTCTTTTTCTTTAAACTTTTTGGGCCTCTTGAGAGAGTGTAAGACCCATCCCTTTGTACAAAAAAACCTTTTTTGGGCCACAGTCACTTGTATAAGTCCCTCTGTATAAATTCAACAGTGCGCTCACTGATAAAACCCTGGGCCTCTCCTTGAGCTGTAAGCCCCAAATCTTTCTTTTTCAAAGCACTTTCTCCTTTGATTTTGAATATACTGTTGTTTTCAATCTGTCTTTGTTAAACAACTAACCAAACAGCATGGAAGCTCTACAACCGAGTAAGTGGTTATTGCTTTCATTTACCGCTTTCATATACATATAACTGTATTGTGGGGCTGTTTCGCTGTAAGTCTTCTTTCATAAACTCATATCAACTGTGTAATAATAGTATAGATATTTAGAGTTTCCCCGGCAACTACGTCTAGAACTAGGTGACTCTGTTTCGTTTATTCATAGAAATAGACAACTAGATCCCCAATAGGATCACCAGATACAGTCTTCTCTTCGGCTGTCCTCATTAGGAATTGTCAAGAAACTCTACTCCTAGAGATGAATGTATTCTCCGTGAATGGCATCTTTGAGTTTTTTCCAAATTCTCGAACTTTCCTGACTTGATCTATTCCTTGTGAATAGCTTGCCTTGAATTTCTCGGGGTTTGGGGACCCACGGGCTTCTTAAAAGCATCGGCCTCCTCTTGGGCATCGTACAAGGACCCACAAGCTTCCTAAAAGCAACCCCGCCTCCTCTTGGGCTTAGTACAAGGACCCTACGGCTTCTTAGAAGTATTCACAGCCTCCTCTTAGGCTTCGTATAATGATCTCTTCCTCCGGGAATGATAGCCTTCTCTTGGGCTTCGTACAAGGACCGATCGACTTCTTAAAAGTTTCCAGCCTCCTCTTGGGCTTCGTACAAATTGTCCCGACGGCCTCCTAGAGGTATAGGAACAGAACTTAATCATCTTCATAGAACAGTCCTTTCAAAGAGTCTACTACTATTTCTCAAAACATAGTACAGAAGATGAAACTCTAGGCTTGGACAGTCTAATTTCCTTGAGTCTCAAAGACATTCTCATTCACCCTTCGTTAAAAAGGAAGAAAACCCGTAGACTCGGACAGTCTCAATACCCTTTGGATTTCCCACTTCCTTAAAGAACAGGAGATAACCCTGATCCTCGCATAAAAAATCCCTGAGTACAGTGTTACTCATATAAGAACTGATTTTCTCTTTCAAAATCAGTATACTGGACCTGTCACTTAACTGAAACAGTAACCATAGCCTCCTCTTGGGCTTTATACAATGATTCTCCCCAGCAGAGTCAAACAACGTTTAGCCTCTCTCTCGGGTTTTGTACGAGACACATAAGAGACTCCCTCGTTGAGTCAATCACCCTTTCGCCTCCATCTCGGGCTTCATACGAGATACAAAAAAAACTCTCTTATTGAGCCAAACAAATTTTAGCCTCCATCTCGGGATTTATACGAGATACCAAAAGACTCCATCGTCGAGTCAAAACCTTTTAGCCTCTCTCTCGGGATTTGTACGAGACACATATTAGCCTCCTCTTAGGCTTTATATAAGAAAACCACTGGTTGATCCAATCAACCTTTTAGCATCAAAGTTGTGCCTCGTTCACAGTACACAAACATCAACAACTCCTTCATCTAATTGCTGTAAGCGGCAAGCCTCTGGATTATCTACATCCATGCCACTATCCCTCTTTTAGCATGAGAAATTCCTAAGGACAGATAGCGTTGCTCTACACTGAGTTAAAGTCTTCTCCTTCAGGTTAAAATCCCCTTTAATGGAAATTATGGCATTTCCAGATTCACAAATCCCGGTTAAAGTAATTCTCCTTTATAAACAGTTGTGACATACAGACCCCCTTTAGAGATGACAAATTCTCTCTAAAGTCAACACCTTTAGCTTCACATCTTGGGCTTCGAACAAGATACAAATAGACCCTTCAGCTTCACATCTTGGGCTTTGAACAAGATACAAACTACCTTTCGCTTCACGTCTTGGGCTTTGAACAAGACACCAAAATAACCATTTCCTCCCATAGAATAGGAGGAACTACGAACGCTCTGATTTCCCTGTTTCGGTAAACGGGAATACGTATGCATAAGATTGAAAGAAAAATCTTAGCGAGCACAATAAACAAAAACCCAAAATCCCATATATCATAATCTGAAGCAGTATCCTAACGAAATCCCAGAGAGAAATCAGTATTGGCGAAAATACAAATAACCAATACAAAGGCCCTCCCCACATTGATAGCATTCGTAACCTAACAGACCGCTGTTTAAACTCGGTATGCAAGTAGGGTTAATTGGAGACATCTATTTCCCTTCCTTCATCAACTTTAATAGGATAAAAAATGAATTGACCTGTAGTAAACTCAACCGCAGAAAGCGACCGCGCTTAAGAACCGCGTCCAAAATCGCTCGCTATAATGGCCTCGTGGTAGGAATCTGCGGTGACAGTCGAACCACAAACCTTTCCCCCCAAATTTCAAAGTAAAAGCCTTTGTAAATTCCATGCAATGCGGACATCCCATTTTTCCGTGCGTACCCCAACCAGATAACATTCCATATGTGGGAAAGTCATTAATAGTCCATATCAAGGCAGCTCGCAAAGTAAAGTTTTGTTTGCGAGATATATCATAAGTTCATTCTTTAATCCACAACCTCTTCAAATCATCTATTAAAGGTTGTAAATACACATCGATTCCGGCTTTAGGACTTGACGGTCCTAGAATGAGGCAAGTCAAAAACATGTATGGTTTTGTCATGCACATCTCTGGAGGGAGGTATTAAGGGGTTACGATAACTGGCCAATAAGAAAATGCAATTGCGGATGGTTGGACATATGGAGTAAAACCATCAGAACATAATCTGAGCCTGACATTTCTAGGTTCTGCAGCAAAATCAGAATGTACCCTATCAAAATGCTTTCATGCCTCACCATCAGATGGATGTCGCGTAGTGCCTGAACTTGTTTTGTTTGTATGATGCCATGTCATTTGACTTGCACTGTGCATTGAAGAAAACAATCTTTTTAACCTTGGTATTATTGACAAATAAAACATGGACTTCACTGCTACACGTTTTGGTTTACGGTTAATAGCTTTACTACGAACTTGATATCTCGGACTCTTACAAAATTTACATTCCTCCAACGCCTCATCATTAGTACCAAACTCATTGTCATAAAACAACATGCATCCATTTATGCAACAATCAATCTTTCGTACTTCTAAACCCAACTTCGACACCAACCTCTTTGCATCCTAATAACTTGTAGGCAAGTTGTCTTTCGTAGGAGCCGCATCCAACATCATTTTTGCAAAGTATTCCAAGCACTGATCAGGAACATTCCAATTTGACTTGCCGCCAATAATCTCACACACATTGATAATTTTGAATCTTCCGACCCTCAAACAACGTCGTATTCATGTCTTTCAACAATTGGTAAAATCTCTGCGCTTCCTCATTCGGCAACTCTTCCCCATCAAAATCTTGAGGTTCATCATACGTCACATTTACTCCAAAGGCATTGCCAACCATATCATCGATCAGATTAAATTGTTCCTCAAATTCCATATTTGATCGGCTGCTTGATACGCATGTATTAGTTGTCTCTACATGTACATTACTCGGTAGTTCTTCTCCATTATATGTCCAAACCCAATAATTTTTAATGAAACCCCTTCTCTTTAAATGACATTCCACTTCCTCCGAGTCATTAATTATAGGTCTACATTCACATTTAAGACAAGGACATCTTACTCCTCCTTCCCTTCGACAACGTTCTTGAGCAAATGCCCATGTAATAAAGCCTTTAAGTCCTTCCTCAAAATTTGGAGTAAGTCCGCGTCTTCCTGGTAACGTTCTATTGTACATCCAACTACGATAGTAATGAAAATATTCCATACTACACATTTGTACTATCAGTATCATTTCAACTTAAAATGTGATTTTAATATATGCAAAATAGTATAATTCTTTACACATTGTTTTAAACATAACTATATTTCATACTATATAAAATTGTACATTTCATAACTACATATTATAACTATATATCATACTATATAAAATTATACATTTCATACCTACATATTATATCTTATAATTATACTTAACATATATAAATACTTCCTTAAATAAATAAAAATTAATTCATATATCTTTATTTATGATATATCTTTCATTTCTATATAAATATAAATATAAATATTACAATTTAATTATTAATACAAATAAATAATAATTTTTTAAGTTTTTGGTAAATCTATATAAAATATTAATATAATTTTTTCATAATAGCTATATACTTTTTCTATATAATATTTTCTATTTTTTAAAAAGTTATTTTACATTTGTTATAAATTCTATTTTTTAAAATAAATTGGTTGTTTAAATTGTGTCTTTTAACAAATATATATATAACATATTAATATAGATTTTTCATTTTTATTATATATTTTTTAAAAAATAAATTTCTCTAAAAGTACTTTTTAACAAAAATATTTCTATTTAATAATTGTGTTTAATATACATATTTTTTTTTCTAAAAATAACTTTAAAATTTTCTTAAATAAAAATATTTTTTTAAATTCTGTTTTTTCTAATTTTTTATAAATTCAGTTTTTATTTATATTAAATATAATACATAAAATTCTGTTTTCTAATTTTTAAAATATATTAAATATAACTTATTACATAAAACCTTAAAAATATATTAAATATAACCTATAAATTCTGTTTTTTTTTATTTTGTTTTTAAAAAATAACATAACATATAATATATATTTTGTTTTTAATAAAAATAACATATATTCTGTTTTAAAAAAATAAAATAAAATATAATATATATTCTGTTTTTAATAAAAATAACTTTATAATATATATTCAGTTTTTAATAAAAATAACATATTAAAAAAAATCTATTTTTACACAACAACAACCAAACAACCAAATAAATAATCTTATAAAACCTAAATAATTTCATATATAATTTATATATTCTATTTTTACACATCAACATCCAAATAAATTCCATATACAATTTTATTCATAAAAATCTGAAAATAAATAATTTAAATTACAAAAATGCCTCAATGTAATTACAATAAAATCTGTATCTTGAATCTTGATGAGCTCCTCTTGAAGCTTCCAAATATTTTTCTTTTAACAACAAACATTAAAAAATTAAAATTAGAAAATATTAAAGTAAAATGTAAAACGAAAAATAAAAATAAAAAGAATGAAAATAATAAGAAAATTTGAATATACCTTTGATTGAAAATGAGCTGGTGTTAGTGTGTGGAGAAAATAGAGGATGAGAGAAATGATATGCTGAGAAGAAGAAGATAAGAAGATAAGAAGAAGAACGGAAGAACAAGATACGAAGAAGAAAATAAGAAGAAAGAGAAGAAATGATATGCTGAGTGAATGTTTGGGGGATTATATAGTGGGGTACAGTGACTTGGTTTTCACATGGGAAAGTACCCACATGTGACCACGGAAAAAGGAAAAGTATTTAATTCTATACTGTTGGGTCTCAACGGTAACAAAAAATTAAAATAAATGAATTAATTATAGCGATTTGCTACTCACGTCGGAAGCTTGCCAAATGGAATACACGTCGGAACATCTATAAATAATAAATAAGGTTTAACGGTCAAAATAGAAGTAAAAAAAAATAAATATTTGGCCACTTGACGTGTTACATGTGTGTATTTTTCGACGTGCTTTCCACGCCACAAATGAAATTATGGAAAATTTTAAATTCCCCCACACATGAAACCTGATCGTTTGATTTTTAAATTTTAATTTTTGGGTTGCGACGTGGGTTTTACGTCACAACTGTTTTTTTAGTAACGTGATATACACGTCGCAACCTCCATTTTTTCCCACGTGTATATCACGTCATTAAATCACGTAGGAAATTCCGTGCTTTCTTTTATATATATATATATATATATATATATATATATATATATATATATATATATATATATATATATAAGTCAACCTCTATTTTTTCCCACGTGTATATCACATCATTAAATCACGTAGGAAATTCCATGCTTTCTTATAGTATATATATATATATATATATATATATATATATATATATATATATAAAAGTCAAATAGAGTGAACAAATTTACCGTTGCAGTGTTGCGTCTTTTCGCCAAAAACATATGAAAATGAGTTGAAGGAATAAGAGTCGAGGTTTTGTGTTGGGTGTATCAAAAAAGAAAAAGAAGATATGTGGCTATGTGTGTTTGTGATATGAAGCATGAAGAGGATCTTCTTTTTCTTCTTCTTTTCTTTTTTAATTCTTTTGGATGCTGAGTCTACAACAAATGGGGTGGTTGTGATTGGTTTTTTTTTTTATCAACCTCCTCCTCACAAATTGGTAACATAATATATATTATTCAAAATTAGGGTTTTCAAAATTAAACATGTCCAAAATACTCTTTAAGATAACTTAGTATACAAGAATGACCTAAAGTAAAATGAATTAAAAAAACAAATATATTTTTTTGTTATTTAAAAAAAATAGATATTTGTTGATAACTAAAGTAAAAATAAATTCAACTATTTAAAATAAACTCAAACTAATCACCTAATTAATTCTAATAAATTAAATGATTATTTTGACTAAAAATTAAAAATAAAATAAATTAAAAATGAATAAAAGTCGGGCGCCAAAATGCTCGAGAAATTAAAATGAATGCGCCAAAATGATCACCGCAAAATAAACTTATTGAAAAAATACAACGTTTGATCAATTTTTGAAATAAATTATGACCAGTTAAAAGGCTCAGACTGATCAAAATGTGACCGAAACAGTAGTCAAAAAATTAAAACGAACACGCCAGGTTGAACTACGCGAAACATAGATTAATATAATTGATGTATGCAAGTCCGATTTTAAAATTTTTCATCGACTAATTTTACGCACAATTGAGATTCAATTTGACCGGTCTGTCTGTAAATTCGAAAAATATATTCTGACTGACAATTTGGGCACTATGCGAGATAAAATACGTGCTATGCTACGCAAATGATGCAAATGTCATGATAAGTGCATTGATTCGGCGATTCGGGGTCAAAATTGGGGTATGACACTATATTATATTTAAATTCGTAATACAACCACATAACTGACCGACTTGAAAATATAGCAGAAATAATGCAATTTTTTTCAAGAAGTTGACATTTTTTTAACCAAAGATAGTTCAAGTAATAGAAATCACAGAAGATTCACACAACTCAAATTTGCTCCACAGGAAAATCTAAGCAGTAACTATGACTTTAATGATTCCTCTCCCAAGATAGATCTTGGCACCACTAAAACAACATAGCTCGGTCTTGAGAACCATTTTGTTTGAATATGTCTGAATAAACTAATCATAACAAAAATATACAAAGAAATTACCTACCACACAAATTCTATATTGACGATATAACAATAATATTATCTAAGAAAATCAACAGATAAGCAGACACAAATATACTAAGAAAATAGTGTTGTGAATTGATGTCGTCAAGAAAAAACAAAAATATTAGAAAAAGATTGAGTTTCTTGAACAAACACAAGAAACCCTATTTGGTTTTACAAAAGATAGAGAAGAAGGAAGAAGAATAAGAATTGGTTAAAATTGTTTTACTATTCACTTACTCAATAAGGGTTCAAAGATTTCAAGTAAATACCAACAAATAACCTCTCTCAACAACCTGAGAGAACTAGTTTATTTATAGCCTACTAAGATAACTTAGACTATAAGCTAACTTAACAAATGGACTTACAAGCAAGACCCAATTCGGCATGCTAATTTAAACATAAAGCTAACATATTTCGACAACATGCTTGAACAGACTTCGACTCCAGGATGCACAAATCCTGTCGAACCATGAAACTACCCTTGTCAACACTAGAGTTCGATCTAATATATCACAAATCTCCACCTTGGAACAAAATCTACACTAGCAAGGGAACAAACTAGTTTTCGTTATGCAGTTTTATCAACTGCATACATTGGAAAAACTTGCTACTCAACAATGTCAAAAACTTGCTACTCAATAATGTCTTTTCTCGACTCCTCATAACTTCTTTATAATCTCTAGGTTCTTCGTCCAAAACCTCACTTGCAGTGATTAAGGCATAAGCTATAATATTTGCATAACCAAGTCTCTGAGGTGGCTTGATGACTCTTCTCGACCTGTATCTTGCCAGCAGGTAGTCATTATCAGTCTCCTCATCTTCATTAGCAACTTGAGATTCTTCTTTGACTTTATCTGGGTTATGCAATTCAGCATCACTATGCTCTACCTCAATAGGAATCTCTTCCTGTTCTAGCTCTTCTTCAGAGATCTTCGAACTTCGACCAATGTCATCAGTTTTCTTGAAATCCATCTCAGCTTCATTGAAAACTACATCTAGACTTGTGATACAACTTCTGTGACCTGGATCTAGGCACCACAACCTATAAGCTTTGACTCCTTCTTGGTATCCAAGGAATATACATCTCAGAGCTCTAGGTTCGACCTTGTCTTGCCTAATATGAGCATAGGCTAAACAACCAAATACTCTAAGTCTGTCGAGACTAGGTGGATGTCCTGAACAGTCTTCTTCAGATGTCTTCATTTACAAGGCTGTCGAGGGACACCTATTTATCAAGTATGCTGCAGTCACAACAACTTCTGCCTAAAACACCTTATTCAATCCTACACTTATCAACATACACCTCACCCTTTCCAGAATGGTTTGATTAAACTTTTCAGCCAAACCATTTTGTTAGGGAGTCCCCGCAATAGTTTTATGCCTTGCAATACCATACGCAACACAATAGATGTCGAAATCCTCATTGGGAAATTCAATACCATTGTCGGTCCTCAACCTCTTGACCTTCCTGCCAGTTTGGTTTTCGACCAGAGTCTTCCAACTTTTTAAATTTTCAAAAGTTTCATCCTTAGTCTTCTGGATGAATACCCATAACTTTTTGAAGTAATCATCAACTATGTATAGAAAATACTTTGCACCTGAGTGTGAAGGATTCCTTGCAGATCCCTAAAGATCAACATGAATGTAATCAAGGGATCCATGTGCTCTTTGTTTTCCTTTGTTAAACTTCATTCTACAGGATTTACCAAATACACAAGGTTCACAAAACTCCAGTTTTTCAACCTTATCACCACCTAGCAGATTTTGTTTCGCCAATTAGACCAGGCCTCTTTCACTGACATGGCCAAGTCTCTTGTGCCATAACTCAGTCTTCAACACAGGTTTCGTGGATGCCACATCTGCTGAACCACTTATAACCTCAGCCTCAAGGGTTACAAGCACTACTACGAAAACCCCATTTAACGACGCCAGCTTTACCACGGTTTCGTATCCCACCGTTGTAACAGGATTAAAAATTTATAACGCCATATTTAATGACGGTTGTATTACATAACCGTTGTAATACAAGCTGTGTAACAAGCTTCGATTCCCAGCTCTATATTTTTTTCCATATTTTTACATTTTAACACGCTTGTATTAGAAGACCGTTGTACTACATGTATCACGCTTCGATTCATAGCAATGTATTCTTTAGTATTTTTAAGTGTAATAGAGTATATATATAACTTTAAAAATAAAATTGTAAGAGATGAACATATATAGACATAATTTTATTTTAATATTCCATTGAGAGTACATTGATAAACATATTACATATCAAGATAATTGTCAGAGCCCATAGCATAAAATGCATCTTCATAATCTAGACATCTCTCCTCACTCCCCTCATCGAAATCATAATATACAGGCCTCCTTTTCTTCTTTATCTTCTTCTTCTTCGGCTTCTTCTTCTTCTTCTTCTTATCCTTCCTTACCCTTAAGGCATCCCTAAAGTTGGCAGTTGCTGGTTGGACGACCTCCTGGATTGGCACCTGACGTTCCTCATTGAGGTTTCTAGGATTCTCATTTGTTGAACTCATTGTTACGAAGAATATATTATTTAGATATCTAAAATTGTCTATTTATAGATGAGGTTGAAGATGAAAATACTAATAGTTTAATGCTTGTAATGATGATAACTTGTAAACCGTTCATATTCTGGAACTATATTTTCTTGTAAACCGTTCATATGTTGGGAAGTGCAACGGTTAATAATATCATGGCAGTTATAAGTAATGACCGTAGCGATATCACTTATAATCCAGGCGTAATTTTAGGAAAATGTTGTTGCCTGGTGTCGAACCTTGTACCACGTATAAGGGGTATCGCTACGGTTATTATAACTAACCGTTGTGATATTATTAAATTAATATATAATCTATCATAACGGTTATTTAAGAAAACCGTTGTGAAACATTTACCTATATAAGGGAATTAACTTTCCCTTTTTGACAGTCGCGACGTTTCCTTCACAGCGAAACCCTAGCACCCAAACTTCATCTTTTTTTAGAATCTGCGAAAAGAAATTCAAGAAGTATGGAGCGTAATGTACATATTTTTTTTATGGAAAATAAGGTATTCTTCCACTTCAATCTTTTTGTTAGATAACACTCATTATCTCGTTTGCTTCATGATGTTTTTGTTGATTGTTCTCTTTTTGCACAGATTCGTCTTCAATGCTTCACAAGCAAGGTGAACTTCATTGTTATGGTACAGTCCCACTTCTTAGCATTTTCTTTCAACTTTTGCTTGTTTTGTTTTGAATATTAACTAATTTTCTTCATTGCTTCCCACTTCTTAGGGTTTGTTTCTAATTTTTCTTGTTTTGTTTTGAATAATAACTAATTTTCTTCATTGCTTTCTCACTTCTTAGGTTTGTTTCACATGGTGATGATGATGGTGGTACATATATATATGAATTCATTCTAATAAGGTACATATATATGAATTCATTTTGATATTGTACATATGAAATTTAGTTTATTATTTTGATATTGTACATATGAAATTTAGTTTATTATTCTGATATTGTACATATGAAATTTAGTTTATTATTCTGATATTGTACATATGAAATTTAGTTTATTATATACTATGTATATTGTTTGTTTTACTATCCTTTTACTGAAAATGAAATCTGTTAAATTGGTATCGAAACTTATAATCTGAAAATTAAGATGTATTTGAAAACCAACCATTATCATGTCAATGTTTTTCGAATCGCATCCATTTCATTCAGCATATTGAATGTTCCTTAACGCATAATATACAATTCAATGGTCTGATTCCTTCTACACATCGATATCTTTTATATTATATAGTTTACCTATTCATCGCCAAAAATCATTGTGGTTTTTATGATCATGATTGTTATGATGATAAAATCACGATGATTTTTGGCGATGGAGAGGTAAACTATAATAAAAGATATTGATGAGTAGAGTGAATCAGACCATTGAATCGTATATTATGTGTTAAGGATCATAAAATGTGCGGAATGAAATGGATGCAATTTGAAAAACAGTGGTGTGTTTAAGTTGGTTTTCAAGAACAGTTTAATTTTCAGATTATATATTTCCTTACCAATTTAATGGTTGTAATTCTTTAACTAGGTGTATGGTAAAACAAGCAATATACATTTGTATATAATAAACTAAGGGTACATGTAACAACGGTTGAAACTAATATCCGTTGTGATTGATAATATATTTCACAACGGTTGAAACTAATATCCGTTGTGATTAATAATATATTTCACAACGGTTGATACAACTAACCGTTGCAATATATCGCGCGTTTTCCAGAATACAACAACGGTTTCCAGACCGTTGTAGAAACAGCGAAGATACAACAACAATCTACATAACAACGCCTTCGCCCGCGTCATTATATGTCATTCCCAACCGTTGTTAAATGGGTTTTTCGTAGTAGTGAAGCCTTGTTTCTTCACTCCTCTCAAGACTTCCTTCGACCACTTCATTACCCTTAGGATGCTTTGCTCTCCTTTGAAAACTTATCCTTTCTTGTCGAATTCACCAAGAGAAATCAAATTTCTCTTAAGATCAGGTACATACCTAACATCAGTCAATAGCCTTATTGAATCATCATGGAGCTTGAATCTCACAGATCCAATACCTGCAGTTTGCAAGCTTTGTTGTTTCCCAGCAACATTCACCATCTTGATCACACAATTCTTTAAACATGTCTTTGTTTGGAGTCATGTGCCAAGTACACCTTGAATCCATAGTCCACTCCTTACTAGAGTCACTGCTTGAAACCACTGGGACATCAGATGATTCACAACCATCTTGCACAATGTTTCCATACCATTATCATTTCTACCATGATTGTTTAGTCGATCAGGTTATACTTTTCTTGTATGACCCTCCTTCTTACAATGATAACAGTTAATAATAGGAGCATTACCACCATAAGAATTCTGTAGAACTTTACTCTTTTTCTTCTCAAACCTACCGTAATTCTTCAAGAATTTCCCCTTAACAGGCAAACATTCACCAATAGAAGATGGCTTGTGCTCTTTTCATTCATTCAAATCCTTAAAGTACAAGGCAGATTGAACATCTTTAAAGGTCAACGAGTCTCTTCCATACGAGAGAGTTTCTTTGAAGTGATCATGAGACTTAGGTAAAGAGCACAACAACAACAACGCTTGATCTCCATCATCAATCTTGACCTCAATATTTTCAAGATCAAGAATTAACTTGTTGAACATATCCAGCTACTCAGCCAAGGCTTTATCTTCACTTATATTGAATAAATACAAAGCTTGCTTCAGGTAGAGAAGATTAACCAACGATTTTGTCATGCATAAAACTTCAAGTTTCGTTCATACACCCGCTGCAGTTTTCTCCTTTGAAACCTGTAAGAGAACCTTATCACCAAGGCTCAATACAATGGCATTGTGGGCTTTTTCGACCATCGTTGTCTTCTCCTTCTCCGATAGGGCAACGCCCATCTTCTCCAATCCTTTCAACGGTTCTAATAAACCATGTTGAATAAGAAGGGCTTGCATCTTCAAGCACCACAAGCCGAAATTATTCACACAGGTGAATTTATCAATCTCATATTTTGTTGAAGACATCTTCTCATCCACGTTCACCGCACTAGTTTGTTGTGAATTGATGTCGTCAAGAACAAACCAAAATATGAGAAAAAGATTGAGTTTCTTAAACAAACACAAGAAACCCTATTAGGTTTTACAAAAGATAGAGAATAAGGAAGAAGAAGAATAAGAATTGGTTAAAATTGTTTTACTATTCACTTACTCAATAAGGGTTCAAAGATTACAAGTGAATACCAATAATTAACCTCTCTCAACAACCTGAGAGAACTAGTCTATTTATAGACTACTAAGCTAAGCTAAAAAAGTGTTTAGACGGCACTTAAAAGACAGCGCTTCTATAAAAAAGCGCTGCTAAAAAGAATAAAAAAATTTCGCTGAAAAAAAGCGCCTTAAAAGAAAGGCTTTAGAAAGCGCTTTTAAAAAGCGCTGTAAAAGACTGCCACCTTTGACCACCTTAGAAAGCGCTTTCCAAAAAGCGCTGCTATAGGTGTCACTTTAGAGAGCGCTTCTAAAAAGCGCTGTCTAAAGGCCACCTTAGAAAACACTTTTATAAAGCGCTCTTATAGGCCTATAATTATTTTCACTTTAGAAAGCGCTTTCTAAGGAAAAGCGCCCTCTAAAGTCCTTTACTAATTAAAATATAAAACAATTCTAAACATTTTCAGAGACACTTTTATTCATTTTCTCTCTCAACCGTTTGTCTAAACCCTTGTCGTCGTTCTTGCCATTGCCATTGCCATTGTCGTTCGTGAAAACGTTGTTGTTGTTGTTGTTGTTGTTGTTGTTGTTATTCTCTTATCATTCATTTCTCTTTTATTATTCATTTCTCAAATCGTTCTGAAAACGAAAACGAATAAGGTACTCTTTTATTATTCATTTCTCTTTTATTATTCATTTCTCTTTTACTATTCATTTCTCTGAAAACGAAAACAAAAAATTTTTCACAATGAGGATAAAAGCTTCCTCTTTTATTGTTGCAGAATCTTTTTTCTTTTATTTTTCATGTATATTTTTACAAAAAAGTTTTTTTTTTTTTATAATATGTTCATTGTGTTATGCATTCATGATACAACCTAGTTTTGGAAGGTATTTTCATAAGGAAGCTAATATTAAAGTATCTTCACAACTATTATTGAAATTGTGAAGGTTATTTCATGACTATTAAATATTTTCTACTGTATATTTGGCAAAGTTGATTAGTATAAACAACCTACTATTGATTGAAATTGTATTTCGCTAGTTGTGTTGTGTTTGGTCTATCCTTTTTTTCCAAGTTCATTTCTTTTATTTTCTAGAACTTGTGACTTTTTGTTATAAGTTTATTGTCTACTTTATACTTATGTAGGTGTTTACCTCTAATTGTTGCTTATTTGTGATTACATGTTGCCACTTATCAAGTTATGACTCATAATTGGTCAATTAATGATATTTCATTTTATGATACGTGTATAGGGGTTACTTGTGTTCAAAGTGTGAAAGTCGGATCGTTTCCCTACAGGTATAACATTTTTTCTTTTTGTTTTTGTTTAGTTTAATTAGTATAACTATGGATAAGAAATGGATGTCTTCAAGTCGATTGTCGAAAGAGTACGACAATGGGGTATCGGAATTCGTTAAGTTTGCTGTTGCGCACGCCAAAGACCCCAGCCGAATGATATGTCCTTGCTTGGGTTGCTGTTTTGGGAGTCGGGTTGACGCGGTTCAGTTGGCATCGCATTTATTGAGGAGTGGAATTGATAGAAGTTATACATGTTGGAATTTGTATGGTGAGAAAATTAACGGGAATGTTGAATTGGGGGATAATACGACCTACGCTTCATATGACAATGGCACAGATACATACGATTCTGATCGAGTCGAAGAGATTGCAGAAGCACTTGAAGAAGATCTTAAGGATTGTCCCAAAATGTTTGAGAGGTTGGTAAGCGATGCAGAGAAACCGTTGTATAATGGTTGCACCAAATTTACAAGATTGTCTGCGGTATTAAAGTTGTACAACTTAAAGGCGGGCAATGGATGGTCGGATAAAAGTTTCACAGAATTATTGGCCCTTATGAAAGATATGCTTCCAGAGGATAATGTTCTTCCCAATCGAACATATGAGGCCAAAAAGATGCTGTGCTCTATTGGCATGAGCTATGATAAGATACATGCCTGTCCAAACGATTGCGTATTGTTTCGAAATGAGTATGCATCGTTAAATGAGTGTCCTAAATATGGTGTCTCTCGATATAAGAAAAAGTTGTCTCCAGCAAAAGTCTTATAGTATTTTCCTATAATTCCGAGATTTAGACGCATGTTTCGTAGTGAGACCGATTCAAGACACTTGACTTGGCATGCAGATGAAAGAATTATTGATGGAAAGTTTCGACATCCGGCAGATTCACCACAGTGGATGAAAATTGATGATGATTATCCTGAATTTGGAAAAGAAGCAAGAAACCTTCGCTTGGCATTATCTACTGATGGAATGAACCCACACAGTATTCAAAGTATCTCACATAGCACTTGACCTGTGATCATAATGATTTATAACCTACCTCCATGGCTATGTATGAAGCGTAAGTACATGATGTTATCTATGTTAATTTCTGGGCCTAGACAACCAGGGAATGACATAGACGTATACTTGGCACCCTTAATCGAAGATTTAAAATTTTTGTGGGAGAACGGTGTGGAGGTTTATGATGGGTATATGAAAGAAAGTTTCAACTTGAGGGTGATGTTGTTTGGCACAATTAATGATTTTCCAGCATACGGAAATCTATCAGGGTACAGCATAAAAGGTCAATGTGCGTGTCCTATTTGTGAAGATAAAATAGATTGGACGCGATTGGAGTTTGGTCAGAAGAATGCCTTTCTCGGTCATCGTAGATTCTTAAATTCTAATCATCGCTATCGTGGGTGGAGAAAAGCATTCAATGGAGAGGCAGAACATGGTAGAGCTCCAACTATATTGACAGGTGATCAAATTTTTGAAAAGGTGAAAGATGTGACAACTCAGTTTGGAAAGCCTTTTGCACATACACTTGTCAAGAGTGGGTGGAAGAAGAGGTCAATTTTTCTTGAACTTCCATATTGGAAGTCGTTGTATGTAATACATTTTCTCGATGTTATGCATATTGAAAAAAATGTATTTGACTGTGTTATTGGTACGTTACTCAATATACCAGGAAAGTCTAAGGATGGCCTTAAAGCAAGAAAGGACTTGGTACATATGGGGATAAGAACTTAATTAGGACCCTTGAAGAAAGGAAAACGAACATATCTACCACCTGCTGCGTATACTCTATCTAGAAAGGAGAAAAAAGTATTGTGTAAGTTTCTAAGTGAAGTTAAAGTTCCAGAAGGATACTCTTCAGATATTAGAAGACTTGTGTCTATGAAAGACCTCAAGTTAAAGAGTTTAAAGACGCATGACTGCCATGTTATAATGGAACAATTTCTACCAATAGGTATACGTTCTATTCTGCCAGAAAAAGTAAGAAGCGCAATAACTAATTTGTGTTTTTTCTTCAAGTCAATTTGCAGTAAGGTGATCGATCCTGCGATCTTACCAACATTGCAAAAAGAACTAGTTATTACTTTGTGTGATCTTGAAATGTATTTTCCTCCCTCGTTTTTTGACATAATGGTTCATCTAGTTGTTCATCTAGTGAAAGAGACACAATTGTGTGGACCGGCTTATATGAGATGGATGTACCCTGCTGAACGTTATATGAAAATATTAAAAGGGTATGTGAAAAACCGAAGTCGACCAGAGGGTTGTATTGCCGAACGATACATTGTTGAAGAAGCGATTGAGTTTTGTACTGAATATCTGTCCAATGTACAATCAATTGGACTCCCCAAATCTCATATTGTCGAAAAAAA
Organism: Lathyrus tuberosus; assembly: GCA_022829125.1. Lineage (NCBI taxonomy): Eukaryota > Viridiplantae > Streptophyta > Magnoliopsida > Fabales > Fabaceae > Lathyrus > Lathyrus tuberosus. The sequence goes on along the minus strand of JALAZF010000006.1, from coordinate 33,147,865 downwards.
AGAAGGAAAATGTTAATTGGAAATGAAGTTGTGACAGTATCAAGGGTCGAACGGGATCAAGTGCATTTGTATGTTCTGCACAATGAGAATGAGGTTGAGCCATATGTTGAAATGCACAAGGATGTTCTCCGAGGTTTAAATCCGAATAGAAATGAGAATTGGATAGTACGAGAGCACAATCGAAGTTTCATACCTTGGTTTAAGGATCATATTTATTCAAAGTATTATTCAGACCGCGATTCAATAACAGAAAGGTTGAGATGTTTAGCATATGGTCCAAGTATGGTCGTGTTTTCTTATAGCGCATACGCAATTAATGGATACACATTTTATACCAAAGAACAAGATGATAAAAGTACAATGCAAAATAGTGGTGTCACCGTGGTAGCTGAAGCAATGCACATTTCAAGTGTGAAAGACTTAAACCCCAAATTTACAAATCTGTCATATTTTGGGGTTATCGAGCGCATTTGGGTGTTTGATTATGAGAAGTTTCAAATTCCTATATTTCGTTGCAAGTGGGTTGAAAATAATAATGGCGTACGAATGGATAAGTCAGGATTTTTGCAAGTGGATCTTAATAGGGTGGGGTACAAAGATGAGCCTTTTATTCTAGCCTCTCAAGCTAAACAAGTGTTGTATGTCACTGATCCGACAAGTACAAAATGGTCTATAGTGCTTTTATCTAACAAAGTAATTGATGAAAACGTTGGAGATCAAGGTGATATTGATGTTGATATTGAATCATTTACTAGAAATGATCAAGATGAAAATATTATAGCGAATGAATCATATACTAGAAATGATCATAATGAGGGTATTTGGATCAATCCAACCGTCCGTGTTGTTAAGAGACGGGTAAAACATACTCCAAACAAGAAAAGAAAGAGACGTTAGTGAAAAAGGTACTAGTTGTAAAATTATAGCTTATATCATTTAATATAGCTTATATCATTCAATAGATTAGGATTATGGATTTTTATATTTGTCATTTAATTTCAGTTTTTTTCTTTCTTACAGGTCAAATGTCTAGTAACCAGGAAGATACGCACGAGTAGCACGGGCTAGAGCAACCAATATTACATGGGTCAAAGTGGAGATTCCTTCAAATGGGACAATTGGTGATTTCTATCACGGTATGCATGGTTTTATAACTTAGGATTTATTTTAATATTTATCGGATATGTTATATATATAATTTATTACTTTTAACTAAATAATGCGTATTTTGTTTTGTTATGTAGTATTTCGATGATATGGCGTGTCCTTATTACACGAGGAAACAATTGCAAGATACTAAGGAGAAATTGTGCAAATTTTTTATTGCAAGAAGAATTCTTTCTTGATTGTATAGTTTTGTGAATGTAAATTCTAGTTTATTGAAATGTAAATTCTATAATGGTTTATTGATGGAAATGGTAAATTCTATACTGGTTTTTAGTTAATGTAAATTATAGTTTTGAAATAGAATTTGTTGATGGAAATGCATATCCATACTGGTTTATTGAAATGTGAATTATACAGGTTTATGAAAATGTGAATTATACAGGTTTCTGCATAAAAAAATGGTTAAAATGAGATTTTTTAAAAAAAATTTCAAAATTTTACGTAGACAAAAGACAGCGCTTTTAATAAAAAAGCGCTGTCTAAGGTTATACATTAGACAGCGATTTCAAAAGCGCTGTCTAAAGTCCAGCTTTAGAGAGCGCTTTTAATGAAAAAGCGCTCTCTAAAAGTATATAAAAAAATCAATATACGTATACATTAGACAGCACTTTCTAAAGCGCTGTCTAAAAGCACCTTTAGAGAGCGCTTTTGAAGGAAAAAGCGCTTTCTAAAGTTTATAAAAAAAAATTTTAAATTTTTAACGTATACTTTAGACAGCGCTTTTAAAAGCGCTGTCTAACGTCCCCTTTTAAAGAGCGATTTTTCATAAATAAAAAAGCGCTGTCTTTACCTACGACAGCGGCTGGCTTAGACAGCGCTTTTAAGCGCTGTCATAGGCCAAAAAAAACGCCATCTTTTCCCTTGTTTGGCGTAGTGTACTACAAGCTAACTTAACAATTGAGCTTACAAGAAATGACCAATTCAACATGCTAACTTAAACACAAAGCTAATATATTTCGACAACATGTTTGAACAGACTTCGACTCCAGCATGCAAAACTCTTGTTAAACCATGAAACTACCATTGTCGACACTAGAGTTCGATCCAAATTACCACAAATAGCATACTGTGTCAAGGAGAGCTCCAAGTCGATCACCAAAAATAATCTTCACCACAGTTGCATTTGGATCAAAGTCTTGGTCAATTATGATTATCGGGGTCGGAACGATATCAGTCTCTCCTTGATTACCATCTTGTTCTCCACACAAAAAAAATACAAAAAGAAAAAAATTAACCGATCAATGAGTACAGTCCATAAGCATTATAGAAATGACCACTTTCTTAATCTTTTCATCACTTTTCAATCTGCTGTTTGTATATTCCTTCCTAGTTCATACACTGGAAATTGACTTTCCAATTTAGTGAAATTCAATTAAATGATACTATTATTGCAATACTTCTAACCAAATTCAAGAATTTTACAAAGCACAATGTTGATCAATTTATAATGAAAAATCTTATGTTTATCTTTTTCAGCTTCATGTTTAAAAACATATTCACGTTGTTCTAGTAACTCCTATTGGCACATTTCTTAATTTAATAGATTCATAAGTCATAACACTAGTTATTTTTCATTACTGTCAATTATGTACAACAGTTATGAGTTATGTGTGTTTCTGCGTGATCATGGGATTGCGACACTATGTTTTGCAAGTATAAACTTTAACAATATACTGCTACATCTAATATGCTTGTGTAAATAAAAATATCATGACTGCAATTTTATATCAGAGCTTAGGTGATACATTGAACAAGCAAATAATGATTTGTTTATTTTATCTCACTTTTTAAATCCTACTGAATTTTAGAATGTTGTGACTTATTAAATTGCTTATTTGAATCATGAAATACACTTTACTTTGAAATCATTCAAAATAATGACATAATAATTAGGGTTAAATATATTTCACTGCCTGTCAATGTAGTGAGTTTTGGTTTTATCCCTCTAAAGTATTTTTTTTTATCCCCCTCATCAAATCAAGATTGTATTTTCACTCCCTCTGTGCTGACTGGACGAGGGAATCTGCACATGTGGCTTTGCTGACTGGATGGAATCTGCATATATGGTCTTGCTGACTAGATAAATTTTGAATTTATTTTTTATTTTTTTTATTTTTTTATTTTTTTATTTTTTTATTTTTTTATTTTTTTTAATTTTTTTATTTAAAAAAACGAAAAAATAAATAAAAATCAAAAAATCAAAAATCAAAAATAAAAAATAAAAAAAAAATTAATTCAAAATTTATCTAGTCAGCAAGACCACATGTGCAGATTCCATTCAGTCAGCAAGGCCACACGTGTACATTCCCTTGTCCAGTCAGCACAGGAGGAGTGAAAATAGAATCTTGGTTTGGTGAGAGGGGATCAAAAAAAGTATACTTCAGTGGAGTAAAACCAAAACTCGCTACATTGGCAGGGGGTGAAGTATATTTAACCCTAATAATTAAAATCATTAAGACAACTCTATATTAAGAATATAATGAAGTTAGAAATTTATCATGGAAATTCAAAGGCATACCATGTATCAAACAAAATTCATAATGGTATTCAGCATTTTTAGTACAATGGGCTTGTATAATAGATCTGCATGATGAAAGGAGTGTCAAAATCAGTAAGTACAATATTTTTTTAATAAGCAATGATTTCATTCAAAAAGACGAGTACAAGAGGTACTCGAAACCCTTACGAACAACCAAATCAACTAGTTGACAATAAGCAGTACAAAGGAGAAAAACACCAATCGAAAAAACTAAACGAAAAATAGGAACTATTCACAACACAAAGTCATTCCTAGGATAAGACGTTTACTTTCGTCCAACACTCCTCAAACTTTGGTATACTCCCTTTGAACAAAACATCGTTATGCACCATCCAAATATTCCAAACTGCCGCCAGCCATATAACACTAACCACTCTATGTTCCTCCTCCACTTCTAACGATGAAATAAAAAATGATAAATCCTCCATTGACATCACAAAAGCTGCCCATAGCCATTTCACAATTGTTGTCCAAATTCTCCCACTGAAGTCGCAATTACCGAAAACATGTTGTTTCAATTCATCAACCTTAAAGCAAATAACACAGCACTTGTCTAAGTCATCGAACAAAATTTTCCTCTTCAAAAGTTGATCTCTCGTAGGTAATCTGTTTAGAATACAACACCAACCAAACAACAAAACGTTCGACGGGGCCAAAATTTTCCATAAAGCACTGACTGCATTACACATCCCTAAAGATAAAGGAATTGTAGACAATGTGGACATAGGATTAATATAAGAAGAATGAACAGAAAAATGATCCTTCTATGGAATCCACTCAATAACATGAGCAGCATCATGTACCATATTGTTATCCTCAATCCACTCCTGCAAAATCTCCCCTATCCAAGTGTCTCCATCGTTATTAAACAACCCCAAGCCATGCCTATGCCAACACCAAATATCTTTCTCCCACTACCCAACATATGCCACACTGTAGAACGGATCTGCAGCCATAACGAATAATTCAAGGAAAGCCTCATTCATCGTCTGGTTTCCTGCCCACCTGCTAAACCATAAAGTTGTACTCTTAGCGTCCTTTTCCCTACACAAAGTATTTCTGGGGAAACAATTAACATTACCAAGCTCAAGTGAACCCACCATAATTAAATATTTCCACCATATAGAGTCACTATGGTTAATCACACTTTAGTCGCTAATAAACATCTTCACTTTTAGCTTTTTGTAACTATGGTTGATCAAGCTTCTCCAAATAGCATTCCTATCATTAATAATCCTCCATTTCCACTTCATTAGTAGGGCTTTATTAAAGACTTCAAGGTTGATGATCCCAAGCGTCCTTCTTTCTTCGATTTACAAACTTGCTACCAACTCACCCAATAGATAGCTCTCTTTTATTCTAAACCCCGCCACAGAATTTTCCCAAAATGCTATGAATCTCGGTCTCAACACTTTATCTGGAGCCTTATAGAAAGATAACAAGTAAGTGGAGATATCATTCATAACCAAGTTTATCAAGACAACTCTTCCTCCTAAAGAAAGGAACCATGTCTTTCCAAGATAAAAGTTTGATCCTTATGTTATTGATCACCTCCTTCCACGAAGAAATTATTCTAGGGCTGCTTCCCACCATGACTCCTAGGAATTTCAATGGGATGGAATCAACCCTACAAGAAAGAAAAGACGAAGCTTCCTCCAAAGACTGTTTGCTTATGTTGATACCGAACACACTACTTTTGCAAAAATTAACACGAAGTCTAGAAATCAATTTGAAACCTCTTAATAAATCCTTGATGCTCCTGTAGCGAGCGATTTTGGATGTGGTTGCGAAGCACTATCGCTCTTTGGTATCTACAGCTCGATTCATTTTTTATCTTATTAAAGCTGATGAAGGAAGGGAAATAGATGTCTCAAATTAACCCTGCTTGCAAACTGAGGTTAAACAGTCAAAACTGTTGGTTTACAGATGCTACAAAGATTCAGGGTCTCTATTAGGTTTATTTTTTTAAAAGTAGTGTTCGGTCAATGGGTGGGAGGTTTAAGATGTTAGGACGGATGTATGAAAGTATGGGATTTTGGGTTTTGTTTAGTGTGCTCGCTAAGATTTTTCTTTCAATCTTATGCCTACGTATTCCCGTTTACCGAAACAGGGAAATCAGAGCGATCGTAGTTCCTCCTATTCTACGAGAGGAAATGGGGTTTTGGTGTCTTGTTCAAAGCCCAAGACGTGAAGCGAAAGGTGATTTGTATCTTGTTCAAAGCCCAAGATGTGAAGCTAAAGAGTCTATTTGTATCTTGTTCAAAGCCCAAGATATGAAGCTAAAAGGGTTTGACTTTAGAGAGAACTTGTCATCTCTAAAGAGGAGTTTGTATGTTACAACTGTTTATAAAGGAGAATTACTTTAACCGGGATGTGTGAATCTGGCAATGCCATAATTTCCTTTATAGGGGGTTCCAACCTGAAGGAGAAGACTTTAACTCAGTGTACAGCAATGCTATTTTTCCTTAGGAATTTCTCATGCTAAAAGAGGGACAGTGTCATGGATGTAGATGATCCAGAGGCTTGCCGCTTATAGCGATTAGATGAAGGGGAAGGAGTTGTTGATGTTTGTGTACTGTGAACGAGGCACAACTTTGATGCTAAAAGGTTGATTGGATCAACCAGTGGTTTTCTTATACAAAGCCTAAGAGGAGGCTATTGGCCCAACAAGAGGGAGTTTTTATGTGTCTCGTACGAAGCCCGAGAGAGAGGCTAAAAGATTTAACTCAACAAAAGAGTCTTTTGTATCTCGTACAAAGCCCGAGATGGAGGCTAAAATTGTTAGCTCCGCCGGGGAGAATCATTGTACAAAACCCAAGAGGAGGCAATAGTGTTGTTTCAGTTGAGTGACAGGTCCAGTATGCTGATTTAAAGAGAAAATTAGTTCTTATATGAGTAATGTTGTACTCAAGGATTTTGATTCGAGGATCAGGGATATTTCCTTTTCTTTGAGGAAATGGGAAATCCAAAGGGTATTGAGATTGTCCGAGTCTATGGGTTTTCTTCCTATTTTTGAAGAGAGCTTGAGAATGTCTTTGAGACTCAAGGAAATTAGACTGTCCAAGTCTAGAGTTTCATCTTTTGTACGATGCTTTGAGAAACAGTAGTAGACTCTTAGAAAGACAACTCTATTAAGATGACTGATTTCTGTTCCTATACCTCTAGGAGGTCGTCGGGACTATTTGTACGAAGCCCAAGAGGAGGCTGGAAACTTCTAAGAAGCCGATCGGTCCTTGTATGAAGCCCAAGAGGAGGCTATCATTCCCGGAGGAAGAAGTCATTATATGAAGCCTAAGAGGAGGCTGTGAATACTTCTAAGAAGCCGACGGGTCCTTGTACAACGCCCAAGAGGATGCGGGGATGCTTTTAGGAAGCCTGTGGGTCCTTGAACAATGCTCAAGAGGAGGCCGATGCTTTTAAGAAGAGGTTGGGTCCCCAAACCCCGAGAAATTCAAGACAGGGTATTCACGAGGAATAGATCAAGCCAGGAAAGTTCGAGAATTTGGAAGAAACTCAAGAGATGTCATTCACGGAGAAAATATCATCTCTGGGGAGTAGAGTTTCTTGACAAGTGCTTTTAAGAAGCCTGTGGGTCCCCAAACCCCGAGAAATTCAAGACAGACTATTCACGAAGAATAGATCAAGCCAGGAAAGTTCGAGAATTTGGAAGAAACTCAAGAGATGCCATTCATGGAGAAAATATCATCTCTGGGGAATAGAGTTTCTTGACAACTTCTACGAGTGATAGTCTATGAAAGGGTTCACCGAGAATGCTGCCTTTCATGTCTCCATATTGTTTAACCCCAAGAGGAGGGAGGACTGTGTCTAGTAATCCTATGGGGATCTAGTTTTGACTATTTCTAAGAGTGATCAACGGGCTTAATGCTAGACGTAGTTGCTGGGGAAACTCTAAATATCTATACTATTATTACACAGTTGATATGAGTTTATGAAAGAAGACTTACAGCGAAACAGCCCCACAATACAGTTATATGTATATGAAAGCGGTAAATGAAAGCATATAAACACTTACTCGGTTGTAGAGCTTCCATGCTGTTTGTTTAGTTGTTCAACAAAGAAAGATTGAAAACAACAGTATATTCAAAATCAAAGGAGAAAGTGCTTTGAAAAAGAAAGATTTGGGGCTTACAGCTTAAGGAGAGGCCCAGGGTTTTATCAGTGAGCGCACTGTTTGAATTTGTACAGAGGGACTTATACAAGTGACTGAGGCCCGAAAATTGTTTCCTGTACCAAGGGATGGGTCTTACACTCTCTCAAGAGGCCCAAAAAGTCTTAAAGAAAAGAAATGGGTCTTACTACTCGAGGATAGGCCCAGATGATTTTTCGTTTAAAATGACGATCGCGCCGAGATTTTCTTTTAACACAGAGGGACTTATACAATATGTGAGGCCCAAATTTGTTTTGGTTAAAAGGGGATTGGGTCTTACACTCTATTAGAGGCCCAATTGGTTTGATTTTGAATTGGCGATTGCGCTGAGATTTTTGAAAATACAGTGGGACTTATACAATAAGTGAGACCCACTATTTTGGTATTTTACAAAAAGGGGGTTGGGTCTTACACTCTATTAGAGGCCCATGAGTGTTTGGAAATGATTTGTTTGAGTGACAATAAAAAAAACCCTAATTTTATTCTTTAAAAGTAAATATTTAAAGAAAATCAATGAAAAATACCAAATAGGTTTGAATAAACCACTTGTGATTTTTGTTTAAGGTTTGAAAAATGAGGTATAAATCACAAGAGATATTAAAACTCATTTGGTCTTGATTTTTCAAGATGAATATTCATTTTAAAATGTTTAAAAACAAATAAAAATGAATTTATTCACAAAAATACTAATTATATTAAATAAATAATATAATCTTAATTTTTTTGTGGAATAAAATATTTCAACATTTTTGTGATTTTTTGCAAAAAGAACCAATAAAAAATAATTAAAATTGAAAGAGTTATTAATTTTCCAATTAATTAATAAAACATGAAAATATTGGAAAAAAAGGCAAAATGTGAAAAAACACAAAATGGCATGGGTGGGGTTTGAACCCAAGACCTCAAGGTTACAAGGCGTGCGCCTTACCACTGGGGTGGTGATACATCCATTGTTTGAAACAAAACAACAAATATACAAGGCATGACTTGGTTTTAGGCCTGGCCCAAGGCAAGATTTGGCTCAGAAGCGTGAAGGTCATAACTTTCTCAATTCTTAATGGTTTGAGACAAAATTTATATGCATCTGGACCAGAATTTCACAAGGAATCCAATGGTGGTGGTAGTTTTTTCAGATCACACTCCCTCCTCAAAACCCGATAGTGGTTTTGAAAATGACCTATAATTGCATTTTCTATGCTACAACATGGTACAGGCATGGATTACATGGTGAATTAGCTCAAACACAACATATACAACATGTATGAGATGTATATGATCAGTGGACTTCAAAGCATTGCATGATTCAAAGATTCCAAGTTGTGAGGCTTACCTCTTTTTTTGAGATTTTGGAGCTTTTGTGCAATCTGTCAAGCCTCTTGTTCCAGAAATGATTTGATGCTTTAGACACACTCAAATGATCCCTTAGAAGCTTTTAGGATGATTGGAATTGGCTGGTACCTGCAAAAAACACAAACAGTTCCTTTCTTGCAAAAGGGGTTAAAAGTGACCAAAATAGCAACTCTCTCAAATGGTGTTCCAGATGTATGAAACCATTTGGGACAGTTCAAGGATGATATTTGGAGTGTGTTTGAGGTTTTATCTGGTTTGGAAAGTGATTGAATCAAGACATGGCTTGAAAAATGCACAAAAGGCCTATTTTGAGGTTTTGAGAGGTGACTTTGTGATTTTGTGATTACAGGTCACTTGTGATAGTTTGCACAACTTACATATGATATATGTGAGGTATGTGTGTGTGATTGATTGTGATGGAAAAGCTCTCAAGCTCAAAAACTCAAAGTTGCCTTGCTAAAGAAGGCATTTTTGCCAAGAGAAAGAGGTTTTGAGGAAAGCATCTGTTTGATGGCTTTGGTGTACTCAAACTGAGCACAAATGAGCTCTATTTATAGTAGAGCAAGTTTGTTTTGGGATCCACGGTGAATGGCAACTGTAGCAGAGGTTTGGTCAATGCTGTCCAATGGAAATCCAAGTCTCCTCTAGCCATTGACTAGAGGTTAGGGCACAGGGTTGTGGTTCCCTTGGTCTTGGATAAGTCTTGACTGAATTCAGTTGAGAATGGCTCAGTCCATGCCACCTTGATGCTTCCATTGAATGCTCTAATCCAAAATTGGAGTCTTGTCCCTATTTTGGCAATTCTATGTTCAACATGCTATTTCTTGTTACAAAGACTTTGGAGGCTTGGCTCAGTGATTGTCCCCTTTAGATTCAATCCTCAGAGGTTTCCAAGTGGATAGGAGTATTTGGATTTGCACAATTTTGGCAAATCGAGCGAAAGTGCAAAATCTGTCTTGCCTTGACAGATTTCAACAAGGCAACTTGCCAATGTTATATCTCATGGCTCAAATTGAATTTGGTAATGTTCTTGGCCATTTTGGAAAGCCCTTATATGATACAACAACTGTTTGATCATATTTGGTTTTGACACTTTTTGAATCCAAGTGAAAAATGTCCCTACATTTGGAAAAAAGTAAGGCAAAAATCTGACTTAGTGAAATTTTCACTAAGTGTTGGAACAAAGTGACTTTTCTTGATTTTGATCACTCCATAACTCAAAATCCATGAGGAATTTGGACATAGGTCAGTATGAAGCTTTTGTAGAGGGTAATGAGATCTACAAATCAAGCTTTGGATGGGAGAAAATGGCTTTGTGGTTTAGGAGTTATGATCCTCCAAAGTTGGTACCCTAGCCACTTTATTTTTAACTTAGAAAAATTTCTAAGTTTTTATAGTTACCCCTTTTACAAGTTATCCAACTTTTCTTGATTTTTCTTGATGAATGATGATTCAAATCATACATTAACATCATTTTAGGGTTAAAAATCCATTTTTGTGAAAAATCTCAAAAAGTCAAAGTTGACTTTTGTGCACAGTTGACTTTTTGTCAGATGAATTCCAAACTGTGCGATTCTTCAGGAAATCATGTCCTTGACCTAAATCAAACTTGATGGACATGTTATATGGATGGTATAGAGGATATTGAATCATGTCTTAGGGCTTGGGAGCATATCCTGGTCAAAAGTCAAAGTTACAGTTGACTTTTCCCGCGAAACCCTAACTGTGGTTCAGATGAAATTGAAACTTGTTGCTCAAGCTTCTTGGATCAATCCATTGTTCCAAATGGATCAATATGGCATATTGGAGATCCTTAAATCATCTCTTGAGGTCTTGGTTCATAATTGGTCCCAAAAGTCAACTTAGGGGTGAATTAGGTCAAGAAACCTTAATTCCTGATTTTTTATGGATGCATCCCCTGAGGCAAAATTGACTGGATGCTTGGGTCAATGAGGTTCCATGGAGTATTTTAGGATATGTTTTGAAGCATTGGCTCATGCTCAGAGGAGGATTTCCCATATGGAGGCCCTGGTCGACCAAAACCCTAATTTGGTGACACTGGCGATCTTGAAGCTTGATCCACCTAGTAGGGAGCAGCCTTGTGTTTAATCCTTGAAGTGGGAGTCCTATTGATCCTTAGTATATACTTGAGAGGTTTAGACAAGTTGAGGATCATGTCATTCCTTGATTGATCCTTTGTCTTGAAGCTCTGAGAGGGCTTGAAACCCTAATTTTGATAGTAGTGAATACTCACCCATCTTTGGGGAGACTAAAGGTTCATCCATATTGTGATGATGATTTGCACAATGATGGGAAATCATAGTGGTCAAAATTTGGGGTATGACAGCTCCAAAGATTGTCACTTCCTTCATCCCCAATAATTACGGTTTCATCTGCAAATTGGAGAATATCGACTGTTATGTCATCATTAATCTTGAAGCCTTTGAAATCCTCTTGCTCAACTGATGTATCTACCATCCCAATTAAACCTTCCATTGCAATGGAAAATAAAAAGGGAGATAACAAGTCTCCTTGATGAAGCCCACAATCGACCTTAAAGTCATGGGTTGCACTACCATTAACCAATACCGACATTGAACTATTGAAGACGCACGCCTCCATCCAACCAAGCCACTTTTTACCAAAACCCATCTTTTGAAACAAAAACCTTAGATAATTATAACTTACACTATCGTAGGCCTTTTCGTAATCAACCTTCAAAACTAAACAACTTATTTTCTCTCTTTTTGCATCATCTATTACTTCATTGACCATCAATACCCCGTTCAAAATATTTCTCCCCAGAATGAACGCAGTTTGCTTGTTTGAAATGATCTTCCCGATAACAACTTTCAATCTAGATGCAAACAACTTTGCTAATATCTTGTATAAGCAACCAACAAGACAAATTGGTCTGTATTTGGACAAGCTCTGAGGGTTCAACACCTTAGGAATAAGGGCTAGAAAATACGTGATGCAAGCCTTGGTTAGCCTAGCTTTCTTGTGGAAATCTCTAACAAACAGAATAATATCCTCCTTGATAAATTCCTAACACAACTTGAACAATTCTAAGCTATAACTGTCAGACTCGACACTCTTATTGCCGTTGTAACTCCAAATGGTTGACTTAATCTCCTCCTCTAAAATATCGCACTCCAACTGCCTTTTGTCTACCTCGTCAGGACATTTGAACTGAATATTATCAATCAACCACAAGGCTCCCTGAAAAAACTATCGAAATGTCGCTTAACTTCACTTTTTACATATTGCACATCCTCCAACAAACCCCTTAAGAATCCAACAATGTAAAAAAATTTCTCTTATAACGTCCTTTAAAGAATTATGGAAGAACCGAGAATGCCTATCTCCCTCTTTCAACCACAATTGTCTCGATTTGTTCCTCAACATACCTTTCTTAAGCTCTAAATTCCTCTATAATTTTTCTACACACTTGGATCTATCATCAACCAGCTTACTAATAGAACCCCCAAAATTATCAATTAACAAGTTGTCAAGAACATTAATGTCGTTTACATGACTCTCCACGCTCAAATCAACCCAGCCAAATACAAATTTGTTCCACCATCTTAGCCTAGCTTTTAACCTCTTCAATTTTTCGCAGAGCCTAAAATCCCCTCTTCCTACCACATCAATCTTGGACCAATCATCTTTAATAAAATTGATAAAATCAGCATGCTTAAACCAACAATTATTAAAACGAAATGGTTTCGGCCCATAATCTAACGAACAAGATTTCAACCAAATGGGACAATGATCTAAGATATCTCTCTGACCAATCCATTGAGTCGAAATTTTCCACAGAGAAATCAAATTATTTGATAGTAAAATCCTGTCCAGTTTGCTCATAGCATTGCCACAACTGTTAAACCACGTAAACTGACCACCTAAGCACGACATATCGATCAACTGCATTTCTTCTATGAAACACATGAAATCCTCCATGTCTCTATGTCTGCAAGACGAATCGGAGCCTATCATTTCTTCAACATCTGTTACTGAATTAAAGTCCTCACCTAAACACCATTCCTCCGAGAACCTCTTCGTCTTCATCTTAATCGACTCAGACCACATAACTCTTCTGAATTGCCTGTTGCATGAAGCATAAACATCAACAAAGTTGTACGTAACACTCTTCCACTCTGCATTAATCCCCACAAAGCCTTCTCCCCTAAAACTATAATTGAGATTAAACAAATTTATTTTCTAAAGAATAACCAAAGCACCAAAAACTCCCGTGGAATTCGACGATATCCATACATTCCTATTTCCCCAAAGACCCAGGTTGGATGGGCATTAACACATTTATTCCTTCAACAATTTGATAGTTACGATGAGCGAAGGAATAATTTATTAATATATATTGCATTTGTAAAACTAATAAACAAATATAACGTAATGCACTGTCTTTTCAAGCAACCAAATAGACATGGTTTGTGCGATCTTGATATAAAATTAAGAGACTAAACAAAATATTTTACCTATATTCATTCATTTTGTACTCTTAATCTCTAAACCTAAAATTGTTACGTCGGCCAAACATTAAGTAAGGATAACATAGAATATTCCCAAAAAAGAAGGATAGAATAAAATAATTGGCCTCATAATGGAGTTAGATTTCTCAGAATCCTCGCTAGGACCATGAAGCTAAGAAAATCTTTTATAGGCATACATTAATACACATATATTCTATGGATATAATATGCTGTACTAATTTTAAGGATAAAGTATGTAAATATTTCTCAAATACCTCGATGTCTTCCTCATATCCCACATACCCCCATAAATCACACTTTAAAAAAGATTGGACAAACAGTTTCTTAAAACTTAAATTTTGAATTTGTCATATTACAAACTCAAAATTTATCTTTGCTGGAATGCATTTTTATTTCATCGAATTTCAATTATGTTTACGAAAGTGAAATATAGTCTATTCCGATAAATTTCAATACGAGAACATATTTCTATTCCTATAAATTTGAATTGCGTTTTAAAAAAGAAAAAAAAATTGAATTGTGAATAAAAGCAACCTGACTCCATATATAATCCTCTTCAATTTTCAAACTCGATATCGTTAATGTGTCAGGACACTCCTAATTATTATAACAGGTATGCTATCTTTATACTATTTTTTACACTACACCGTATGCACAGTTCACAAATACTGTGAACAGTGCCGTTAACAGTAAAATCATACATGAACAGTGACTGTGAACAGTAAAATCGTACATAAATAGTGATGTGAACATTACGTGAACAGTGTCTGTGAACAATATCTGTGAACAGTGACTTTTAATAGTAAATCAAACTTGGTTAATGAAATGTAAAAACTTGGTTAATATAGTGATGAAGTTGGTTAATAAAGGTCCAGATATTAAAAATAATTTTTACTAGTAAAATAAAGTTGGTTAATACAATGTAAAAAGTTGGTTAATGAAATTATGAACTTAGTTAATAAACGTCCAGATGTAAAGATAATTTTTAGTAGTAAAACAAAGTTGGTTAATGAAGTTATGAAGTTGGTTAATAACACAATTTCATATCAGTATTAGTTAATTCAAAAATAAAAAATAATATTTTTTATATTTTTAAAAAAATATATATTTAATATTATAATATTTCACTGTTCACCGTATTGGTGAACAGTGAAATACGGTGTAGGTGTAGGAAATGGTGTAAGAATAACATTTCTCTTATTATAATTATTATGTTGGATTATGAGGGAGTCCGAAGATCATCACATTAAGTTTATGAACATTTTCTTTTAAAATGGTCGGGTTCTAATAAATAAAGTATTTTAACTTTAAGTTGTTCGAAAGCACATGTGGCTCCGTTTTCTTCCATAATCTCAGATGTTTTAGGTCCTGTTCGAAAGCAGCTGTGAAAAAGATTATTTTGTGTGCTTTATAGGAAATTAATGTGCAGGGAATTGGTTTTGGGGAGATTTGGGAATTCCCTTATCAGTTTAGGTTGTATAAGAGAAAGATTTTCAGAAGCTGAAATCAATGCTTGTCGCACTTTCACCGTTAACGGGAGTGAGAGATCATATTGGATGGAAAGATGTTTCCTCTATTGTTTATAGTGTTAGAAGAGCATATCAAATTATGTTGAAATTTAGAATGCAGGATCTGTTTTTGCATAGCTCCCAAAAGAGAGCGTTTGGTGTTCTTTGGAAAATCAAAGTGCTCGCGAGAGTTCAAATTTTTGGATGAAGGGTGTTATGGAATAGAATTGCCACGAAGAATCAACTCGTCAAGAGAGGGTTGAATTATTTGGACAGGTCTTGCATCTTTTGTAATGAATCAGACAAAGATTTGAAGCATACTTTCTTCGAGTCTTGCTTCGCTGCTTCTGTTTGAGAAATAGTACAATATTGATATGGGTGAAAAACCTCTTATGCAGGGTGTTTGTGGACTTATTTCGCGGAGTGGTGTGGATTGGGTAGCAGCAAAGACGGGAATCTGAGTTTCAGATCTATTTGGTTGACAGTCGTCTGATGTCTTTGGAGAGCTAGAAACAATTTTATTTTTAACAGTGAAGTTTGTAATATTGTTGATATTTGTTGGATGGTTAAATTTTATGCTTGGAAGTGGTCGTCTTTTGGTGAAATTCTTTACTCCAACTCCAGCTTTCTGACTTTTTACTCGGATCCTTTTAGGAGCTAAGTTAGTTATGTGTTGGTTGGGAATTTCCCTAGTTCTATCTTGATTTTGTAATGGGTTGAATACCCCTAGTATTCTAATCTATTCAATTTTCTTTTAAAAAAAAACTTTAACTTGTTAAACCTTTTTTATTTGAGCATTCCTCTATCTTCATTTCTTCCTCTTGAAATACTCAAGTCTTCACCACTATCGTCAATATTCAAATCTTTTACTTTTGAAAATTATTTGGATCTCACACTCATCTAGACTTTATCCAAAGTAATAGTATATTCTTAAGCATAAAGAAAGACATCCTTAAAATGCTCAAATAATCTAGATAATGAGCTAAAAAAGAATAGAGTATTGTCCTTATTCACATTAATATTATCTAGATCATCAATGATTTTTGTGAAATTATGTCAACTGCTTCAGTATGAATTTGTTCTTTACTATTCGAAATGAGTGGAGTTGTTGTTTCAGACACAACATTTGAGGCAAAACCTTGGGTCATATATAATTATTCAAGTTTTTCTCACATCAAAGCTTGAATAAGTGTTTCATATTCCCCCTTAAATATCTCCAAGATTTTCTAAATTTCAAGAACACACCCTAAAAAATTTATTCTTACCTCATTAAGATTTCCACTAGGATTTTCAAATTCTTCTGTCTTTCTTCAATTGTAAAGTAATGAAGGATGTGAAGACAAAAGTGATGAAGATACATATTTATAGTTACTGAAACCTAACAAAATTATAACAAGGTCAAAACTCAACCTATTAAGGAACAAATCTATGAACCAAAAAAACAACAAAGCCCAACATACGCGAACCGAGAAAATCATACCTGAGCCCCAATAGACCGAACCACCCACCATATCGGCGCCACCGCCAGCCACCTCCGGTGAACCTTCGTCCTGCAGTTCTGACACCTTCTTTCAAATTCTTGGTTGCTTTTATGAATTTATAGTTTCTACAATCTCGAAATATATATTTTTTTATCTACCTCACTTAAAGTTTTGAGGAATATTTCAACAAATTTATATAAAATAAAACCTTTCATCTTACAAATTGATTTTTGTAAAGCTTAGTTACACCAAACTCTAATTCAAATTTAGTATAAAAAACTATTGATCAAATCATATATTATTTACTATTTATATTTACACACCAAACACCAAACCTAGTAACATTAGACGTAAATAAAAATATATTAAAAAAAATATCAAGATCTACATTGATTAAACATAGAGTTGAAACATATTTCCCTCATTTAACAAATTTGATTTATAAGAACGAATTACAACAAACTCTAATTTTAATAAAAATAAACTTTTGTTTTATAACTAGTTAATGTTAAAGGATAGGTCAAACATCCAAACACATTTAGATATTGACAGGCGGTTGGTTGCTTGCTTATATAACTTATGTAACTTATATATATATATATATATATATATATATATATATATATATATATATATATATATATATATATATATTTTTTTTTTTTTTTTTTTTTTTCAGAAAGCAATAGATTATATTGAATGAAACAACTGCACAAGGGGTGCAGTCCCTTACAAAACAGCAAAACAGAACTTAGATGCACAAATTAGGGACTACATACCAATCATAGAATGCATAGTTAAAAAAGGCCTAGAAAAGAGGAGAGCCATCTCCAACTAAAATACTTTATGGAGTTCAGAGTATCTTCAATCGACACTACTACGTTATTGAAAATAAAACGGTTTCTGCCATACCAAAGATACCACACAGTGGCGACCCAAACCACCAAACCATTCCAACTACCAGATGAAATTGATGTGTTGTTTTCAAAATCCAGCATCGATTCTAAGCAACTAGATTTACAAATAGGGTGGGTGCCAAGCCATCTCTCGATGTCTTTGTAATCCTCGGCCGCAACATGACATTCAAAAAAGACGTGGTTAATATTCTCATCAACACAGCCACACCTGTTGCAGCCTGTTACACCGCCCGGAATCCCGATCTTTCTCTTAATCAAATTACTTTTGACAGCTATATTATTCCTTAAAACTTTCCAAATAAGCACGATTACTTTAAGCGGCACCTTAATTTTCCAGATTTTGTTTAACCCTGACATCGTAACATCATCTAACCTATTCTCAAAAGAGTAGAAGTGAATACTGGCATAACAAGAGCTAACCGAAAACTCAGTCGACTTCTGCACATTATTCACAAGATCGGTTGCTGCACTCCAAGAAAAATCGTCTTCCACCTCTCTAACTGGTTTGATACCAACCAACAAACTCAACATCATAGTTCTGTCAATAAATAACTCAGTAGAACTAGGGAATTGGCTGAATTGGACATCCCAATTCCACTGCTCCCTTCCCAAAGGCCAAAGTCTGCAACCGCACCCTGCTGATTTCTAGCATAAACAAATAACTCAGGGAACCGAAGCTTCAGAGGGGTGTCCAACAACCAACAGCTATGCCAAAAGAAAGTTTTCCTGCCATTCTGTACCGAACAAGAAATATTCTTAACGAAACGATTCCTCTTAGACTCTACATCGAAACCTACCTCAACTAAATCCCGCCACCATATGGAGTCCTTACTCCTACACTTCTCACCATTGTAGTTATTTATGCTAAGAGTTACATTCTCATCATATCTACTACAAATCAACTTCTTCCAAACACTGCCAACATCCTTGATCAATCTCCACTTCCACTTAAGTAAAAGAGCAGTGTTAAAAGTGGCAAGATTCTTGTGGGGACAATAAGACCTAATTAAATATTTAATCCTTTTATATTTTAGATTTTTTAAAATCAAGATTTCATGTAATTGTAAAAATTAATTTATCGAAATTTCAAATTTTCATGTTTTTTTATACATCTTTGGTCAAATAGTTAAGAGATTCAAATACATGTCTCTTGTGTTGTATCAATTAGAAATCGCGATGAATATTTATATACATGAAAAAAATGATATTCATGTTTGTTTTATATTTGTATAAATATTTGTTTAGCTTTATATCTAATTTCACTTATTAGTTAACTATCATTTTATATAGTAAACTATACAATTTTTTCACACGAAAGAAACTCTACTAATGAATGAAATTGTGAAAATATCATTTTATTGTCAATGTGAGGGTGTAATAATTTAATACTATTTTGTGTTGTAAAAAAAAATTCTATACAATTAAAAAAATATTTTAATTTTTAAAAAAAAGTAGGATACAGATGAATAAATGTTAATATCCTCAAATACTTTAAAAAAAAATTGGTAAACAAATATTTACACAAATATAATACAAACATGAATATCATTTTTCTTCATGTATATAAATATTCATCGCGATCTCTAATTGATACAATACAACACAAGAGATATGTATTTGAATCTCTTAACTATTTGACCAAAGATGTATAAAAAAACATGAAAATTGAAATTTCGATAAATTAATTTTTACAATTACGTGAAATCTGGATTTTAAAAAATCTAAAATATAAAAGGATTAAATATTTAATTAGGTCTCATTGTCCCCACAAGTTGGATGCCACATAAGAACTAACCAACCAACTGTATGTTAGTCATCACTTATATCGTAAAAGATAACCTTAATGTAACATTTGAAACGTTTAGGACAAAAACAAAATTTTTAATACATAAGAAACAAAATAAAACGCAAAATAATTATAAGAGATAAAAAACCTAACTAAACCTAATTTAAATCAAACAACACACACATCTTTATATAACGTGCTCCTTTTGATTAACCTAATTTAACTTAAACAATACACACACAAGTTACGTATGACAAGTGACTCAATCCCCACGCCAAATTTAATGCCCATTGTATCATTTCCACTACATAACAAAAAAAAAAGGTGTATAGCACTAGCTACAATTAAAAAACATTATGTCACACACTATTCATTTTATTATTATACCTTATGCCAACTTTCCATAGCACTCTAGTCCATTATAAGAAGGCATCAAATTTCATTTAAAGGTTATACCAACCAAACCAACCCTTAAGGCCTAAATTAGGTTCTTTTTTTCTTGCTTCATCACTAAGGAATAAGATGGGAGAAGGTGTTTATTTGGATACCATTTTAGTCCCTTTGAGCCTTTTCATTACAATAGTTTACCATGCTTTTCTCTTTTACTCCATCAAGAACAAACCTTCACGCACAACTTATGGAATTGATAGGTT
Source organism: Lathyrus tuberosus (assembly GCA_022829125.1). Lineage (NCBI taxonomy): Eukaryota > Viridiplantae > Streptophyta > Magnoliopsida > Fabales > Fabaceae > Lathyrus > Lathyrus tuberosus. The sequence goes on along the minus strand of JALAZF010000006.1, from coordinate 33,127,782 downwards.
AAGGAGGAATACTTGGGGTCTCAATTTAAATCAGGTATGTTCGGTTCCGATTTTGAAAGAGATAAAATTGATTCGAGAAGTGTATTATGTATATAGATTTTTACATTTTTAGATATTTTTTAATATAATTTATTTTGTCTCGAGAATTGATTTGGTCTGTGTCGTGTAACGGTCCAGGGTGATGATAAAAAGGCTATGCTATGTATACAAAGCTTGAGGAACACTCTAATGGCTACAATACTCACAGCAACTATAACAATTCTTGTAAACATGGCTTTGGCAGCTTTGAACAACAATGCATTCAATGCAAGCCATCTTTTTACTAGCGAATTTTTCGGTTCGAAGTCGGATAAAATCTTCCTTATGAAATATGGTTCAGCATCAATTTGTTTGTTGATTAGTTTCTTATGTAGCTCAATGGCCATAGGATTACTAATTGATGCAAATTTTTTGATGAATGCTTATGGAGATTTTTTGTCTCGTGGTTACACACAAAGTGTGTTAGAAAAAGGGTTTACATTAGCTTTTGTTGGGAATAGGATATTTTGTGTTGCTATTCCTTTGATGCTTTGGATGTTGGGTCCTGTACTTGTGTTTTTAGCTTCTATTGCTTTGGTTTGTTTGTTGCATGAGTTTGATTATGTTCCTAAAATTCCACATAATCAGAAACAGTGTAACAATGTAAAATAAACTATAATAAGCAAATTATTATTAATATCAGTATAGAGGTTTAAATTTTATGTAGTGTATGTAAAAATGTTTATATAATGTCAAACAATAACAATTAGTTATTTTAGTAATTTTAGAAACGAATATGGTTAATTGATAGTAGCTAATATATGTTTAAATTTGAATTCGATATTTCACATAAAATATTCTTTTCATCCAAAAAGCATAGCAGCACAGTTTATTGTCCATATATATATATATATATATATATATATATATATAGTATTGTGAAAAATACCGAAATCGGTTTCTTGAACAGCAAGAAACTCACAAAGGTAGAAAAAAGAGGGAAACAAGAAGAACCCAATGAAATTGGTTATAAACTGCTATTCTTTCCTTTCTCTTTGAAACAAGATTACAAGTGTTACAGAATAGCAAATAACATCTCTCACCCTAATTAAGATTTGCACCACATCCCAAAGATGAGAGACTAGCATGTTATTTATAAGAAAAATAACATAATAACCTAATGGGCTTTTACACACTGACCCATTACACAAGTTAACTTAGGGAACAAGCTAACCTAAACAATTGGGCATACAACTAAGACCCAATTCGGCATGCTAAGACTTCTAACATACTTCGACTATAGCATGTGAGCAGACTTCGACGAAATGCTAAGATTCGTTCGAATTGTCGAACTAAGAAGCTACCTTTCGACCATACTAGAGTTCGATCCAATATCTTACAAATCTCCACCTTGGAACAAACTCTATAACATCAAGAGAACAAACTAGCTTTCTTCATCCAGCTTTATCAACTGCATACAGTGGAAGAACTTACAACTTGGTAATGTCTTGGTGATTATATCAGCAGCATTGTGATCTGTCAAAAACTTCAGCACTTGGACTTCTCCACACTCGATTGCCCCTCTGACGAAATGCAACCTCACATCGATGTGTTTGGTTCGCTCATGATAGAATGAATTCTTCGACAGGTGTATAACACTTTGACTATCACATTTAATAGTGATTACTCGGCCTTGAAGTTTCAGCTCCTTAGCAAAACCTTCAAGCCACGATGCTTCTTTCACAGCTTCAGTAAGGGCAATATATTCAACCTCAGTGGTTGATAAGGAAACAACCTTCTGAAGTATTGCTTTCCAATTGATAGTTGTTCCAAACATAGTGAAAACATATCCAGATATGGATTTTCTGGAATTCATACAACCTGCATAATTAGAGTCGATATACCCTTCGATTTTTGCTTTACAATTTTCACCACATGTTCCATCATACATTAGATTTATTCAGAGACCCAATTATGTACCTTAAAATCCACTTCAATGCTTGCCAGTGAGTCTTTCTAGGATTCTCCATGTACCTGCTTACAAGACTTACTGCATATGCTATGTCGGGTATAGTACAAACCATAACATACATCAAAGAACCTACTTTGTTAGCATATGGCATGCTATTCATATAATCTCTTTTGACCTCAGTACTGGTATACTGATTTGTACTCAGCTTGAAGTGAAGGTTTGTCGGAGTTAGAACAGGCTTTGAATTCAACATACCAAACTTGTCGAGAATCTTCTTCAAGTATGCCTCTTGAGATAAGCATAATCTCGACCGCTTTCTATCTCTCTAGATGTCAATCCCAAGAATCCTGGATGTAGCTCCCAGATCCTTCATATTGAACTCCTTATTGAGTTCAACCTTTACTTTCATTACATCCTCGACTTTGTTGCTTGCTATGAGAATATCATCCACATAAAGCAACAAAATAACCAATGAATTTCCAGGTCGAAATCTAAAGTAAACACAATGGTCGAACCAACTTCTAATGAAACCCATGTGTGCCATGAACTTGTCAAATCTCCTATTCCACTATCGAGGAGATTGTTTCAGTCCATATAAAGATCTATTCAGCTTGCACACATAATCTTCCTTTCCTTTTTCTGCATACCATTCAAGTTGCCTCATCAGGATTATTTCATCTAGATCTCCATACAAGAAAGCAGTTTTCACATCTATTTGTTCCAGTTCCAAGTCGAATTGTGCCACCATGGCAAGCAACATTCGAATGGACATGTGCTTCACAACAGGAGAGAACACATCATTGAAGTCGACACCTTCCTTTTGAGTGAAACCCCCTGTGATCAATCTTTCCTTGTAGCTTTTCAATGTCACTAATTCGATTCCTTATTTAACTTTGAAAATCCACTTACACCTGACTAAACTGGCTCCAGCAGGTTTCTTTATTAGTTCCCAAGTGTGTTTATCATGAAGAGAATTCATCTCATCATCGATGGCCTTCAGCCATTCAGTCTTATTTCGACTTCTCATAACTTCCTTATAGTCTATAGGTTCTTCGTGCAGAACCTTACTTGTAGAGGTTCTTCGTCCAGAACCTCACTTGTAAAAGGAAACATCCATTACAAAGCCATATAAAAAAAACCCAAAACCAATATTCTCTAAACTGGAAATCTAATAGGAAAGGGAAATATGACAATAATTAAACTGCAGATCTACGGGCTTCACATTCCTTCAATTCTTCCTTGAATCTCTCCATCATCTCTTGGCAAAGGGAGAGGAAGTCATTCACAGCTGGAGGAACATTGTCTTTATCTAAGGCCTCTATAGCATCTCTGAGCTTCTAAGGTTGGTCCATAGCTAGCCAGTTGCAGAATTCTGCTAGACCATTGGGCTTTGCACGATACATGTCTCGGTCACCCATCAGAAAGCATGTAGACTTCTCATAAGCTTCATAATCATTGACCACCTTTTCTCTTTCTGCCAACCATACTTGACTATCCTCAAGTAGAGCATCATACTGACCTTTCCAATAGTTAAAACTCCTATTGGCTTCATACGCTTCTCAACACTTCTCATTCCAATCAGCCTGCGTGACTAAAGAAACTCTTGTGGTAGCCTCTTTAAGTTGACGTTCTTGTTCTGCAATTTCTCTTGAATGACGGAGAGCAGTAGTAACCTCTCTGATATCCGCTCCGATTTCGTCTCTTATCTGCTTATTCTTCTTTGTAGAAAGCAAAACCCAGTTCTCATTCTCAGCACACATTTGTTAGATGATGGCTATGGATCTAGAAGGGGGTTGAATAGATCCCTTGAGTTTTACACGCAAATGGACTACAAAAATTCTGTTTAACGGAAGCTGTTGCTGGATAAATCGTCTACAACGAACCTTCTACCAAAAGGATCGGATATGCACGAATATATTTTGGATGAGTATGAAGGAGAAAAATTCAGTTCTGAGTATTTCACTTACAAACGCAGACAACAAATTAATCACTTGCTTGATGTTTATTCCAATCTAATGAGGTTAATTGATAAACAATTAAAAGCACTGTGTTCGAATTTTGCTTGAAAACAAATTATCAAACACGTAGTGTGCGTAAACACTCTATATGCAGAATTTCTATGGAGAATAATGTGCAGCTGCTCCAGAACACAATTCAACGAATTGTATTGATTTAACCAAAAGCAGTTTATCAGCGTACAATTATTCCACGACAGAAATTACGATAGTTTGCAACGTTACGAAATCGAACACTACTGAAATGTAAAAGAGTTAAGGGAAAGAGAGAGAACACCTGAGATTTGATTAGGCAGTTCCCCCATCGTCCTCGCTTTGGGTACGTCTGCCCCCAACTCCGCAAACGGAATTGAGATATATATATATATATATATATATATATATATATATATATATATATATATATATATATATATATATATATATATATGTTGCTATTGCAAATTGTTTGTTACAAGAGAAAACTATGAACATACAAACCCCGAACGTCTTCGATCGTCGATGCAGAATTTTCTCTTCCCTTGATTCAAGATGAATCAAGTGCTCCGAATTTGGTTGATTCAATTACCGTCCCACGCTACTAAACCGAAAGAAAACTTTGTTCTTCAGTTACCTTCACTCGGTCAATTGAAATCTTCCAAGAATTCGAACCCAAACCTTCTTCTACGATCCTCTGATTACAGCTACTAAACCGAAACAGTTGCGCCAATTTCCGGTTACCTTCGCCCAGCCGAATTCCTGTAGAAAGAACTGTTTGTACAAAAACCCCCAAAATCTCCTCGATTCTTGGAGGACAAACCCAACTGATTTGATTCAAGAAACACCTGCCAAACTCTCAACCCAGAAGATGAAGATCACACTTCCTAAATTCTGAACGTTATCACTTCTAACAATGGGTGACACAAACAAAGATGATTATGTGTGATTGTTTGTTTGCACAATGAAGAAGATGAAGATGAAGAGAGAACTGACATATATTTTTCACGTTTCTTGTTCTATGTGAAAAATGAAGACCCAAAACTATTTATATTAAAAATATAACCAAAAGAAAAAACAGAAAGTAACAGAAACGAAGTTAAGTGGAGAGGTCAAAAAAACAAGGTCATGCGTCGACCTGTGGACTTTATGCGTCGACGCATAAAATGTCAAATTTTGAGTTATCACTCACGGGTAAGCGCATGACCTTTTTGAGGCCAGCACATGACTGCTGAGGTCGACGCAGAAGGCAGTTTTTTTTTAAGAAAACTCAATTTTGATTCGTTTTTCACCAGACCAGAGTCAGACATACATGCTAGACACTATTAGATCACTTGTGGACATATATTTTTGGAAAGAATAAGATCTTATACATCTAGACACACGACCAACATAGACATGACCGACACGTGAAGTGATACCGCTCAAATTACAATCTAATGCATTTGTTGACATCATTAAAACAAGAAAGCTAGAAGGGTATACCTCACATACTCCCCCTTTTTGATGATGGCAACACTTCCTTGATTGTTACGAAAGATGTAATTTGAGATGGTCAATGCTCCCCCTGTCTTTAACACTTTAATGTTTCTGTAGCTCTGTAGCTTGTATGTAATTGCTCTGTAGCTTGTTTGTAATTCTTCTCCCCCTTTGACAACATCAAAAAGACGAGAGAACAGTGGTCAAAATAGCATATGAAAATATGTAGTGGATCATCATATATTTGCAACAACAAAAACAATTACCAGTATCCACATATGATACCGCTAATGTAAACAAGTAATGATTAAATACGGAACAACGATATTAAAGCAAAACATTCACTTCATAAAGTTTAAAAACATAACAGACAGGTGCAGCACATGTCAAAAATAACAGAACGCAAACAACAAAACATAAATTCATGCACAACTAAACATGAAGCCCTAAGATTTATGGTCTCCTCCCCCTGAATGGATACCCTCGTCCCCTGTGGTATTGACTTGGTGGTGGAAACTCCTCTAGTTGAAGGTTGAGGTCAATCAAGGTTCTATTTAGGTTACCAAGGCTGTTGGCTAAATTTTGATTTTGCTGAGTCAGATTGGCATCCATTTGATTGAACCTTGTCATAGCAGCATTTGCAAAATTGTTGAAATTGGTGGCATGAGATGACAGTTGGTTAGACAGGTTGGTAAGCTGTTCTTGTTGAGTCAGGTATCGAGTTTCCTGCTGCGCTTGAAATTCTTGATGTTACAGAGATAACTCAGTCAGTCTTGCCAAAATTTCATCATTGGATTGTGAATAATGCTGAGACGGTGGAGTTGGTGGAGCTGAATTTTCTGGAATCTGCCATTCAGAGTCAGCATCATAGGATGGAGGAACATATGCAGCACCAAGGTTGGTCCAGCAGTTTTGTTGATTCCACTGACCCCAGCCTTGATTGGCATAGGATTCTTCTGGTTGATATCCCATCCATGCCTGAGTGTCTTCTTGATTGTCTTCTTCTTCCGGTGGATTGTCTTGCATGACAACGTCTTCCTGTATCACCATATTTTCATTATTACCAACATGATCTCCATTACCTTGACTTCCTTCATCCTCACTTGCTTCAAGATGGACAGGTTCAGGATGGGTAGCTCTTGATCTATAGATGAACCTTTGCTCACGTGAGCTCTAATAGTAACCCATCATGGACAAAGTTCTAGCCAGAAACTGTTGTTCAGTAGTAATGTGAATATGACAAATCTGTGGAATAGGAATATCAAAGTGATTCAGAAAATTTGCCACAGCAGATGCATATCCAAGTGCTAAACACTTTCCAGAGCTGCGAGTTGTAAACATTCTGGAAGCAAAGTAGTAAGGCCAGTTGATTTTAATCTTTTCCCTCAGGATGTAGATGAGATGCACCTCTGCTTGTTCAACTCTTGAGAGGCCTCCTTTCTTAGGCCTCAAGATGCGAGCAGCGATCCACTGAAGAATACGTTCCTTAAATTTTAAGTGACCTGTGGTGACACTCTTAGGAAATGCGTCACTTGCCACAAACTCAGCTGGATATGGTTCCCTCAACATTGAATTCAGAGCAGTCTTGAATTCATACCCCTGAACAAAGGTGTTATCAGTAACCTTTGGGAGATTTTCATCAGTTTTCAACACAAACAATGTAGACCATACATTGTTTGTCACCTGACATACTGTATTATTTATAGAGAATTTGAATTCAGCTCCACGAAATTGTCCTTTCAATCCACAATAGAACAGCCTAGTCAAGTCTTCACTGTACTTGTCATCACATTCAACAAATTCATTCAGATTTTGAAAGTTGATGAGTTCAGAAATTTCAGGAATGTGAAAATGTTGACCCATCAACGGATAAAATCCATGTTGTCTAATAACAGCCCGTTTAGAAAATATTTCTGCACACGGAGTGGCTAACCTTTCAGAAATTAAAGATTCAAACGTTACCCGTTGGGGGGATGAGCTTCTTGTTGGTCCTTGTTGCGATGTGGATCCTCTTCCTCCTCTTGTACCAGCCTTTCTTCTGGAAGCCATTGTTGAAAAAGGGTTCAAGGAAGATTCTCAAACTTGATAGTTGCATAGGTAGAAGAGAAGATGTGTGAAATCCTTTGAATGCCTTGCAGTAGATATATAGAGCCTTCCCCCTTTGCTAATTATTAGGGTTTTGATGAGGGTTTAGTGGAGATTTACTGAGATTAATGAGGTTTAAAGGAGTAGAATAGGGAGAGATTGACCACAAAAGCTAATTAGATGACATGCAATAATCATAGTTTAATGTGCAATGAGAAAATAGGGAAGATTAAGCATTTATAGGTCGGCGCACGCAACCCAGGAAAATAAAGAGGACTGAGCAAATTCTTCATGCGTCGACCTGTAAACCTTGTGCGTCGGCGCATGCTTCCTAAAAAATTTTAAAATTGCTTGACCATGTGGCTATGCGCTTACCCGTGAGTTTTTATGAGTCAGCGCATGAAGTCAAGCGTCGACGCATGGAAGTGAAAAAGTGAGATTTTTGCAAAATTCTTGTTTCAAGCAGATAAATACACATATACACACAGAACTAAACATTCACATGAATGATAAGTGCTCAAAATGAAATAAACATCAAGATTAGAGTAAGTAACATGGCACAAAATGTTGATTAACCTCTATAAGTTGGAACGATATCACCTTGAACGTCATGACGGAGAGATCCCTCACATATGAATGAATTTCTCTTTGCATTGTTAGTAAAATAATACAAGCATATATATATATATATATATATATATATATATATATATATATATATATATATATATGTGAAGATCATAATTCTAAAAGATGTTATGCACGATCCGAGATATCGAGAATGCCAAGTTCTCTACGGATATGAAAGAAAGGCTCTGTAGCTAATGGTTTTGTGAATATATCAGCAAGTTGATTCTTAGTGTCAACGTGCTCAAAGATAACATCACCTTTCTCTACATGATCCCTAAGAAAATGATGGCGTATTTCGATATGCTTGGTGCGTGAATGTAGTACAGGGTTCTTAGTTAGATTAATCGCACTAGTGTTATCGTACAAAATTGGAATACGTTCAAGTTTTAAGTTGAAGTCGAGTAATTATTGTTTAAGCCATAAGACTTGAGCACAACAACTACCGGCAGCAACATATTCCGCCTCAGTTGTTGATAAAGCAACGGAAACCTGTTTCTTGCTGTGCCAACTCACCAAGGAGTTTGCGAAAAAGTGACACGTGCCACTAGTACTTTTCCTATCCAACTTGCACCCGGCAAAGTCGGAGTCGGAGTATCCAACTAAAGAACAAGCACCTCCTTTGGAATACCACAGCCCATACTTTGGAGTACCAGATAGGTATCGAAGTATGCGCTTAACTGCCTTCAGGTGGGATTCCTTGGGATGTGCCTAATACCTTGCACACATGCATACACTAAACATTACATCGGGACGTGATGCGGTAAGATAAAGAAGAGATCCTATCATACCTCGGTACTTCTTTACCTCAACATCCTTACCCTTTTCGTCACGATCGAGGTTAGCACTAGTAGGCATAGGAGTATCTATTGCTTTGCAGTTCAGCATATCAAAACGTTTTAGTAACTCAAGACAATATTTCGTTTGACTCACGAATGTGCCCTCTTCAAGTTGTTTGATTTGCAATCCAAGGAAATAGTTTAGCTCCCCCATCATGCTCATTTCAAACTCCCCCTGCATCAAACTAGAAAACTCCTTGACCAAGGTCATGTTAGTAGACCCAAATATAATATCGTCAACATAAATTTGTACCAAAATTAAGTGTTTTCCTTGACGTTTAATAAAGAGGGTTGTGTCAACCTTTCCTCTTGAATACCCTTGATCAAGTAGAAATTTGCTTAGACGTTCATACCAAGCCCTAGGGGCTTGTTTAAGTCCGTATAAAGCTCGCTTGAGTTTATAGACATGATCAGGATATTCATGTGATTCAAAACCTGGAGGTTGGGCAACATACACCTCTTCATTTATATACCCGTTAAGGAATGCACTTTTAACATCCATTTGGAATAATTTAAAGTTCTTTGTGCAAGCGTAGGCAAGTAGAAGGCGTATGGCCTCGAGTCGGGCAACCGGCGCATAAGTTTCCTCATAGTCGATTCCTTCCTCTTGGTTATAGCCTTGCGCTACAAGCCTAGCTTTGTTACCCGTTATTACTCCATTTTCATCAAGTTTATTCCTAAACACCCATCGGGTGCCTATTACTCGATGATCTCGCGGAGGGGGGACAAGGTCCCAAACCTCATTTCTCCATAATTGATTTAGTTCATCTTGCATTGATAGATACCAATGCTCATTGAGTAATGCTTCCTTAGAGTTTTTAGGTTCAACTTGGGAGACAAAAGCAGAGTAATAACAAAAGTTACTAAGTTTAGAGCGAGTAGTTACTCCCTTAGAGATATCACCTAGAATGTTGTCAATTGGATGGTCTTTTGAAGACTTCCAAGCTGGAGGAAGTTCATCTTCATTAGTATGATGATCATCCTCACTTTTCACTGGTTGGTGATCCTTTTCCTCCTCAATACGCACTGCTTCAGGCTGATCAATGCCCTTATCAGTGTCCTTGAGTATGTCTTCAGTAGGTACACCTGCACCATGAAAAGAACTACCTTCTCCGACATTTCTCGGATAAGACTCGTCAAAAGAAACATGAACTGACTCTTCAACTACACGTAACCTTTTATTATAGATTCTATAAGCTTTACTTGACTGAGAGTATCCAAGAAAAATACCCTCGTCAGCCTTGGCATCAAATTTGCCGAGTGTCTCTTTTCCATTATTTAACACAAAACATTTGCAACCAAATACATGAAGGTGAGAGATATTTGGCTTACGCCCTTTTAAAAGCTCATACGGTGTCTTGTTTAGAATAGGCCAGATGAGCACCCTATTCAAAATGTAACAAGCCGTACTTATGGCGTCTGCCCAAAAGTATTTTGGTAATCCACTATCATTGATCATAGTCCTTCCAAGTTCTTCCAAAACTCTATTTTTACGTTCCACTACCCCATTTTGTTGAGGAGTACGTGGTGCGGAAAAATTATGATCAATTCCGTTGGAATCACAAAATGCTTCAAATAAATGATTTTCAAACTCGCCCCCATGATCACTTCTGATTGAACCAATGTTTGTGTTTAACTTATTTTGAGATAACTTAGCAAATCGTTCAAAGGCTGAAAAAGTATCACTCTTATTTGCCAAGAAAATTGTCCAGCAAAACCTAGAAAAATCATCGACTATAACAAACCCATAGTAGTTACCACCTAGGCTTTTAACCCTAGATGGTCCAAAGAGATCCATATGGAGGAGTTCAAGAGGTCTCATAGTTGAAACAATGTTTTTAGATTTAAAAGAGATCCTTGTTTGCTTCCCCATTTGGCATGCATCGCAAAGATGATCCTTTGTAAATTTAATTTTGGGCAAACCGATGACTAGGTCTTTAGAGACAATTTTATTAAGCAAATCAAAATTGATATGAGCCAAGCGTCTATGCCACAACCATGAATCTTCATTCATAGTGACTAAACACTTATCTCCATCCAATGATACCTCGTTTAAGTCTAGCATATAGACGTTATTCACCCTCAAGCCCTTAAACACATTCTTCTTGTCGCAATCTTCAACTACGCAACAATCCTTTGAAAAAGAGACTTTATAATTTTTGTCGCATAGTTGACTAATGCTTAAAAGGTTGTGTCTAAGGCCCTCCACAAGAAGTACATCGGAGATAGTAGTAGATGAGGGGTTACCTATACTACCTTTACCGAGAATCTGTCCCTTGTTGTTATCTCCGTAAGTGACAAACCCCTTTTTCTTTGCCACAAAGTCGATGAAAAGAGATATGTCTCCGGTCATATGTCTTGAGCAGCCACTATCTAGAACCCATCTTCTTTCGGTGGTCTCAAGACTTTGTACCTACAAAAATAATCAAGGGAGAGTAGGTACCCAATTCTCATTGGGTCCTTTATGGTAAGTGAAACCAATATTGCCCTTGGACAGCCATTGATAAATGCCCTTTGGACAAAGATATCTCCGAAAGCGGCACTTAGCAATAGTATGACGTGGCTTACAACAATACAAGCAATCATGATTTGTTTGGAGTTTACCTTTGCTATCACTATCTCGAATCACATAAGTGTATTTTTGATATGAATTATTCATTGTTTCACGATAGTGTGATCGATCAATAGCAAATGTAATCTTAGGCATGAGAGCTTTGTCTAACTTGGCTTTGAGGGTTCTCACCTCTCTTTGCCAAATGTGACAAGTACCACAGCCCCCAAGGTCAAACCATGTATATTCATCCTTATCGAAATTAGTTTTTGATACATTCACCATAGAGTTTTTAAGATCTTCCAATTCCTTTTGGGAATCGGAAACCTTTTTCTCCAAATAGGAAAAAATCTTTTTATTCGAAGCTAAGCGTTGAAATGCTTCCTTAGCTTCGTGGTGTAATGTGTCAAAAGCTCTTTTCAATTCAGCATGAGACATATTTTGACAGTTTTCATATTTAGAGTATTTTACCTCTTTTCCTTTGTTGTGACGTGCCATGAGACAAAGGTTGACGGATTCACTTTCGTCACTTGAAGAGTCATCTTTCTCCGACTCGCTATCGCTTTCCCAAGCGTGTACGCTCGTCGAGACTTGTTGGACTTTTTGTTTGAGCGACTCTTGTCTTTATCCTAATCTTTGTCTTTCTTTAGGGATGGACAATCCGGCTTGTAGTGCCCAGATTTTCCACAATTGTAGCACGTCCCCTTTACTTTGCCATTTTTATGTCCTTCACTTCTAGATTGCTTCCGAAACTTGACAAGATTTCTGTCCGAGTGCTGAATATCATTCTTGCGAATGTATCTATTGTATCTCTTCACAAATAAGCTCATATCATCACCAGATTCTTCATCCTTGTCATCTTTGGCTTCATCATCACTTTGCTCTTGATGTGTGGACTTTGAACAAGAAGCCTTAAGAGCTATCGACTTCTTTTCCGTATCTTTTGCCTTCTCTTTCTTTATACTCTTCTCATACTTATCCAAGCTAATGAGCACTTTCTCATGCTCATCGAGTTTACCAAAGAGTGTTGTGAGGTCTAATGTAGCAAGATCATTGGCCTCCTTGATAGCGGTAACCTTTGGTTGCCATTCCCTGCTAAGACACCTCAGAATTTTATTAGTAGAAACCTTATTTGGAATTGGTTTACCAAGGACATGCAATTTGTTGATAATGTGAGTGAATCATTTTTGCATATCCGCAATGGTTTCCCCTTGCTTCATGTAAAACAAATCAAACTCTTGCGTAAGTGTATTAATACGAGTCAACTTAACATCATTTGTGCCTTCGTGAGCTACTTGTAAAGCATCCCACATGGCTTTGGCCGTTTCACAATGAGAGACTCTATAATACTCGTCAACTCCCAAGGAGGAGATGATCATATTACGAGCCTTCCAATCATAACTGTACTTTTTCTCGTCCTCCTCATTCCATTGAGCTTCGGGTTTAGGAACGACAACGCCTTCCGCGTTAGTCATAGTAATTACCATGGGACCGTTTAAAATAACGTTCCAAACCTTCCGATCTAAGGAATTAATATGAACACGCATACAATCCTTCCAGTAGCTGTAGTTTTCACCTGTAAAAACTGGAGCTCTATTATAAGCCCCCTTAGGTTCGTTCGCCATGATCCAAGAAGTTTTACCGAAGCACCAAAATAAACCGGAGCTCGTGATACCACTTGTTAGACGATGGCTATGGATCTAGAAGGGGGGTTGCATAGATCCCTTGAGTTTTACACGCAAATGGACTACAAAAATTCTGTTTTAAAAAATTCTGTTTAAGGGAAGCTGTTGCTGGATAAATCGTCTACAACGAACCTTCTACCAAAAGGATCGGATATGCACGAATATATTTTGGATGAGTATGAAGGAGAAAAATTCAGTTCTGAGTATTTCACTTACAAACGCAGACAACAAATTAATCACTTGCTTGATGTTTATTCCAATCCAATGAGGTTAATTGATAAACAATTAAAAGCACTGTGTTCAAATTTTGCTTGAAAACAAATTATCAAACACGTAGTGTGCGTAAACACACTATATGCAGAATTTCTATGGAGAATAATGTGCAGCTGCTCCAGAACACAATTCAACGAATTGTATTGATTTAACCAAAAGCAGTTTATCAGCGTACAATTATTCCACGACAGAAATTACGATAGTTTGCAACGTTATGAAATCGAACACTACTGAAATGTAAAAGAGTTAAGGGAAAGAGAGAGAACACCCGAGATTTGATTAGGCAGTTCCCCAATCGTCCTCGCTTTGGGTACGTCTGCCCCCAACTCCGCAAACGGAATTGAGATATATATATATATATATATATATATATATATATATATATATATATATATATATATGTGTGTGTTGCTGTTGCAAATTGTTTGTTACAAGAGAAAACTATGAACATACAAACCCCGAACGTCTTCGATCGTCGATGCAGAATTTTCTCTTCCGTTGATTCAAGATGAATCAAGTGCTCCGAATTTGGTTGATTCAATTACCGTCCCACGCTACTAAACCGAAAGAAAACTTCGTTCTTCAGTTACCTTCACTCGGTCAATTGAAATCTGCCAAGAATTCGAACCCAAACCTTCTTCTACGATCCTCTGATTACAGCTACTAAACCGAAACAGTTGCGCCAATTTCCGGTTACCTTCGCCCATCCGAATCCCTGTAGAAAGAATAGTTTGTGCAAAAATCCCCAAAATCTCCTCGATTCTTGGAGGACAAACCCAACTGATTTGATTCAAGAAACACCTGCCAAACTCTCAACCCAGAAGATGAAGATCACACTTCCTAAATTCTGAACATTATCACTTCTAACAATGGGTGACACAAACAAAGATGATTATGTGTGATTGTTTGTTTGCACAATGAAGAAGATGAAGATGAAGAGAGAACTGACATATATTTTTCACGTTTCTTGTTCTATGTGAAAAATGAAGACCCGAAACTATTTATATTAAAAATATGACCAAAAGAAATAACAGAAAGTAACAGAAACGAAGTTAAGTGGAGAGGTCAAAAAAACAAGGTCATGCGTCGACCTGTGGACTTTATGCGTCGACGCATAAAATGTCAAATTTTGAGTTATCACTCACGGGTAAGCGCATGACCTTTTTGAGGTCAGCGCATGACCGCTGAGGTCGACGCAGAAGGCAGCTTTTTTTTAAGAAAACTCAATTTTGAATCGTTTTTCACCAGACCAGAGTCAGACATACATGCTAGACACTATTAGATAACTTGTGGACATATATTTTTGGAAAGAATAAGATCTTATACATCTAGACACACGACAAACATAGACATGACCGACACGTGAAGTGATACCGCTTAAATTACAATCTAATGCATTTGTTGACATCATTAAAACAAGAAAGCTAGAAGGGTATCCCTCACAACATTGTCCAAGCCCTGTCCAGTTACTCCTTGAGGCCACTTACACGACTATCAGCTTGATTAATACACTCCTTTAGTTTCTTCCATTTATGTTCTTCTTTGTCTACCCTTTCCTTAATTTCCATGAGTTGTGTCTTCTTTCGTTTGAGCTCATACTTCATGTCATTCTTCTTAGTGGTTACCCTTTGAAGATTCAGAAGTAATACTTCATTCTCTTTTTCCAACCTTGCTATTGTGGCTTTGAGGTCTTCAGCTTCCTCAACCGGAATATGAGTAGGCCTAGGTTCAAGAAGAGGATCAGACATCCTGACCTCAAAAGGCATTTTGATTATCTTTATCCTTTCTCTAATTGATACATCCACAAGTGCACGGAAATATCGAAGTAATATAAAAGATTATCGAACCCACATAAACCAATGTCAACCTATCGTTATCTATTGCTAGGACGTAAAGCTAAGGATAATGATTACTCGCTTAGGGGGAAACTAGAACTAGAAACTGAAATAAAATAGATTTTAGAAAATATATCAGAAAGGGGAGACCGGAATGTGGATTCTGTGTACCTCATGAACTCTATAACTCATTGGCGTTAAATTATGGTTAAATTGCATTCCGTAGAAAATACTAGTTTAAATACTCTACCTAACACTCTCACGCTATTGATTAAAGTCATACTTCCTGACCATGAGATTTTGCTCTCGCTCGCCCATTTTAATTAAGAAACATATTTTGAAAACTAATTAGATTCTAATTGATACCTAAAGCGCTCTCGCTGTATTTAGGATCAATGCCCAGTTCCCACTATCCGGTCCAATTCTCACACTCCCGCGCTATCGACTCAGACCTTTATTTTATTTTCACTCTCATGACAAAACATTAAGATTTAAACTTGGAAACTAAATCCAAAACAGAATTTAATAAAGGTTTGCGTCGAATTTCATTACCGAGTCCCGTCGGGAACGACGGTCCTCACGTACCGAAGTTAAATGCGTTTGCTAGACATAGTTGCGGAAACAAATAAACAATATTGGGATTTTGAATTAAATGAAAACATAATAAGCGGTTTAAAATTATTTAAAGCAATGTTTGCAAGATAAGGTAAAGTGATAAAAGCTTAAAACAATAACAATGGCAGAACTTGTAAAGCAGAATATAAATGGCAGAAGATAAAAGAAGCAGAATTATAAATGGCGGAAAATAAAGGTATGAAAATAAATTGCGATAAAAGTAAATGAAACTGAAATAAAACTTGAATGTAAAACTGAATTAAGAACTTTAAACAATGGCGGAAAAATTTTTTGATCCAAGCAAGTTACACAAATTATAGGCCTACACACTAATGGTGGAGTAGTTTCCCGATATGAGAAACTACCCCTTTTACAATGGTGATTTCTGCCTAAAACTACGAACAGAGCTTCCGCGAACAAAACTTGGATGCCAAATTTCACTTTAAAATTGTAATAAATAGTGTTATGATGCTAAAATAACTGATGCCAAAGGAGTGAGAGTCGTGGGAGAAAAATATAGGAGAGTGGGAAAGCAAAACTATTTCCTGAAAATTCTGCATGCGTGATAATGGCGACCGCCATGATGCTAATGGTGAACACCATTAAATTTAATTTGTTGATGATGTGGATTAGGTACATGGCGAACGCCATTAGGTCCATGGCGACTGTTGTGTACCAGAAAATGGAAAATTCTGCATTTTTTATTCATTTTCTTGCTTTTTTTTTCCCCGTTTTTTCGCACGGACGCTCTTATTCAACAAATACCTGAAACAGAAACATAATACGACATAATACAATGAAAAACAAGTAAAACGACACTAAATTGCATGTGAATCGGGTCGAAATACACGATACATTTTTGCGTTATCAACACCCCCATACTTAAACCGTTGTTTGTCCTCAAGCAATCGACCAACACGGTAAAAAAAGAAATAAGCACGATTCAAAACAAAGGCACAAAGAGACTCTAATCATACGTGGCTGCTAGGATAATATTAGATTGATAGGTACTAAATATCAATACCAAGGATACCGTAACGACACAATTTCAAAAACTCCCTCCTTATGCAAACCAATCTGAATCATGCCATTATAACTCAACCTATATCTCTTGCTCTCTTTCACCCCATTTCATTCTAGTGCAATCACATTAAGCTTGTCATCCATACACATTCATGGTAAGTAAACATGTTAGTGACTATGATCTCATTGTTATTTCATTTTTCTCGGCAAATATGCTTAACCATTAATTGAACTTAAAGAGTTTGTACCATTGGGTTAAGTGGTGAGGACCACCTAACTTAGAAGGAACTTATCTTATCATTCATTTTTTTCTCTCTTAATTTCTCATTTTAAACCAAAGATCATACACTTATTTGCATCGGCTTCTTACTTAGTGTGTGCTTAGGATGGTGCTGACTGCTTAAATAAACTACTTAGGGATTACTTTAAAAACTAAACTTAAGGTTTCGACATAATGGGTACTCAAATTGATTTTTCATATTTAGGGGGGTTTAGAGTGTCAGGACGAAATCAATTTTATCAAAACTTTCCCAAGTCTCTCTAACACAGCCTAAATTAAAAATAACCTATATACTTTCAGAGTGTCGTGTCATGAATCAAAGAATTGTTTTTTGTTGGAGGTTAAGATTTTTAAAAATTTCGGGGAAATTCAATATTAATTGAAAAACATCATGCATCAAGACTCGATAGCACATGCAAAGACTTGACAAAACATTAAAAATAGATAAAAGTCCTAAAAACATGAAATAAACTAGGAAATGATAAACCTAACTAGAAAGCGGTAACATCAAAGCAGTAAAGTTCCTCCCCCACACTTAAACCAAACATTTTCCTTAATTTTTTGATAAAAGGTGGAAAAAGGGAAAGATAGAACCTGTGTGAATGCTACTGCGTGTCAAATCCTCTCTGATCGTGCTCTTGTTGTCCATGTCTTTGTTGACCACTTCTGCTTCGGCGACGAGCATTTTGAGATACCTTCATTTGTTTAAGGTTGTGATGCTTGCATATGTTACATGTAGCCCATCATCTCTTGTTCCTGTTGATATGTGGCATAAAATAGACTACTGCCCTCGTCGTTATGAGATCTTCGATTGCGCAATTCTCGAACCAGATTAACATATTGTCCACTTCCAGAGGAAGTACCTTCAAAAGTGTTAGAAAAATATGGTGCGGTGTGTGCAGATGGAACCTGACCATGCGAAGAATGAGGATGAGGTGAGTTACGGACGAGAGAGACATGCTCTCTCCTATCATACTCCACATCGATGTCACCACCAGCAGCGACATTGACAAGAATGTCCATGGGCACCAGCTCATCTCCAGGATCTTCATCTAGATATTTTTCGCCTAGATGTGGCCAAGACGTGACAAGCGATCCATCTCTTTATTTTCTGCAAATTCAAACAAACAAACATAAAAACTTAAAATAAAAACCTCGTGGGTTGCCTCCTGCGCAACACTTTGATTAACGTCGATAGCTCGACGGCTAAGGAGTGCAAGCACTCATTGCTGGTTCTTTCGAGGATGATTCCTCGATCAAAATTTTAATAATCTTCGGTTTCCAAGGCCACTTATCAAGCTATCTCTCATATCCCTCACCTTTTCTTTTCTTCCTTCTGTGGGGTGGTTCATTCTTTTGAACTTGTGGTGGTGGTTCTGGATCTATCCTGAGTATCAGCTTTTCAAATTTAGGTTTAGTTCTTTCATCCACCACCTCAAAATCTAACCTTCCCCTCTTAACACTAATGATTTCCCTAGTTTCATGGTCCTCTAAGTTTCTCTTTTTTTGCAGGACCTCAGACAAAGGTGCATTGGTGTGGATATTTTCCAATACCTCCACATACGTTTTGGATTGGGAGTATACCTTAGCTTCCACAAGATTTTGTGGGAAAGGAATCGGTGGGGGTATATGGACGAGGAACAACAATAGGTGCCTCATTCTCTACCACTTTAACAACTTCCTTTTCGGGTGGTGTTGGTGGATTTTTCTTAATCTCTACTCTTTTTTCACCAGAACTCTCCTCGACCTCATTATCACTCTCCTTAGGATTTTCGAATTATTTTTCACTACTAGTTGTTACAACATCCACATGTCTCTCAGGGTAGGGTCCTATAGGTTTTTGTGCAAGCAAAGAGATTTAGGTCTCCAATGCCTTGCTGTGAGTCGCGAGGGACTCAACCATAATGTTCATCTGTCTAAGGTTTTCAATAATTTTGAGATGTTATTTTCTAAACTCTTTATTTTGGAGAGTTTGTGTCTCCACAAAGCGCTCCATCATAGATTTTATCCTAGAGTGAGTAAGCATCACATTGAATTCCTCCATTAGTATTTCGAGTTTGGATTTATGAAAATCTTGCGGTTCCTCAAAATACCAGGAGTGGTAATCGTAGAGGGAATTTGGGTGAGAGTGAGTTAGCGTCGCATTGAAATCCTCCATAAATATTTTGAAGTCATATTTATGGGAATCTTGCGACTCCTCAAAATTTTGGGAGTGGTAATTGTAGAGGAAATCTGGGTGATACATAGTAATTAAGATAAGAGTGCCTTAGTCTATACGGTGCAACAATGGAATCACAATATTGAATGTTGGTCCCCGGCAACGGCACAAAAAACTTGATGCGTCCGCAAGTGCACGGAAATATCGAAGTAATATAAAAGATTGTCGAACCCACATAGACCAATGTCAACCTATCGTTATTTATTGCTGTGATGTAAAGCTAAGGCTAATGATTACTAGATTAGAGGGAAACTTGAACTAGAAACTAAAATAAAATAGATTTTAGAAAATATTTCAGAAAGGAGAGACCGGAATATGGATTCCGTGTACCTCAGGGACTCTATAACTCATTGGCGTTAAATTATGGTTAAATTGCATTTCGTAGAAAATACTAGTTTAAAGACTCTATCTCACACTCTCGCGCTATTGATTAAATCCACACTTCCTAACCATGAGATTTTGCTCTCGCTCTCCCATTTTAATTAAGAAGCATATTTTGAAAACTAATTAGATCCTAATTGATACCTAAAGCGTTCTCTCTGTATTTAGGATCAATGCCCAGTTCCCACTATCTGGTCAAATTCTCACATTCTCGCACTATCGACTCAGACCTTTATTTTCTTTTCACTCTCGTGACAAAACATTAAGATTTAAACTTGGAAACTAAAGCCAAAACAGAATTTAATAAAGGTTTACACAGAATTTCATTACCGAGTCCCGTCGGGAACGACGATCCTCATGTACCGGACTCAAATGCGTTTAGCTAGACATTGTTGCAGAAACAAATAAATAATTTTTGGGATTTTGAATTAAACGAAAACATAATAAGCGGTTTAAAATTATTTAAAGCGATGTTTTTAAAATAAGGTAAAGTGATAAAAGCTTAAAACAATAACAATGGCAGAACTTGTAAAGCAGAATATAAATAGTGGGAGATAAAAGATGCAGAATTACAAACGGCGGAAAATAAAGGCAGGAAAATAAATTGTGATAAATGTAAATGAACCTAAAATAAAACTTGAATGTAAAACTGAATTAAGAACTTCAAATAATGGCGGCAAGATTGTTTGATCCAAGCAAGTTACACAGATTATAGGCCTAAACACTAATGGTGGTGTAGTTTCTCGATGTGAGAAAACTACCCCTTTTATAATGGTGATTTCTACCTAAAACTACGAACAGAGCTTCCGCGTACAAAACTCGGATGCCAAAGTCCACGTTAAAATTGAAATATATAGTGTTATGTTGCTAAAATAACTGATGCCAAAGGAGTGAGAGTCGTGGGAGAAAATATAGGAGAGTGGGAAAGCAAAACTATTTCTTGAAAATTCTGCATTGCGTGATAATGGTGACCGCCATTATGCTAATGGTGAACGCCATTAGCGTTAATTTTCTTATGACGTGGATTGGGTACATGGCGACCGCTGTGTACCAGAAAATGGAAAATTATGCACTTTTTCTTCATTTTCTTGCTCTTTTCCCGGTTTTCTCGTACAAGCGCTCTTTTTCGACAAATACTTGAAACAAAAGCATAATACGACATAATACAACGAAAAACAAGTAAAAAACACTAAATTGCATGTGAATCGAGTCAAAATACACAATACATTTTCGCGTTATCA
This sequence comes from Lathyrus tuberosus, assembly GCA_022829125.1. Taxonomy (NCBI): domain Eukaryota; kingdom Viridiplantae; phylum Streptophyta; class Magnoliopsida; order Fabales; family Fabaceae; genus Lathyrus; species Lathyrus tuberosus. The sequence goes on along the minus strand of JALAZF010000006.1, from coordinate 33,106,669 downwards.
CTAATCCACTGGAAGTAAGGTTCTTTTGTGATGTTATTCCTTCTTTTTAACTAAACTTTTCCTTTTTTGTTGATTTTCTTCCAAGACTTCTTGATCTTCTCGAATAGTTCAGGGTTTCCTATTCCCAAGTCATGTAGTATGAAAGCCTCTAAAGCCTTCACTTCAGGAGGTCCTTCCATTGGGTATCCGAGCTTCCTCACAGATAACATAGGATTTGAATTGACGCAACCTCGAGTTCCAATGAGAGGGAGGTTGTGGAATTCATCACAGCTGGATATGACCTGATCTTATGCCTGAGAATACCAAGAGAAATCTGTAGATCTGATAGATCCCATTCTTTGGGCCCAACTATCACTAGTTTTCTCCACAAAAGGTCCTTTCCTAATTTGAAGGTGCATCCAAAGCCACTTGTACAAAAGAGGAGCCCAACAAGCAATTAGTCATCCCTTATTTGCATGCCTCCAAGTCATATAGTAGTAAACATAAGCTAATAAGGGTTGTACGGGATTTCATGCGAGAAAAATGTTGATGGCAGTAATGTCTACGAAATCATCCACGCCCACATTAGGAAACAAGACAATTCCATAAATAGCCAACGCAACAGCCGCGTAACAAGCCTCCCAACGTTCATCCCTTAAAAGAGTTTCAACCTTCTCCAAATGAAAAGAGAGTAGGAACCCTTTGACTCCTCTTTTGGACTTCCAATTAGCAATAACTTCCTTCTTATCCATGTGTAGGGCTTTAGCTATGACCTCATCCTTCAAAGATATATCTACCCCCATGAATGGCAACTTGTTCTTCATTGAATACCTACCAAGATCTCAAACTCTTCCAACGCTGGTGCTAACTGAAAGTCTGGGAAAGTAAAACACCTCAATGGAGCATCATAAAGTTGTGCAAAGGTAACAAGCATTCGAGAATCCACATCTTGGTTCAAAAGGTGGAGTAGCTTTCCATAATCTTTCCCAAAATTGCTTCTGGCGATAGCAGGTATGTGAGAAACCAACCCACGCAATTCACCTAATTTAGTCTTCCTGAATCTGAAGGTGTGAAAGCCTCGAGTGTTAGAGCCCATAATTCATGAATTCCTGTTAACAATAATTCTTAGATTCCCTGGAAACAAAATGTGAATGTTATGAATATGAATATGCAAATGTGTATGCAGAGGTTTTAGGATCATAAGATCATAGGAAATCAGATTACGAAGTTGAAGTAAAGCAACGAGTGAGTAACCAGTATTATTGATCAAAGGACCCCATGGGTAGGCTCTAAAAGGTAGGTGCCTAGAGTCATGGATACCTATCAAAGACATTATTACCATGACGAAGGTTCATCAAACAATAGTACCTTTGAAACACTTTTCTCTATGTGAGGTCTTCGTATCGACCCAACGAAAAAAATTCCTCGTGGGCTTTTACTACACAACCATCGACACAAGGCTGCTAAAACAAGGTTCTCAAAGTCATAGATCAAGGTTGAACCCATTACTGTCAACTAGTAATACGTTTAAGGGATCTCATCTGATTGAGGCTTTCGTATTAACCCAACGAGTCCAAAGGCCTCGTAGGTTAGTACTACATAACCACCGTGGATAGAACGGGTTAATAGGTCATTATAGTCAACGATTCAGGCCTAAAAACATTATCATCGTGATGAAGGTTCGTCAAAACAACAACATTTCCAAGGGAATCTACTCTAAGCGGGGTTTTCATATCGGCCTCATGAGGAAGATTCCCCGCAAGTCTTCACTACACAACCACCATCGTAAGCTTATGTTTTTTCTCAGGCTTGGGTATAGAGCCTATCTCACAAAGCCCATGATCAAGAGGCCCAACTTAATAATTATAGTAGTGTAGATAAACATATAATTAAATAAGCAAGTAATAGAAAGCAAGTACATAAACAAGAAGAAAAATAACAAACAGAAAGAAGTCAGCTAAGCTAAGTTCACTCTCATCACTAATTATCCTAAGTTAAGGTTGACTCTCTCTTGTATGGAGCAATAATCCCTAACACAGTCGCCATCTGTCGTACCTCGAAAAATATGATCCTCGCAAAGGACGCGGAAAAAGTTGTTCGAATAGAGTCGCCGCCGAATTTTAATTTATTCCATTAAAGGAGTAGGTAAATATCGAGAAAAACTTTTTGAAAATGGAAAATGGTCATCGTAACCATATCCGAGTTCGGGAATCGGTTACGTGAGGGGAAGGTATTAACACCCCCTCACATCCGTTGTACTCAACAAAAACCTCTTAGTTTAATTAGTAATTTTGAGTGTCAACTACGCTTACTTGTCTTCTTTGAATAAAAATTTGCTAAAGGTTTTAACTAGGGTTTAAGGGAAAATGGTTGATTTTATTATTAGGGTGCTCGCCAAGGATTGAGGCCCTTGTGCCTACGTATTCCCCTGTGCAATGGGAAAGTTAGAGCAATCGTAGTTCATACTACGGTTTGTGGGTTTGTGTTTTTTATAGACATCAATTACTCGAACACGAGAAAGATATCTCCCACCCAATTAATTGAAAGAGAAGAGTGAAAGATCACACTCCCTTCTTGCGTCTTTTATTGAAATATTATTAAAGTATAGTTATGTGTTTTAAGTGAACAGTTGCTTGAGTATGAGAAAGAAATCTCGCATCCAACCGGCTGAGAAGAAATTTTGAAGACTAAAAACTCCTTCCTTTACTTTTAATCAAAGGTTTTGGTGTAACGAGGTGTATTGAATTTGTTCGAGAAAAAAATTAGAGAAACGCATCACACTAAAGTCTATGACAATAAGAGCGAATATTTCATACAATTGGTCTAGGCGTCTCACATACGAAATACCCTAAGAAGAGGTAAGGAAAAACTCCCGCTCATCTTTTTCTATGTCCTTGAGGATCATGGCGCGCAATGCGTATCGTACTTGATTAAAATATTTTCGTATATTTTTTTTTGAAGAAAAGATTTCAGTTTTAAATGAGACGGAAAATCTAACCTAACTCTATGAACTAAGGTTAAGATAAAGGGAAATAATCCTAATGTTATCATGCAATAGATCAAAGCCTAAAACCTACTCCTATCTAATTTGTCGGAGACAAAATTGAATCGAGAACCTAATGGAACATGGAAAATCAAAATCATCATGATCAAACATCAATATTATTTAACAATCATAAAGATTTCTATAATAATTTGACAATAATTATCCAAAGTTAAACGATAATTACGATTAAATAAAATTTTAATTATTCAATTGAAACTTTAAGAATTTCGATTTATCAACTAAAACTTAATTAATCAAAATTAAAGTCTTAATTGACATCTAAAAACAGACAATTAAATGGAGAATTCTAACTAACAAAAAAAATACGCGAAAACTAAATTAAACAAGGAGAGGGTGTAAATCTGAACAAAAGGGTGTGGATAAGAATGATGTGGTTTATGTCCCAAAGCCTATAAAGAATAAAATGTTAGCTCGGGTATAGGAGCCCATCAAATCTCATTATGCTATGAACCCATGAACACAAACTCTCATTATCACTCTCTTTTCGCCTGTTATCCGCGACATTTTCCCTCCCGCGCAAGATCCTCGCTGACAACGTCAAAATCCGCCTCGCCACGGCCTCTTGTCGGCAGCGGCAGAACCTTCTCATCGACAACAACACCACAATCGATTAACACTCTTATCTACCAATTCTGCTCTGAATCGCACTCGAAACTACAAATCGCAACCGACAAAAAACGATCTAAAACCACAACGGATTAACCATAAGAAATGAAAGAACACCAACCTGGTGTTGTCCCTGCTGCTTCTGATTTATAGTCGCTTGAAGAATTAAATTTTGCTGTTGACTTTGAATGCTTGAGATTACTCTCAGTTCTTGTTTTGGAAAGGGAATATCATGTTGCGATTTCCACTTGAAGAGTTTCTGTGATTGTCCGATACTGTGATGAATGATTTGAATGATATTCTGTTTTCAATTAAACATGTTCCTGTATGTTTGGAAAGATGTAATTCATGTAGTTGACAATTCAGACTTCTCTTAATTGGATTAAAGCTATGGATGAGGTTGATCCCAAAGATTTCTAAACATTTTCAATTATTCTTTTTAGAAATTGGATTCTTGGAAAATAAATTTGGGCACTTGAATGGCTTGAATGATCTTTAGACTTATTGCTACTAACTTGTATTCCACATGAACCTTGTTAATGAAATGTACCATTTTGTATCTTCATTTACCGTTTTTAGTTCAATTCCTTGGAATGATGAGAATTCTAGCTCAAAGAACTTGATCCTTCTTAGGCTTAAACTTAATGCATCCTTGTAAACTCCTTAGCACTAAAATTTGTAACCACTTGTGTATCTCTTAACACCAATTCCATTTGTCTTGAAACAACACGAGTCTTTTAACCTTTTAACCTTGAACTTGACATGAATAATTTGGAATAAATGTTGAAACTTGTAAGAAAGAAAATGAACATTACATTAGGTTTGGACTTGGATCAAGGATGGAATTACTTGAAACTTGAAAATGGTCATGGATTGGAATTTGAAAACTTAAAACATGAATTTGACATATGGATGATATGAGATGTATTTTAAAACTTGGATACTTGCATTTCAAGAAATCCACATGAATCTTCCTTCCAAACTTACCATGCTTAGTTCTTGATCCAGTTAAATCGAACCATTTGAATTCAAAACATTAGGAATCAAACTTTGATGCCATGAATCCATAAGCCAAATCACACCACTTGGTCACTTTACAAATATTGAACTCGAAGCACACTTGAATGGGTATCTTAATCCCAAATCCAAGCCACCTTGCGTTTAAAGCAACAAGTAATTGAGAAAGCAACGAAACCTTAATCACAATGAACCTATAACTTCATCTATTGCACCATGACTCGTACCTTGTACATTAAACAACTCTCTTGTCTTAACAAGCATTTCTTTCCCTAACAAAGAAATTACTTGAGAAGAATCAAAACCCTAATTCCAAGTATTCTCAGTTGAAGTAATAATGAAGCATTAATCATACACCCTAACATCTTGATCCTGAGACATCCTTAATCTATGAGAAACCAAAGCCCGACCGTGACTTTAAGGAAATATAGTCACAAAAATCCATCTAAGATATCTTCAAACCATCGATCCAAGAATGGCCCAAGAATGAAGAAAGAGTTCCAAAATAGAAACCCTGAGACCAATTTGAATCTGAATCAATTGGTCATGACTTGAAGTACTTGACTATGAGAATATCCACTTGAAATTAATGCACCTGCACAAGCTGGTTAATCATAATAAGCACACACACAAGATTCTATGACCTAATTCTCAGAAGATCATGGTCAAAGGCAAGATGATCTTACAAAGAGAAAACTGAGAAAGGTAGGACAAATTTAGGGTGTGACGTTGTCGAACCAAGAAACTACCCTTCGACCATATTAGAGTTCGATCAAATATCTCACATATAGGATAATGCTAACATGTGCCATAAGGGCACATATTAAGAGTTAAATGTATAATTGTTTTTGAAAATTGTGCATTGATTTTATTAAAATTTAATAATTAATTTTTTTATTGTGTTTTTTACTTGGACACATGTTAGCATTACCATATATATATATATATATATTAAGATGTTACAGGGAGAACTCTATTGTTGGATTTAGTTAAATTTCAATTGCTGTGTTAATCAAATTTTTAGTAGTTAAGATTGTTGATTAATATAGAAGTTTATACTTAAAGTGCAAGAATTTTATTTTGTATTAAAAAAAGAAAGGTAAAATGGTGAGAGAAATTTCGCTATAGTTGGAGTTATGATCGTTTTGGACTTATGTTTATGCTGTTAATAGGGCCAATTTTAAGGGGATTTTTCATTCCATTATATGGGGTGGAAAAATATCTTATAGAAAATTCAAAATGTCCCTTAGATTACGGAGATGCATCTCCGGGCGCACCTTATTTTAAGTCAAAACATTACAACTGATCCAGAGATGCATCTCCGAAATATTTCAAAATACACCACATGCTTTCCTCTCTAAGACCCATTTTAGACATTTATTGATCCGGAGATGCATCTCTGTTTAGGATTTACAGAGGTGCAACTCAATAACCTATCAAAACAGTTAAAGTTAAATTAGTTTTATGGTTATTCAGATGAAAATGATGATTTATAAATGTTAAGGCCCCTGTTGTGTGAAGAACATTAAACCATACAACCGATATGCAAAAAATCACATATATAAATCCGTAATCAAAATAAGTCATCATGACATACACAATAAAGTTGAAATATACAATGAAGTCGAAATAAGTAAAAATAAGAAACAACCGAACATAAATCCAAACTACAAATACTATTAACTATTGCGTATGACGGACTAGAGCTCCTCGGGCTCCTCTTCTTCCCGTCCTTAGACGATACGCAATAGTTAATAATATCTGATACATCAGTGCCTCTGTCATAGTGGCATCTTTAACCTCCATCACCTCATAACCATCAAGAAAGATATCTATGTCAATGCTTGCATGCGCAATCTCCACAATACAACGACATCTAGGCAACACATCATGATCATGATCTAACATAGCCTACTCCTCCTCTAGTATCTCCTGATGAGCTGACATCGGTGGATCTCTTGGAATAGCCTACACCATATATGGATGTGACTCCCTGAAGAACCACCTAATGTACCCGTCTACATAGCTCCATTCGCTCTCAGCTATGTTACTTCATGCCTCATCTGATACCAGATGACTAAGATAATCGTCAAACATGACATCCATACCTCTACGTGTCATAGCGGGGGGAGCAAATACATCACGGTGTCAGGGAATAGTATGGGTGTAGCTAAACTTCAGCATGACGTGCTCACGTAGATGAGGAAATTTTAGACGTGAACCGCAAGCCAACTATTTAGTGTATAACATTATGTCGCCGAATGGTCGTATCTCACGGTGATCGACATAGGTGTTAAAGTGCATAAGCTCTACTACCAAACAGTCAAGATACAGTCAAAATGGCTTTGTCGCTTGGTTCCCTCTGAGAGGGGTAAATGCAAAAGTACACTGCATATCCTCAGTATAGGTCGGTACACACGACCATCCGAAGATGCGTGGGAGGTGGTGGAGGACCCAAGCCTGAAAAGTCTGGGAACACATGAATCATTAGTATGAGTGTTGCAAAAATATGATGAAAATGATACACAAACACTAAAATATCAATAAATATTACCGTCAAAAGTGGATGTTGCCTTTCATCGGCTTTGTCTTCCACCTACATCCCTCAGATAACTTAGAGTACAAGTAGACCAAACAAGCGGCCCCCAGTTGTACTCATGGATTCGTTCAAAGTCCACAAAGTATCGTAGGTAGAGTACATCCAGATAAGTGGCACTTTTGTCCACCAAAATAGCAGTGCCAAACAAATATAACAGGTATTCTCTCATAGCATACGCTCTATACTGCTCCATCTACTTCACATCACCTATAACCTGCTTTGCTCTAAGCAGCTTATCTGTATATAAAGAATGCAAATCTAGCGTGAGCCCTTCTAATTTTTTCAAACTCCCTCAAGGCAGCGTCTGGGTCGACTTCCAGGTAGTCTACCATTAACTCAAATGCCTCATCTTTTCTAATTCTCCCATGATCTAAAAGTTTCCCCCTAATCGAAAGATACAACAGACACGACACATGGTCGAGTGTCATAGACATATCATTAAGTGGTATATGAAATGATGCGGAATTAGTATGTCATCTCTTTACAAATGCATTAAGCATCATGTGGTTCACCGTAACATAACTGGTCTTGCATAAGTCCTTCATCCCAGATTGATGTAAAGCAACCTAAAACCACTCGTCATTAGGTTAATGCAAGCCAATAATCTTTCGCACATGGTTAATGAATTTCAGCGAATCATGGTCCTGCAGAAAAATAAATCATCAGCCTGAAGTGACACTGGCTCATCAGCCTGAGGTCCCTATGGTGCCTGGGGTGGCACTGATGCCTTAGGTACCTCTGGCGCCTCGGGTGCCCGAATATGTGAAACCTATCGTCTATGAGAAGATGGAGGCAGTGATGTGTCACTAGGTGACACTCGTCTCCTACAGGAAAAGAAGGTAGAGATATATGAGCCATAGAAGTCGACGCCTTCGCATTAACTGGGCTATAGAGAACATAAACTTGTGAAACCTGACTCTTTTCCCTCCGGACAAATGCATGTTGTGTAATCTTACTGTGCCTCAATTTGTTGTCTCTATTAGCCATAATATCTGTAAGTAAACCAGACGAGTGCCGCACAATTACTACAAGCAACCCTACAAGCAAGAAAAGTAAAAAAAAAAACAGACTGATGAAATACGGAGATGCATATCTGGTTCTTGGGAATCCAAGGTTGAAAAAATACGGAGATGCATCTTCGAAATTTCCTATAACTTTCATTTTCATCAATGGCGTTAATCGTGACCACAAAACCCCCAAAAATAATGAATTGATCGTTACTTTTAACTATAAAACACATTTCTCATAATGTATCAACTATCAAACATGCATAAACTATCTATTTTCAATACCTAATAACGAGTTTCTACAAATTTATACAAAAACTCAAAAAAGTTTACAATAATTAAAAACTTACAAGAAGTGAGGAATCTTTGAAGTGATGTAGTTGAATGAGCTCTTTGATGTTATTCGGTGATGATTGAAGAAGCTTTGATGTTGCTTAATGGATTTTGAGACAATGTAATATTGAGAGAGTTTTATAGAAAACTTTTTTTTTAAACAAGTGAGGAAGAAGAAGGGTTTTGACGCGTTATCTACAAGCAGTGTCCGGAGATGCATCTTCGTAATGTTTATGAAGATGTATCTATGTAGCTTTTTTACATTAAGTCAGACTTTTATTGTCTTAGAGTGTGTCCGAAGATGTTTATCTGAAATTTAAAGACATTTTTGTATTTTCACGTAGTGCCCTAATAATACATAGAGTACATTAAAAAATTCCCTAATTTTAATTCTTGCGGACTAGCCTTCACGACTCTCTCTCTCTCTCTCTCTATATATATATATATATATATATATATTTGAATGTGTGTGCATGTGTGTTTCTTTTTTATGTGTGTCTTATTATAACACGTACAAAAATTATGATTTAAATATTAAAAAAAAAGTTATTAAAAGACTATTCCTTGAGAACTCTACAGCTATCTCTCTTAAATAAATAATTAAAATCCCTTCCTAAAACCATCAGATTTTATTTTATAATAGTGTTTGTTCCGGATTGGACCAATGGCTAGGCATGGCCCAATCCACTTCTGCTTTCAGAACGGCCCAATTACCTAAGTCCAGCTGAGATAGGGCAACATTTACCTTTCTGCCCCTCTACCGGGCACCTGTGGACAGATGAACCTCAAGGTCATTTGCTCATCCCTGAAATTCTTGCCCGTCACGCACAGTGCAGACATCCAGGGATGGCCGTAGTGATCCTGCCCGGATTCATCTCCTGCCCAGAACGGCCAACCGACCATCTCTGCCCAACCATCACATTATTGCCCGTCAGGCACAGGGCAGAAATCCAGGATGGTCGTAGTGCTCCTGCCCGGAATCATCTCCTGCCCCTCCGCCGAGGAGGCTGCCCATAATGACCCTGTAGTCTCGAGCCAGCCAGTTGAGGACAAAGGAAAGCCTTTTTCCTCTCGACCCTCTACCGAGGAAGACTGGCCAACTGATTTCCAAGGACAGAAGGCCAGCTCTGCCCTCCATTCCATCTCTACACATCATACATGGGCAACCATCCAGGACCAAGCATGAATGCACCTGCTCGGAAACACTCCCCTGCCCAAAGCAACAGGATAGTTCCGAGCAGGTCTGCCCCTCTAGCCGAGGAGAGATGCCCGACTGACCTCCAGGGACAGCTGCCCATCTCTGCCCTCTATCTCAACTCTGTCCGTCATACACGGAAAGTCATCCAGAACCTGGTCGAAATGCACCTGCTCGGAAACATTCCCCTGCACAGCACAACGGCTAGTTCCGAGCAGACCTGCCCATTCCAACGGCTAGTTCTGGCAGTTACCTATTTTTGGGGGATCCGCGATCCGCGGCCGAATAATAGGGACCAATTGGGCATGCGCTGGGGGCACTATATAAACCCTCTCACTTAAGAGGGTCAGGTATCCAATATTCACCCTACGAACTTATACTTTGTACTTGCCCCTTTTCTCTGACCCTTACTTACTTGAGCGTCGGAGTACCTTGCAGGTACACCTCCATCCTCCTCACTTCCAGCATCGTAGACGAAGCTTCTGGCCCACTTCAAGGTTCTGATCAACCGGTAAGATCAGTGGTGCCGTCTGTGGGAAACCTGCTCTCCCCATCTTTCTTTCCCCAGAAACCAAAGATCAAAGCAGATATTCAAGATTCCGATCATGGCCAGCCACAACAACGTCCATGATGCTCACAACACAGTCATCTCACCAATCAGCAAGACTGACCGTGAAGGAGCCATTCCTTCCCTCGAGGACGACGTCCCCGTTCAAAGGGACAGAGTCACTACTTCCCCCTCTCTAGATCGCCACGAGATGGAGGACCAACGCCCAGAGCACAATGGGTCCAGACTGATCCCCGAAAGAGCACCGAAGGGTCCCTAACCTATTCTTATTCCGCCCAAGGCCAATCTGGCCATACTGATCGGCCTTGCCCGAAAGACGCATATCTCCTCCCTGACATAAATAAAAATAGTTGATAATTCTGCTGGTTCTTGTTGCCCTTCATGGATGCCCATCCGGTGGCCAAGAACCGAAGGGCAGATCGAGAAGCCCATCTCCTCAACACCAACTGGCAGTGCGGAACCTTCCGGTCCCCTTCCCCCCATTCCACACGGATAATTCGAGGTTATCCTCCTCGACAATGACCCGAAAAAAGCAGCGATGGCCTCACCAGCCTCCTCGACGAGCGGAGCGCATAAACAAATTGTTCCACGCGAACGCACAAGCCAAGCAAACATATGTTCTCCACGAACACCTTAACCGAGGAAGGTTAGTCAGCTGACACCCAAGATCAGCAGGACCACAGCTGCCCTCCTTCACATTTCTGCCCGTCACGCATGGGCAACCACCCAGGAACGATCGAAATGCTCTTGCCCGCAACTACGCCCTTGCCCAAAGTAACGGCCAGCTTCGAGCAGTCTGCCCATTACAACGACTAATTCCTGGAAATTGAGGGCAAAGGAAAGAATTTTTCCTTCTGCCCCTCCACCGAGGAAGGCTGGTCAGCTGACACCCAAGATCAGCAGGAGCACCGCTGCCCTCCGTCATATTTCTGCCCGACACGGATGGGCAACCACCCAGGAACGATCGAAATGCTCCTGCCCGCAACTACGCCCTTGCCCAAAGTAACGGCCAGCTTCGAGCAGTCTGCCCATTACAACGACTAGTTCCTGGCAATTGAGGGCAAAGGAAATCATTTTTCCTTCTGCCCCTCCACCGAGGAAGGCTGGTCAGCTGACACCCAAGATCAGCAGGAGCACCGTTGCCCGCCTTCACATTTCTGCCCGTCATGCATAGGCAACCACCCAGGAACGATCGAAATGCTCCTGCCCGCAACTACGCCCTTGCCCAAAGTAATGGCCAGCTTCGAGCAGTCTACCCATTACAACGACTAGTTCCTGGCAATTGAGGGCAAAGGAAAGGATTTTTCCTTCTGCCCCTCCACCGAGGAAGGATGGTCAGCTGACACCCAAGATCAGCAGGGGCACCGCTGCCCTCCTTCACATTTCTGCCCGTTAAGTATGGGCAACTAAATTCATACGACAAAACATCAAAGTCAGCCGTCTCGTCCTAAGGAGAAATCACAGATTCTCGCGAAGCCAAGCTCACCGCAAACTGGAAGGGTCCCTATCTTGTCCGAGCAAAAACGAAAAATGGGGCCCGCTACCTAGAACACCTCAATGTGGAATAACTTGCTCGATATATTACGGCTAAGGCCACTACAGTCGGCGTGCCTGTCTAAGCGACGATGTATAACGTACCGACCATAAATGCATGCCTAGGTACAAGCATTGCATACCTAAAAGATTAATAAGGCAGACCTCTACTCTTGAACGAGAAGATCCTGTCACACGTCGGATACTCGACCGAGTCCGACGTCGTCATCGTACCATGATTGGCAGAACACCTAGCTCGCGATGTGACGTTCACGCCGCGGAGCTCGAGCCACAATCATGACCTGAGTACCGTTCTCGTGCCCGGAAACAACCCATGCCTCTTTGAACCAGTTCCCCAAACTGGTCGAACAAATGAAATAACTACCGAGCAAACCCCAAAACACTACGAATAATCCATACAAAACTGCTCATACGAACGAGCACTCACGACGAGAATCGTGCAATACTTAGCGATAACAAATGAGTGAAAACGTCTCCAGGAGACAAGGCGACGCTCTACATACGGGCACCATAGAACGTCGCCATCTCCATAAACACGCACCAACCGTGCACACTTCTCCCCGGGATCGCGAGCCACTCTTAAGTCATCACTCCTGTGCCTAGGAGCAACGACTTGGGGGGCTTCTGTTCCGGACTGGACCAATGGCTAGGCATGGCCCAATCCACTTCTGCTCTCAGAACGACCCAATTGCCTAAGTCCAGCTGAGGTAGGGAAGCATTTACCTTTCTGGCCCTCTACCGGGCACCTGTGGACAGATGAACCTCAAGGTCATTTGCTCCTCCCTGACATTCTTGCCCGTCACGCACAGGGCAGACATCCAGGGATGGTCGTAGTGATCCTGCCCGGAATCATCTCCTGCCCAGAACGGCCAACCGACCATCTCTGCCCAACCATCACATTATTGCCCGTCAGGCACAGGGCAGAAATCCTAGGATGGTCGTAGTGCTCCTGCCCGGAATCATCTCCTGCCCCTCCGCCGAGGAGGCTGCCCATAATGAGCCAGTAGTCTCGAGCCATCCAGTTGAGGACAAAGGAAAGCTTTTTCCTCTCGACCCTCCACCGAGGAAGACTGGCCAACTGATCTCCAGGGACAGAAGGCCAGCTCTGCCCTCCATTCCATCTCTGCCCATCATACATGGGCAACCATCCAGGACCAAGCAGGAATGCACCTGCTTGGAAACACTCCCCTGCCCAAAGCAATAGGATAGTTCCGAGCAGGTCTGCCCCTCTAGCCGAGGAGAGATGCCCGACTGACCTCCAGGGACAACTGGCCATCTCTGCCCTCTATCTCAACTCTGCCCGTCATACACGGACAATCATCCAGAACCTGGTCAGAATGCACCTGCTCGGAAACACTCCCCTGCACAGCACAGCGGCTAGTTCCGAGCAGACCTGCCCATTCCAACGACTAGTTCTGGCAGTTACCTATTGATCCGGAGTATTCGAACTGGACCACGTAAGCTGGTCGTCAGAAGGTGAGGTGCTCGGGCGATTGCTGGTCGTAAGGCGTGCAACGTGCTCGGCTTGAGAATGAGGAGAGGAGGGGGTGTACCTGCAAGGTACTCCGACGCTCAAGTAAGAAAGGGTCAGAGAAAAAGGGGCAAGTACAAAGTGTATTCTTAGGGTGAAAATGTGATACCTGACCCTCTCAAGTGAGAGGGTTTATGTAGAGCCCCCATTGCGTGGCCAACGGTCCTATTTTCGGGGCGAACTAGCCGTTTTTCCCAAATAATAGGCAACTGCCCAAACTAGCTGTTATGTCGGGCAGGGTGCCATGAACTAGCCGTTATGTCGGGCATAGACGCAGTTGCGGGCACCTGCCCATCGATGTTCGGGCAGCGGGGAAGCCGTGCATAACGGGCATCAGAGCCGGGGAGGGACGTTGCGTTCCATGCCCGGTTGGAGGGTCAGAAATGTCACTTTTGCCCCTCTGTGGATTGGGCTTAGGCAATTTGGGCCGCTCTGGAGTGGAAGCGGATTGGGCCAATTCTAGCCATTGGTCCAGTCCAGAACAGGAGCCCTCCAAGTCGTTGCTCCCGAGCATGGGAGTGATGACTTAAGGACTGCTCGTCGCCTGGGGGAGTTACGTGGAGTCGTCTTAAGGAGACGAGGAAGATTGTCTCGATGTGCCCGTGGCCCTCTGTGTTCGTGATGTTTATGGTCGTGACCCTGTTGCCCGGTATTCGGGAAGATAAATTGTCAGACAGAATGGGAAACGTTGGGCTGCCACGTGTGCATCGAGGCCTGCGTAGCAGTTAATAGGTAATTATGGCTAGTGGGCAGTCATTATTACCTACGGGTACGTGTGTGCACGTGCCCCTCAGTATAAAAGGGGGGAGGTTGTCCCATTTTGCACTTTTTCCCTTCTGATTCTTCTTCGTCGTCATCAGCGTTCCTGCCCGTCACCGTCTTCAGAGCAACCGACCACCGTGCCAAGTTTCGAGCAGCCTTTCTCTTCTACTCAAAACAAGTAAGTTTTCTGGTTTCCAGCTTGTTTTACTTCCTCTCATTGTCAATGGTAGATTGCATGCGGCTAGGGTTAGTTTTAGGTGACAAGGTAGGTAGATTTCCGGTGAGTGTTGGTGGTGGGCGGTGGTTCTGCCCATTCGCTGTACCAAGCATCTTCGTCGGAGTGGGTAGCGCGTTCGGTGAATGTGGTGGTCCACGCCGTCATTACGAGTCGTGACCACCGCGTCTTACCATCTTCTGGTGGACTGGCGAACTTTCTGGTGGAACGTTTTCAGATTCCGGTGGAGTTTCTAACGGAATTTGGGCACGAGCGCGGGGAGGTTCCTTGTAGGAAGATGGTATGTCTCGGTCACCTCCTCGCGGGGAGGTTTTTTCTTTCTTCGTTTGATGTTAGGACTTAGGTGGGGGACGTTGTCCTTAGCCTTCTGCGCGCCCTTTCACTTGACTTAGCGGTGGAAGGGTGGATTTGATTTCCTGTCGAATTCACTATCTTTCACTGCTTTTTCAGGTGATCGTAGGGGCGATGGAGCCAAAGAGGGAAGTTATCCCCGTTATATCCGAGGAGGAGACTGTGTCCGAGGAGAGCAGTAGTGCAACAGCCTCGAGCTCTGCGTCCTCGAGCTCGTCGGCTTTGAACTCCTCGAGCGAAGTCGAGGGGGAAGCGAGCGATGCTGAGGGGGGAGAGGATTTGGAGGTCGTGGAGGAGGACGCAATGGAAGAGGACGTTGATGTGTTCTGCCCGGAAGAGTGGGAGGTGGCCGAGCCTTCCCACCATATTTCCACGTTTGCCAGGTCTGCGGCAGACGCTTTTACCGAGGTGGGGCCAGCTGGTGAATGGAGAGTGCTTATGCTTAATTCGGACGAGCGGATCTGCTCGAACTTCGGGGACTGCTTCGCCATGTACGAATATGCCTTCAAGGAATTGGGGCTGAGGTTGCCCTTTACTGACTTCCAGCGGTCGGTGTTTGAGCACCTGAAGTTGGCTCCTTCTCAGCTCCACCCCAATTCGTTGGCCTTCATACGGGCTTTTGAGTTGGTGTGCGAGCACCTTGCTCTAGGGACCACTCTTCCTTTATTCTTTGCTGTTTTCAACCTACAGCGGCAGCTGGCGGGGAAGAGATATGGATGGGTCTCTTTGAAGCAGCCCAAAAAGTTGTTTAAGCCGTTCTCGGAGTCCATCCGAACGTTCAAGGGAGGGTACTACATCGTCGAGCCTCTGTCCGAAGCTGCTCAGGACAGCGTGTATGTTTGGGAGGTAGAGTATGATGAGAACGGAGATGAACTGCTTACCGAGGAGGGGAAATATATCGGGGAGAGAGTGTACAAGTTCCCGATCCGCTGGACACCCGACCACTTCTTAAAGAAGCCCAGCGCCTACGTCTTCGAGCCGAGCGCGTTACGCGGGCAGGATGTTGTGTCCTACGAGACGCTGGTGAACTGGGTTAACTCCTTCGCTCTTGCGAGCTGCTGGACGAGCAAGGGTTCCCCTATCTATGAGGATGACGGGAGCCAGAGAGTCGAGCGCAAGTTTATCAATATGAAGGCTCTGCTGGAGTGCAAGACTCCCGCGGATGCCATGAAGTTGCTCGGTAGTCTTAGTTACTTAGACTTTATTTGTTATTTATTTTTCTTCCCCGTTGCTAACGTGTTCGTTTCATTTGTGCAGGTGAGATGCCTCAGGCTCGTGATCGTGTGCTGAGGAACGCCATGGCGAGGGGCAAGGCTGGAGCGGCTCCTCCCAAGGCCCGTCCTGTTGGTGGTGCTCGTGCTCTTCCTCTTGCTCAAGCTGCGGTGGGGACCTCTGCTTCTCCTACTCCAGCCCCCTGGGACTTTCCATTGGCTCTGGCTGGGCGAGCGAAGCGGCAAAGGTCGTCGGATGCCGTGGACCTGATTCGGGCACCTGAGAAAGGGAAGTTTGAGCTTCCTCCGTGTGTCCTTGACCGGAGGTTCTTTGAGGGCAACACTTTGGTCGTTCCTCGGGCAGAGTCACTCAACCTCGGAAGCATGGACCGAGCGAGCAAGAGGGCGATGGTGGCCCAGGATGCTTCTGCCATAGTAAGGATGCTGGAAATGGCGACCATTTATGCGGAAGGGGACTCTGTGCTCGAGGCTGAACTCACTACTGCCCGGGCCTCCGTGGCGTCCCTAAAGGAAGAAGCCAAGGGTGCTCGTGAGGCTAGGAGGAAGGCCGAGGAGGAGATGGCCAAGCTGAAATAGGAGGTAACCAGGCTGAAGGCGGAAAAGAAGGCTGCAGAGGATTTGAATAAGGAGCTGATGGCGGCCAGTGCCCCGGGTGCTGTTGAACCGAACGAGATAAAAGTGTTGAAAACTAGGGCTGAGTTGGTCGCCAGCATACTGCAGGCCGAGGAGGATGGCATTGTTGTGGCATCGGAGTCTTTTGAAAGTGTTGTGGCCCAGTTGCGGGTGGTGAACCCTGGGCTCGACATTTCGACCGATGGTATCCACTACCTTGCCCGAGTGGAGGATGATTGGATCGTCTTGCCCGCAGGCCTGGTTTTCGACACCCCCGAAGCTCAGACCGAAGATCAGCCAGCGGAGGAGCCCGAGCCCGAGGCGACCGAGCATGTGGAAGGATGAGGATTCATGTTGTTTTGATGTTGTTGTGTTTTGTCCGGCCTGCGTGCCGTTGATTAATTTGTAATTTATTTGATTTTGGGGGGCATGGCCCCCCTTTTTTATGTAATACGCACAGTCTTTTGGCCCTTGTGGCCTTTCTATTTAATGCTCGGTTTATTTATACAATTTTTGTTGTACTTTACATTAGTTGTGCATGTATGACTGCCCATCGGAGGGTGTGTCTGTTAATGGAGCTTTCTTTTGAAAGATAGCTCGCTGTGTGTGAATTCGCCAGTGCGGGGAACTGGTCGAATAGTCGGGGAAGTCCCTGGAGAGGTTGCGGATCTCAGGTCGCGATTGAGGCCTGAGGTCGCGGCGTGAACGTCCCATCGTGAGCTGGGGTTCTGCCAATCATGGTACTTGGGCGAAGGTGGTGCTCGATCGAGGGCCGCCGACGAGCAGAGTTTCGGCTCATTTATTTGAGCGGGATTCTACTTCGTGTGCATGCGTCATTTGTACCTGGACGAGCATGATGACCGCTAGGTGGTCTCTTGATGCGAGGAAGCTTATGGTTACTCTAGCTGTAGTATTGCTTAAGTTTCTCAGCGTTCCCTGGTCGGGGGAGTGCCTCCCCGTTAAGGTTTTCGAGGAAGTATGCACCATTTCCCGTTTTGGCACGGACTCTGTATGGCCCTTCCTAGTTGGCCGCTAGTTTGCCTTCGCGAGAGTCCTTGTGGTTTCTCCGCAGGACAAGGCTGCCCACCTCGAACTCTCATTGTAGGACTTTAGCATTATGCCTGATTGCTATTTTTTTCTTAAGGGACGCTTCGCGGAGGGCTGCTCTTGTCCGGATTTCCTCGACGAGGTCGAGCTCTTCTCTCATTGCTTCGTTATTCATTTCCTCGTCTAGAGGTGATTCGGTCCTTCTGGACGGTACGTGGATCTCGATGGATAAAATAGCCTCCATGCCATATGCTAAGCGGAAAGGCATTTCCCCGGTGGTGGACTGGGGAGTAGTGCGATATGCCCATAAGACGCTGTGGAGCTCCTCGACCCAGGCTTTCTTCGTTTCATTCAGTCTTCGTTTGAGGCCACGAAGGATGACGCGATTGGCCGCCTCCGCCTGCCCGTTGGTCTGGGGGTGTTCCACAGAGGCGAAGTGTTGCTTTGTTCCGAGGTGGGCGACAAAGTCTTGGAACTTCTTGTCCATGAATTGTGTTCCATTGTCCGTGACGATTGCTTGGGGAATCCCAAAACGGGCAAAGATATTCCGCTTGTAGAAACGTAGAATGTTAAGTGTCGTTATCTTTGCTAAAGCTTCTGCTTCTATCCATTTTGTGAAATAATCTACGCCCACTATCAGGTATTTATTTTGGCTGAACCCCGTTACGAAGGGTCCTAGGATGTCTAGGCCCCACCATGCGAATGGCCACGGGGATGTCAAGTTTTTCAGCTCGTTAGGTGGAGCTAGGTGCATATCCCCGTGCCGTTGGCATTTGTCGCATTTCTTCACATGCTCCTTGGCGTCTTGCTGCATAGTTGGCCAGTAATATCCTGCCCGGAGCGCCTTGCGGGCAAGGGACCTTTCTCCCAGGTGCTGGGCGTTAATGCCTTCGTGGATTTCTGGTAATACGTGGGGGATAATCTCCTCCTCTATGCACTTTAGTAGTGGGATGGAGAAGCCTCTTCGGTAAAGTTTATTTTCGAGGATGACGTACAAGCAAGCTCTTCGTCTGATGGTGCTGGCTTCCTTGGGGTCATCCGAAAGTTCGTCCCTGGTGAGGTAGTTGTACACGGGCGTCATCCAGCAGTCGCTGTCTCCGATCACGTGCACGTGTAAGGTCGAGGACCCCTTATCGATGCTGGATCGGGGAAGTATCTCTTGGATGACTGACCTGTTTCCGCCTTTCCTCTTGGTGCTCGCTAGTTTGGACAGGACGTCTGCTCGCACGTTGTGTTCGCCGGGAACATGTCTTACTGCTACCGTCCTGAACCTCGACATCTTTTCCTTGACTAGGGAGAGGTATTCAGATAGACTGTCGTTTTTGGCCTGATACTCCCCGGAGATCTGGTGGGCTACGAGCTGAGAGTCCGTGCAGATGATGATTTCTTCTGCCCCTAGGTCTTCGGCTGGGCGCAACCCAATGAGGAAGGCCTCATACTTAGCCTAGTTGTTCGACGTGGGAAGGATAAAGTGAGAGACGCCTCTACTATGGTCCCTTCGTTGTTTTCAAGAATTACTCCTGCCCCGCTGTCGCTCGAGCTGGATGCTCCGTCCACGTAGATGGTCCATCTGTTTGCTATGTGGGGCGAGGAATCTGAGAAGGTTACTTCCGCCACGAAATCGGCCAGGGCCTGTGCTTTGAGAGCTTTTCTGCTTTCATACCGGACGTCAAATTCAGACAGCTCCAACGACCACTTGAGCATTCGACCGGCCATGTCTGGCCGGCCCAGCAACTGCTTGATGGGTTGATCCGTCCTCACTACGATCGTATGGGCCAAGAAGTAGTGTCTCAGTCATCTGGCAGCGTTGACGAGGGCCAATGCTACCTTTTCTATCTGTTGATATCGCAACTCCGCGTCTTGCAACGCCTTGCTCGTGAAGTATACTGGTTTTTGCTCGGCAGGATTTTCGCGAATGAGAACGGCGCTCACGGCCTCGGCAGTGACGGCGAGGTATAGGAACAAAACTTCCCCGGTATCTGGTCGCGATAACACGGGCGGTTTCGACAGGGCTTTCTTTAAGTGAAGGAGGGATGCCTCGCATTCTTCGGTCCATTCAAACGCGGCTTCTTTTCTCAAGAGCTTGAAGAAAGGAAGGGCGTGTTGGGCGGATTTTGCGACAAAGCGGGACAACGAGGTGAGTACCCAGTTGAGGGACTGGATGTTCTTCTTAGACGTGGGCGTTGGGAACTCGGAGAATGCCCGGCATTTGTCGGGGTTAGCTTCTATTCCTCGTTCCGTCAAGTAGAAACCAAGGAATTTACCTGCCCGTATGCCGAACCTGCACTTCTCTGGGTTAAAACGCATTTGATATTTTCTTGCTTGCTCGAAAATTTGGCGAAGGTGGGCGACGTGGTCTAGCTCCTCGTGGGACTTGACGATCATGTCGTCCATGTATACCTCGAGCATGTCGCCTATTTGTCCTTGGAAGACTTTGTTCATCATTTGTTGTTACGTAGCGCCGGCGTTCTTCAGTCCGAAGGGCATTACGTTGTAGTTCGGTGACCCGCCGAGGAGTTCCTCCTTGTAGAAGGAAATGGGAGATGATCCTTTGTGAGTGGTATCCAGCGTGGTGACTTCGTTGGAGCTTTTGCTGATCAGTTGCTCGAATTTCCTTTTGATTGAACCAACCGTGATTTTGTTGAATCCACCATCGGAGATGACCATGGCCGATGGGAAGGTCTCCCACGGGCTGTGAGCGCCGAGGAACGTGGAGGCGGGCAGACTATCAGGGATATGGAAGTCCTCTGGCCGGGTTATGGACAGAGCGACCTGTACGTTGGTGTCCTCGGAGGGCGGAGTCTCTTCTGCAGCCTTCTTGCTCTCCTGGGTTTCTTGCCGGGGAGCCTCTTTCTTCTTCGCGAACTGCTTCAGGTGGCCGTCGCGAATGAGGATCTCTATGGCATCTCTGAGGTGGATGCATTCTTCCGTCGTATGGCCGTGGCTTTTGTGGAAGCGACAATACTTGGATTTGTCTACACCTGGCCTGGCCGGCAGCTGTTTGGGGAAACGGACCCCCGCCTGCTTGAACTCTGAGTTGGCATATTCGAACAAGATTTTCTCCCTTGAGGTAGTGAGGGGGGTATATTCATGGAACCGTCCAGAAGGTCCCTTCTGTTCGCGTGCATCGCGAGGCCGATCGTCGCGTCTTTTATCTCCTCGACGGGATGTCGAGGGCTCTTCAGCTCTGGATGTCCGGGCACCTTCTTGGTGACGGGAGGCCCGGACAGAGTGGGCAGCGACCTTCTCCTCGTACTGTATATGCGACTAGGCTTGGTGGAGGAGAGCGTTGAGGTTCCTCGGTGGATCTAGGCCAATGGCTTTCGCGAAGTCTGAGCCAGGACGTAATCCCTGCTCGAGCAGGAACTTCTTCATCTCGTCGGTCGTTGGCACTTGGACGGCTTCCTTGTTGAACCGCTCAATGTAGTCCCGAAGAGGTTCATCTCTTCCCTGTACGACAGCTCCAAGGGACACCTCAGTCTTTAGATGGCGTCGTGATGCGGTAAAGTGTCGGGAGAAAATCCTCTCGAGCTGCCTCCAGGATGTGATGGATTCCTCTGGCAGCTGTTTGTACCAGGTCATTGCTCCCTTCCGGAGCGTGGTTGGGAACAAGCGGCACTTGATGGCTTCTCGTACCCCTCTGTAGTCCAGAAGAGCATCTATGTTTTCTATGTGCTCGTCCTGGTCCGTGGTTCCATCATAAGTACCCAGAGACGGAGGCTTCTCTAGTCCTTTAGGGAGGCGGGTGGCCAGGATCCTGCGGGACAACAGGCCGCGAGGCTCGTCGTCGCTGTCCGAACTTGAAGTCGATGGGGATCGTTGTCTGCGCTCGCGGCGGCGGTCTCTGCGAGGTGAGGGTGATCGTGGCCGGTCGCGAGGTCTGACCGGTGGAGAATGCCCGTCTTGCCTCGTTCTCTTGTGTCTTGGTGGTGACTGATCCCGCGGGGAGATCTGGTCGCGCTTGCGAACGCGTTGTGGTTCAGGCTCACGCCTCGTCATACGGTCTTCCCGGCGCCTAGGTGGCGGGCTTCTTGATTTCTGGTGTTTCCTCTTGGGAGGAGAGGATCTTGGAAGAGCTGCTTCTTCGAGATCTCCTATCCTTTCTCCTTGCTGCAAGATAAGGAGGTTTGTGCGGTTGACAGCATCCAGGAGGGCTGCAACGGCCAGATCAGTGCTGGGGGGGCCAGGAATTGGTCGTTCCCCCAACGGTGACTGTTTTCCTCCTTGCTCGGCGGGAGGAGGAGTTGGAGACGCAGTGTCGCCGTCTTGAAGGAAACGGGGATCAGAAAGTAACAACGAACTGTCATTAGCGTCCATCTTGTTGACGGGGACAAGAACCGTAGCGTCAGTACCTTTCAAGAAATTCTAAGCGGCCATGTGTGGGCGGATCAAAGAGAGTATGTTTTGATCTTTTGGTTTCCGAGGAGGAAAGAAAGAAGGGGAGAACAAGGAGTTCCCATAGACGGCGCCACTGATCCGGAGTATTCGAACTGGTCCACGTAAGCTGGTCGTCAGAAGGTGAGGTGCTCGGGCGATTGCTGGTCGTAAGGCGTGCAACGTGCTCGGCTTGAGAATGAGGAGAGGAGGGGGTGTACCTGCAAGGTACTCCGACGCCCAAGTAAGAAAGGGTCAGAGAAAAAGGGGCAAGTACAAAGTGTATTCTTAGGGTGAAAATGTGATACCTGACCCTCTCAAGTGAGAGGGTTTATATAGAGCCCCCAGCGCGTGGCCAACGGTCCTATTTTCGGGGCGAACTAGCCGTTTTTCCTAAAGAATAGGCAACTGTCCAAACTAGCCGTTATGTCGGGCAGGGTGCCATGAACTAGCCGTTATGTCGGGCACAGACGCAGTTGCGGGCACCTGCCCATCGATGTTCGGGCAGCGGGGAAGCCGTGCATAATGGGCATCAGAGCCGGGGATGGACGTTGCATTCCATGCCCGGTTGGAGGGGCAGAAATGTCACTTTTGCCCCTCTGTGGATTGGGCTTAGGCAATTTGGGCCGCTCTGGAGTGGAAGCGGATTGGGCCAATTCTAGCCATTGGTCCAGTCCAGAACACCTATTTTTGGGGGATCCGCGATCCGCGCCCGAATAATAGGGACCAATTGGCCATGCGCTGGGGGCACTATATAAACCCTCTCACTTGAGAGGGTCAGGTATCCAATATTCACCCTACGAACTAATACTTTGTACTTGCCCCTTTTCTCTGACCCTTACTTACTTGAGCGTCGGAGTACCTTGCAGGTACACCCCCTCCTCCTCACTTCCAGCATCGTAGACGAAGCTTCTGGCCCACTTCAAGGTTTTGATCAACCGGTAAGATCAGTGTTTCTACTCATGAAATTGTGTCACGATTGGTTTGCAAAGATCCTTTGTAAATCTAATGTGGCAGACAATGTTGGAGGCAAATGACATCACCATTTGATGTGGTTGTGGACAATTAAGCAGGGATTTTCTTCTTTGTTTGACACACAAGATAATTCCACGATCCTCCTTGATTGTGGGATAATTTTAATAGAGAACTAATACTTCCAAATTTTCATGTGTTGTTATTTATTTGCTTATCATCAATGGGACCTCCACAATGTGTGAACATTATAGATTTTTCTAGTTAGAATGATTTTATATGAATTGAGTCTTTTTACAATAGTCTTCATTCATATGATAGTTTGCTAAAATTCATGCAATGTAAGTAGTAAAACTAAAATGCTATAAAAACTTGCTAAAAATGATAATATGAGAGTATCATCTCAACCGCCAACCTTAACTATTACTTGTCCATAAGGAATAAACGCGTGAGACGAGAATCTAATGCATGTAAAATAGCAACCTTACTTGAAAAACAATAAATTCCAAGTTTAATGCTTCTTTCTAGAATACTTATATGTTTACGTTCAAATAATACTTTCATTCTCAAACTTCGAAGACAAATATGTTAAAAAAAATCTATCTAACTTTCAGTTCTACTATTTTCTCTCTCACAAATTCGTTAAAACTAAAGTTAAGATTAAATCTCAATTAGCAAACAACTTCAATTTTGCCATAGGTTGGGAAAAGTACTAAACAGTCAGTCAAATCAAGACTATAACACCCACTTTTGAGGTCTTGAAAGTTGTAACATGGCTTGGTTTAAAGTGAGATAAGTTTTGGAATACTTGGGTTTAATCTTCTAAATTATGTGTTATATCCTTATAATCATCGAATTTATTTTTTACTTTTTATTCTTACCACAATATATAATTCATCAGATGGTACTAGCTTATTGCACTTGCATGTATTACAATAGTAGAGACCATGCATGTGGTACGTGAAGCCAAAGGTCTTTTTAAGGTTTGTATTCAATAAGCAATGGTTTAGTGTCTGTTTGGATTGACAGTGAACATAATTGATTTTAACAGAATTGAGTTTAGCAGAATTGATTTATGTTTGGATACATTTATGTAAAAGTGATTGTTATCAATTTATGTTGTTTGGATGGTTTTTATCAAAATTGATTTTGAATGTATAATTACCAAAATGGACATGGTTAAACACATAAATAAAAATGACTAAAATTAATAATATTTAAACATAATAAAAGTTACAAATATATAATAAAATTTAAAATGCAAAATAGCACTAAAATATTATTACAATACTAATTTAAAGTGTAATATAATACGAAAATATTATAACAATATCAATTTTTTAACTTGTACTCTATAATTTTATTGCGAATTGAGTCGCGAACGTGATCCATCTCTAATGAAGAAGCGACATTTAAAACTTGTGATTGATCTAAGTTAGGTGATCTATGATAATCATCATGATGAATGGTTGTATTTTCATCTTCATAAAGATTAAAATCAATATCAATTTCAGCATTCCTTCTAATAAAATTGTGAATAGTCATTGTTGCGACGACTATTTGAACCTGTGTCTGAAATTTGAACTTAGGCATACAACGCAAAATTGCAAATCTGTTCTTCCATACTCCAAAAGTTCTTTCTATTGTGCACCTTAAACTTGAGTGGTAATAATTAAATACTTCATTATTATTCGCGAACCCGTTAGAACGCCTAAAATCTGGAAGGTGATAACGTTCACATCTGTAGGGACCAATGTATCCTATTGGTGTTGGATAGCCAGAATCTACCAAATAATACTTACTGTTGTACCCCAAAATTTGCCCTCACACATTCAAGACAATATGCCTCAAGAGGTCTCCTAGTGATTCATAAGATCTTCAGTGGCTCAAGAGTACTCAAAAGTTTCATTAGACAAAGCCTCCTCCTAAGCAATAAATCCAACTAGGGTTGTGTACTTCTCAAAGTAGATTGGACTTCTAAAGCTTCAAAAGGACTTCATGGTGTCCCATACACTTCAAAGAATCCTCATAACAAGTTTCAAGACTTTCCTTACAAGTTTGGTCAGTCAGATGCTCAGACAGTCAAAGTCAGTTAACTTGGTCAAAAGGTCAACTGTGGTCAACACAAAGTCAAACCTCAAGATTTTTGGTCAACATCAATATTATGGGGTGAAATTCATTATTTGATCAAGGGTTGATCATGATTCATCAAGGAAACCTCAGAATCATCAAGAATCGGGAGTTACTAAATTAGGGTTTTTATAGGAAAAGTCAATTGTACTTTGACCAGGCATAACTTCCACATACTTCATCAAAAATTCCTCAACCAAAGCCCATCTTGAAAGAAATTTAATTCGCTACAACTTTGTGTCTCACAAGCCAAGTCCAGAAATGCTTCATTCGGGAGATATGAGCCAAGACATTATAGGTCATTTTGAAAGTCAACAAAAGTCAACCTTTTTCAAAAGCTCATAACTTGAACATGGGAGATAAAATTGACATGGGACCAAAAGGAGTGATTAGAGGACATCTTGAGGTTTCTAAAAAAGTCCAAGAACACATCCAAATGATAAAAATTGAGGAAGTTATGCATTGTCAAAGTTGGACAATTTTGAGGAGGTGCACAAAGCAAATAATGGCCAAACTCCACTTTTTGCCAAAAGGGCCCATTTTGTGACAACCTAAACTTCATTTTAAGATGGCCCACGACCATTTGATCACATTTTCTGATTTTTTATTATTTATTCCATATTTTATTGGATTTAAATCCTTTAAATTCAATTTAAATCACAATAAATATAAGAAAATCAAGAGATTTGATTTGTGGTTGATTATCGAATCAAATATTGAGGTTTATGAACATATTATCTGATTTAAATTCGTGCAAAATTGTTAAGGGAAGATTGGATGGCCAAATATGAGAAAATGGTAAGTTTTGAACACCATTCAATATCATTCAAGTTTTGATCCAAGCCCATGGAACTTTTCAACCTAATTCCTCTCCTATAAATACATGATCATATCCAAACCTAAAACTACGAAAAATCACATGAAGCAACCCAAAAATATTTTCAAAAAAAAGGCAAACTAGAAAAATCGTGAAAACTCTTCATAACAAAATTTTACGACCTTTTCACGTCCAAACTGTTTCAAAATAATTCCAGGAGTCAATCCCCATCATTCTTGAAGGTTAGAAGCTAGTGAAACGCGCACATCAAGCCATGGCCATTCTTGGATTTTCCACTTTTTAAATCTCATTTTTCATGCATTATAAATGTTGTTCATGTTTATATTATTACTGATTATGATGTTTAGATTGGTTTTGATCAACTACTAACAGGCTTTGGTGCAGGAATCAAGACTTGCCATTGTTAGGGCACAAAGAGGGTGCTCTTCGATTCTCACGTTACAACCACTTTTAACAAAAACTAATGGCACCATTGAATTCCTAGGGTCCTAATTAGTAAACTTAAGTACCTTTGATGTATTAATCCTGTGTGTTTTTAAGTTTTGAAATTCCAGGTACATTAGCTACGAAAATATCGTAGCTAATTCGTAGCAAAATTGAGGCAAAATCGTAGCAAAAAAGCCCAGTCTCAAGGTTGAAGACGATGAGGTGGCGCGATCTGGTTCGCTGATTGGGAATTGACGTATTTTTAACACTTATTCTATTTGTTTCGTTTATATAGCACAAGCACGCGCTTGTCCCAGTGGTGGAGGCCTCAGCGAATTGCCTTGAGGGACTGAGTTCGAATCCCAGTGCCCCTCTTTCCTTTTTTCCTTTTTTCCTTTTTTTTCTTTCATAATTTTCTCCTTTTTCTTTTATTTCTCTTTTTATTTTAAATCTTTAATAATTATTTTAATTAACTTTAATTAACTAACCTTTTTTTTATAAGACTTTAATAAAATTATTTTTTTATTAAATCACAAAAAAATTAGAATTGAGTTTTTTTTAATTAGTTAATCAACTTTTTTTTTATTCTTTTTATTAATTAACTTAATTAATTTGTCAATAATTAAAGTTGTGACTTTTAATTATTTTTATTATTCAAAATCATTGCAAAAAATATAAAAAGAAATTAATTTAGAATTAGGCTTTTTTTTTAATTAAAATTAATTAGACTTTAGGATTAATTTGTACATAATTAATTAATTTTTTATTTTTTTTTCTTACCATTAACCTTTGTAATTTTTTTTTACTAACCCTAAAATCCTTCTCTTTTCTAAAACAAAAAAAAACATTAATATTATTTCTTGGTTGTAATAATTTAGAATTTTAATTCCTCGCATTTTCCTAAATATTGTAACTGTTCACAAGATGTAATAGCGTAGATTTACATTTCCTCGCATTTTTTTAAATATTGTAACTGCTCATGGGATGTAATAGCTTAGGTTTAAATTCCCGCACTTTAATTTTTTTGTACATATTCAACTACTAGTAACTAAGGTTTGCATGGCAAGACTTAAAACCTGACATAGAATAATCCTAATTCAAGATAAATAACTGAATCAACACACTCTTCACACTTACACCTCTAGGGTAACCTCTCTTCGCTGCCTTTCGATTAAATTGGTCAAGTCCCTCGAACGTGGGGGTATCTTAGTAAGGTTGCCTACGAATAAAAATCATCAAGTCCCTTCGAATAAAAGATCATAGTCCCTTTGAATAAAAGATCATAGTCCCTTCGAGTTGCCTACGAATAAACGATCTTGTCCCTCGATGATCCTACGGAAAAATGATGATTGTCCCTTCAAATTACGAAGATACCCCTACAAGTTGCCTTCTATGACCATACGATGAGCCTACACTCGTCCCTTTAACATCCAAGGTAAAGACTACTTACTCACTAATAGTAAGGACAATCTTACCCCTAAAGAAAAGAAATAACAAGAAGACCTTACAACTTAGGGTAGTAACTCTTAAATGCTTGCTCACCCTTTTCAAAAAAACACTCTTTACACCTCACATCTTTGCAAACATTTTTTTCAAAGCTAAACACTTTGTACAAATCCATACGAGGATCATTACAAAGTTAAAGTCTTTATGAAAATATTTTCTAATCACACACTATACTATTTTTCAAACAAAGTAAAGTGAGCTAAGCAATTAAGAGCCCATGGATAACCATGGATACAAAAGGTGCTCGTACCTTCCTTTTGTATAACTTACCCCCCGAACTCAAAATCTTTTAAAAGGTCTTTCCTGTTCTTTTATTCCTTTCTTTATTGGATAAAATAAAAGTCGGTGGTGACTCTTGCTTACAGCAACATTTTAAAAGTCAGTTCAAACCACCGTGTTACAGAACTGGCGACTCTGCTGGGGATATGTATTCTAAAGAGGGGTTACCTTAGAGTTAGATCACTTTACCACTTGTTTAAAATTGTTTGACTTATGTGCTTTATTTTCAATGGGTTTTGTTTTGGGGTTACTTGTGTGAAAGGTCCTACACCCGGACCTAGTGATTCCCTAGGTAAGTGACAATAGATCATGGAGACTGTACGACATGTACCGATATGGTTGATATGATGGTCACAGTCTTTAGAACCCTAGTTAACTCATCTTTGGCCATTAGAAGGTAGTGAGATGGCCGGCTTTGGATTTAGACCGAAGTTGGTTGATACTCGAGACTACGCTCATTGAGATCAGACTTTCGGGATGTTTTGGTCGGCCACTCGAGTGTCGCACTAAAATAAAGCCTTTGAGAAAGATCCGTGACATGAGTCCTTTAGAACCCGGTTGCTATTCTAGGACAGGTTGAGCCAACTAAACCTCAGTAGGGAAGGGTACTTACCTTTGGACTTCATGCAAGCCTTTAAACCTAAGGCTCTTGTATGACTTGTTTGTGTGTGCTACTTATTTACTGTTAACATGTACATGACATCATAACATCATAACATATCATTTTTCACTAACCATTTCAAGGACCAAGGAATTTATCTTTATTCATGATTGCAGGTCATGGCTTCCGTTCCTAGAAATTTCATCCGAGTCAACTTTGTAAGGGTTCCTTCCCAGCTTAAAGAATTGGTCTCAAAATTTCCCGAGGGTTCTGGATTCACCAAAAGGCATGGTTTTCTACTCGACTTAGTTACCTCAGGTTTTGAAGAAGACATGATGAGAGTCCTATTCCAATTCTTCGATCCTAAACACCACTGTTTCACCTTCCCGGATTACCAATTGGTGCCCACGATGGAGGAGTTCTCCAAGTTACTTGGAATACCTATCCTCGATCAGATGCCTTTTACCGGTCTAGAAAATGTTCCAAAGCCTGAAGTCATTGCAGCCGCTTTACATCTGAAGAGGTCAGACATTGTATCTAATTGGGAAATAAAGAGTGGAGTCAAGGGGTTTCTTGCTAAGTTCTTGATTGAGAAGGCTCAATTGTTCCTAAGAGCTATAAGTTACCACGCTTTTGAAGAGGTATTGGCTTTGTTGATCTATGGGTTGGTGTTGTTCCCTAATCCAGACCAATTCATAGACGTGCACGCTATCAAAATATTTCTGACTCATAATCCGGTACCTACCTTGCTCGGAGATATTCTGTATTCGCTTCACACTCGTACTATCAAGGAGCGAGGGACTCTCATGTGCTGCGTACCCTTACTATCTAGGTGGTTTATTTCACACCTTCCCCGGTCAGTATTGAAGAATGAATAAAGGTTGCAGTGGTCTCAAAGGATAATGTCACTCTCCCATTCAGATATCTATTGGTGTGCCCGATCTCTTGAAGACTTCACTCTTATTGATCATTGTAGGGAATTCCCTAATGTACCACTCCTTGGCATTAGGGGAGGCATCACCTATAATCCTTCACTAGCCTTGCGCCAGTTTGGTTATGCTCGAAGGAATGGTCCTCATGACATGCTTATTCAGGGTATTGTGTTCGATTATGAAGATGATCCTCAAGGTTACCGTCAAAGGTTTATACGCGCATGGAATAATGTGTATAAGATTGAAAGCAAAACCTTGGGACAGAAGAACTCTATTCCTTTGGAGCCTTACCTCAGATGGGTACGCACTCGTGCTCGAGATCTCATTATGCCATATCCAGCTGTCAGACCAGTGATTGTTGACCCTGAGTTTGAGGGAGATGTTCCTCAAGTCATTCTCCATCCAGACATGCCTACCGACCTTGAAGAGCTGCAGAAATCCTAGGTTCAGATGAAAGAAGAAAGAGACACCTTTGAGACTCAGTTCTATGCTAGTGAGAAGAAGGTATTGGAGTTGACGAAATTACTTCATGAGGAGCAGATCATCAATGCTTACATCGGCACAAAGAGGAAGCGCCCGTGGGAGACTTGAGTTTTAAATCCTAGGCCTTAGGCGTTTTTAAATTTACTTTTTGAAATTTCCTTTCATTGTAGCCCAAGAGGCATAAAAAAAATGAATTTCGAGTTTACTAATAAAAGTTTTCCTTTTGTTTCTGTTTGCAAAGATAAACTCTAAAGTCCTTGAAATCATTGCATATCCATCTACATCCCATAATCATTGCATAGCAGGTTTCTAAGACAGGTCTCTTACCTTCTCGCTGTTTATTACAGAAGAAATGGCTCTCGGGCAAACCGTCAAAGATCTCCAGGCCCAGAACGCCCAGTTCCAAGAGCTGATCCTGAACTTGTCCAAGGGGCAAGAAGAACTAAAAGCACTTCTGACCAAGAAGAAGAAGAAAGCAAGAAAATTAACTGGCGTCATCAACCTGGGGAGGAGATTCAGAGGTCCGGTTAAATAGGTCAAGGAAATTGGGATCCCAGTAGATCAAGATGATGAACAGGATGAAGATGGTCAAAGTGTTAAAACTGAGGAGAAAAGCAGCTATGGTTCTGACAAATATTCTGATGGAGAGGAAGAAGATTATTTGGATGAACAATACCCTCCTGCTGATGAGAAGTATAAGTTATTAGAAGAACGTCCGAAAGCTATGGAAATCAATAAGGTGCCTGGCTTGAATTTTGAGGATCTGGGTCTAGTATCAGAGGTTGTCATTCCCCATAAGTTCACAATTCCCACTTTTGCTAAGTATGATGGTGTTTCTTGTCCGAAGCTGCATTTGAGATCATATGTCCGAAAGATTTAACCACACACTGCTGACAAGAAATTGTGGGTGCATTTCTTTCAAGAGAGTTTGTCTGGAGCACAGTTGGAATGGTACTATCAACTCGAAAGTACCAACATTCGTATATGGGAAGATTTGGCCGCAGCTTTCTACAAACAATACCAGTACAATTCTGATCTGGCGCCAACCCGAATGCAACTACAGAGTATGTCAATGGGTTTTGAGGAAAGCTTTAAAGAGTATGCACAGAAGTGGAGAGATCTCGCAAGCAGAGTTCAACCTCCTTTAGCTGACAGAGAATTGATAGACATATTCATGAGCACATTAACCGGTCCTTTCTATAGTCATCTACTTGGAAGCTCGTCATCCGGTTTCACCGAGCTGATATTGACAGGAGAACGTGTTGAAAATGGAATTCGAAGTGGTAAAATACAAGTGGCTACATCTGCAAACACTACAAAGAAGCCACATAATGGGAAGAAGGAATCTAATGCTGTACATGGCCAGAAAGGTCGCAACCAATCTGTTGGGGCAGTTCTGATCTCTGCACCGGCGCCACAACAACAACAAGTTAGTCAGCGTAAGCAGGATACACCCAGGAGACAGTTTACAAAGATCAACATGTCATTGGCTCAGGCGCTGCAGCTTATGTTGAAGGCAGAGTTGGTTACTTTGAGGGATCCTCCTAGGAATCCTAATACCTCCACTCCTAGCTATAATCCCGATGCAAGGTGTGCATACCATTCTAATAGTCCTGGACATGATACGAACAGCTGTTGGGCACTGAAGAATAAGATTCAAGACATGATTGATGCTAAGGAGATTGAGTTTGATCCCCCTGAGACTCTTAATGTGATTACCGCTCCTATGCCAAATCATGACGACACCGTTAGTGCTATTGATGATGGTTCTTATGCTGCTACTGTGGTTGACTTGACTACTCCTCTATCAATTGTTAAGAAGAAGTTACTGCAAGCCGGTTTATTTTCGGGCTGCGTTGAAAACTGTCATTATTGTGCATCTCAATCCAATGGTTGTGTGAAGCTGAAAGAGGGCATTTAGCGATTGATGGACGACCGTACTATACTGTTTGAGAAGATTCCTTCTATGGAGAGCTTATGTGAAAATTTGTCCCGAGGTATAAAGTTTGAGGACGTATCTGTGGTTACTAATTCCAAAACTCCTGTGAGGATCACCTCTAAGGTTCCTGTGAAGATTACTGTCGAGCCTAGAGTGGCTCCCCTGATTATTACTACGCCCGGCCCGTTTCCATATTCCTCTAGCAAGGCTATCCCTTGGAAGTATGGTGCGGATGTTTACATTCATTGTGTCAAGCAAGAGCCTTTGATTGATGAGACTACTGAAGTTACTAATCCCGATGTTGATAATATCGTTGGGACTAGTAAGGTTACCCGAAGTGGAAGAGTTTTCTCCCCAGAAATCTCTCCAAAGACTGTTACTACTCCAATTCGTATCTCTGCCTCCAAATCAATTACTGAGACTCGAGACAAAGAACCGGTGGTTGAGCCTGCCCAAACGAAGACCCCGAGTGAAACTATTATCGAAGATCCCTCCAAAGAAATGGAGGAAGTGCTAAAAATTATCCGTAAGAGTGATTACAATGTTGTTGAACAGTTGGGGCACACCCCCTCCAAGATCTCTATGTTATCTCTGTTGTTGTGCTCCGAGGCCCATGCTAAGGCTTTGGTGAAGTTTTTGAAATCTGCGCATGTGCCGCAGGAAATCTCTGTTGACCAGTTTGAAAATTGTGTCGCTAGCCTGACAACTGATAATGGTCTAGGATTTTCTGACGCTGATCTAACTCCTGCCAGAAGGAACCACAATAAGGCCCTGCATGTCTCTATTGAGTGTAGGGGCACTACTCTATCTCATGTACTGGTGGACACGGGTTCCTCATTGAATGTATTGCCGAAAATTGCTCTAGATAAGCTTGACTGTGAAGGGTTTGTGCTGAGACCCAGTGATGTTGTGGTGAGAGCCTTTGATGGTTCAAAGAGATTAGTGCATGGAGAGGTTGATCTTCCAATCAGAGTGGGTTCTCAAGTCTTTGTTTCTACCTTCTATGTAATGGACATTCGTCCTGCCTATTCCTGTCTGCTTGGGCACCCTTGGATACATGGGGCCGGCGCTGTGACTTCTACCTTACATCAGAAGCTGAAGTATCCCGTGAAAGGCAAGATTGTCACCGTCTATGGTGAAGAAGAGTATATGGTTAGTCATTTGAATACCTTCAAGTATGTTGAGATGGATGGCGAATTCCTCGAGACTCCTTGTCAAACATTTGAATTGGCTCCTCAGACTGCTCCTATTGCTAAATCAGTTCCTATTGTTCCCAAGGTTACTAGAGTACCTCCTACAATGGTTTCCCTAAAGGATGCTAGAGCTATGGTTAAAGAAGGTGGTTGTACCATTTGGGGTCAGCTTCCTGACATCCCTTACAAGTCTGACAAATTTGGTTTAGGCTTCACTTCAAAGGCTCAGAGGGTTGTACGTCGTGCTCGTGCTATTCGCATTACCAGCAAAGGAGTTCATAAAGATCAGGTCAATGCTGTGGAGGATGCTGATAGTGACTGTGATCTAGACAGTTGGATCTTTCCTACCATTGGCAGTGGGCTCAACAATTGGAAGACTGAAGACATTATTCCTATCTCCTTTAGTCAGGAGTAAATGATATTTTCTGTTTGTCTTATTTTTGAAGTTTGGTTTTGTTAATTTGAACAATAAAACTTTTAAGCCTTGTGCCTTGCCCGGGGCACAATGGCCAATTTGTTAGGGTTGTCATTTCATCGCATATTTTCATTCAATAAATTAATGGACGTTTTGCATTCAAATTTTGCGCTCTTTGTCCTTTCTTTTACTTTATATTCATCAAAAAAGCTATGTGTTCTTACACACACCCACACGATAAATTGCAGATCCACATCCACTCTGGATCCCATTGATAACGGTTCTGCTATTGTTAATTATGACTTCGAAAATCCGATCTACCAAGCCGAGGACGAAGGTGAGGAAGATTGTGAAGTGCCTGGAGAGCTTGCTAGACTATTAGAGCAAGAAGAAAAGATCATACAACCACACGAAGAGCCAGTCGAGGTCATAAATCTAGGTACTGAGGAGGATAAGAAAGAAATCAAGATAGGTGCTGGATTAGAAGACCGTGTCAAGAAAAGACTGATTCAGATGCTACGTGATTGTGTTGAGATTTTCGCTTGGTCTTACGAAGATATGCCAGGACTTGATACTGATATCGTGGTTCACCATTTACTGATGAAGGAAGGTTATCCTCCGATAAAGCAGAAGGTTCGTCGTATGCGCCCTGAGATGTCTGAAAAGATCAAAACCGAGGTTATGAAGCAATTCAATGCAGGTTTTCTAGCTGTCACATCCTATCCTCAGTGGGTTGTGAATGTGGTACCAGTGCCTAAGAAGGATGGTAAAGTTCGTATGTGTGTGGACTACAGGGATCTGAACAGGGCAAGCCCCAAAGATGACTTTCCTCTCCCACATATTGACGTTCTGGTAGACAACACTGCTCAGCACAAGATATTCTCATTCATGGATGGTTTCTTAGGTTATAATCAAATCAAGATGGCACCTGAAGACATGGAGAAGACTACATTCGTTACGCAGTGGGGCACCTTTTGTTACAAGGTAATGCCATTTGGTTTGAAGAACGCAGGGGCAACATACCAGCGCGCTATGGTTGCTTTATTCCATGATATGATCCATCACGAGATAGAGGTTTATGTTGATGATATGATAGCCAAATCTCAGAATGAAGAAGAGCACCTTGACCACCTACACAAGCTGTTTGAGAGGTTGAAGAAATACAAGTTGAGATTGAATCCAAACAAATGCACCTTTGGGGTTAGATCTGGTAAACTTTTGGGTTTCGTCGTCAGTGGTAAAGGTATTGAAGTCGACCCTGCAAAGGTAAAAGCTATACAAGATATGCCCGCTCCCGTACTGAGAAAGAAGTCAGAGGTTTCTTAGGACGTTTGAACTATATTTCCAGATTTATCTCCCATTTGACCGCCACTTGTGAGCCAATCTCCAAATTACTGAGAAAAGATCAAGTAGTGAAGTGGAATGACGAATGTCAGATAGCTTTTGATAAGATCAAGGAGTATCTCCAAGAGCCTCCGGTCCTGATGCCACCAGTTGAAGGAAGACCTCTAATCATGTACTTAACAGTGCTAGAGAATTCAATGGGGTGTGTGTTGGGGCAACATGACGAGTCTGGTCGAAAAGAGCATGCAATATACTACCTTAGCAAAAAGTTTACCGACTGTGAAACAAGATATTCACTGCTTGAGAAAACTTGCTGCGCTTTAGCATGGGCTGCTCGCCGACTTAGACAGTATATGTTGACTCATACCACTTTATTGATCTCTAAGATGGATCCTATCAAATACATATTTGAGAAACCTGCTCTCTCCGGACGAATAGCAAGATGGCAGATGGTCTTGACAGAATACGACATCCAGTACACTACGCAGAAAGCAATCAAAGGAAGTGTACTAGCTGATCATTTGGCTTATCAAGCAGTGGATGACTATCAGTCTATGAATTTTGAGTTCCCAGATGAGAATATTATGCTTGTTACTGATTATGAAGAACCTGGACCATATGAAGGACCTGAACTAGGATCCCGATGGACTATGGTTTTTGATGGAGCTTCTAACGCACTCGGTAATGGTATTGGTGCTGTAATTATCTCTCCTAAAGGTTGCTATACGCCGTTTACTGCTAGACTTTGCTTTCACTGTACCAACAATATGGTTGAATATGAAGCACGCATCATGGGTATCAAAGCTGCCATTGATATGAGGATCAGATTCTTGAATGTATATGGGGACTCAGCCCTAGTGATCAGTTAGATTAAACGAGAATGGGACACGAAGCATCCAAATCTCGTTCCTTACCGAGAACATGTGTTGACTTTGATTCCATACTTTGAAGAAATCACTTTTGAGTATATTCCACAAGAAGAGAATCAGTTGGCAGACGCGTTAGCTACCATGTCATCTATGTTCAAAGTCAGATGGGACAACGAGGCTCCTAGGTAGAAGAGAAACCTTGGTTCCACGAAGTGAAAAGATATCTTGAAACTCAGGAATATCCTGAAGGGACATCTACCAATGACCGGAAGTTTCTAAGGAGGTTCTCTGCTAAGTTCTTTCTGAGTAACGGAATTTTGTACAAACGCAACCACGATTCAACCTTGCTTCGTGTGTAGACAAGAAGGAAGCAGAAAAGATTATGGAAGAGATGCATGATGGAATTTTTGGCACTCACTCCAGTGGGCATACAATGGCTAAGAAAATTTGGAGAGCAGGTTACTACTGGTCTACCATGGAAACTGACTGCCATCATCACTCTAAAACTTGTCACAAATGCCAGATCTATGCTGACAAAGTACATGTACCACCGATTCCGTTGAATGTTCTGACTACTCCTTGGCCTTTTGCAATGTGGGGCATTGATATGATAGGAGAGATTAAACCTACTGCTTCCAATGGACATCGTTTCATCCTTGTTGCTATCGATTACTTTACAAAATGGGTAGAAGCAGCCTCGTTCGCTTCTGTTACCAAGAATGTTGTAGCTCGGTTCATCAAGCATAACCTTATCTGTCGATATGGCATCCCCGAAAGGATTATCACGGACAATGGTACTAATCTGAACAACACTATGATCACTGAACTCTGCACGCAGTTCAAGATTAAGCATCATAATTCTTCTCCATATCGACCAAAGATGAATGGCGCAGTGGAAGCTGCCAACAAGAATATTAAGAAGATCTTGCAAAAGATGACGGTGACATACAAAGATTGGCATGAGATGTTACCATTTGCTCTTCATGGTTATCGCACCTCAGTACGTACCTCAACAGGGGCAACCCCTTTCTCTTTAGTCATGGTATGGAGGCAGTTTTACCTGTTGAAGTTCAGATCCCTTCCCTAAGGATTATGCAAGACGCAGGCTTAGACGAAGATGAATGGGTTCAGACTCGACTTGATCAGATAAATTTGATTGATGAGAAGAGGCTTGCGGCTGTCTGTCATGGCCAGATGTATCAGAAGCATATGATCAAGGCCTTTAACAAGAAAGTCAAGCACCAATTGTACCAGGCCGGTGATTTGGTAATAAAGCGTATCATACTACCACAGGGTGATCCCAGGGGAAAATGGACTCCTACATATGAAGGTCCATTTGTAATCAAGAAAATATTTTCTGGCGGTGCTATGATGCTTACTACCATGGACGGTGAAGATTTCCCGCACCCTGTGAACGCGGACATAGTCAAAAGATACTACGCATAAAAAGAGACCCACTAGGTTGACTGGCCTAGGCAAAAATAAGGGCATCCCGACGAACCAAAAGGGTTCGGGCAAAAATTAGGGATCTATATACAAAAGAACTGTACACCCGGCAAGTCAAAAACCTGAAAAGGCGGCTTGGGCAAAAAAGGGTATCCCGGTGGACTGAAAACCTGTAAAGGCAGTCCAGGTAAAATTTAGGGATTAAAGCGTACGACTATGTTCCGTTGAATCACTTATCTGCTTCCATCTTAGTTTTATCAAGTTCGAACGGTGCAGATCAATCCAGTCATCTTTCTTCCGACAGCAAGGGATGAGATGTTTGAAGATACAGTGGCAATAGCAGAGTTGGAACTCAATGGGATCATTTCCACATAGTTGTTTTTCTTTGTTTATCACTTTGTACCTTTCCAATTTTACGACAATTTCCTCTTACTAGGATTTCTGTCTCCTTGTACAAAACTGCCTGTTTATAGGCCAATTTCAAAATCAATACAAGTCTATTTTCAAATTCAAAAATTGCTTTTATTTTCCCTATTTTGTTTGCGTAAACGTCCAATGGGTACTTTGAATGAACATATGCACTTGAATATGACTGATGTTTACCAAAAAATATATATACATGAAAACAGGAATAACATTTACTAAGGATTCTAGGAGTTGGGATAGTGTTCAAGATATCCACGAACCCCCACAGAGCCAGTTCATGGAAATGTCCCCACAGAGCAATCTCCGTGGAATTATCTCTATTGAGCTATCTTCACAAGCTCATCCCCAACAGAGATATATTCCCCTACAGAATTAATATGCCCTCAGAAAGAAATCGGGACATCTTCCAGCGATTCACGTCCATATCTTTGATAGACAGCTTGGCATGATCATAGATCCCCTAGCAGATAAAGAAGTTGATCATTTCCCCAGCATACAGCAGAAATTTCCTCAACACAACCTATGAAATTCTAATCCCCATCGGAGGTTATTCCCTCTATGTAGTATACAGAATTCAATTCCCCAACAGAATTTATTCAAGGATGTTATCCCCAGAAAAGTTGACACCCATGTCCGAAACTTGGTCAGATAGTGCATCCGAGGATTATCCATCTCTTTTATCCCCAGTCAGGGTACATAAGAATCAAATCCTTCAATAAAAAACACGACGAATGATCGAATCTCCTGACAGAATACTTCTATCCCCAAGCGGAAATCAAACATCCCCAGCGGAATATTCCCAGACGGGAAGTTTGAATCCCCAGTAGAGTCATTCTAGACAGGATCTGAAGATTTACTTCCTCCATCCCTAGCAATAGTCAGGGATTTATTTTCCCCAATCAGACGTTACTATTCAAAGCCACTGCTACCTTCAGCGACATTTCATACCCATACATCATAGCATACGCATACAAAACGCATATAACATTTTCATTTAGTTTAAGAGCATCATTACGCAATGCATTACATATATCATGACATTGCATAAAACTAACTTTGCCTTTTTCAGGTGAGTTCACAATTAGGCAAACATTATCATCTTCTAGATACGGTGCAGAGATAATCGAGACAACGATTTAATTCTGATACTAATTCAAGGACAACTTTAATTCTGATACTTCAACAATTCAGAAATGATCAACCCAGAGATTTAATTTTGATACTTCAACAGCTCAGAGATAATCAACAGAGATTTAATTCTGACACTTATCCCAGAAGATTTTCAAAAAAAAAAAATGGTTCAGAGATGATCGAGACGAAGATCTAATTTTGATACTTATTCCAGTATATTTTCCAGATACGGTTCAGATACGATCTAGAGATAGATTTCATTCTGATACTAATTCCAATACATCTTCAGATACAATCAAGGCGTAGATTCATTCTGACATTCCCCAGTACATCTTCTAGACACAATTCAGATACAATCAAGACACAGATTCATTCTGATGCTTATTCCAGCTCATCTTTTAGATACAGTCGGTCGAAGACTCATTCTAATACTAATATTTTAGATACAGTCGGTCGAAGACTCATTCTAATACTAATCTTTTAGATACAGTCGGTCGAAAACTCATTCTAATACTAATTTTTTGGATACAGTCAGGCAAAGACTCACTCTGATCTCCCTATAGATACAGTCAAGATGTAGACTCATTCTAGAACATCATACAGATACATTCAAGGCATAAGAATCATTCTGGCATTTCCCATGCACGTCTGCTAGATACAGTTGGACACAGACTCATTCTAGTATATTCCTCAGATACAGTCAAACCTAAACTCATTCTGATACTCTTATCAACAGTTACTTTGGATGGCATCTATAAGCCCATCTCCATCCTGTCATACACTTCGAATGGCATCTTTTAAGCCCATTCAAGCAATACGATCAACCAACAGAGCGCACCGGCGAGTGTAAATTTTTGGGTTCTTATTGTTCAATCCTCTTCCACCTTAAGATCCCGATCGGCACGAATACCAATCTTACTCCTCAGGTTTAAGAAGATTGAAAAGGGGCAGCTGTTGTACCCCAAAATTTTCCCTCACACATTCAAGACAATATGCCTCAAGAGGTCTCCTAGTGATTCATAAGATCTTCAGTGGCTCAAGAGTACTCAAAAGTTTCATCAGACAAAGCCTCCTCCTAAGCAATAAATCCAACTAGGGTTGTGTACTTCTCAAAGTAGATTGGACTTCTAAAGCTTCAAAAGGACTTCATGGTGTCCCATACACTTCAAAGAATCCTCATAACAAGTTTCAAGACTTTCCTTACAAGTTTGGTCAGTCAGATGCTCAGACAGTCAAAGTCAGTTAACTTGGTCAAAAGGTCAACTGTGGTCAACACAAAGTCAAACCTCAAGATTTTTGGTCAACATCAATATTATGGGGTGAAATTCATTATTTGATCAAGGTTTGATCATGATTCATCAAGGAAACCTCAGAATCATCAAGAATCGGGAGTTACTAAATTAGGGTTTTTATAGGAAAAGTCAACTGTACTTTGACCAGGCATAACTTCCACATACTTCATCAAAAATTCCTCAACCAAAGCCCATATTGAAGGAAATTTAATTCCCTACAACTTTCTGTCTCACAAGCCAAGTCCAGAAATGCTTCATTCGGGAGATATGAGCCAAGACATTATAGGTCATTTTGAAAGTCAACAAAAGTCAACCTTTTTCAAAAGCTCATAACTTGAACATGGGAGATCAAATTGACATGGGACCAAAAGGAGTGATTAGAGGACATCTTGAGGTTTCTAAAAAAGTCCAAGAACACATCCAAATGATAAAAATTGAGGAAGTTATGCATTGTCAAAGTTGGACAATTTTGAGGAGGCGCACAAAGCAAATAATGGCCAAACTCCACTTTTTGCCAAAAGGGCCCATTTTGTGACAACCTAAACTTCATTTTAAGATGGCCCACGACCATTTGATCACATTTTCTGATTTTTTATTATTTATTCAATATTTTATTGGATTTAAATCCTTTAAATTCAATTTAAATCACAATAAATATAAGAAAATCAAGAGATTTGATTTGTGGTTGATTATCGAATCAAATATTGAGGTTTATGAACATATTATCTGATTTAAATTCGTGCAAAATTGTTAAGGGAAGATTGGATGGCCAAATATGAGAAAATGGTAAGTTTTGAACACCATTCAATATCATTCAAGTTTTGATCCAAGCCCATGGAACTTTTCAACCTAATTCCTCTCCTATAAATACATGATCATATCCAAACCTAAAACTACAAAAAATCACATGAAGCAACCCAAAAATATTTTCAAAAAAAAGGCAAACTAGAAAAATCGTGAAAACTCTTCATAACAAAATTTTACGACCTTTTCACGTCCAAACTGTTTCAAAATAATTCCAGGAGTCAATCCCCATCATTCTTGAAGGTTAGAAGCTAGTGAAACGCGCACATCAAGCCATGGCCATTCTTGGATTTTCCACTTTTTAAATCTCATTTTTCATGCATTATAAATGTTGTTCATGTTTATATTATTACTTATTATGATGTTTAGATTGGTTTTGATCAACTAATAACAAACTTTGGTGCAGGAATCAAGACTTGCCATTGTTCGGGCACAAAGAGGGTGCTCTTCGATTCTCACGTTACAGCCACTTTTAACCAAAACTAATGGCACCATTGAATTCCTAGGGTCCTAATTAGTAAACTTGAGTACCTTTGATGTATTAATCCTGTGTGTTTTTAAGTTTTGAAATTCCAGGTACATTAGCTACGAAAATATCGTAGCTAATTCGTAGCAAAATTGAGGCAAAATCGTAGCAAAAAAGCCCAGTGTCAAGGTTGAAGACGATGAGGTGGCGCGATCTGGTTCGCTGATTGGGAATTGACGTATTTTTAACACTTATTCTATTTGTTTCGTTTATATAGCACAAGCACGCGCTTGTCCCAGTGGTGGAGGCCTCAGCGAATTGCCTTGAGGGCCTGAGTTCGAATCCCAGTGCCCCTCTTTCCTTTTTTCCTTTTTTTTCTTTCATAATTTTCTCCTTTTTCTTTTATTTCTCTTTTTATTTTAAATCTTTAATAATTATTTTAATTAACTTTAATTAACTAACCTTTTTTTTATAAGACTTTAATAAAATTAATTTTTTATTAAATCACAAAAAAATTAGAATTGAGTTTTTTTTAATTAGTTAATCAACTTTTTTTTATTCTTTTTATTAATTAACTTAATTAATTTGTCAATAATTAAAGTTGTGACTTTTAATTATTTTTATTATTCAAAATCATTGCAAAAAATATAAAAAGAAATTAATTTAGAATTAGGCTTTTTTTTTAATTAAAATTAATTAGACTTTAGGATTAATTTGTACATAATTAATTAATTTTTTATTTTTTTTCTTACCATTAACCTTAGTAATTTTTTTTTTACTAACCCTAAAATCCTTCTCTTTTCTAAAACAAAAAAAAACATTAATATTATTTCTTGGTTATAATAATTTAGAATTTTAATTCCTCGCATTTTCCTAAATATTGTAACTGTTCACAGGATGTAATAGCGTAGATTTACATTTCCTCGCATTTTTTTAAATATTGTAACTGCTCATGGGATGTAATAGCTTAGGTTTAAATTCCCGCACTTTAATTTTTTTGTACATATTCAACTACTAGTAACTAAGGTTTGCATGGCAAGACTTAAAACCTGACATAGAATAATCCTAATTCAAGATAAATAACTGAATCAACACACTCTTCACACTTACACCTCTAGGATAACCTCTCTTCGCTGCCTTTCGATTAAATTGGTCAAGTCCCTCGAACGTGGGGGTATCTTAGTAAGGTTGTCTACGAATAAAAATCATCAAGTCCCTTTGAATAAAAGATCATAGTCCCTTCGAATAAAAGATCATAGTCCCTTCGAGTTGCCTACGAATAAACGATCTTGTCCCTCGATGACCCTACGAAAAAATGATGATTGTCCCTTCAAATTACGAAGATACCCCTACAAGTTGCCTTCTATGACCATACGATGACCCTACACTCGTCCCTTTAACATCCAAGGTAAAGACTACTTACTCACTAATAGTAAGGACAGTCTTACCCCTAAAGAAAAGAAATAACAAGAAGACCTTACAACTTAGGGTAGTAACTCTTAAATGCTTGCTCACCCTTTTCAAAAAAACACTCTTTACACCTCACATCTTTGCAAACATTTTTTTCAAAGCTAAACACTTTGTACAAATCCATACGGGGATCATTACAAAGTTAAAGTCTTTATGAAAATATTTTCTAATCACACACTATACTATTTTTCAAACAAAGTAAAGTGAGCTAAGCAATTAAGAGCCCATGGATAACCATGGATACAAAAGGTGCTCGTACCTTCCTTTTGTATAACTTACCCCCCGAACTCAAAATCTTTTAAAAGGTTTTTCCTGTTCTTTTATTCCTTTCTTTATTGGATAAAATAAAAGTCGGTGGCGACTCTTGCTTACCGCAACATTTTAAAAGTCAGTTCAAACCACCGTGTTACACTTACCTATAAAAATAAATTAATCATTTAAAAGTGAAGTCAAATATTATAAATATAAAAAATCATTAGTAGTAATAAAAAGAACAAACCAGGAGGAGGGTGTGGAAAATTAAGGTTCACATATGTGAGAGCTTGGTCAAAAACACGTGCATCATGGGCAGTACCTTCCCAACCGGCTAATGCAAAAGTGAAACACATATTCCAATCACATACAGCCATTATATTTTGTGTAGGATATCCCTTTCTTCCAATATACCTGGTTTGCTCGTTGGCACTAACTACACATGACACATGAGTACCATCAATTGCTCCTATAGCATTCTTGAAAAAAGGCCAATAACGTTGATCGTTTTTTATTTTGGAATGACAATCATGAAACGTAGGATCTTCAGGTTTAATATATTTCATAGCCAACTTAAGACAAGCACGAAGTACCCGATGAAAATGTCTACTAACAGTCTCCCCTGAGTGTTGAAACCTTTCTTGAATCATTCTATTACCTACCCCATGTCCAACAACAACTAAAAACATTGCAACCATTTCTTCAACTCCCATTCTTTTAGAAGACTTTAAACCATGCTCAACAAGTTCAATGCATATCAAATTAAAAATATGTTTTTCCATTCGAAACATCTCATAACAACGAGTGGAGTTACCTTGCAATATTTCTTGAACCCATGCATGACCGCTTAATTCACTAGTTCTACATGGTTCTTTGCATAATTGACTTACTGCATATTCTCCAATTAGTGCAGCCACAAAACCAGCTTGTTGAAAAAATTCATCACCATCATCATAATCACCATCTTCTTCTTCTCTATTATTGTCCAATTGCTCATTCTGATCATTCATTTATAAATAATATTACCATTAGAGAA
This sequence comes from Lathyrus tuberosus, assembly GCA_022829125.1. Classification (NCBI taxonomy): domain Eukaryota; kingdom Viridiplantae; phylum Streptophyta; class Magnoliopsida; order Fabales; family Fabaceae; genus Lathyrus; species Lathyrus tuberosus. Next base: position 33,062,350 of record JALAZF010000006.1, on the reverse strand, counting down.
AATATTTAACATAGCAGTATGAAATTACACAACTAGCAGCACAATAATTCCATTTTATAATTCCATAACAGTATGAATTTACACATAGTTCCATTTTATAATTCCATAACAGTATGAATTTACACATAGCAGTATGAAATTACACAACTAGCAGCACAATAATTCCATTTTATAATTCCATAACAGTATGAAATTAACTAACTAGCAGCATTATTTAACATAGTTCCATTTCATAATGCAAGTATTATTCCATAATGCAACTAGCAGCACTAACTAGCAGTATAATACTTATAATTCCACTTTAATTCCACTTATAATATTTAACATAGCAAATCCATTTCATAATACTTCCACTTTAATATTTAACATAGCAAATCCATTCCATAATGCAACTAGCAGTATAATACTTATAATTCCACTTTAATTCCACTTATAATATTTAACATAGCAAATCCATTTCATAATACTTCCACTTTAATATTTAACATAGCAAATCCGTTCCATAATGCAACTAGCAGTATAATACTTATAATTCCACTTTAATTCCACTTATAATATTTAACATAGCAAATCCATTTCATAATACTTCCACTATAATATTTAACATAGCAGTATAATATTTAACATAGCAAATCCATTTCATAATACTTATAATTCCACTTTAGCATAATACATAAACAAGTCTAATTACCATAAACAAGTCTAATTACCATAAGTCCTAGTTTAAGATGATTCATAGTTTAAGATCCTAATACATAAGAAAGTCTAATTTTTATAAAATTTTAGATCAATTACATCTTCATAAACGACATAGGATTATTTGCTGCGACTTTAAGCCAATGCACCCTTCTATCTTCAAAACCTTTAAACGAAACAAACATCTCCCGCGCAGGCTTGAACATCATTAGTTGACAACATTTTGTCAACAAGTCTAGATCACTTGTAATTTCATCCATGTTATGGAGTGTGGCCATCACCTCACCAATAGATGTACTAGTTATAGCATTATTTCGTGCCTTACATGTTTCCGCAATCACACTAACAACTTCAGCTATTGTTGATGAGGGAGTTATCATTTTCTTGGTTTTCTTTTCAACACCACTAGCTCTCTTTCTCTTTTGTCCACTACTTTGGCTAGCAACCCCTTGGGAAGTATTCAAATTAATATTTGAAAATTCTTCCGTTGCTCCAATACTTACATCTTCACTATCACCCGATCCTTCTTCCATATCCAAGCCAATATTATTAGGACATAGACCTAAGTCATCAACATCATTGCCACAATCCTCATCGGGCAATATGCCACTTGAAGGTGCCCAAGCATACTCTCCATTAGCCACCACATCCTTGAAAAGTGTGGTTAGTTGATTAGCAAATGGAAGTCCTTTCTCTCTAAATTTTCCATATAGAGGATTTTCCAATTGTTTTTTCTCCCACCACTTGTCTGGTGCATCAAATGTATTCTTCTCATTATCCCACCTCATTCCGGTAACTTTTCCAAATAAATTAAACCATACTCTCCATTCCTTTCTCAAGTTATCATACCTATTCTTCAATTTTGTCTTGTCATAATTTCTCCCGGTTGATCCATTAAATTGAGAAACAATGTTTTTCCATCCTGTCTTGGTAAAGCTAGTGCCAATGCGCTCACCCTTCGTAACTTGATCCATACATGCTTGAATGAATATTTCGTTAACTTTAAGATCCGTCCAACTAGCTTTATATCTTTGAATTTCATGATTAGTTGAAGGAGAATCAACATGAATTTTTCTCTTTGTAGTCATAATACTATGTACACAAAGTTACAAACACACATCAACACTAACAATAATGTGTGGGTAGAAAATGATTTTAACATGATATGGCAACAAAATTTCACTTATAATTCCACTTTATAATGCAAGTAGCAGCACTATAGGCTGCCATATGAAATTACACAAACTCATGAGCAGTATAGCAACACTAAAGTAGCAGCACTAAAAAACTAGCCATAAAAAACTAGCTCATGAAAGTATATAAACACTATAGTATATAAACATTAGAATGCATCTGCAGTATATAAACATTATAGTATAAATATTAGAATGCATTTGAACATAAACTAGTATATAAACATTAGCATTATGAAAACATAAGCAGTATATCAACACTATAGTATAATATTGAACAAAAAAAATTCTAAGAGACATTTTATCAAACACTTAAAATGCATTTAGGTGAGAGAAAAATAAAACAATTATTTCTTCTCATATTCATATCAGTTGCAGAAGAATTACAAAATACAACCATTATAGAACAAAATTATGAGATTACCTTGTTGTTCTTGGAGTAAAATTTTGCCTTGTATTTATGGTTGTAAGAGATGATGGTGTATATATAAACCTGAAGGTAATAAATTCTAATCAAATTTGGTTTACCAAATTCATTAATACAAAGCAAAGAGAGTAATGAAGAAAATAAATACAAAGCAGAAAGTTGTAAAGCAAAGAACATGGTAGCTTGAAAAGAGAAGAAACAGTTGAAAAGAAATTAAAGAGGGCAATGAAGGAAAATTGTAACAACTAAAGTATCATAAAAGCAGAATTGATTCTTGCTAACCTCAAAAGCTAGGAATTGTAGCTTCTATTGGAATTGCTTCTAGGAGAGTAGAATTGATTTTGAAGAATAAACCCAAACAAGAAAATAAGACCAGTTTTCATTTTGAAGAGTAAAAACGTACGTTTGGGGCTTCAAGAAGCCAATCCAAACATAGCATTAACTTTGTTCTTTGGATGGGTATATATAGCCTCAGTTCCTCCTAAGGGACACTAGTCTTTCTGCTTATAAACCCTGCCACACATATCATGAATTTTGTTTTAGTTCAACATGGCAGATGACTCACTTCTTTAATATATATGTCATAGTTTAGCCAATCAGAAACTTGGGATTGTTCGCTTCATATAGGGTCATACCACTGTTGATAGAAAGTTCTTGTTGAGTTATCCTAGTTATGTCGGGTGACATAGTGGGAGTGCTCATCCTTTTTATAAGATGGGTCACTAGTGACTTACGTAGAGGCAGGAGCCACACCAGTTTTTTTAATTATATATATATATATATATATATATATATATATATATATATATATATATATGGGTCACTAGTGACTTACGTAGAGGTAGGAGCCACACCAGTTTTTTTAATTTTATATATATAATTATAATTATAATTATAATTAATTTTTTTATATTATATATAAATATATAATAATTAATAAAAGAAAATAAATATTATTAACTCACATTTCTCTCTCATAGTAACTAATTTTCTCTCTCTCTCTCTCTCTCTCTCTCTCTCTCTCTCTCTCTCTCAGTAACTTATTTTTCTCTTTCTCTCAAATCTCACAATCTCTCATCCTTATTTCTTCCTCTCATATTTGTCGATCTTTTATTTTCTTTCTCTAATTTTTTCACTTGACTTGGTTACAATTATTTATTGGTGATTGAAGATCAAAGGTAAAGTGAGTATTTCAATTTCAACTTATACTTTTCTTCTTTTTGAAATGAACCCTAAAACCCCAATTTGTTAAGAAAAATTAATTTTCTCAATTTTTCATAAATAATTTTCTTTATAATCAATTGGTTTTAGTGTTCTCTTTATAGTTTGAATGACTATTTTAAATGATTTCATTATTCTCTTTATAGGATGAAGAAATTTTTTCCTGTGCTTTCTAGAGACAAAGCTAATTCTTCGGCAAATCTAGAAGTATCGGAAATTCAACATCCAAGTGAAGGTATTAAAGTTGATGATTATGAATTGTTGGAAACAGATCCAAGAATTAGGCCTCGAATTTCAAGTTATCATACTGACATCCAAAATGAGGTAAGGAAAGCTTATTTAAAAATAGGTCGTCATCAACCTCCTCACAATTTTGTTTAAGTAAACAAAGATATCGATTTTGCAAAAATTGGTTTGATTTGTATGACTGGATTGATTATAGTGAATCTAAAGACCTGGTATTTTGTTTGCCATGTTTTTTGTTTAAAAATGTCTCTAAATATGGGGGAGATCACTTTGTGGGAGAGGGTTTTGGTGATGGGAAGAATACTCAAAGATTGGCTAATCATGTTACTTCTTCCAATAGTCATGTTGATTGTGTGAATATGAGTTACACTCTCATGAACCCAAACCAAAGTATTAAGGTTGCGTTTGTCAATCAAACTAAGCAAATGAATGCCGAATATCGTGTTCGTGTAAACACATCTCTTATAGCTACTAAGTTTCTTTTGAGGTGTGGTATGCCATTTAGAGGGAGTGACGAGTCCATTAACTCTTTATTTAAGGGGCCAATTCTTGAGATGGTGGACACTCTAAAGGAAATTAACCCAGAGATCGCTAGTGTAATAGATTGTGCTCTAGGAAATAACCTTATGAATGCCCCTAAGATTCAAAAGGATCTTGCTGCTGCTTGGGCATGTGAAATAACTCAACAAATTGTATGTGATATTGCGGATGATGTGTTTTGTGTTTTGATTGATGAATCTGGTGATGTTTCTGGTAAAGAACAAATGGATGTTGTTGTTCGCTATGTTAATAGTGAAAGTTTGGTAAAAGAAAGGTTTCTTGGCATTGTAAATGTTAAAGAAACAAGTGCTAAGTCACTTAAGGAGGCACTTGAAAAGTTGTTGTCTATTAATGGCTTGAGTTTATCTAGCATTAGGAGGCAAGGATATGATGGAGCCAGCAATATGCGAGGTAAGTTTGGTGGTTTGAGAACTTTAATCCAAAATGAGAATCCATCTGCTTATTATGTGCATTGTTTCACCCATAAACTTCAATTGGCACTTGTTGCATGTGCTAAGACTCACAAAGATATTAGTGGTTTTTTCGGTAAGGTCAATATTATTGTTAATTTCATACGATCTTCTAACAAGAGACAAGAATTGCTTCGAGACAATGAAGCAACTCAGTTTTCTAAATTGATTGAAGAGGGCCAAATAGAGACTGACAGTGGATTAAATCAAGAATCATCTATTGCTAGAGCGGGTGACACTCGTTGGGGTTCCCACTTTAGGAATCTCACTTGTTTAATGACTTTGTACGGTGCCATTATTGGAGTACTTGAAGAAGTCGGGAAGGATACGTCATTTGAAAAATATGGTGAAACTATGCTTTTGCTAGATGTTCTTCAGTCTTTTGATTTTATCTTCATGTTATATATGATGGTTGAGATTTTAGGATTTACAAATGATTTGAGTGCAGCGCTACAAAAGCATGATCAAGATCTTTTGAATGATTTGTCACTTGTCAATGCTACCAAACAAGAATTACAAGAAATGAGAAATGATGGATGGGAAGAACTTATATATAAGGTTATGGATATTTGCAATAAGCATGATATTGATGTGCCAGATATGGATACACCGTATGTGCAAGGGAAGAAACCTAGACGGCATGCTAAAACATCTAGTGTTTCTAATTTGCATCATTATAAGCATGATTGTTTATTTAGTGTTTTAGATTTGCAATTGCATGAACTCAATGTTAGGTTTGATGAAAAGAATACTGAACTTTTACAATGTGTTTCATGTTTGAGTCCCTCATCAGCATTTGCAGCTTTTGATGTGAAAAAACTATTGAGGATGGTTGAGTTTTTTCCAAATGATTTTGTAAATGTGCCGGAAGTGGTGGTGCGACATCAACTTCAGAATTATGTTACAAATGTTCGATGTGACCCAAAATTTGCAAATTTAAAAGGAATTTCAGATCTTTGTGCAAAACTTGTGGAAACAAATAAGTGCAACACATTTGATATGGTTTATAAGCTTCTAAAGTTAGATTTAGTCTTACTGGTAGCAACTGCAAGCGTGGAACATGTTTTTTCAGCTATGAAGTTTAGGAAGAGTCAACTATGTAACAAAATGAGTGATCAATTGTTAAAAGATCGTCTTGTAACTTTTATAGAAAGAGATGTTCTTGAAAAAATTAACAATGATGTTATTTTAGCTCATTTTCAAGAAATGGATAGTAGGCGATTTTCATTCTAAATGTACTTTATTAAACAATATTATTTCTTATTTTAAATATAATTTAGTTCATACTTTCTTTCATGTTTTGCCACACCAATATATAATGTCTGGATCCGCCCCTGCTAGTGAGCCATAACAAATAAAATCAAAATGGGCTTGGATTATTACAGAAATGTATAATTCCTTAAGCATGAAGCTTGTATGGGAGGTGTGATTTATAAAATAGTCTTATTATTCAGGCATTATAAAAAATTTGGTTGTTGTGATTATATTCCCCTAGGACCTAGGGGTCGCTTTAGACAAAACGAGTTACTTGGCAATCAATTTGTTTGGTAAACTGTGTTATGTAAAATGTTATAGATTGAGTCATGAATATTCACAAGTAGGGGTGAATTATTCGAATGGGAAACTTAATCATATATTATCTTAGTTAATTGTTAGTTCAACTCATTAGTTTTACAATTAGTCATAACTAAATCAATTGTGCTATATGCACCCCCATTGCGATTACAACTTCCACATTAAAATCACAAGTACAATCACCTTGTCCTTTTATGAAGTTAATACAATCCTTGTGAATACAATAATTTACTTACCATCTAATGGTCTTTGTTGGCACAACTACTACAACATGTTTTTACGTCTAATACTTTTAAATCTATAAAAGCGGAGCATGCATCCCTTGAGCAATATGAAATCTCTAAAAGTTGAAAATAATTTCAATGAAGATAGAAAATTTGAAATTTATTTCTATTTCATTTCAAGATATAGAGTTTATAAAAGGACAATTTAAACAAGATTCAAATGTTTCACTAAATTCTCCTGCTAAAACCAACTTTAATATGCCATCTTTCAATAGTTAATATACAAATAATTTATATGTCAAAGGTAGAAGTAGAAAATATCATACTTTCAAAGTGAGATCTCAATGTTATAGCTATGTAGGACACACCATATCTCATTGCCACATTAGGAGAGTAAAAGTTCCGAAGAGGAAAATCCCATGTGACTGCATACATGGGTGCCTAAAATCTCACATGTGTAACTAATTCTCAAGGACCAAACCTTAGTTAGGGACCAAATGTTTACATATAAGCCATGTTTAAGAAATTCCTATAATCTACAAATTTGTAAAATTTCGTATATGAATCTTGGTAACGATTCGGACTCGTAGTTTGATTTGACAAGCCGACCACCTTTGTCTAAGTGTTGTTCATTGTTGAATGTATGATTTTGCATTGTTGTTATATTTTCTTCGTTGAGATGTATTATTTCTTTATTTTCTTATCGTTGTATTTACCATATCAGCATATCATTATGGTTATCGAACTAGCTTCTCTAGGATCTAGAAGTTGTTCGAGACAGTGCTCGGAAGTGACGTCTCTAAGGAGTGTGCCTAGATAAGGTTTTACTCCTCTTCCCTACTCCAAGTTTAGACTTGGTTTGAGGCCAACTTAATGGGGACTGACCTCCCGCACTCTAGAGTGGCTAGCTACCAAAATGAAGGTGAGCTCGGATCACCACTTATGTTTCATGATCTGTTGTCTTTATTTGTGCAACTTTTGTTGTGGAATTTTGATTTCTTTATTCGTCCACTCATGGTGTTTATGACAAAACATTTATTCATACATATCTTTACATGTCCATAAAGAAAATAATTTGTTGCAAGAAAAGATTACATAATAATGCGGGCTTTTGGATGTATGATTAAAAGTACTAAATCGACCTAATTGTTTTTTATTGGTCAAAGTGGTTATAGGTAGGATTTTTACCGCGGGCTCTATGACACATTACTGTTTCTCTTTGCTTGTTTCTCAAAAATAGAACTCAGATTATTTTTCAGCTATTGTCACCTACATTCACCAAGTTAAAACAATTGATGATGTACCTTGTGGGGACTATGGCCTTCTCTTATGTTGAGTGACCTTAATTGATTTTGTGTGTTTCTCGAGGTAAGCAACATTAACTTCTATTTTTCTTTATTTCTCATTTTCAAATGGTGCCATGCCCTAGTTGCATAGTAGGGCCTTGTGTATTCGCTAGGCTCTAGATATATCAGTTCATATCATCAAATATTCGTCATGGATGCAGTGGTATTTCATCTTTATATGGATTCAGGAGGCCATGATGTCTAGCATCACAATGAAGATTCTGCCTAGAATACAATTGTAAATACTCTCGCATGGTGTTATACCCCAAATTTTACCCCTTAGATGTCATGACATCTTTGCATTTGCATTAGAGATCAATCATCTATGCATTATCAACTAACCATCATATTTTGCTAGTTTGTTCTTCTATTTAAAGATAGGGTTTTGCACAAAGAAAGAGCAAGATACACAAGCCAAAGTCTCATACTTTTCAGGGCTTCCTATGACACTTCTTGGCTCAATACATCCATCCCAAGTGCTCACTAGATGGTCAAGAAAGGTGTTTGAACCCATTTGGGTCAAGAAAGTCAACTGAAACTCCAAAAGCTCCATCATTGGTCTTGAGGGCTAAGCATGAGGTTTTAAAATCATATTCCCATGATCTCATGTGATTGGGTCAAGAGAAATCAAAGAGAAACCATAAAATCAGGAGCTGTGGAATTAGGTTTTTGACCTGAGGAATTACAAGGGAATCTGGGTGTGGTCAGTCAATGTCTTGATTGGTTTATCAACCAATTGAGCTTACATATATTAAAGAGGCCTTATTCATTAAGAAATCAAGTGTGTTTGACTCCCATCACAAGTGCAATGAGCCTCAAATCCATCTGGCCCCAAATTAGGGTTTTATCAGGAAAAGTCAACCATGCCTTTGACTTTTGACCAAGGCATGGTCCCAAGTCTTGGGACATGATTCCATATGTTCACATACACCCATGGAAGTCATCTATTGATGTTTGGGAAGTTTGAGGAAGTAAGATCATCAAGGATCATACAGTTGAATTCATGAAGAAATTAGGGTTTCATCTGAAAAGTCAAACTTTTGACTTTTGGTATTTTAGGTCCAAGATGAAGTATTCAAGTCATATTACATCAAGACATGTTTGATCTTTGAATTGGAGAATGAGAAATCAAGATTTAAGAGGTTTCTTGCAAAAAGGGCAAGGTTGGATAAATAAAATTTTTCTAAGTATGAAAAACCCGAGTCCTTGTATGAACTTTGAAGAGTCATAACTTTCAATACACACATCCATTTTTTGTGATCCAAAGCTCAATTTAAAGCCATCATTATGAACTTTAAAGTGTATTAGAGGGTCATACCCCAAAAAAGGCTTATTTTTTAAGTTATGAGGCTTGAAAGTTTAAGTCAAGTTTATAACTTAGTGAAATTTCACATTTTTGCCCTAATTTGCAGCCAACTTCAACCACATTTTTCACCATGATCCCTTTGGATTCAAGACTTGGAGTGAACATAAACATTGTAGAGCATACTTGGGGCTTTCCAAAAAGTACTAGAACACCCCAATCCAATGTGTGAGCAAGGAGTTTCGAATTCATGAAGTTTAGGTCACCAAACTTGAGTTTTAGGTCATGATCTTGTTAATTCAACTTGCAAAACCACTTCAAATTTGCTTGATCTTGTTTGGAAGACCTTGTTACTTGTAAATCTAATTCAAATCAGATAAGTAAAATTGCTTTTGAAGTATTATCCAAGTGGTTTAAGCATTATCTCACAAATCTTACCATTTTTGGCACAAAGGTGACATTTTCATTTACATAAAGCCCCTTTTATCAAGGGTCAACTTGTCTTGAGCTCCCAAATTGTTCCTTCTGCACCAGAACTTTTCTTTGCATAGAAGCAAGTGTCTGAGCTTTCCAATAACTCTAGAAGAGGTCAGTACAAAGCATTGGGACCATGAAACATCTTGGCAAACTCCACTTGCATTTCAACCAAACCAAGTTCAAACCAAAACCAAATCAATTACATTTCTGCAATCTGATCCCTCTCACCCTTGTGCTTATAAATAAGGCATCCGAACACACTTCAAAACACAAGAACTCAGAGCAAAAACACTCAGCAAACCATCCAAAACCAGTTCTTGCATTTCAAGTCATCCTTTGAAGCAAGAAACCACCTTTTGCATAAACACTTCCAAAACCAGTTCCAAACACAAAATCATTAAACCAACCACTCTAATACATCACAAAACATGTGTTAGAGCTACTCAAATCATCACCGCCATCAAAAACCTTCCAGAACCAAAAGTCAACTCTCAAACCTAAAGAAAGTTGACTTTCAGCACTTTTGTAGATCAGTCTTGATCCCTTCCACTTCCAACCATTCCAACACCCCAGAAACCTTCCATAAATCATTCTTAAAGTGTTCCAAACTTACTTCACCAACTGTAACACCATTTACTTCAAGTTCCCTTTTGGTCACCTTGGTTGTTTTTGCAAAAAGAAGGCATATCTCAGTCCAGTCACTTTCATTGGTTTCCAAGCATTCAGAGAGGATCAAGGGGGTGTTTAGGAGCTTCCTAAGTCATTTATTTCTTGCTGGAGCTTCTATTTTGAAAACTAAAAGTTTGGCTACAAGAGGTAAGTCATTTCAAACTACAACTCATTAAAATATGTTGATTTTTGATGTACATTGAATATGATTAGCTTAAATAGGTTGTATATAACATGTTTGACTCATTTATTGTAGCTTAGTATGACTGTAGAGGACTGTGTATTAGAAAATGCAAGAATGAGCATGTTTAGGAACCCCAATCGTGTTTTGAGTTAGAGACACCTTTTGCCAAAACCAACTGGACCATTGGATTCCTTGTCGAAAATCACACAATTTAGGTTTTTATAGCTTCCATTTTCATGGATTATTGAAGGAGTTAGAGGTGTTTTTGCAACTGGTCAGATTCTAGGTCATGACCAGGTCCAGCCATGGCGCCATGGCCATTTTGCCTTTAGAAACTAGGTTTGCTATATTATTATTTAGGGTGAATTACATGAACGGATGTAACGGCTACCCCAGTGGCGCAACACTTGCCTTGCCTTTGCCTTGTATCTCTCATGACCTGGGTTCGATCCTTGCCATCAATCCTTTTGCTAGCGCGTGTTATTTATGAATTCTAATTTGGAATTTCCTTTTATTTTTATGAATGCACATGTTATACAAGTCTAACAACCAGCGCAGGTGGTTAATGGTTTTGACCTTAAGACCAAGGGTGTGGGTTATAATCCCTCTAGGACCCATCCTTTCTTTTTTATCACTTGATTTTTTATGTTTTCTTTACAAACTTTAAAAATCCATAACTTCTTCATTTTTAGGTTTTTCCAGCCCATTCTTTTTGCATTCTTTTCCTCTTTGTGTCTATTTTATTTTGACATTGAATTTTCCAAAGAAATATTTATTTTTAAGACCTTTATTCATATGTAAAGTATAATCTTTTTTGGGTTTCATTAGGAGAGGATTCGTTTCCTTTGGTTTTGATCCTTGTGTTTCCCTTATACTTTAGGGTTGGATGATTTTGTCTTGACATGTTTAGACCCTTGAACCATGACTTGAACTAGTACATATTTGTTTAATTTGATTTAGGTACACTTTTAAGTATGTTTATATGTTTGGAAGCATATAAACTTTTGTCATCCCCTTTGAGTTTTAACAAGGTCTTTACCTTCAATTAGAGCTCTTTTACCATGTTTATAACATCTTGATGTATACAAACCAATAACTTAGGTCACACCGTGTACATATGTGCCTAAAACACTTAACTTTTCCCTTTCTTAAAAGATAAACTCAAATACAATTTAGGTGATACTTTCCCTTTTTATAAAGTTTATATCCAACCATAGTACCATGTTAGGTCATCACCTAATTGATTAATATGTATAGACATGTATCATGATCCCTTTAGGTGTTTACCTTGTTCATTAATGAATAATCCTTGTGTGTTAACATAATACTTGTATACTTTCTTAAGTACTACCTTGAATGTCATCACATTCATCGTCGTCATCCATGTGTTATATCCATGTGTTTATTACCATCATTAAATCTATGTGAGAATATCAATTGTTATCTTTTACTTTCCAACTTTATTAAGTTATCCCCTTAAGTGAGTCTAGCTTGTTAGACTATCTCCTTAACCCTCTTTGTCCCCTCCTTCCAAAGGAAAATCTCTCTATTGACTTTAATGTCATAGATAGCTCGTTACCCCTTGGCCTTATTAGAACCATCATCTACCCTTGGCCTCATTAGAGCCTTTACCTTCCCTCGACCTCATTAGGATCAATCCCTTGGCCTCATTAGATCCACTTCCTCCTTGACCTACTTTAGGTTAGGATCCTTACCTTCTCATGTAAGCACTATCATCATAGTTGCTTATTTCCCTCATTGGCCTCATTAGATCCACTTACCTTACAACTTAGGATTTACCTAGAGTTCTTCAATTCTATGTGAGCATCATCATAATGATGTTCCATTTCCATTTGGGTCTTATTAGAGCCATTCACCACTTTAACTTAGAAATTAGGATAGAGTTCTTAAACTCTATATGATTCTCATCATAATGAGTATTCACTTCCCTTTTGACTTTGTTCAAAGTCAACTTCTTAGACTTGCCCTTTCAACTTAGACTTAGAGAGTTCTTTAACTCTATATGAGTATCATACTCATTCCCCTTGGACCTTTGACCATAATCAATGGTTCCTCACCCTAGTTGAGGTGAACTACGAATGCTCTGATTCCATCCTTATTAGGATACGTAGGCACGAGATGCGATGTCTTGGCGAGCATACCTAGTGTATATACCCCTAGGTCTTTACCATTAGGTCTTTACCTTTAGCACCTTGGTCTTCACCATAGGTCTTTATCTTAGCCTTAGCATAGATTCCTTAGCAAGCAAGCATAACATATTACAAACAAAAGGTTCATGTAGAGTACTACAGATATCTAGGATGCTAACACCTTTCCTAGATATAACCAACCCCCGAACCTTAGATATCTTAGTCGTATCTTCACATAGCACACTTAGGGTTTTCTTCGATCTTTACCCTTTCCTTTGGATAAATCAAAGCTCAGTGGTGAACTATTGATGTGTGATTCAAGTTAATTAATAGCTTGATATCCGATTCTCACCGCAACACATGGGAAACCAAGAATCAGAGTTCTATTATCCTAGTGTCTCCCCCTTGTCTAAGAGTAACCATCAGCTCAACAATTCCCCAAGGGTGAGTCACTCTACCCATGAAGGCTTGTAGGTGAAAGCTTGCATAAGGTGGTAATCTCTCTCTTTTCAACCCAAGTTTCTCGGAGAGTTCCATGTTTATGATATCACATGAGCTTATATTTGCTGAGCAAAAAAATTAAATTTTATAATTATCGTATCCATATAGACTAATGGTTTCAAATACCATTCTACAATTTTTAAGATTCTAAGTAAATAAGGGTTTTATATTTTTTTTTTGATGCGTGAAAATAAATGACATAAAGTAAAATGGAGATTTTGGTGTTAACAATGAGAAATCTTGTCAGGGGTAGATTTCATCATTAGGTATTTATCATGCACATATAACCATAGGTCAACAATATGTTCCTCTTCTTAGCTATTAATAACACCACTTGTTGCTCTCATTCGTATCTCATGTTGGTATCAACACCATGATATCAATGCATTACCTAATAGCAGATATCTCAGTCTATTAACCAACACAAACATTATGTTCTAACACTTTTAAAGTAGCAAGAATCCAACCGATCCCACAATAGTACATGCACATATTTAACCTAACCCAATGTCTAGGAATTAGTATCACATAGATGATTAAATTATATCTACTAATGACAAGTACCTTTTCAATGTCATGTCATACCATGAAAATAAGTTTTAGGCAACAAAGCTAAAATAGACATTAAGAATAAAGAGTCATCAATATTAAAGATTGAGTAGAATTACAAAAACCAAAATGACCTATTTAATACATGAATATAATGACTACATCTACCCCAACAAAGAGATTTTTAGTTACACTTACTCATCGTAGGTGCTTCGGTCACCCCGCGAAGTTGAGCTTGGATGTTTATTTGCCCCTTCACTTGAGCAGTGCTTCTGCCTTTGAGATATCTCGTTTATTCTCTTATTGTAGACCAAGTTAAACCTACTCTAATTTTGTACAAACTCACTCCACCAAAATTCCCTTTGTAGTGAATTGGAAGCCTCTATTTATTGGTAACAATTTGGGCCCCTCACTAGGCGTACTACCTTTGCGCCTAGAGAGCATGATTTCTTCTTAATTAAGCAATGCTAGTTATCTGATAGGCGGCCCTAGCCACCTTGCCTCACTAAGAGTGCCGCTTCTGCGCTTAGCTCATAAACCTTTGCTTCACAATGAATTACTTAAACCTGCAACCTTGTTTCTTTTCAATCTAATTGTAGTATCTCCATCTCCATCTTCCAAAATCATTCTTATTTGTCTCTGAGACGTTTATTTAGGAGGAAGAATTCCAATTTAGAAGTTGTTAGTACAAATATATCCTAGGAAGGAGTTCTAACTATTCCGAGTAATAAATTTAAGCCAATATTATTTTTAACGTGGTTTCTATATGGAGAATTCTACTTTGTTTTATTGCAGTAGTATTATTTATGCATTTGAATTTTTCTTTGAAAAAACTTCACCTATTATGGTCTGCATTTTCATTCTGAGTTGCATGTATTTGCAGTTTCCATTCTCTAAAGTTTGTGTTCATTTCAAGTTGATGCCTGTGATTTATAGTATCCATGGTTCAAGTGTTTTGTCCATTAAAGGATGTAACTGTTGCTTATTTTGTTGGTAAAAAACAATTATGATCACAAACCAACTTCCATATGTAGCCATGAGGACAAATATCTACTAAAGAAGGTTATCCTGCAGTTTCTTTGGAGCGATGTCATGCACCAGATAAGAATGTTCTTATTCGTAGTGGTGATGAAAATAAATGCACTGTCAAGAGGATCTCTCCTCAAGTAGAGCCTGCAGATAATTTTAAACAAGAACAGAAAAGAAGAAAACTTGACTGAAGTGTGGTATTGCTGGTGTTATGCATAGGTTGGTGGCTACTATTGCCCTTACTGCTGAAGCATGGGGAGCCTGGAAAATTCAATTTGGCTGGGATATTGCAGAGTCCTACATCGTTTTTTTTTCTAGAATTATGGAAGTGTTTATAAATCTTGATCAAGTATAAGGTATTGTATAAGTAGGTCGGGATGGAAGTGGGCCTTTGAGAACTAAACATATTTTGCAATGCAATGGATTTTAGGCCCTGAATGCTTTTCTAAAATTTTAATTAATTAAATATCAATTTAATTATTAATTCTCTAAAAAATATTAAAATATTAAATTAGTTAAAAAAATTATTAAATATTAAAATATCCTAATCATCCTTGTCATGTAATTAAAAAAAAAATTTTTATCCTAATTATCATTGCCACTAATGCAAAATTGGAGGAGGACCATATAAATCCAAAGGCCATCAAAATTAAAGGACCAGAATCACTGGTTTTGTAATAGGGAGATCAATGCTTTAAAACGCTCAAACTAGGGGATCAAAAGTACATTTAAGTCTTATTATTATTATTGTGGCCAAAGAGTGTTGAACCCATGACCTTACGGCTATATAAATAACATCTACCACTATGTCACTTTGCTCCTTATGATTTATTTCCAACTCAAAATGTATATATTACATACTTAATATAATTTCAGTTTATTTCATAGTTAATATTACATGGTTAGTATAATTTCAATTTATAATTTTAGTTTATTACATATTACAGTTTATTATATATTTAAATATATTGAAAAATAGACTAAATTTTCGTATGAAATTATATATCTAAATTGTTTATATTTCAATATTTAGATATCTTTCATACATCTTCATCATAACTCTTTATTTGCTAATATTATTGATCTTCCTTAAATTGCAATGTGAACATTAACTAACATCCGACAATGGATTACATAACTTAAACAGAAAAAACATAACACTACAATATGATAAATAAATAAGAAAAACCTAAACACTACTAGACGCGTTTGGATGTTTCAGCATTTCCATTATGTCGTCGACAGATCTTGAAAGCTTAGCATATAACTCGATCGGTCCCTTTGTTATCCTACGGCAAAATAATCTCCACATTTCCTTCACATCTTCGTCGGTCTTCAACTCAATAAGGTTGTATTTCACCCTCCTATTAGTATCAATCAAATCTTCACGAAACTTGATCTTTCTCACCTTTCTGTGTTCGGCATCAAACAACAATTCATTCAAATTAGACGTCAGGCCGAAGGGCGATGTGGTGCCATCTGGAAGCCGAAACTCTACAGAAGGAGAAGCTTTGTTGAAGTACACTTCTGTCTTGATCAATAATTATGGAAGAGGAATTTTTTGATATGTGTTTATCAAACAACATGTGACCCACTATTTATACAACTTTTCATTTACTCTGGACTACACAAAATGTCGGTGCAATTACATCCATACAAAATTGTCGGCAAAATCCTGATCATCCAGAAAATCAAACAAATAACACTACTGAAAATTTCAATATATTTAAATATATAGTTATTGTCTATCAATCAAAGAACTTGTCAACAAAAATATATTAAATTATTTATATTTCAATATAAATAATATATTTCAATATTTATTATAAATTTAAATATTAAATATATAATGAAATATATAATAAACTGAAATTATACTAACTATGTAATATTAACTATGTAATAAACTGAAATTATATTTAGTATGTAATATATACATTTTGATGTGGAAACAAATCACAAGGTGTCCCCTTATGCATGCACAATAAAATAATAAAAATTGTTGACCAAATTCATTCGAAGACAAAATAGAGGAATCTTGAAATAACTAAATCCATTCAGAGTGGAAAATGCCTATTACCCCTTATTATTATTATTATTATTATTATTATTATTATTATTATTATTATTATTATCGTTGTTGTTGGTATTGTTGTTGATTACTATTTATTGATTATTATTATTATTATTATTATTATTATTATTATCGTTGTTGTTGGTATTGTTGTTGATTACTATTTATTGATTATTATTATTATTATTATTATTTTAATTATTATTATGGTTAAGTCTAGGGTGAGGGATCAGTTAAGTCCCTCACCGGTGAAACCCCAAACAATAACCAATAGATTAAATGGATGATTTAGATTTAATATAATTAAAATAGGAACATGTAAAATCAATTACGGGTAATTCTTTTTACACAAATATTGCAATACTCTTACTTTTCGTAAGAAATTTTTTTCTTAACAATTTGTTTCATTCTAATTCACAACTTCATCATCTTCGTTATTTCTCATCGGTAATTAAAAAAACCCTTCGTCCCAAAAGCTCCAAAAGCTGCAACCTGCAACAAAGAAACAAGGTTTTACTTTTATGTAATTTTCTCTCTATCGTTTATCGATTCTTTCCCTTTCTCTCAAGCTTTCTCAATCCCTAACACGCGGCTTTCAATTCTTTCTAGATTGTCACCGTCAGAAGTTCTCAGTATCTTTCTTCTCTGATCAGTTTTGGTTTCACCGACGATTTCAGTCACTAATCGGCGTTTCCAAGCGAGGGTTTTGTGAAAATTAATTCGGGTTTGTATTTATAGCTTTTACATAGTTATGTTACTTCAATTTAAGAAATTTGGATTCTCTTTCTAGCCCAAATTAATCATTTGTTTTGAATTGCAACAACAATTGACAAATAGGAATGTTTAGATAGGGCTAGATTTTCAATTATTGCTCCCCATACCTTTCTTTCATATCGGCTAGGTTGTTTGAACTTTTTAAAGTTTTTATATCCACCTTTAGTTTGAGGCATTGATGAGTGTTTATAATTTTGAAATTGCATTTGATATTTCGGCTAGCAGGTGCATTTGATATCCACCTTTAGTTTTTATATCCCCATATTTTTCTTTCATCTCGTCTAGCAGGTTGTTTTTAATTTTTAATTTTAAAAGTTAAAGGGTAATAACATAATGTAGCCACTCACTACGTCAGAGCAGCATTATTTTGAATCCAACCTCATTGTAGCCGAGTCGTATTTGTGACAAAGCGACACATTTTGACGAGGTTTTTTTATTTTGATATTTCAGTCTGACGAGTCCTATATGCTATTGCTTATTGTTTTTTATTTGGAAGCGTAGGGCGACCCGTGGTACCTGATTGTAAGGCATTTCCATCGGGAATCAAATCACTTGCGAATTATGTGCATGGAAAGGGATTGGTATATATTCTGATTCTATGTTGGATATATTGAAAAATTTTATATGAAATTTGTTTTAACTCACTCTAAAATATATTAATCCGATAATTAATTACATAATTGGTGCAGGAAATAGAGAAAGATCATTTGTACCATTAGTCGGATAGTTGTAGGTGGTATGGAGGTAAAAGGAGAAATTTTTAAATACTAGTATTATTGTAATTTGGTACTTATGTTAAAACTATGTTGTTTATTGTGATAGGGACTAAAAGACTTGTCAACTGGAGTAGTTGATGAAACAACATGCGATACCACTTTTGTTGATGACATTAGTGCTGAGGATGGAGAATCTATTGAAAAATTATAAATATTGATAGCATGGAGGATATTCTTGGCATGGACCTGAAAATATTAAGTCCTCATGAGACAAGGAAATTTCAATTTCCAAGTCTGGACATGGCTTATGAGTTTTACAACCAGTATGCTAAAATGAACTTGTAGTTCGCAAGAGCAAGATCCTTCGAAGCAAGAAAGGAGAAATATTACAGCGGACATTTATTTGTCACAGACAGGGGTTTAGGGAGGATAGAGGTTTAACAATAGAAAATCTTAAGTGTGAGTGTAAACCTGAGACTCGGTGTGGGTGTGAAGCAAAATTTTGAGTGCATATAGATATGGTCTCACAATGTTGTTGGATAGCAATTTTTAATGATCAGCACAATCATGAGTTTTTAGATGAAGAGTACCATGGAATGCTTGCTTCAAATCGAAAAATGAAAGAGTTAGATATAATGCAGATGAACGACATGTTGAAGGTTGGTATAAGGCCGTCTCAATTCTATGGTTCTTTTGCCAACCAATCAGGAGGGTATGAAAAAAATAGGGTTTCGTAGGAATGATATATATAATAAAATAGGAGAGCAACGCCTTCTGCAACGATGTGATGGTAAAAATGCTTTACACTATCTTTGTGGGTTGGCATCAGATGACCCGATGATGTTTTATCGCCACACTGTTGATGGAGAAGGTATGCTTGAACACCTTTTTTGGTGCGATGGTATAGACCAAATGGATTTCAAAGTTTTTGGTGATGTGTTGGCATTTGATGCAACATACGGGATAAACAAATACCATTGCCCCTTAGTGGTGTTTTCTGGAGTTAATAACCATAATCATAATATTACATTTGGCGGGGCTATTGTTGCAAATGAAAAAGAAGAAACATATGTGTGGGTTCTTGAACAAATTTTGGAAGCAATGTCAGGTAAGTCGCCTATATCTGTCATTACTGATGGCCATCTTGCAATGAAGAAAGCAATACAAAGGGTGTTTCCAAATGCTTATCATAGGTTGTGTGCTTGGCATCTAATTTGCAATGCAACGTCTAACATTGGAGTTCCTGAATTTGTTAGTCAGTTTAGGAAATGCATGTTGGGTGACTATGACCTATGCGAGTTTCAGCGCAAGTGGGCTGACATGATTGATACATTTGGGTTACATGATAGCAAGTGGGTTACTGAACTATATGCAAAGAGAAAGATGTGGGCTACAACTCATATACGCGGAAAATGTTTTTCTGGGTTCAGAACTACCTCCCAGTGTGAGGGTTACATTCAGAAATGGGGAAGTTTCTTCACTCACGATATAATTTAACTGAATTTTTATTAGATTTTCATCGGTGCCTTAATTACATGCGCTATAAGGAGGTCGAAGCTGACTTTGCATCAAATTATAGTGATCCAGTGCTACAAACAAGATTTCAGAGCATGGAGCGTTGCGCTGGGAAGTTATTTACAAGGGAAATATTCTTTATGTTTTGTGATATTCTTGCACGGTCCGCAGAGATGGTAGTGGCAACATGCAATCAAACTTATACATGCTTTATATACACAATTTGCAAGTACCAAGCATAAAAAAAGTAGTGGAACGTATCATTCTATCATGATGATGATGTGTTTAAATGTTCTTGCAAGAAGATGGAATCATTTGGCCTCCCGTGTGAGCATATTATTGCACTATTGATTTTTTAGATGTCGCAGAATTGCCAAATACTCTAGTGGCTGATTGATGGACAAAGAACGCGAAGGAAGAAATATGTAGCACAAATAAGCATCTTCCAAAATAATGGGATTCACATAAGTCGTCAAGATATTTTGCTCTAATGTTTCGATATATGCGTTTGAGCAAATTAGTAAGTGAGAGTGGTGATGATTTCAATGACCATATGAAACAAGATGCTGCTGATATCCGAAAGATGGAAGAAAAGAGGGGCTTACATGATGATGGTGAAGCCACAAATTCAACTGAAACTGTCCATGAGACATTGAAAGATCCTGCTCTAGCTAGAACTAAAGGATGCGTTGGGGAATCTTCAACACATCAGAAAAAGGAAGCGGACTCAATGTTCCACTTGCAGAAAATTCGGGCATAATAAGCAAACATGTTCAATACCTCGACATCATGCTAACACGACACATTCTTCACACGGAGATTTTCACAACATTGAATTCAGTGATGACTCTGTAAGCAATCTCTTTAATGTTTTTATTTAATGGTATCACTGTTATAACTATATAGTTATAATTATATATGGTTCTTGCAGTTGCATAACGATCTTGATTGAAGTAAGAACAACATTAATCTAGAGATTTCCGAACAACAACATCCAGAGCTTTCTGAACAACATCCAGAGCTTCCCATCAGCCATCATCCTATGCGGCCATAGGTAGATTATGCTTTTATGTGATAATCAGATGCTTGAAAGTTAGATTATCGTGATTATGGATATCAATCTTAGTTAGAATCACAAAGTTGTGTGAATGTGTACTATTTAAGGTTATGCTTATTAGAATTTTGTTTGAAAGAGTATTTTGTTCATGATCTTTCAAGTAGTTATGCTTGGTGAGATTATATTGAAGATGTTGATACAACCTTTTTAGGTTACAGATACCATGATTTAGTTATATGTTTAGTTAGCTGTATCCTATGATAGCTCTCAATTAGTTTCCACAGGTTCCTGAAGTCTTTCTTTCCAAGGGTTGGTTTGATTGTTAGCAATCATAAATTGAAATTAGAAATGGTTGGACTACTGATATCAACCTTTATCCTGACATACACATTCAATTTTGTGTGTTAGCATTGGAGAATTAGTCCCTATTAAATTTGGACTTTTCAAGTTTTGTCCCTTTTCAGAAAGTGCTATTTTTCATATTAAACTCAGTGCTCTTTTTCTTATTTGATGAATTTAGTTAATGCTCATGGTTTCATAAAGAATCATGGAAAGATACCCTTATTCATTCCCCTTTTTTTGTTACTACAAATTTGATTCAGTGTTAGGGATTTTAATAGTGGTCGCTATAATGGTTCTTGTTAACCTGATTCTTTTTCTGTACATGCAGTTCTTGAAGGAAAAATCCTTTATAGATTTTGACATAATGTAACTATGTTTGTTGAAGTTGAATTGACTCATACAATTTCTTGCATTGACTGTATCAATCTTAGTATAGAAGTCAAGTTATTAATAAGCTTACAATAGTTTCTGAGTGAAATTGGGTAGACGAATTGAGGAAAGTTTGTAGTTTGAAGATGTTATAATGATCCTATAACATAATTTTTATTTACTATTTCACATATCTAAAATGACATGGTTCAGTGATAGGATCTTAAACAGTGGTTCTTGTCAATGTATCATGGTAAAATGTGGTAGATGCGACCTCAAAACCGTTGTGTCGTGGTTATTTTTGCTGTTGTGGACCTCAAAAACCTGCTTAGTACCATACTGAGGATGTTCTATCTAGTGTTGGTTGGTTTGGAATTAACCCAAAACCTTTTGAGAATTCCTATTCAACCTTGATCTCAAGATTGTTAACAATCACACGTAATGGCAACGAAAAGAAAAATTGAGAAAGAAAGAAAGAAAGAGAAAAGAGAAATAGTAGCATTGGAGAAGAAGATGAAAAATTGCATAATTCTTTCTGCCCATAAACTATGGAAACTTTCAATATTCACTTGCAACTGCAAACTGTGAATTATCAAACTTGATTATTACAATGATAAGGGTTCCTCACTTGATCGTGAAGGCTGGATCAGATCCTGTAGAATCAGGCCGCCAAGTGCGTCAGGGATGCTGGTCGTATGGAGAGGAGGGGGTGTACCTGCAAGGCACTCCGGCGCTCAAGTGAGAAAGGGTCAGAGAAAAGGGGCAAGTACAAAGTATGAATTCTTAGGGTGAATATTGGATACCTGACCATCTCAAGCGAGAGGGTTTATATAGAGCCCCCAGCGTGTGGCCAACGGTCCTATTTTCGGGGCAAAATAACCGTTTTCCCCAAAGAATAGGTAACTGCCCAAACTAGCCGTTATGTCGGGCATAAACACAGTTTCGAGCACCTGGCCTTTGCTGTCCGGGCAGCGAGGAAGCCGTGCGTAATGGGCATCACGCCGGGGAGGAACGTTGCATTCCTTGCCCAGTTGGAGGGGTAGAAAGGTCCCTTTTGCCCCTCTGTGGATTGGACTTAGGCAATTTGGGCCGCTCTGGAGCAGAGGTGGATTGGGCCAATTCTAGCCATTGGTCCAGTCCAGAACAGGAGCCCCCCAAGTCATTGCTCCCGAGCATGGGAGTGATGACTTAAGGACTTCTCGTTGCTCCGGGGAGCTAGCATAGAGTTGTCGTTTGTAGGTGAGGAAAGTTGTCTCAAAGTGCTCGTGGCCCAGGTGTTCGTGAGATTCGTGGTCGTGACCATGTTTCCCGGTGTACGGGGAGACTAATGGTTAGACAGAATTTGAAACGTTGGGGCGCCACGTGTACCTAGAGCTCCGTGTAGCAGTTAATAGGCAATGATGGCTAGCGGATAGCCATAATGGCCTACGGGCGCGTGGTTGCACGTACCCCTTTGTATAAAAAGGGGGGAAACCGTTTCATTTGAAACTTTTTCCTTTCTGATTCCTCTTCGTCTCTTCTAAGCTCTTGTTCGTCGCCGTCTTCAGTGCTTCCGGCCACCACGTCAAGCTTCGAGCAACCTTTTTCTCCTACTCAAATCAAGTAAGTTTTCTAATTTAAGACTTGTTTTACTCCTTTTCATTGTTGCTAGTAGATTTGCATGCGGTTAGGGCTAGTTTAGAGGACGAAACGTGCGATTTTCCGGCGATTGTTGGTGGCGCATGGTGGTTGTGCCATTTTTATGCTCCCAACATGTCGCCGGACCTGTTAGAGCGTTTGGTGGGGAAGGTGGTTCACGGCGAGGTTGCATGTGTAACCACCTCGTTCGTTCATCTTCTGGTGGAGCGATGAGTTTTCCGGTAGATCGTTCCCAGATTCCGGTGAAGCTTTACGATTTCTGGTGAAGCTTCAACCGGAAACTGGGTGTGAGCGCGGGGAGGCTCCTCGTTATGGGTTGAGAGTTTCGAGCATATCCTCGCGGGGAGGTTTTTACTTTCCCTTTGATTTTAGGGCTTAGGCCGGGGACGTTGTCCTCAGCCCTTTGCGTGCCCTTTCACTTGATTTAGCAGTGGAAGGGTGGATTTGATTTGCTGTCGAATTCACTGTCTTTCTCTGCTTTTCAGGTGATCGTAATGGCGACGGGGCCAGACAGAGAAGTTATTCTAGATACGTCCGAGGAGGAAATTGGCTCCGAGGAAAATAGTAGCTCGACAGCTTCGAGCTCGGCGACCTCAAGTTCCTCCAGCAATGCGGGGGAGGAAGAAAAGATGGATTCCGTAGAGGAAGACGTCGAAGAGTTCTCCGCGGAGAAGTGGGAGGTGGTCGAACCTTCCGAGCATATTTCTACGTTCGCAAAGTCTTTGGCGGACGTCTTTACAGAGGTAGGACCAGAAGGGGAGTGGAAGGTGCACTTCCCTAATTTGAACGAGCGGGCCTGCACGGATTTTGGGGACCGCTTCACAATGTACGAGTATGCCTTCAAGGAGCTGGGACTGAGGCTGCCATTTACTGATTTCCAGCGGTCGGTGGCCTTCATCCGGGCTTTTGAATTGGTGTGAGAGCATCTCTCTCTGGGGACTACTCTCCCTCTGTTCTTCACTATTTTCCATCTTCAAAGGCAGCTGGCGGGGAATAAGTATGGCTGGGTTTCTTTGAAGCAGCCTCGCAAGCTTTTCAAGACGTTCTCGGAGTCAATCCGGACTTTCAAGGAGCGGTACTTTGTCGTTGAGCCCGTGTCCGAGGTGGCCCAGGACAGTACATATGTCTGGGAAATCAAGGTTAACGAGGATGGAAATGAGCTGCTTAACGAGGAGGGGAAGTATATTGGGCAGAGGCTCTACAAGTTCCCCATCCGCTGGGCACCCGACCATTTCTCCAAGAAACCCAGTGGTTATGTCTTTCAGCTCGAGCGACCTGCGCGGGCAGGACAGCGTGGCGTACGAGAAGCTAGTGAACTAGGTCAACTTCTTCAGTCTTGCTGAGTGATGGACGAGCAAGGGAAGCCCTATCTTCGAGGAGGATGGGAGCCAGAGAGTCGAGCGCCGGTTCATCCCCGTTAAGGCACTGCTGGAGTGCAAGACTCCCGCGGATGCTGAGAGATTGCTCGGTAGTCTTATTTACTTAGATTTTGTTTATGTTATCTCTTTTCCTCATAGCTAACGTGCTCTTTTTTTTCTTTATTTGTGCAGGTGAGATGCCTCAGGCTCGCGATCGCGTGGTGAGGAATGCTATGGCGAGGAATAAAGCTGGAGCGGCTCCTCCTAAATCTCGGCCTGCTGGTGCCCGTGCTCCTCCTCCTGTTTAAACTGTCGCGGGGACCTCTTCTTCTCCTTCTCCTGCTTCACGGGGATCTCCTCTGTCCTTGACCGGGCGGGCGAAGCAGCCAAGGACATCAGACGCTGTGGACCTTACCCGGGTGCCGGAGAAAGGGAAGTTTGAGCTCCCTCCGTGTATCCTTGACAGGCGGTTTTTCGAAGGTAACTCTTTGGTCGTCCCTCGGGCGGAATCCCTTTTCTTGGAAGGCATGGATCGCCCGAGCAAGAGGGCGCTGGTGGCCCAAGATGCTTCTGCCCTGGTCAGGATGCTGGAGATGGTTGTTGTCTACGCAGAAGGGGACTCTGCACTTGAGTCCGAACTCAATGCTGCCCGGGCTTCTGAGGCGGTCCTCAAGGAGGAAGTTAAGAGCGCCCGCGAGGCTCGGAGGAAGGCTGAAGAGGTGACGGCCAGGCTGAAGGAGGGTGTCTCCAAGCTGGCGGCGGAGAAAAAGGCTGCCGAGGAGCTGAACAAAGAGTGGATGGCGGCCAGCGCCCCGGGTGCCGACGAGCCGGATAATATAAAAGAATTGAAGACTAGGTCTGAGCTGGTTGCCCGTATTCTGCTGGCCGAAGACAATGGCATCGCCGTGGAAGAGGAGTCTTTTCAAAGCGCCGTGGCTCAATTGCGGGTGGTGAACCCTGGGCTTGAAATCTCTGCCGAGGGTACTCACTATATTGCGCGTGTTGAGGATGGCCGCATTGTCTTGCTCGAAGGTCTCCTTGTCATTACCCCCGAGGATCAGCCCGCAGAGGAGCAGAGACCAGAGTCAACCGAGCATGCTGATGAATGACTAATTTGTTGTTTTTTGATGTTGTTGTAATGAGTCCGGCCTGCGTGCCGTTGTAATTTATTTTTGGCGGGCATGGCCCCCGTTCTATGTACAATGTACAATTGTGGTCCTTGCGGCCACTTGTTAAATTATCGCCTATTTAGTTCTTTTGTTTGCATGACTTTACTTGCTTTTATTTTTGCTAAGTGTTGTATGCATGCTGTGAATGTATGTCCGCCCGTAATAGGGGGTACTTGACTTGTGTGACTATTTATGGGGAAGCTGCTCGTAATAGATGTGTTCGGCAGTGTGGGGAACTGGTCGAACTGTCGGGGAATATCCTGGTGGGGAGCGGGGCTCAGGTCGCGTTTGAGGCCTGAGTTCGCAGCGTGAACGTCCCATCGCGAGTCGGGGTTCTACCAATCGTGGTACTTTGACGACGGCGATGCTCGATCGAGGACCGCTGTAGAGCAGTTGCCCGGCTCGTTACTGAGCGGGGCTATGCTTTAATCGTATGCGACGCTTGTACCTAGATGCGCATAGTGGTCGGTAGCTGATGTTCGTCGTTGCGACGAGTCGAACCGAGGATTTAGCTGTAGTATTGTTTTAGCTTCTCAGCATTCCATGGTCGAGCGAGTTCTTCCCCAGTGAGATGTTCTAGGTAGTAGGCCCCATTTTCCATTTTTGCCCGAACGCGATAGGGTCCCTCCCAATTGGCTGCTAGTTTGCCTTCGTGAGAGTCTTTGTGGTTTCTTCTTAGGACAAGGCTTCCCACGTCGAACTCTCATCGTATCACTTTGGCGTTGTGCCTGATGGTGATTTTTTGTTTCAGTGAGGCTTCGCGGAGAGCTTCCCCGGTTCTGATTTCCTCGACGAGGTCGAGCTCTTCCCTTAAAGATTTGTCGTTCATCTCCTCGTCTAGGGGCGACTCTGTCCGCCTAGAGGGCACGTGAACTTCGACTGGGATTACAGCCTCGGTTCCGTATGCCAAACGGAAAGGTGTTTCCCCGGTCGTCGAATGGGGAGTTGTACGGTACGCCCAGAGCACGCTGTGTAGCTCCTCGACCAATGCCTTCTTTGTTTCATCTAGCCTTCGCTTGAGACCTCGAAGGATGACTCGGTTAGCTGCCTTAGCCTGCCCGTTTGTTTGGGGGTGTTCGACGGATGCGAAGTGTTGCTTTGTGCCCAGTTGGGCGACGAAGTCCTGAAACTTCCTGTCCGTGAACTGCGTCCCGTTGTCCGTTACTATCGCTTGGGGAATACCGAAACATGCAAGGATGTTTCGTTTGTGGAAACACAGGATGTTGAGGGCAGTTATTTTGGCTAGAGCTTCTGCTTCTATCCATTTTGTGAAGGCTGGATCAGATCCTGTAGAATCAGGCCGCCAAGTGCGTCAGGGATGCTGGTCGTATGGAGAGGAGGGGGGTGTACCTGCAAGGCACTCTGACGCTCAAGTGAGAAAGGGTCATAGAAAAGGGGCAAGTACAAAGTATGAATTCTTAGGGTGAATATTGGATACCTGACCCTCTCAAGCGAGAGGGTTTATATAGAGCCCCCAGCGCGTGGCCAACGGTCCTATTTTCGGGGGCAAAATAACCGTTTTCCCCAAAGAATAGGTAACTGCCCAAACTAGCCGTTAGGCCGGGCAGGGTGCTCGAAACTAGTCGTTATGTCGGGCATAAACGCAGTTTCGAGCACCTGTCCTTTGCTGTCCGGGCAGCGAGGAAGCCGTGCGTAACGGGCATCACGCCGGGGAGGAACGTTGCGTTCCTTGCCCGGTTGGAGGGGCAGAAAGGTCCCTTTTGCCCCTCTGTGGATTGGACTTAGGCAATTTGGGGCGCTATGGAGCAGAGGTGGATTGAGCCAATTCTAGCCATTGGTCCAGTCCAGAACATCACTATTTATAGATTTAGTTTAACTTGCATCTCAAGCTAAAGCCCAAACTATAAAAGCCCAAAAATATCTAATCTACTATTTATAAATCAAACATTATCTTTCTAAATCAAATCTAATCTTTCTAAAATAATGAATTACATATTTAACACACCACCTAATTCATTGTGTCTAAAATGTCTATATTCATCATGGCTCTTAGTCTTCTGAAAACATCGACCTGCACTCCCTTCGTCATGATATCTGCAATCTGATTCTCAATTCTGCAGTGTTCCAAGTTCATCTTCCCTTCTGCTATCTACTCTTGAAGATAATGGAACCTCATTTCAATGTGCTTACTTCGACCATGTGTTATTGGATTCTTCACCAAGTTGATAGCTGACATGTTGTCGATCTTCATGGTAATTGCTCCATGACTCTTCCCTGTGATCTCTTCGACCAGGTTCACCATCTAGGTTTCTTGACATGCACAAAGGGAAGTAGCTATGTACTCTGCTTCACATGACGACAATGCCACTACTGGCTCCTTTCTCGAACTTCAACCAACTGGTGCACCACCTAACATAAACACATAACCAGCTGTGGATTTTCTATCCTCAGCATTACTACACCAACTAGAGTTGGTGTATCCCACTAACTTTCATTCTCTTCCTTCATCAACTGCAGGAAACAAAATACCGTAGTCAAGAGTCCCTTTCAGATACCTCAATATCCTCTTCATTGCTGCTAGGTGTGATATCTTTGGCTTCTGCATGAACCTACTTACCATACCCACACTGTATGCTAAGTCAGGCGTTGTGTGACAAAGGTATCGAAGTGACCCAATAAGTCTTCTGTATTGGGTAGGGTCGACATCATCTTCATCTGAATCTTTTGACAGTTACAATCTGGTCTCAGCTGGAGTCGAAGTTGGGTTGCAATCTTGCATCTCAAATCTCTTGAGTATTTCGCCTGCATATCTTCGGTGCATAATCAAACCTCTACTAGTCTTGTAGGATTCGATGCCAAGGAAATATGAGAGATTTCCCAAGTCTGACATTTCAAACTCCTCACTTAGGTCATGTTTGAAATCTTCGATCTCCTTCTTGCAACTTCCTGTTATCAACAGGTCATCGACATAGAGGCATAGAATAAGCAATTCACTATTGCTTCTCCTTACATATACTCCATGCTCATTCGTACATTTCACAAATTCCTTCTTCCTTAAGAAGCTGTCGATTTTCTTATTCCAAGCTCTTGGAGCTTGCTTGAGTCCATACGGGGCTTTATGCAGTCTGTACACCTTTCCTTCTTCGCCTCGTTTCACATACCCAGCTGGTTGTGTGACATAAACTTCTTCGTCTAAGTGGCCATTAAGGAATGCACACTTCACGTCCATCTGACATATGTGCCAATTGTTCATATTTGCTAGACCAACAACCAACCTGATTTTTTTGATCCTAGCAACTGGTACAAACACTTCGTCGAAGTCGATTCCTTCCTTCTGAAGAAATCCTTTCACCACAAGTCTCGCCTTGTGTCGAGTTACTTCTCCTCTAGGATTCACCTTCACCTTGTAAACCCACTTCACATCAGTTGCTTTCTTGCCTTGAGGCAATTCGACAAGTGACCAGGTGTTGTTGACTTCGATGGACCCTAACTCCTCATTCATTGCTTTCACCCACTTCGAATCTTTCAATGCCTCAGCTGCATTGACTAGTTCGACATCTGCGTAGAAAGCATAGTGTACTAGCTCACCCTCTTCATCAACCACATCATCTGATGTAATTACACATTCTTGTAACCTTGCAGGCACGTGTCTTGTTCGTCGAGGTCTGCTTGGGCCTGCTTCATCTCTGACTTATTCCTGTCGAACTTCTCTTTTGACTTTAGTGGTTGGTTCTTCATAAGAGATTCTCACTGAATCCTTCTTGACATTCTTATTCCAATCCCATTCTTTAAGCTCATCTATGATCACGTCCCTGCTGATCACTACCTGATTATTCACTGGGTCGAACAACTTGTAACCTCTAGTCGAATGATATCCTATTAAGATCATCTGATTTGACTTATCATCAAGCTTTCTTCTCAACTGATCTAGCACATGTCTATGTGCTATAGATCCAAACACCTTGAAGTGAATGAGGCTAGGTTTGACACCAAACCAACATTCTTCTGGTGTGATTCCTTCAAGCTTCTTCGTCAGACATCTATTCAAAATATATGTTGCTGTCGAAACCGCTTCTCTCCATAATTCTTTGGGTAGATACTTTCCATTTAACATACTTCTCATCATGTTCATGATGGTTCTATTCTTTCTTTCTGCAATTCCATTTTGCTGTGGAGTGTAGGGTGGCACCACCTCATGCACAATTTCTTCCTTTTCACATAATGCATCAAACTCTTTTGACACATACTCTTCACCACCATCAGTCCTCAGAATTTTCAACTTTCGACCACTCTGTCTTTCGACCATAGATTTGAATATGGAAAATACCTCGATCACATCACTTTTCTTCTTGATGAGGTAAGTCCATAGCTTTCGACTGTAATCATCTATGAACGTGACAAAGTATTTGTTGCATGCGATCGAATCCACCTGGATTGGACCACATACATCAGAGTATATGACTTCCAAAATTTCCTTCGACTTCCTTCCTGCATCCTTGCTGAACCTATTCTTGTGTTGTTTTGACTAAACACACTCTTCACAGACTTCACTTGGAATGTCGATTTCTGGTAATCCTGAAACCATATTTCTTCTCTTTAGCTCTCTGATGTCATTGAAGTTGAGATGGCCTAGTAGAAAATGCCATAACCACTCATCTCTGCTGGCTGCAGTTGCTAGGCACTTGTGCTCCATCACATTGAGTTCAATCTTAAAGGTCCTATTCTGAGACATTGGAGCCTTCAATATCAACCTACCACCTGTGTCGAGGACTCCAAGTGATTCTGCTTCTATCCACTGATCGTGAAGGCTGGATCAGATCCTGTAGAATCAGGCCGCCAAGTGCGTCAGGGATGCTGGTCGTATGGAGAGGAGGGGGGTGTACCTGCAAGGCACTCTGACGCTCAAGTGAGAAAGGGTCAGAGAAAAGGGGCAAGTACAAAGTATGAATTCTTAGGGTGAATATTGGATACCTGACCCTCTCAAGCGAGAGGGTTTATATAGAGCCCCCAGCGCGTGGCCAACGGTCCTATTTTCGGGGGAAAAATAACCGTTTTCCCCAAAGAATAGGTAACTGCCCAAACTAGCCGTTAGGCCGGGCAGGGTGCTCGAAACTAGTCGTTATGTCGGGCATAAACGCAGTTTCGAGCACCTGTCCTTTGCTGTCCGGGCAGCGAGGAAGCCGTGCGTAACGGGCATCACGCCGGGGAGGAACGTTGCGTTCCTTGCCCGGTTGGAGGGGAAGAAAGGTCCCTTTTGCCCCTCTGTGGATTGGACTTAGGCAATTTCGGGCACTATGGAGCAGAGGTGGATTGAGCCAATTCTAGCCATTGGTCCAGTCCAGAACATCACTATTTATAGATTTAGTTTAACTTGCATCTCAAGCTAAAGCCCAAACTATAAAAGCCCAAAAATATCTAATCTAATATTTATAAATCAAACATTATCTTTCTAAATCAAATCTAATCTTTCTAAAATAATGAATTACATATTTAACACACCACCTAATTCATTGTGTCTAAAATGTCTATATTCATCATGGCTCTTAGTCTTCTGAAAACATCGACCTGCACTCCCTTCGTCATGATATCTGCAATCTGATTCTCAATTCTGCAGTGTTCCAAGTTCATCTTCCCTTCTGCTATCTACTCTTGAAGATAATGGAACCTCATTTCAATGTGCTTACTTCGACCATGTGTTATTGGATTCTTCACCAAGTTGATAGCTGACATGTTGTCGATCTTCATGGTAATTGCTCCATGACTCTTCCCTGTGATCTCTTCGACCAGGTTCACCATCTAGGTTTCTTGACATGCACAAAGGGAAGTAGCTATGTACTCTGCTTCGCATGACGACAATGCCACTACTGGCTCCTTTCTCGAACTTCAACCAACTGGTGCACCACCTAACATAAACACATAACCAGCTGTGGATTTTCTATCCTCAGCATTACTACACCAACTAGAGTTGGTGTATCCCACTAACTTGCATTCTTTTCCTTCATCAACTGCAGGAAACAAAATACCGTAGTCAAGAGTCCCTTTCAGATACCTCAATATCCTCTTCATTGCTGCTAGGTGTGATATCTTTGGCTTCTGCATGAACCTACTTACCATACCCACACTGTATGCTAAGTCAGGCGTTGTGTGACAAAGGTATCGAAGTGACCCAATAAGTCTTCTGTATTGGGTAGGGTCGACATCATCTTCATCTGAATCTTTTGACAGTTACAATCTGGTCTCAGCTGGAGTCGAAGTTGGGTTGCAATCTTGCATCTCAAATCTCTTGAGTATTTCGCCTGCATATCTTCGGTGCATAATCAAACCTCTACTAGTCTTGTAGGATTCGATGCCAAGGAAATATGAGAGATTTCCCAAGTCTGACATTTCAAACTCCTCACTTAGGTCATGTTTGAAATCTTCGATCTCCTTCTTGCAACTTCCTGTTATCAACAGGTCATCGACATAGAGGCATAGAATAAGCAATTCACTATTGCTTCTCCTTACATATACTCCATGCTCATTCGTACATTTCACAAATTCCTTCTTCCTTAAGAAGCTGTCGATTTTCTTATTCCAAGCTCTTGGAGCTTGCTTGAGTCCATACGGGGCTTTATGCAGCCTGTACACCTTTCCTTCTTCGCCTCGTTTCACATACCCAGCTGGTTGTGTGACATAAACTTCTTCGTCTAAGTGGCCATTAAGGAATGCACACTTCACGTCCATCTGACATATGTGCCAATTGTTCATATTTGCTAGACCAACAACCAACCTGATTGTTTTGATCCTAGCAACTGGTACAAACACTTCGTCGAAGTCGATTCCTTCCTTCTGAAGAAATCCTTTCACCACAAGTCTCGCCTTGTGTCGAGTTACTTCTCCTCTAGGATTCACCTTCACCTTGTAAACCCACTTCACATCAGTTACTTTCTTGCCTTGAGGCAATTCGACAAGTGACCAGGTGTTGTTGACTTCGATGGACCCTAACTCCTCATTCATTGCTTTCACCCACTTCGAATCTTTCAATGCCTCAGCTGCATTGACTAGTTCGACATCTGCGTAGAAAGCATAGTGTACTAGCTCACCCTCTTCATCAACCACATCATCTGATGTAATTACACATTCTTGTAACCTTGCAGGCACGTGTCTTGTTCGTCGAGGTCTGCTTGGGCCTGCTTCATCTCTGACTTATTCCTGTCGAACTTCTCTTTTGACTTTAGTGGTTGGTTCTTCATAAGAGATTCTCACTGAATCCTTCTTGACATTCTTATTCCAATCCCATTCTTTAAGCTCATCTATGATCACGTCCCTGCTGATCACTACCTGATTATTCACTGGGTCGAACAACTTGTAACCTCTAGTCGAATGATATCCTATTAAGATCATCTGATTTGACTTATCATCAAGCTTTCTTCTCAACTGATCTAGCACATGTCTATGTGCTATAGATCCAAACACCTTGAAGTGAATGAGGCTAGGTTTGACACCAAACCAACATTCTTCTGGTGTGATTCCTTCAAGCTTCTTCGTCAGACATCTATTCAAAATATATGTTGCTGTCGAAACCGCTTCTCCCCATAATTCTTTGGGTAGATACTTTCCATTTAACATACTTCTCATCATGTTCATGATGGTTCTATTCTTTCTTTCTGCAATTCCATTTTGCTGTGGAGTGTAGGGTGGCACCACCTCATGCACAATTTCTTCCTTTTCACATAATGCATCAAACTCTTTTGACACATACTCTTCACCACCATCAGTCCTCAGAATTTTCAACTTTCGACCACTCTGTCTTTCGACCATAGATTTGAATATGGAAAATACCTCGATCACATCACTTTTCTTCTTGATGAGGTAAGTCCATAGCTTTCGACTGTAATCATCTATGAACATGACAAAGTATTTGTTGCATGCGATCAAATCCACCTGGATTGGACCACATACATCAGAGTATATGACTTCCAAAATTTCCTTCGACTTCCTTCCTGCATCCTTGCTGAACCTATTCTTGTGTTGTTTTGACTAAACACACTCTTCACAGACTTCACTTGGAATGTCGATTTCTGGTAATCCTGAAACCATATTTCTTCTCTTTAGCTCTCTGATGTCATTGAAGTTGAGATGGCCTAGTAGAAAATGCCATAACCACTCATCTCTGCTGACTGCAGTTGCTAGGCACTTGTGCTCCATCACATTGAGTTCAATCTTAAAGGTCCTATTCTGAGACATTGGAGCCTTCAATATCAACCTACCACCTGTGTCGAGGACTCTCATCATCTTGTCTTTGATCGACACCTTGTAGTTCTTTTTGACCAACTGCCCTATATTAAGTAAATTACTCTTCCTGCCTGGTATTGTTGACCTCTTGCCATCTTTCCTCATAATCAGAACATCACCAACACCTTCAGCGGCTAGAGTGTTGTCATTTGCAAACTTCATCGTGTTCTTTGACGAGGGCTTCATGTTGACAAACCAATCTTTCCTTCCAGTCATGTGTGATGAGCATCTTGAGTCCAAGTACCACTGGTCCTGGAATCTCTCTTCGTCTCTTGTTGTAACCATCACCAACATCTCCTCTTCTTCATGTTTCGCCAGCTTTGCATCAGTTTCTTGATTCTTCTTTTCTGGACAATCACTCAAATAGTGACCATACTTCTGACAATTGAAACACTAAATGTGACTTTTGTCAGGCTTTGGACTACCACCTCTTCCTCTACCTGCAGCACCACCTCTTTGGTTGCCTTGGTTCCATGGTTTTCTTTGATTCGACCAGTTTAATTCATTTTGATTTCGACCAGTCGAATTGTTGTAGCCTCCTCTACCTTTGTTGCAATTCTAGCTTCCTTTTCCTTTCCTTCCCTTTTCTGACTGCGCCTGCAAATCCATATCACTCTTTGACTTTCCTGCAGCTCTTTCAGTCATCCTTTGTTCATGAGACTCAAGTGTCCCTTGAAGCTCTTCCTTCGTCAATACTGACAAGTCTTTTGACTCTTCTATGGCTACTACCATGTGGTCGAACTTTGGAGCCAATGACCTCAAGATCTTTGCAACAACTGATTTTGATGTCAACACATCTCCACATACCTTGATTTGATTCACCAGCTTTGTAACTCTGGTGAAGAAATCTGTTATAGTTTCATTGTCTTCCATCTGAAGCAACTCATAGGTTCTCTTGTGAGTTTGTAACCTAACCTCTTTCACCTTCTCTGCGCCTCCAAACAACTTTTTAAGATTCTCCCACGCTTCCTTCGCTAACTCTACATCCCTAAACTTTTCCAAGTTATCTGGATCGACACACTGATGGATTATAAAGAGAGCTTTATAATCTTTCTTCTTCAACTCTTTGTGTGTAGCCTTTTCTTGATCCATCGCGTTCTCTGCAAGCGGTGCTACTCCTTCCTTCACAAGATCCCAAAGATCTTGATAACAGAAAACTACCTTAATCTGCTTGCACCAATTCTCATAATTATCTTTCTTGAGAATCGGAAGGCTCTCTGGAAAGTGCCCGTTCGGATGATTCATCGTCATCACAATTTTCCTTCCTTGAATCACAACCGCAGCTCTAGATACCAGATGTTGGAATTAACTTAAAACCTTTTAAGAATTCCTATTCAATCTTGATCTCAAGATTGTTAACAATCACTCACAATGACAACTAAAAGAAAAATTGAGAAAGAAAGAAAGAAAGAGAAATAAGAAATAATAGCGTTGGAGAAGAAGATGAAAAACTGCAGAATTCTTTCTGTCCACAAACTGTGGAAACTTTCAATATTCACGGCAAACTGCAAATCTGATATTTCTAAATCAAATCTAATCTTTATAAAACAATGAATTACATATTTAACAGGTTGTTATTTATTTATTGATGCTTTGCTTATTCTTGTTCTTGTCTTCTTTCATATGGGGCAATTGATCTCTTTCTTTTTTAGTTCACCTCGAACAGGAATTACATTATTTAGGTTCTGCTATGGTGGAAATTTAAGTTTGGTTCCTTAGTAGATATTTTCACCAAGAAAGTGCACAATGGCTTGAAGCAAAATTTGTGTTTCTCTTAAGATATGTTAATTTTAGAGACTGTTGTGGTGTTTATGTGTTGTATAATACGTGTTGCTGCTATTATGCTTGCATTGGATAGTGGGTGGAGTTGGTTTATTACTTTGAGTGCTCTTATTGCATAGGATGGCATGTTAATTTTGGTTTTTTTGTGGCTTTTATTTGATTCGTGATGTTTGAGTGTGGCATGAATTCAGAATTTGAACATGTTTTGTTATACTAATGAGCTTGATAATTCAATGTGACTTATCCTCTTTGAATGATACTGAATTATCTTCAGGTTATAACATTTGATTGATTTCAATAGATTGATTACATTGAACGATTACAATAGTTTAATTACAATAGGTTTTACAGTTTACTATATACTGACCAAGGTTTAGACTTTAGACTTTAGTATTGAGTTTGTATAAGACAATAAGGTAAAAAGACAGGTTATTCATGTGACTTATTGTTCATATATAAGGAACATTGTTGCGATAGCCACGCTTGCATATTAATTTCCAATAGGAAGATATTTGTTCTGAATCCGGGATGTTATTTACGCCTTAAATGGTTGAGTATCTCAAGCTGCAGTTATGATAAGCAAGAAAAGAAAAAGAGGCATAATAGAGTAGCACAACAGAAGTGAGGTTTCAGATTGGAAAGAATAACTGACCACATTGTAAGATACTAAATTTAGCCTATAGTTGAAATTACTCTTGAAATGGACTGATATTGTTCGAAGACATGTTTTACCACAATTTTATATAAGCTATAAACTAACAATCCAATCTAAAACCAATGGTCCCTTAGTATTTTTTTTTAAACAAGAGAAACTGAATGTATTGAAAACTCTAGCATGAGACATGCAAGATAAAACCAAGTTACTGATACACCAGAGATGCCAGAAGCAAACCATCACAAATCAATTCAACAAACAACCCCAAAACACAAATACCACTCTATCCAAACAGAAAGAATTAACAACCAGTCCAAGACCAATGCCTGACAAAAACAAAAAAATACTATAATAATTTTGATAGTTCCCCAAAGCGCAATCTATAACCGAAAAACGGTCGAACCTTTTCTCCGACTTGGACATAACACAAGATTCAAACAATGTCAGACTTCTGCAAAAACTACAACTCCTTTGCAAAACTTGCCTCAGCCAAGATACACAACAACAATGCTGCTCGACTCCATCTGAAGACTATCATTGAGCCTCCTAGGATCTTCCACAAACAACCTATCAACAAAAGACAACAACACTACAGATGACGCCTCCTAATTCTGAGATGATCCCCCGCCCTCTTTCGAACCGACAGAGTACGCACTAACTACTAAAAACTCCTCCGGCACACCCAACGAGTTACTGAGCCAAACAAAGGACTCTGATATATTATGCCTAGTTAAGACAGCAACAACTCATAGACAGCCATTTTCGCGATGACAATTTTGCCTCTTCGACAGTATTTTAATATGGAATTCCTCATTTCAGAATATTTTAACATTCTTAGACTTCCAATACAACCAACACAACAGACACAAGAAATTAAGGCCAACAAATTTCTCACAACACAGACCACAGATCCCAAGTCTGAACATAAGGAACGACTAGCCGATCGAACGTGCTGCTGACTATAAAACCTCGCCACAAATTCTAGAACAACTACCGAAACAATCAGAACACCAGAACTCACTGCAGCCTATATCTGCTGAACCCACTCTACACTGGACAGAGCAGCCACTCCCATCACATGGTGCCTTTAGTGTTAACTCCCATCACATGGTGCCATATAACATATTGCCACAAGTTCAACTCAGTTGGCATAATATATCCCTCCAAAACTCACTTAAGACAAAAAGTTCCATCTATGTTACATAGACTCACTTATGGATAGTTTGCAGTCCTGGGGAGATCTGGAAGGGATCGTCGCTTGCCGACAAAGTGGAGTTGTTCTGTGATGCCTGGGAGAGTTGGTGCCCACGGGATTCGTAACGTTGTTTGGTGTGCCCAGCGTACGGGGAGACCAACGGTTGATGTGATCTGAAGAGATGGGACTCCACGTGTGCCTCGAGCCTTGTGCTGAGTTAAATGCGTCATGATGGCTAGGCTAGGGTCATGATGATGCCCCTAGCCGCGTGTGCTCTTGCACGTATCTTCAGAATGCCTATAAATAGAGGGAGAAGCTTCTCAATTGCACTTTTCGCTTCTCTTTCCTCTTTTTCTATTTTCTCTGAGTTCTCCAGTTCGTTGTCGTTCAAGTTGTCGTTCCGCCGTTGTATGAGCTCCGAGCACCGTCTTCGACCCCCTAAAGCTTCCCCGACCACGTAAGTTGCTTATCTCTACCCTAGTTTCCAGCTTTTGTGCTTCTTGTTTTGCTAGAATGCATGTGGTTAAGGTGATTCTAGGTAGTGACAGTAGCAGTTTCCGACGATTGTTGGTTGTAGAGGGTGGCTTGGCCACTTTTTGCTGTTATCGTGGTCGCCAGAGCTTTAGGGACCTATAGATTTAGGTTGTTTCTGACGCCGTTGCGATGACGAGCGTGTGCGTTACCGGTGGAGCTCATGAATTTTCCGACGTTCCTATGAATTTTCCAGAGGGTTCATGAGTTTTCCGGTGAAGCTTCAAACGGAATTCTGGGTAGTGTCCCGGGGAGAATTTCCCCGTATGCGTAGGAGGGGTTGCCCCGGGAATCTCCTCGCGCAGTATTTTTGTGCCATTTAATTAGGGCTTAGGCTAGGGACGTAGTCCTCGACCCTTCGCGCGCCCATTCACTTGACTTGCGGTGGAAGGGTGGATTTGATTTTGTCATCAAATTCACTTTTGTCGTCTGCTTTTCAGGTGAAAAGGTGGCCCGCGAACTTGAGCAAGAGATTTTGATAGACTCGTCCGAGGATAGCTCCTCGGAGAGTAGCGGCACAGAAGTTTCGACCACCCCCAATGATGTCGAGGAGACTCCCATTGATAGGACCTCTGCGGAGGAGTAGACAGTTGCAGTGCCTGCCGAACATGCCTCTATCTTCGCCTCGTTCACCGGGGATGCCTTCACGACTATGGGGCCTGAAGGGGAGTGGAAGGTGCATTTCCCAGGTGAGGACGACCTTATCTATACGGATTACGGGGAGACGTTCCCGATGTACAAGTACGTCTTCAAAGATATTGGACTAAGGCTGCCCTTCATCGACTTCCAGAGATCTGTCTTCGTGCACCTGGACCTGGCCCCGTCACAGCTGCACCCCAACTCATTAGCGTTCATCCGTGTCTTCGAGCTGACATGTGAGTTCCTGAAGATAGGAGCCACCCTCCCCCTGTTTTTTTACAATATTTCATCTCCAGAGGCAGGTTTCGGGGAGAAAGTATGGCTGGGTCTCGCTGAAGTAGACGAAGAAGTTGTTTAAACTGTTCTCCGAGTCCATTAGGACTTTTAAGGAGAGGTTTTACATCATCAAATCTGTGTTGGAGAGAGCCCAGGATACTATGTATGCCTGGGAAGTATCGACGGATGAGGACAGGAATGACCTTTATGACGAGCACGGTAAAGTGGTGGCGGACAGAGTGCTGAAGTTCCCCTTTTGTTGGAGCGAGGCTCATTTCTCCCAGAGAACCGACCAGTATCTTGCCTAGCCGGAGATGCTGGAAGGCGACGATAAGGCCGACTATGCAGCGCTGGTGAATTACG
The DNA here is from genome assembly GCA_022829125.1 of Lathyrus tuberosus. Classification (NCBI taxonomy): domain Eukaryota; kingdom Viridiplantae; phylum Streptophyta; class Magnoliopsida; order Fabales; family Fabaceae; genus Lathyrus; species Lathyrus tuberosus. The sequence goes on along the minus strand of JALAZF010000006.1, from coordinate 33,022,862 downwards.
TCAACAGTTTTAACCTTGTGGAGTGCTAGACCAAGAAAGGGGATCCGATCTTCGAGGAGGATGGCAGGGAAAAGGTGGAAACCCGCTATATCAACACAAAGGGGATTCTCGAGTGCAAGACCCATGTTGACGCCCTAAAATTGCTTGGTAGCCTTTGTTTTTTAGTTAGTTTAGATTATCGTTTTCCTCATTTGCTAACGTGTCTGTTTTCTTTTTGCAGGTGAAATGCCTTCAGCGCACCAGAGGATGGTGAAGAATGCCCTGACAAATGGCAAGGTCGGCGCAACGAATCCGAAGACTCGACTTACTCAATGAGTGCCCCTTCCTCAGATGGTGTCGGGGAGCTCCTCGCCGATTCCTCCTCCTGCCCATGGTTCTCCAGTGCCTGGGACTTCAAGGTTCAAGCGAATCCGGCAGAACGAGCTAGTGGATCTTAGTTGGGAGGGGGAGAAGAGCAAGTTCGAGCTTCCTCCCTGCCTTCACGACAAAAGGTTCTTTGAGGGCTCCTCTTTGATGGTTCCTTGGGTAGAGTCCCTAAAGCTCGAGGGAATGGACCGCCAGAGCAAGAGGGCGATGCTGGCGCAGGATGCCTCTGCGTTGAGTCTGAGCTGAAGAAGGCCCAGACGGCGATATCGGCCCCGGAGGAGAAAGTGAAGAAGGCCAAGGAGGAGGCCAAGGCTGCCGATAAGGCGAGGAGGAAGTCTCAGGAGGAGGTGACTAAGTTAAAAGGGGAGAATGACACCCTGGTCGCTGAGAAGAAAGCTGCTGGGGACTTGATCAAGCAGATGAGGTCTGCGGCGGCTCCAGCTGAAAACGAGCACGATGATCTAAAAGTGGTAAAGACTCGGGCTAAGCTGGTTGCCCGTATCGTGCAGGAGGAAGACGATGTCTGCTCCATCGGGGAGGAATCTTTCAACAATGTCGTGGCTCAGCTCAAACTCGGGAATCCGGGGGTTCAGCTGTCCATGGAGGGGACCAGTTTTCTGTACCATGTTGAAGATAGTAAGATTATCACTCCCGGCTTCTTCCAGATTGGCGAGGAGCATGCCCATATCCTTCAAAAAGAGCCTCAGCTGACGCGAACTATCCTCAAGGAGATCGAGCAGATGGAAGAGTGATGTCTCTTTTTTGTTATTGTTATACCTCTGGCCTCCGTGCCATGTTTTATGTAACTTATTACTTTGTATGGGGTGTGGTCCCTTTACTATGTAACAAGTACAATCGCGGTCCCCGTGACCTCCTGGTCGGTTTTGTATGCTTTATATTTATGCATGGCTTTATTTGTTTTTATTTTCGCTAAGTGTAGTTACTTTGCTCGATACGAGTGTCTACCCGCGAGAAGGGTGACTTTGAATGATTTGATGCACCGGGGTTTGCTCGACTGAGATGTGTTTGTCAGTGAGGGGGACTGTGTGAACGGCCAAGGTAGTATTCGGCCATGAGAGCGGAGCTCAGATCGTGTTTGAGGCCTGAGTTCACGGCATGAACCTCCCATCGCGAGCTAGGTGTTCTGCATATCATGGTACTTTGACAACGGCAGGCTCGGTTGAGGAACCGCCGTCGGGCACGGGTCCTGCTCGTTCTTGAGCGAGATCCTGCCTTAGTTGGAATGCGACGCTTGTACTTGGGCACACATCGTAGTCGAGACGTTATGCTCGTCGCTCAAACGAAGCAAACCGACGATTAAGGCCTTAGCTATAATATTGTTTTAGCTTTTCGGCATTCCATGGTCGAGAAAGTTCTTCCCCGTTGAGGTATTCTATGTAGTAGGTCCCATTTTTCGTCTTTTCCCAGACGCAATAGGGTTTTTCCCAGTTTGCGGCGAGTTTGCCTTCTTGAGAATTCTTGTGGTTCCTTCTTAAGACAAGGCTGCCCACTAGGAATTCTCGCCGTATAACCTTGGCGTTGTGCCTAATTGCAATTTTTTGTTTTAATGAGGCTTCACGGAGAGCTGCTCCTAATCGGACCTCTTCGACAAGGTCGAGCTCCTCCTTCAGTGCCTCATTATTTATCTCCTCGTCCAGGGGGGATTCCTTCCACCTGGATGGCTCGTGTATCTCGATGGGGATCACCGCCTCGGTTCCATAAGCTAGGCAGAAGGGAATTTCCCCGATCGAAGAATGAGGCGTAGTGTGGTAGGCCCAGAGCACGCTGTGCAGTTCCTCGACCCAGGCTTTCTTCGTTTCGTCTAGCCTTCGTTTGAGGCCCCGCAAGATTACTATGTTTGCCGCTTCGGCCTTCCCATTAGTTTAGGGATGTTCAACAGACGCGAAGTGTTATTTCGTGCCTAGTTGGGCGACGAAGTCCTGAAATTTTCTGTCCGTGAACAGCGTCTCGCTGTCAGTGACTATTGCTTAGGGGATGCCGAAGTGGGCAAGGATGTTCTGCTTGTAGAAGCGAAGTATGTTGTGGGCCGTTATTTTGGCCAGAGCCTCTGCTTCTATCCACTTGGTGAAGTAGTCAACATCCACTATCAAGTACTTGTTCTGGTTCGACCCCACGACGAATGGTCCCAGGATGTCGAGGCCCCACCATGCGAAGGACCACGGGGAGGACGTTGCTTTGAGCTCGTTGGGTGGAGCCAAGTGCATGTCCCTGTGCCGTTGGCATTTGTCGCATTTCTTCACGTGTTCTTTCACATCATGCTGCATGGTCGGCCATTAGTACCCTGCTTGTAGGGCTTTTCTGGCGAGGGATCTCCCCCCGAGGTGTTGGGCGTTGATCCCCTCCTGGATCTCGCGCAAGACGTGGGCGACCATCTCTTCCTCAATGAACTTGAGTAAAGGGATGGAGAACCCTCCCCTGTAGAGCTCGTTTTTGACCAGAACATAGGAGCAGGCCCTGCGCCTGACTATGCTGGCCTCTTTGGGATCGGATAGGAATTCATCCTTAGTGAGGTAATTATAAACGGGGCTCATCCAGCAGTTGCTATCATCATGACCTGCACGTCGAGGATCGGGGAGGTTTTCTCGATGCTGGGTCGAGGAAGCACCTCTTAGATGACAGATTTGTTTCCGCCTTTTTTCTTCCGGCTCGCCAGTTTAGACAACACGTCTGCTCTGACATTATGTTCGCGAGGAACATGTTTTACTTCTACTATTGCGAACTTCGTCATTTTTCCTCGACCAGGGATAAGTATTCGGACATGTTGTCGTTCTTGGCCTGATATTCTCCTCAAACTTGAAGGGCCACGAGTTGAGAATCGGTGCAGATGACGACTTCTTCGGCCCCCAGATCCTCGGCTAGGCGTAGATCGGTGAGGAAGGCTTCATACTCAGCTTGATTGTTGGAAGTGGTGAAAGACAAAGTAAGCGAGACTTTGACGATAATCCCCTCGTCGTTTTCCAAGATGATACCTGCCCCGCTTCCTGTCGAGCTGGATGCCCCGTCGACGAAGATAGTCCATTTGCACGCCCCGCAAGTGGGGGAATCAGTGAACGTCATTTCTACGACAAAGTCGGCAAATGTCTGGGCCTTGAGGGCCTTTCTTCTCTCATATTTAATGTCGAACTCGGATAGCTCCAATGACCACGTAAGCATTCTGTCGGCCTTGTCTGATCGTCCAAACAGTTGCTTTACGGGTTGATCTGTTCGGACCACAATTATGTGGGTCAGAAAGTAGTGTCGTAGTCTTCGCGCAGCGTTGATGAGGGCCATAACTACTTTCTCTATTTGGTGGTATCTCAGTTCTAGTCGTTGCAATGTTTTTCTTGTGAAGTATATAGGCTTTTGCCCATCGGGCGTCTCACGGATGGGGGCGGCGCTAACGTCCTCGATTGCTACGGCGAGATAAAGGTACAAGGTTTCACCGTTATCCGGCCGAGAGAGGACTGGTGGCTCTGATAGTGCTCGTTTTAGGCAGAGGAGAGCCTAGTCGCATGCTTCCATCTATTCAAAGGCTGCCTCCTTGCGGAGGATTTTGAAGAATGGCAGAGCATGTTGGGCAAACTTGGCCACGAAAGGAGATAATGACGCGAGCATCCTATTGAGGGATTGGATGGATTTCTTCGAGCTGGGCGTAGGAAACTCAGAGAAGGTCTTACACTTGTCGGGGTTAACTTCGATTCCTCGTTCCATCAGATAGAAGCCGAGGAACTTGCCCACTTATACCCCGAACGTGCATTTCTCCGGGTTAAAACGCATCTGGTATTTCCTGGCTTACTCGGAGACCTTTCTTAAATGGGCTGTGTGATCGGTTTCCTCATGGGACTTCACGATCATATCGTCTATATAGGCTTCGAGCTTGTCGTATATTTCTCCCTAGAAGACCTTGTTCATCATCCTTTGATAGGTCGCGCTAGCGTTTTTCAAGCCGAAGGGCATTACGTTGTAGTAATAGTTGCCCGACTTGGGCATGAAGACTGTGTACTTTTTGTCGCTTTTCACCATTGGTATTTAATTGTGGCCCGAATAGGTGTCCATGAATGATAACAGTTTAAAACCGGCAGAATTATCAACAAGTTTATCTATATTGGGGAGAGGGTAAGCATCTTTAGGGTATGCCCTATTGAGATCAGTATAATCAACATACATACGCCACTTTCCATTAGATTTTTTGACGAGTACAACATTGGACAGCCAAGTAGTGTACTTGGCCTCCAAAATAAAGTTTGCCTCGAGGAGGTCTTTTACAGCTTGTTCTGCAGCATCCGTTTTCTCCGAAGACTGCTTTCTCATACGTTGTGGTACAACCTTGGCGGCGGGGTCAATTGTGAGCTGATGGCAGGCGACAGCAGGGTCCAAGCCGGGCATTTCTGCGGCGCTCCAGGCGAAGAGATCCGCATTCTCTCAGAGGCAAGCTTTGAGTTGTTTCCTCGCTATGTCGAGAGTCTGGTCCCGATCTTCACTCCTCACCGAGGGTCATCGCTGAGCAGGACGAGATCGAACTCGCCATCTGGAATTGGGCGCATCAGATGGGAGCTTTTGCTAGTGCTGGTCGAAGTTGACGGGCTGCTCGGGTAAGTCTGGGTCTCCTTCTGGTCATCTTCGGAGAAGCGGCTGTCGAGGTCGATAGAGTCGACGCAGGGCAGTGGTTTGTCTTCCTTGGAGCTGCTGGCAGGGTCGGCTTGTTGGAAGTCTTTGGCTTGGCATCGATGGTGTTGAGTCCCTTGGTGGCTTCTTCGAAGCATCTCCTTGCTGCCTCGATGTCCCCGTGTAAAGTGGCAACCAGACCCTTAGAAGTGTAATACTTCATTTTAAGGTGCACGGTTGAGGGTACGGCCACCAATTCGGCCAAGGTTGGCCGGCCAAAGATGCACTGATAGAGAGACGGGCAGTCAATAACCAGAAATTGAACTTTAATAGACCTGGTCGTCTCTACGGATCCAAAAGTCACGATCAACTAGACATATCCACAGGGCTTTATGACCGACCCATTGAAGCCCTGTAGGTTAGAACCCACGTAGGGAGTGAGGTGCGATTCATCTAGCTGGAGGGTTGAAAGCAGCTGCGAGTACATGATGCGACCGAGCTGCCTTGGTCGACTAAGATTCGGCGAACATTAAAATATGCCATCTGGGCTCTTATGAGCAGTGGAATGCTTGAGTTCGGAGCCCCACCGTGGAGTTCCTCATGGTAGAAAGAGATGGGTACCAATTCTCCACGGGACTTTGTCGAGCGTTGTACTCTTGTTGGAGCTCGTGCTAAGAAGGTGCTCGGATTTCCTTTTCACGGAGCCCACGGAGACTTTGTTGAAGCCCCCTCCAGAAATGACCATGGCGGAGGGGAAAGTTTCCCACAGGCTATGTGTTACGAAGTAGGGGGCGCTGAGCTCTTCAGGGACATAAAAGTCCTCAGGTCGCGATATACTCATGGCGACCTGAAGGTTTGTCTCTTCCGAGGAAGGCACCTCTTCCTCGACTTTCTTCGACTCCTGGGCGTCTTGCCGGGGAGTTTCCCTCTTCTTCGTAAACTGCTTTAGGTGGCCGTCCCTGATCAGTATCTCTATGACATCCTTTACATGGATGCAGTCGTCAGTAGTGTGTCTGTGACTCTTATGGAAATGGCAGTATTTTGACTTGTCAGCGTTCGGCTTTGCCGGTATCTGCTTAGGGAATTGAAACCCCGCTTGTTTGAACTCCGAGTTGGCACATTCGGAGAGAATCTTTTCCCTGGAGACGGTCAGGGGCGTATACTCATGGAAGTGGCCGGAGGGCCCATTGTTGTCCCGGGATTCCCGAGGATGATCTTCACGTCTTCTATCTCCCCGACGGGATGTCGAGGGTTCATCGCTTTTGGATGCCCAGACACTTTCTTGGTGGCATGAGACCCGGGCGGAGCTGGCCGCCTCTTTCTCCTCGTACTGGATATATGCTTGCGGCTTGAGGAGGAAAGTGTCCAGAGTCCTTTTGGTGCACTGCCAACAGCTTTGGCGAATTCGATACGGGGACGAAGTCCTCGCTCGAGCAAGAACTTCTTTAAGTCATCGGTCGTTGAGACCTGCACTGCTTATTTATTGCACCTCTCGATGTAAGCGCGAAGAGGCTCGTCTTTCCCTATAATTATGGCCTCAAGGGAGGCTTCAGTCTTCGGGTGGCAGTGGGATGATGTGAAGTGTCTGGAGAATAATTTCCCCAACTGCTTCCACGAGGTGATGGACTCGTCGGGGAGTTTTTTTATACCAAGTCATTACCCTTTTCTGGAGCGTGGTCAGGAACAGGCGACATTTGATGGCGCCTCAGACGCCACGATAGTTGAGGAGAGCATCGATATTTTCAATGTGCTCATCTGGATCCGTCGTACCGTCGTAGGTGCCCAAAGACGGTGGTTTCTCCAATCCCTTAGGAAGGCAAAAGACCATAATCTCTGGAGATAACAGGCCGTGAGGCTCGTCGTCATTGCTGCTACTTGTCCATGATGGGGAGCGGGTGCTTCGCCCAAGAGTCGGACAACGATCTCGGCGGGGAGACGGAGTTTGTGCTCGGCCCTTGGCTTTGGGTGGAGGCGAACGCTGGTCCCTCCTGGTTCCTAGGGAATACTGGCCCCGCGGGGAGATGTGGTCACGCTTCCTGACAGCATGAGGTTCTGGCTCCTGGTGTGCCTGACGGTCTCTTTCACGTCGGGGAGGTGGACTTCGGGATCGTCAGCGATCTTTCCTCGGCTGAGGGGATCTTGGTCGGGCAAATTCCTCCAAGGATCCAATCCTCTAGTTTGGTTGGAGGATTAATAAGTTGGTTTTGTTGAGAACGTCAAGAAGGGCCGCCATGGCCGGGTCGGCGTTGGGTGGAACTGGAACGGGCTGAAGGTCCAGGGAGGGCTGGTCTTCAACACTATCAGCGCGAGTGGGAGAGGGAGACACAGTGGCCCCATCTCTCAGATGATGGGCGTCGCCTCCGAAGAAATTTGCAGTCCCGTCAGTATCAGTCTTACTGACGGAGAGGAAAGCAGGGTTGCGAGCGTCACGAACGTGAGCTTGACTTTCCATGATCGGAGTCTTAGACAGAGTGCTGTTTTGGTCTTGAATCTATGGTGGATGTTAGATGGGGATAACAGAGTTTCCATAGACGGCGCCACTTATCTTGACGGCTGATCAGAACTTGAAGTGGGCTAAGAAAGACGTATGTGATGCTGGGTGTGTGAGATGAGGATGAGGTGTACCTGCAAGGCACTCCGATGCTAAAGTAAGAATCTGGAGAGGAAAAAAGCAAGTACAAAAGTATGTGTTTCGTAGGATGATTTTGAATACCTGACTCTCTCAAATGAGAAGGTTTTTATAATGCCCCCAGCGCGTGGCCAACGATCCCTATTTTCGGGGCAAAATAACTGTTTCCCAAAGAATAGGTAACTGCCAATAACTAGTCGTTAGGACGGGCAGAGGTTCCAGAAATTAGTCGTTGCCACATGCAAAGATGTAGTTCCGGGCACGAGCGTCGTGACTGTTTCTAGATGGTAGAGCCGTGCATGACGTGCAGGAATGCCGAGGAGGAGCGGATGAACCCGCGGGTCATCTGACCATATTTTCCCGGTGGAGGGGCGGAAAGGTAAATGCTGCCCCACATTGGCTGGACATAGGAAATTGGGTCGTTCTGAGAAAAGAAGTGGATTGGGCCATGCCTAGTCATTGGTCCAGTCCAGAACAGAATCGTTGAATTTAAAATTCTCGAACTGTACTTAATCTAAATAGATAATATTGGATGTCTGAATCATTCTAATTATAATTCTTAAGCCGTAATTTGTCTAATTATGTAAGACTCGACATGTGTATCGTCAAAATCAAAATTCTAAAATCATATTTAGTCCAACTAGGTAAGATTAAGCCTCTCAAAATTAGAGTTCTTTAGTGGTACTCTAGTTAGCTAACCGTTGACGTATGGATCGTTAAAATTGAAATTATCTTACTGAATATAATTACGTAAAACTGAACATATGAATTATGAAATTCCTAATTTTTAAATTGTACTTAATTTAATTAGGTAAGACTGAACATCTAAGTCATTGAAATCAGTACTCTTGAGTCGGATTTAGTCTATATTTATCAAAATATAATATTTTAATTTTAATTTTATGAAAAAATTGTACAAAAATAATTCAAGGTGGAGTTTAACGCATGTGTATCTTCAAAATCCTAATTCATTAGACCTACTTAGTCCAACTAGGTAAGATTGGACATACGGATCGTCGGAATTCGAAATATTAAGTCGTACGTGGTCTCGTTAGGTCAGACTTGACATATGGATCGTCAAAATCATAATTATCAAATTATAAGACCTACTTAGTCGAATTACGTAACATTTGACATACGAGTCATCATAATTAGGATTATTAAATTGTACTTAATCCAATTTGATAACAATAAACATATGAATTGTTGAAATTAAAATTCTCAAATGGAACTTAATCTAAATAGATAATATTGGATGTCTGAATCATTCTAATTATAATTCTTAAGTCGTAATTTGTCTAATTATGTAAGACTCGACATGTGTATCGTCAAAATCAAAATTCTAAAATCATATTTAGTCCAGCTAGGTAAGATTAAGCCTCTCAAAATTAGAGTTCTTTAGTGGTACTCTAGTTAGCTAACCGTTGACGTATGGATCGTTAAAATTGAAATTATCTTACTGAATATAATTACGTAAAACTGAACATATGAATTATGAAATTCCTAATTTTAAATTGTACTTAATTTAATTAGGTAAGACTGAACATCTAAGTCATTGAAATCAATACTCTTGAGTCGGATTTAGTCTATATTTATCAAAATATAATATTTTAATTTTAATTTTATGAAAAAATTGTACAAAAATAATTCAAGGTGGAGTTTAACACATGTGTATCTTCAAAATCCTAATTCATTAGACCTACTTAGTCCAACTAGGTAAGATTGGACATACGGATCGTCGGAATTCGGACTATTAAGTCATACGTGGTCTCGTTAGGTCAGACTTGACATATGGATCGTCAAAATCATAATTATCAAATTATAAGACCTACTTAGTCTAATTACGTAACATTTGACATACGAATCATCATAATTAGGATTATTAAATTGTACTTAATCTAATTTGATAACAATAAACATATGAATTGTTGAAATTAAAATTCTCAAATGGAACTTAATCTAAATAGATAATATTGGATGTCTGAATCATTCTAATTATAATTCTTAAGTCGTAATTTGTCTAATTATGTAAGACTCGACATGTGTATCGTCAAAATCAAAATTCTAAAATCATATTTAGTCCAACTAGGTAAGATTAAGCCTCTCAAAATTAGAGTTCTTTAGTGGTACTCTAGTTAGCTAACCGTTGACGTATGGATCGTTAAAATTGAAATTATCTTACTGAATATAATTACGTAAAACTGAACATATGAATTATGAAATTCCTAATTTTTTAATTGTACTTAATTTAATTAGGTAAGACTGAACATCTAAGTCATTGAAATCAGTACTCTTGAGTCGGATTTAGTCTATATTTATCAAAATATAATATTTTAATTTTAATTTTATGGAAAAATTGTACAAAAATAATTCAAGGTGGATATTAACACATGTGTATCTTCAAAATCCTAATTCATTAGACCTACTTAGTCCAACTAGGTAAGATTGGACATACGGATCGTCGAAATTCGAAATATTAAGTCGTACGTGGTCTCGTTAGGTCAGACTTGACATATGGATCGTCAAAATCATAATTATCAAATTATAAGACCTACTTAGTCTAATTACGTAACATTTGACATACGAGTCATCATAATTAGGATTATTAAATTGTACTTAATCCAATTTGATAACAATAAACATATGAATTGTTGAAATTAAAATTCTCAAATGGAACTTAATCTAAATAGATAATATTGGATGTCTGAATCATTCTAATTATAATTCTTAAGTCGTAATTTGTCTAATTATGTAAGACTCGACATGTGTATCGTCAAAATCAAAATTCTAAAATCATATTTAGTCCAACTAGGTAAGATTAAGCCTCTCAAAATTAGAGTTCTTTAGTGGTACTCTAGTTAGCTAACCGTTGACGTATGGATCGTTAAAATTGAAATTATCTTACTGAATATAATTACGTAAAACTGAACATATGAATTATGAAATTCCTAATTTTTAAATTGTACTTAACTTAATTAGGTAAGGCTGAACATCTAAGTCATTGAAATCAGGACTCTCGAGTCGGATTTAGTCTATATTTATCAAAATATAATATTTTAATTTTAATTTTATGAAAAAATTGTACAAAAATAATTCAGGGTGCAGTTCAAGACTTCTGTATCATCAAAATTCCGATTCATTTGACCTACTTAGTCCAACTAGGTAAGATTGGACATACGAACGTCAAAATTCGGACTATTAAGTCGTATATGGTCTCGTTTGGTCAGACTTGACATATGGATCGTCAAAATTATAATTATCAAATTATAAGACCTACTTAGTCTAATTAGGTAACATTTGACATACGCGTCATCGTAATTAGGATTATTAAGTTGTACTTAGTCCAATTTGATGACATTAAACATATGAATCGTTGAAATTAAAATTCTCAAACTCCACTTACTCTAAATAGATAATATTGGATGTCTGAATCATTCTAATTATAATTCTTAAGCCGTAATTAGGTAAGACTCGACATGTGTATCGTCAAAATAAAAATTCTAAAGGCATATTTAGTCCAACTAGGTAAGATTAAACCTCTCAAAATTAGAGTTCTTTAGTGGTACTCTAGTTAGGTAACCGTTGACGTATGAATCGTTAAAATTGAAATTATCTTACTTAATATAATTACGATGTTTATCAAAATATAGTATTTTATATAAATTAAAAAATAGTTTTGACATTTGATCAAAAGGTAATTAAAATATAATTAAAAAAAAAGATAAAACCAAAAATGCAAGTCATAAATTAATTAAAATATAATTAAAAAAAGATAAATAGTAGAACCTCGAGGCACAGGGTTTGAACACATTACCTCTTGGTTTCTAAACATCATCTTAACCATTGTGCTAATGTATCACTCAGTAACATTTATGTCTAATACTATATATATTTGCATATAACCTTGATATTGTAAGATCTACATAAACCCACCTTCTCCATTGTATCTAACTTCCCCTATTTTTCTGGGAAGAGTAACTTGTTATTAGCATTTGTTACAAAAACTTAAATGAACTCGTCACACAACACCTTCTCATCTCCCTTATTTTTTTGCAAAATGTTGAAACCTCAATACTTTATTTTGCCCTATAAAACCCTTAGGTTTCAAGTTAAAGAAACAAAAACCATCTCTCTCTGCTCTTTTCTTTGTATTGACATACACACTACAAGAAAAGATAAAGATGTGACTATTAATGGTGCTAGTAAGGAAACTTTACCACACACAAATCAAAGAGTTGCGATATATGAGGTAATCCTTATCTCTTGTTACCTTCTACTCATTAATTTCTGATTTTACTTTTACAATTTTAATTTTCTAACATGTTATCACTTATATGATGCTTTTATTACCCAGATTCACTCTCAATTTTTAAGCGAAATGCTTACTATTCTGCGTGGTTTAAGATCCTCTGTTTGTGATGCCATGAACCTTCTTCAAGTATACATTTGTTGTATTTTGTTTCTTCATTCAAATTTGTCTGATTTCACCTTTTTAATTGTCCATTATAAAAACAAATAATTCAGGTTCATGAGTCTCAAATTAATGAGTTACATAGCATGGCTAACATCATGTTGAGAAAACTTGTCATCGTAGAGACCAAGTTGGATAAGCCAACAAAAGCCTATGATTCAGATTTGAGTAAGAGTCCTGGACCACGGTCTAAAAGAAGTAGAACTCCAATTTTAAAACAAAAACATGTTGCTAAGTCGCCATTTAACCGTTTGAAATATTAGTGGGAAGATAATGTTGATAACATTATCTTGATAACATCAGATGATGACACAAACAACAAACTTGACAACAACATTAAGCATTCATCTATGCCTAACATAACAAGCAAGGTATAAAATCAATTTATAATGAGTTTATGTTTAATTGATTATTTTTGTTGTAACCATTATTAAATTTATCATAGATGAAACACAAGTTGTCTCCGATAAACAAAGAAATTGTCCTTCACACCTTTACCGAGAGCAACAACATCAAGGAGATTGCCCTTCACATCTTTATCCAAAGAAAGACAATTAAAAGTTCCAAAATTAGAGATCAAAAGAGATAAGATAATATCTAAGGTGAGCATCAATCAACATACTTTTATATATTTTATTTTGTTTCTTTGGATATCTAATCAATTTCTTATTAACAGTTTGTTGAGACCAACTTCATAACCACCCAAGAAATGAAACTCCAACCTATAGATGAACGTGTTTCATATTATGTTTTTCATGCTAAGAATGATCCCCAAGTATTATTTTTGAAAAAGTAGTCATTTTTTAATTCCACAGTAACATTTAATGATATATATATATATATATATATATATATATATATATATATATATATATATATATATATATATTATAGCGTGCGATTTTTGTCGGTGACGCGACTACCTTACCGCATTGGTTGGAATTGGGTGCTACTTTCTGATTTCTTATTTAGCCTATGAAGCTGGAAAGGAAAGGGATGATATCTAAAACTAACTTTGCACGCAAATGTTTTCTTTAACAAATGCTAAGAGATTGGGGGTTCCGGGGTCAGGTTATACAAAGGGAAGTTGTCAATTACCCAATGTATATATGGTTATCCATAGAATTTCTTTGGCATGTTTAAATACTTTCTGGTGTTTATCTGTTATGGGTAGGAAATGTTGAGAGAGTGTTTTTGTTGTTTTTGGGTTTTCGGTTGTTTTTGGTAAGGTACTAGACCTAAAGTTTTTGATTTGTGTGCTCGCTAAGATTTCGAAATCTTATGCCTACGTATTCCCATAAAGATAACAGGGAAATCAGAGAAATCATAGTTCCTTCTATTCTAGGGGAGGAAAGATGTTTGGTGTCTTGTTCAAAGCCCAAGATTGAAGCTGGATGAGTATTTGTGTCTTGTTCAAAGCCCAAGATTGAAGCTAAAGGGGTGACTGAGAGAGAATTTATCATCCTAAAGGGAGACATCTCACCTGTTCATCACAGTTGTTGGGTAATCGATTATAAAGGGGAATTACTTTAACTTGAATGTATGGAATCCAATAATGCCTTGATTTCCTTTATAAGGGAGATGTCCTGAAGGAATAAACTTTAACTCACTGTAGAGCAATGCCATTTTTCCTTAGGAGTCTTCCATGCTAAGAGAGGGACATTGGCTTGGATGTAAATAATCCAGAGGCTTGCCACTTACAGCTGTTAGAGGAAAGAGGAAGTTTACCAGGATAAGAGAGGGACCACAGCTTGGATTTTTTAATCAACAAGTGTACCACTTACAGCAATTATCTGGTATTGGGTTTTTTTTATTGTCTGTTTTGATGTGTGATGTACAGAGAAATGCCTTCCTATAGAGATAAATTTTTATTTCCTCAGAAGGGATGTTGGTTTTGTGTGCCTTGATCAAAGCCCAAGGTTGAAGCTAAAAGGTTGATTCTGTTTAGGGAGTTTTATATCTGTCTTGTACAAAGCCCAAGATTGAGGTTGAAAAGAATTGACTCTTCTGGGGAAAGTTTTGTCTGTCTTGTACAAAGCCTAAGATTGAGGCTAAAAGAATTGACTCCATTGGGGAGAGGTTTTATGTGTCTTGTACAAAGCCCAAGATTAATGCTAAAAGAATTGACTGACTCAGCTGGAGAATATGATCTGCCTTGTATAAAACCCAAGATTGAGGCTAACTTTGCTGAGGAAAAATCATTATACAAAGCCTAAGAGGAGGCTGATTGAGGAACTTCTTATATGAAGCCTAAGAGGAGGCTGACTTCTGCTAAGGATTATTGAGATCCAGAGACAGGTCCAAATTAGGGTATCAACTCTTGCTGAGGATTGAAGAAGAGTTTAAAATATCAGATGCCCTAAGGTTCTGATTTTGTTAAGGTTTTATTGATGGTAAATGTTTAAACCTTGAGTATGAAAACCCATGGAGGTTTCAGACTCTGCTGGGGATTGTTATGTTGATGAAATGATTAGAGTTTTTCCTGTGTCTTTAGGAAACTTGAGGGTCTCTATGAAATTCAAGAGGAAATGAGACTTTCCAAGTCTACTGGTATGAAGAGGTTGACACTTAGTTGGAGAATAATCTTTGTATGATGCCCAAGAGGAGGCTGATGTTTTAAGGGATGAGAATCAACCCTAAACTGGTTTGATGTTTTGGAATTCTGACCCTTTGGAGGATTGAACTAGTAGAGATGACTAAGTTCTGTCCTATACCTGTAGGAGGCCTTCAAGTCCTTGTACTACGCCCAAGAGGAGGATGAGAACTTCTATGAAGCCTGAGGGTCCTTGTACAAAGCCCAAGAGGAGGCTGGGGATGCTTTTAGGAAGCCTGTGGGTCCAAGCCTGAAAAAAGTTCAAGAAAGGTTTCACCGGGAATAATCCTTTCCTTATTGAACAGTTCTAGGGTTTGAAGAAATTCAAAAGAGGTTTCACCAAGAATTAGTCCTCTTTGGGGAAATGAATTTCTTGTACACACATTTCTAAGTTGTGACAGTCTTGAGAAAAGTTTCACCGGGAATACTGCCTTTCGCTGTTCCATATTGTATAAGCCCAAGAGGAGGCAAGACTATATCTGAAATTTCCTATGGGGAACTAGTTTTGACTGTGTTAAAAAAGTAACCACTGGTTTGATCTAAAACTAGACCTAATTGCTGGGGGAAACTCTAAGCAAGTATATACAGGCATACATATACAGATGAAATATATAAACCAGTATTTGTAGAAGAAAATAGTAGAACTTACAGTTGTGCAAGCTCCAGCATTGTAACCACAGCTGTATGGTTAGTTATTCAAGAACTTACAGTTGTTTTAAAGGAAGTTTGGGGCTTATCCTCAAGAAGAGGCCCAGATGAATTCTTTCGAAAATGCGACGATTGCGTCGTTATTTTGAAAACCACAGAGGGATTTATACAACGACTGATGCCCAAATTGTTGTATTTACAAAGAGGATGGGTCTTACACTCTATTAGAGTCCCAAGTTTATTTTTATACAAGAGATGGGACTTATAGCTCAAGGAGAGGCCCACATGAAAAACAGTGATCGTACCGTTATTTTGAAAATTGTATCGGGACTTATACAATGACTGAGACCCAAATTGTTTATGTACAAAGGGGGTTGGGTCTTACACTCTATTAGAGACCCAAAAGTGTTTGATAAGTGAAGAAAAATGGGACTTACAACCAAAGGGAGACCCAGATGAAAATTGTTTGAAAATGGCGCTGAAATTTTTAAAATCGTATCGGGACTTATACAATGATTGAGGCCCAAATCAAATATTTACAAAGGGATGGAACTTACACTCTACCAAGAGGCCCAAAAGTGTTTTAAAAAAAGAAGTTTGATCAATGGGGAAACCCTAATTTCTTTAAAAATATAATTTTTTAAGAAAAAAGTAATAAATGATATAAAATACCAAATATATTGAAAAACAAGTTGTAAATTTTGAACAATGTTTTGAAAAATCATATTTAATCACATGAAATCTTGGAATCCAATTAAATTTGAAAATTCAAGGTGGAAACCTCATTTTAAAAATGTTTGAAAACAAATAAAATGAAATTAATTACAAAAATTTAAGTTATATTAAATAAATAATATAAATTCAATTCTTTTGTGAAATAAAATATTTCAACATTTTTGTGAATTTTCAAAAAAAGAATCAATAAAAAATAATTAAAATTGAGAGAGAAATTAATTTTGAGATAAATTAAGAAAATCATGAAAAATATGAAAAATAGCAAAAATGAGAGGGAACCAAAAATGGTCTGGGTGAGTGTTGAACACACGCCTTCCAACCAAACACACATGCGTGCTACCACTGGGGTGGTGATACATCCGTGTATCAAAACCATCCCATAAACATATATGGGTGACCTAAATTTCAGGTCGCTCCAAGGCAAAAACCAAGTTTTGAGTGATTTGCAAGAAGGATCATATCTCCCTCATTTCTCCATGAAACTGGACAAAATTTAGATGGATCCTACCTAGAATTTCATGAGGAATCCAATGGTGGTCTTAGATTTTTCTAAAGATGCCTACATTTTAAAACCCGATAGTGGTTTCAAAATAGGCCAAAGTTTGCAAGTTCTATGCTATCTCATCATACAAGCAACAACAACATGGTAAATTGGTTCAAACACAACACATATGATATATATGACATGTTCATGATCAATGGACATCAAAGCAATGCATATTTTAAGGAGTTCAAGTTGTGATGCACTTACCTCTTGAAGCTCCTCATGCTATCTTGCAAAAAGCTTGTGCCAGAAGTAATCCAATGCTTTAGACACTATTTATTGATCCCTTAGAAGCTTTTAGGATGATCAAAACCAGCTGGAAATCTCAGGAACAAGAATTGGCTCTTTCTTGCAAAAGTGGCAAAAGTGACCAAAATGGTAACTCACTCAAATGGTGTTACAATTGAGGGATACTTGTTGGAACAACTCAAGGATGATATTTGGAGAGTATTTGAAGGGTTAATTGGTTTTGAAAGTGATTGGATCAAGACATGGCTTGAAAAATGCAGAAAAGTCAAAATTTGAGGTTTTGGGGGTTGACTTTTTGATTTTGGTTTTGTACAATGAGGATGAAGGTTTGAACACCTCCAATGGATGATTTCTGATGTGTTTGGATGGTTATTTGAGTGGTTTTTGCTCTGGTTTCAAGAATTCCCAAATTGCTCCAATGTGACTTGAAATTGAAATAAGAGAGGGAGAGTGAGAAAACAAGGCTTTGGTATTGTTTTGGTGTGGTTTAAAACATCAGAAATGACCTCTATTTATAGTAGAGAAAGTTTGTTTTTGAAGGAATAGTGAATGGCAACTATTTCACTCTATTATCCAATGGATATGCCCATGTACCACTTTCTTAAATGCCAAGGTACAAAGTCTTCTCATGGCCATTGACTAGAGCTGATCTTTGTAGCTCTAGGTCTTCTAAATTTTGAGTTAATCTTGACTCAATTGGACTGATATGGCTTGGTTCATGACAGCTCTATATTCCACATTAATGCCAAATGACAAACTTGGAGTTTTGGATTTAAAACTTGAATGATCACATGCCAAAGGATGAGATTCTTGCCTTAGGGTCCAAGCTTGCAGGTTTTTCATGATTGACTGAGATTCTTGTTGAATTTGGATGAGGATCAGTCTTGCATAGTCACCAATATTGGACTCAAGAATCGTGTGCTACAAGTAATGCACAAAATCTGTCTTGGAAATCAGTTTGAGCAAGGCATGTTGTGAGGTTCATAACTCTTTGCTCAAATTGAATTAATCGGAGTTTTTGTACTTTTTGGAAAGCTCTCATAACATACTTTAACTTTGATGTCCACCAATGGACCTGGTTTAGCTTGGATCATGATGAAAAATGGTCCAAAAGTTAGTGAAAAACCTAGACAAATTCTGTCTAAATTTTTTTCTAAGTGTTGGAAAAAGTGGTCATTTTCATGTTTTTGTGATTTTGATCAATCGATAACTCAAAATCCATGAGGATTTGGAATCTTTTGTAGCTGACACTTTTGAAGTATGTCATGTGAACTTTCATTTGAGCTTTCAATGGAAGAAAAAGGCCTTAGGGTTTAGGAGTTATGACCTTGCAAAGTTGGTACCAAATCCATTTTGTTCCATAACTTAGAAAATTTTAAGTTTCTTATGGTTGCCCCTTTTGCAAGAAACCTCACTTTTCTTGATGATGATCAAAACCATGCATTAACATTGTTTTGGACTTAGGGGAGCCACATTTGTGAAAAAAATTCAAAAAGTCAAACTTGATTTTGGGCACAGTTGACTTTTTATCAGATGAATTCCAAATTGTGTGATCTTCTATGCAATCAAGTTCTTTGACCTAATTCAAACCTAATGGATGGATTCCATAGGTGTTTTAGGGTGTCTTGAATCATGTCCCAAGGTTTGGGAACATGTCTTGCTCTAAAGTCAAAGGTACAGTTGACTTTTTCTTCAAAACACTAATTGTGGTCCAGATGAAAATGAAATTTATGAATCAAGCTTCTTGGATCAATCCATTGTTACAAATGGATCAATGTGGTGTATTTGAGGTCCTTAAATCATGTCTTGAGGTCTTGGATCATGTCTTGCCTCAAAAGTCAACTTAGGGGTGAATTAGGTCAAGAAACCCTAATTCTTGATTTTTGATGAATGCTTCCCTTGAGGCTATTTTGACTTGATGATTGGATCCATGAGGTACCTTGGAGCATTTTGGATCATTTTTTGAGGTATTGGCTCATGCCCAGATGAAAATTTTCATCTGGAGGCCTTGGTCGACCAAAACCCTAATTTGGTGACATTGGCGATCTTGAGGCATGACCCACTTGGAATGTTGCAACCTTGTGCTTGATTCTTGATGTGGGAGACCTCTTGATCCTTTATGGGTGTTTGAGAGGCTAGAAAAGTTAAATATCATGACATTTCTTGATTTATCCTTGGTCTAAGTGCTCAGGGAGGGCTCAAAACCCTAATTCTTAGTTGTAGCGAATGCTCAACAATCCTAGAGAATATTTATGAAGTATGATGGTACATCCATATTGTGGTAATGATCTTCACAATGATGGGAAATCTTGTGGTCAAAATTTGAGGTATGACATATATATATATATATATATATATATATATATATATATATATATATATAAAATTAATTTTCTTATGCATTCAGTGAGGAATTGTTCAAGATTGGAACTCTAACATGTTTAAGAAAGAATTTTCAGACTCTGTTTCCGGGAAGGACAATTGACACTGAGGTACTTTAAATTATTGCAGCCTTATCAAACTTTGAAAATAATTATTTCCATTCATGAAATAATTTTGTTAATTGATTGCAGACCATTCACATTATGTCTCTTAAGACAACTTGGATTGAGAGGAATGTTGCATTCCCGTCTATATGGTCACTTCTCCCATCGTTTGTGGTATGTATTCGTTAATGAAACTAATTTAACATATATATGCTTATTTATGGTGTGAAAAATAGTTTTTTAAATAATTATGTTCATACATATGTTTGGTAGAGAGACGTATATTGTGGTACAACAATTGAAGATCTGGTTAGTGAGTATGCAAAGAATTGGATGCCCCATTTTGAGAATCTAAAGCATGTATGAGTTTGGTATCATAAAGTATTAAATTTACCGTAAATATACTGTGAAGTCATTTGACTTTCTTACTCGTACTTTAATTTTGTTAGATTTATCTACCAATTGAAGATTGTGTTGGCAATTGGTTTTTGATGGTTGCCTCTGTCCAAGACCAGATTTTGTATCATTTGGATCCAGGCTTTGAAAAAGAACTATAACCCCTAGACAAGAGACCATTAAAGAAATGGTAAAGTACTTGTGATGATTTATATTTGAATATTTCAATAATCTATTAACTTATATTGTTTACCAATTGAATTTTTGCAGTCGCAAGTTATCACTCAAATGGTGCAAATTATGGTGTAAACTAACTATTTTCCTCCCAACTTTCTATTTGAAGCACAACACTTAGATAATTGGGATATGGCTGAGCCCGTAGGACTTGTTTCGGAAGGATTTTAGTACCACATTATTCAATTCATTTTAACCATTGTGTATTCATTTCCATATATAAAACACATTTCAATCACATTTGATAATTTCTCATTTTGAATAAGCAGCCAATACTCCGCGGTGTGGATTTTACAATGGCTAGCAATGGGTTCGTCGTTCACACCAAACACTTATGTCATGGTGGGTATCTTTAAGAGATAACATGGTCAATTAATTTTGGAATATTAAATATTTGCGTTGGTGCTAATATCATCAATTAATTTTGACAGATGAATGAAAATGTTGTCAGAATGAAGGTGGCGATTGATTTGCTATTAGGTGACCTCAATGAATATAAAGACATCTTAATGGACAAGGCTGAAAAAGCTTGGCTCACTGAATGATGTCTAGACATCATAAAAATTCAATTAGTTTTATTTAGAACGTTGTAGGCATGTCTACAATGGCCGCTTGCATTAGAATCAAGTTAATCCGTAGGAAATTTCCCTTTTTACTATGCTTTTTTTAATTACTTTTGTTAGATTTTTTTTGTTGCATCATTGCACTCTTTTTTCCTTCAATGTACTTTAATCCCTTTGGGCTTTTCTGATAAGGTTTTTGTGAGATTTAGATCAAACTCTAGTTTTAAGCATGAGGTCGAAGTCCATTCACATGCTGCTGTCGAAGTGTTATACTGTCAAAATAATACATGTTGTAGTCGAAGGTTGTTCTAACGTGTATTAGTTAATATTGCTAGGGTTGTTAGCATATTGAATTGGGCCTTGTGTTAAGGATCCAATTGTTTAAGTTAGCTTGTACCCTAAGTTAGCTTGTACTGGGTATTTTGTTAAAAGCCCATTAGTTTAGTGTGCTAGGTTTTGTTATAAATAGCATGCTAGTCTCTCATTCTAGTGTGTGAAAAAGAAACCTAGAAAGAGTGAGAGTGGTTAGTTTGTTATTCTTGTATACTTGTAATCCTTGTTTTAAGGAGAAAGGAAAGAATAACAGTTTTATAACCAATCCTTGTTGTTTTTTACTCTTGTTTTCTTTGTTAACCCTAACCCTTGTGAGTTCTTTGATCATAAAGGAACCGTAAATACTTTGTTTCAAGGTATCCGATTCACAACAAATTGGTGCGGTGAGCGTGGAGAAGATGCGTTCAACAAAGTATGAGATCGAGAAGTTCACCGGAGTGAACGACTTCGGTCTGTGGCGCTTGAAGATGAAAGCCCTACTGGTTCAGTAGGGTTGTTTGGAAGCGTTGAAGGGAATGGCAGCCATGGATGCCGCGTTAACGAAAAAAGAAAAGACTACCATGATCGAGAAAGCACACAGCGCAATATTGTTGAGCCTTGGTGATAAGGTTCTTCGACAAGTATCAAAGGAGACGACGGCATCAGGGTTATGGGTGAAGCTTGAAAGCTTATACATGACCAAATCTTTGGTGAATCGACTCTACCTGAAACAAGCCTTGTATTCGTTCAAGATGAGTGAAGACAAAGCTTTGGCTGAGCAGTTGGATATGTTCAACAAGCTGATTCTTGATCTTGAAAATATCGATGTGAAGATCGATGACGAAGATCAAGCAATATTGTTGTTGTGCGCTTTGCCTAGAACACATGCTCACTTCAAAGAAACTCTCTTGTATGGAAGGGAGTCCCTGACCTTTGAAGAAGTTCAATCAACCTTGTACTCTAAGGACCTGAATGAACGAAAGAAGCATAAACCTTCGACGGTTGGTGAAGGTTTGGCAGTTAAGGGAAAATTCTTGCGAAAGGATGTTAGGTTCGACAAGAAGAAAGGTAAAAGTCAGCAGAAGTCTTCTAGTGGCGAAACATCTGGTTTTCGATGTTATCACTGTAAGAAGGAGGGTCACACAAGAAAGGTGTGCCCTGAACGCCTGAAAGATCATGGAGGTAAGGATAATGGCAACGCAACCATTGTTTAAGATGACTTCGACTCATCTGATGTTCTTGTAGTTTCAAGCGGCGACTCAAGAAAAGAGTGGATTATGGATTTAGGATGCACTTGGCACATGACTCCAAACAGAGAATTGTTCGAAGAGCTATGTGATCAAGATGGTGGATCGGTGCTGCTGGGAAACAACAAATCCTGCAAAATTGCAGGTATTGGATCTGTGAGATTCAAGCTCCATGATGAGTCAATAAGGTTATTGATTGAAGTCAGGTATGTACCTGACTTAAAGAGAAATTTAATTTCTCTTGGTGAATTCGACAGGAAGGGATACGTTTTCCAAGGAGAGAAAAGTATCCTAAGAGTCATGAAGGGGTCGAAGGAAGTCTTGAGAGGCGTGAAGAAACAAGGCTTGTATACCCTTGAGGCTGAGGTTGTAAGTGGTTCGACAAATACTGTATCCACGAAACCTGTGTCGAAGATACATTTATGGCACATGAGATTGGGCCATGTCAGTGAAAGAGGCGTAGTCGAATTGGGGAAGCAGAACCTGCTAGGTGGTGACGAAGTCGAAAAGTTGGAGTTTTGTGAATCTTGTGTATTTGGTAAATCCTGTAGGGCGAAGTTCAACAAAGGCAAGCAAAGAACACATGGATCCCTTAATTACATTCATGCTGATCTTTGGGGCCTGCAAGGAATCCTTCACACTCAGGTGCAAGGTATTTTCTATCCATTGTTGATGACTATTCCAGAAAGCTATGGATATTCATTCAGAAGACGAAGGATGAAACTTTTGAGAATTTCAAAAGTTGGAAGATTCTGGTCGAAACTCAAACTGGCAGAAAGGTTAAGAGGTTGAGAACCGACAATGGCCTTGAGTTCTGCAACCAAGCGTTCGACAGTTACTGTGTTGAGTCTGGGATTGCAATGCATAATACTTTAGCAGGTACTCCTCAACAAAATGGCTTAGCTGAGAAATTCAATCGAACAATCCTTGAAAGGGTTAGATGCATGTTGGTTAGTGCTGGATTGAAGAAGGTGTTTTGGGCTGAAGCTGTTTCGACATCTTCATATCTAATAAATAGATGTCCTTCGACTGCATTAGATATGAAGACACCTGAAGAAGTTTGGTCAGGAAATCCACCTAGTCTCGACAGACTGAGAGTATTTGGCTGTGTGGCCTATGCTCACATTAGGTAAGACAATGTCGAACCTAGAGCTCTGAAGTGCATGTTCATGGGATACCCTGAAGGAGTCAAAGCTTATAGGCTATGGTGCCTAGAGCCAGGTCACAGGAGGTGTATCACCAGTCGAGATGTAGTTTTCAATGAAGCTGAGATGGCTTTCAAGAAAATTGATGTTGCTGGCGAAGAGCTGGAACAGGGAGAGATTCCTGTTGAGGTGGAGCATGTTGATGCTGAAGTGCGTACCCCAGATGAAGTCGAAGACGAAACAGAAGATGTTGTCGAAGATGAGGAAACTGATAATGACTACTTGTTAGCAAGAGACAGGTCGAGAAGAGTCATCAAGCCACCTTAGAGACTTGGGTATGCAGATCTTATAGCTTATGCCTTAATCTCTGCAAGTGAGGTTCTCGACGAAGAACCTAGAGACTATAAGGAAGTTATGAGGAGTCGAAAGAAGACTGAATGGCTGAAAGCCATGGATGATGAGATGAAATCTCTTCATGACAACGACACATGGGAACTGATCAAGAAACCTGCTGGAGCCAGGTTAGTCAGCTGTAAATAGATTTTCAAAGTCAAGGAAGGAATCGAAGGAGTGGCGTCGAAAAGATACAAGGCAAGGTTGGTTGCTAGGGGGTTCACTCAGAAAGAAGGTGACGATTTCAATGATGTGTTCTCGCCTGTTGTAAAGCATAGATCTATTCGAATGTTGTTAGCCATGGTGGCACAGTTCGATCTTGAACTGGAACAGATGGATGTGAAGACTGCGTTCATGTATGGTGATCTAGATGAAATAATCCTGACGAGGCAACCTGAAGGGTATGTCGAAAAGGAGAAGGAAGATTATGTGTGCAAGCTGAAGAGATCTTTCTATGGACTGAAACAATCTCCTCGATAGTGGAATAGGAGATTCGACAAGTTCATGGCACGCATAACTTTCATTAGAAGTCAGTTCAACCACTGTGTTTACTTTAGATTTCGACCTGGTAATTCATTTGTTATTTTGTTGCTTTATGTGGATGATATTCTAATAGCAAACAACAATGTCGAAGAGGTAAGGAGGGTGAAGGCTGAACTCAGTAAGGAGTTCGAAATGAAGGATCTGGGAGCTGCGTCCAGGATTCTTGGGATTGACATCCGAAGAGATAGAAAGCAGTCGAGATTATGCTTATCTCAAGAGGCATACCTACGGGAGATTCTCGAAAAGTATGGTATATCGAATTCAAAGCCTGTTGTAACTTCAACAAACCCTCAATTCAAGCTAAGTATAGATCAGTGTCCCAGTACTGATGTCGAAAGAACTTATATGAATAGCATTCCATATGCTAATATAGTTGGTTCTTTAATGTATGCTATGGTCTGTACTAGACCCGACATAGCATATGCAGTAAGTCTTGTAAGCAGGTACATGGCGAATCCTGGAAAGGCTCACTTGCAAGCATTGAAGTGGATTTTAAGGTACATAAATGGGTCTCTGAATAGAGTCCTAATTTATGGTAGAGCCTTGGGTGATGATAGTAAAACAACAGTCGAAGGATATGTCGACTCTGATTATGCAGGTTGTATGGATACCAGAAAATCTATTTCTGGATATGTGTTCACTATGTTTGGGACAGCAATCAGTTGGAAAGCAACACTTCAGAAGGTGGTTGCCTTATCAACCACTGAAGTGGAATATATTGCCTTAACTGAAGCTGTGAAAGAAGCAGTGTGGCTTGAAGGTTTTGCAAAGGAGCTGAAACTTCAAGGTCTAGTTATCACTGTTAAATGTGATAGTCAAAGTGCAATACACCTGTCGAAGAACTCAGCCTATCATGAGCGAACCAAGCACATTGATGTGAGGCTGCATTTCGTCAGAGGGGTAATCGAGCGTAGAGAAGTCCAAGTGCTGAAGGTTTTGACAGATCATAATGGTGCTGATATGATCACCAAGACATTGCCAAGTTGCAAGTTTTTCCACTGTATGCAGTTGTTAAAGATGCATGAAGAAAACTATTTCGTTTTTCTTGTTAGAGTTAGATCCAAGGTGGAGATTTGGATCAAACTATAGTTTTAAGCATGAGGTCGAAGTCCATTCACATGCTGCTGTCGAAGTGTTATACTGTCGAAATAATACATGTTGTAGTCGAAGGTTGTTCTAACATGTATTAGTTAATATTGCTAGGGTTGTTAGCATATTGAATTGGGCCTTGTGTTAAGGATCCAATTGTTTAAGTTAGCTTGTACCCTAAGTTAGCTTGTAATGGGTATTTTGTTAAAAGCCCATTAGTTTAGTGTGCTAGGTTTTGTTATAAATAGCATGCTACTTTCTCATTCTAGTGTGTGAAAAAAAACCTAGAAAGAGTGAGAGTGGTTGGTTTGTTATTCTTGTATACTTGTAATCCTTGTTTTAAGGAGAAAGGAAAGAATAACAGTTTTATAACCAATCCTTGTTGTTTTTTACTCTTGTTTTTCTTTGTTAACCCTAACCCTTGTGAGTTCTTTGATCATAAAGAAACCGTAAATACTTTGTTTCAAGGTATCCGATTCACAACAATTTTTAACGAGGCGGTAATTTTTATCCTATTTTCTTATTATACAATCTTGATAATTCAATTAAATTTATAAACTTACTATTAGTTGTTGAGTAATAACACCTTAGGATATTTGTTATGAGAATGTTGTGATTGACAAGATTTGAGCAGTATATTCTGAGAGGATACTTGATTGGAGCAGTGATTAATTTGAAAGGTAACATATTTAGCAGGTTCTGTATGGCGATTTTTATTACAGTGGAGGAATTTTATTGTCAGTGGTTCCGTTATGGGTTTCGGGAGTCTATGTTTTAGCAGGTATTCCAATCCTGTAGAAAACAGGAGATCAATTTTCCGATTCAGGCGTTAGTATTATCCTATCATAATTGGTGTGTTGGATTTTCCCGGTTATATGGCAGCAGTTGATGTTCATGTCGAGAGTTAGAGGGGGCATAGTTTTGTTAGTGTAGTATCCTTGGGAGCGGTCAGTGATATGGTTGTGTTTGTTTTGAAGTGGATGCATCTCGGCATTTGATTTATCACGGAGTTGCTTTTCAACTAAGGTCTTTTGTGTATGTGGTGCATTCTAGCTTGGTTCTTTGCTTGAGACAGTTCTTATCAGTAGCTTGGATTTGGTTGCTTGTAGAATCTTGTTTATCAATGTTTGTATGCATTTGAGTAGCTGTAATTAATTTTGGGGTTGGATTAACTTTGGTGGAGTTTCTGTCATCCACTTGCTATCCTTTGCTATGCTTCAGGGACTGTCCACTTATTAGTGAATACAAGTCACTACCTATGAAATCACTTTTAAAACAATTATGCAAGAAACTATGCAAGAGTGTGTATCAGAGTTCATAAGTTTCATAACAGGTGAAGCATTTGAAAAGTGTCAAAAAGAGAAGAGGAAAACATTAAACGGTGATGATCTTGTTTGGTCCATGACTACACTTGGTTTTGAAGAATATGTAGAACCTCTTAAGGTTTATCTGAATAAGTATAGGGAAATTGAAGGAGACAAGAATTTTTCTATGAACATGATTGCTGGTAAAGAGCTACAAGGTGGTAATACTGATCATCGATTCTTCCAAGGGTGATGATGATGATATTTGCAACACTATTTCAAGTTTTTTAAGGTTTGATTATAGTCTATAGAACTATACACCAGTTTGTTATTGTTGTTTGAATTTTTGCTGTTGAGATGGAAATAGACACATTATTCATAATGGTTGTGATTATATCTCAGAAAATATATATTATAGTGATGATTTGTATTTTTGTTGTTGAGATTGAGATATACATACATATTAATTTTGGTGATTGAGCAGGAAATAAGTTTGGTAAAAGTTTTGTTTTGATTCAAATGGCATACTAGCATATATCCAAACAAATGAAGAAAATGGTAAAACATTTGAGTTACTTTGAAGCTTAATTGCTTCTTTTAATTGTATCTTATAATAGCTTTATGTGGTTGACTGTCACTGATGAGTACCACATCAAAGAAATGATTCTTATAGTTAATACTGAGGTTTTGAGTGAAACAGTGTACTAGAAGTTGGTCATTTGCTTTTAAACATCATTGTTAACTTTCAAGTACTTTGGGCCATGACTACGCGGCGTTTGAATTTCTTCAATCATGTCAGCTTTCAAATATGTAGCAACTTTATGATTTTGTTGTGTTACCTTTTACTACTTCTTACTTGTAAGAGCAATAATTATTATTTTAGTTATATATTTGATTCTAATTTTGTTTTTAATTCTTCAAACAGTACTATTAAAATTTCTTCCGGTTAGAATTTTAGAAATGATATATTGACAAATTCTCATTTGTAAATACTGTAACATCATATGCAAGTTGTCATGATAATATGTCTTCTAGATTTTTTCAAATATCGAAGTGGCTGCCATCATATGTTTTTGCATTTTATTGCTACCAAGATATTGCAACAAGAGGAAATTGCAGAGAAACTTCCCGTAAACTAACAGCAGTATTAAAACTTGGGCAACAATATTAATAATATGACAGTGAAGAAAATTGTAGTGAAATAAATGACTTCATTGCATTATATCAAGAAAAATGTTACAAACTAACAGTGCAGGAAATGCTACATTGATAACAAAATGAAAATGCAAAAAATGTTACACTGATAAATAATGATTGTACAATAGATGTACGATGCATCATGTCTTATAACTAATTTCCAAATTTCCTATTATTCTATGATCCTAATCATCTAATTCTACTTGTCTTAGAATTTTTCCAATTGTTGTCAAACTTGTGTAAAATGCCATTCCTCCACTAGTGCATGATGTTGCTTCCAATATGCAGAGTGTGTCAAATACTCTTCCTTAACTAGTGCAGAAACTTGCTTCCAATATCCTTGCAGAGTTTTGAAGACATGAAACTATACATTAGCATCAATATTCAACTTTGTGTTTGTCATTCTGTTGTAATAATCAAATACACAACGTGGTTAACACAATCACCATGAAGGGAAATAGTAAGGATCCTAAAGAAGAGACTATCCATAATGTAGTTGTAAAATAGAAACACAACAACAGCGGCGATAATAATACTGTATCTATAGCGAGGATGAGTATCAAAGGGAGAGAATTTGAAGATCCTGTTACAAAAGCACAAATGAAAGCAATAGCAGCTAGAGCTTTATGGCAATTATGTAGAGGAAATGTTATATATGTCATACTATAACAGAATCAAGAGCTCTTTTGTGTTTCACGGTTCTTTTAGAAAAAGGTACTGATGATGTACAACATTATTCATTAATGGCTTTGATAGAAATTACATCTGTTGCAGCAGAACATGCAGAACTAAAACGTTTGGATTTCAAACCAACTTCTCACTGCTTTGTCTATAATTTTTTTGAATCATAAACATTTAGTCACATTGACTAAAGTTTAGTTACCGATAGAGGTCAAGTTCAGTCAACTTTGTGCAAGTTACAAGCAATGTGTGCCAATCTTATGTCTGATATGTTTGCGCATAATCATAACTTCAACTTTACAAGTTCAAAACATCCTGATAGATATTTAAGTGTTGTACGAGTTCTACAAGTGCTCAAAAAGCCGAAAAGCATAAAGAAAGAAACTCAATCAAGCCTCAATTCTACAAGAGTTCACTTCGGTTTTGCTACTTCTTGTGTGAACTCAGTTAACCAAATATTAAATACATAATTTGTAGAGAGAATATCTTTGGAACTCTAAAGTATATATATTCTATAAACTAAGTCAAAAGAACATGCAAAGGGTACCTCTTTGCAACTTTTTCCATAAAAGGAATGCCTGATATATTGGAGTTGGCAAGCAGGGCACTCATATCCTTAGTACAACAATCATGATCAATAAAAATAGAAGGTTGTGTGTTAAACAAAATCAAACCAAAACAAAAGAAAGAGATAAGTCAGAACGCATATTGCAAGAACTTTTAATCTAAACAAGTAGAAGTAAGATACATTTTTTCTCGCACAAATCACAAGTGTGTAGGACATATACAGTTGCATGTGCAAAGAGATAAAAGTGCATACCTCCATCGAAAATATAGAATTATTGAAACGATAATCAGATGATTGTCGGTCAAAAGAATGGCACTGTGTCGGTGTTGCTGCTGAAGCACCTGGCTCAAATAGATCCTTAAGAACCATGCCTGAGTTGTTAAATGATTTAGGATCCAGAGACGATGATCTGGACAATAGTCATTTCTATTCCCTGTCCATCAAAGGAAATTTTTGACTCCCTATTGACTTCAGAGTGCTTAATGCATATTTTGTTTTCATTATTTTCTATGTACTGGGGGTCATCACTACAGTCCGAGGACAAGATTTCACGTGAACTATGGTTTTCCACAAGTTCGGAAATCAACTTCTGGATCAGTGTTCGCTTGAGATATGCCTCGGCAGGCAGCAACCAATATGCATTGAGATAGAAAATACTAGCTATGTCAGGCCAAATCCATATAAGAAACCATACAAATAAATAATAAATTTGTTAGTGTTACCCTATATCGTGTAGATATAAAACAACTAGGCAAGGAACTACAAAAATAGCAGTAAGGAACCATATGAATCATTTATGAAGTTTCTCGTTGTCCTTGTAATATTAAAAGAGATAACATAAAGACAACATGGCAAGAACTCCGAAATATGGGGGATGTTATACTAATAGTAATATTGGAATGATCAATAACTCAGATAAAGATAACCAAATATGGTAAATTGAAACAAAAGAATTATGGATAAAACTTTAAGTCAAATGGTGATAATACATCAAGTGGTTAATTAAGTCGAATCAGTGGCTAATCATTATCCAATCTTTGAATATTGATAATCAGGCAATGTTTTTTCCAATGACCTTTTATGACTCTCCCTAAAAAAGATTAACATAAGCCAAAACTAAGTTAAGAAAACCAATTACAAAATTGGAAAATTTTGTTGTTTGAATGGATTGAAAGTAAGAGGAGCTTCGACAAGGAAGAGCTCTAAGTAGTGCAGCAGAAAGAGGCCACAATCATCTGAGTTATCCTGCTGTGGAAACATTCATGAAGAGAGCGTGTGGTCATAAAACAATAGTGAAACCAAGCATAAGAACAGATGACAAAAAGGTGGTCAATATTCTCGGCAACCCACAATAAGCACAGTATATTCCTGCCTGTTTTTTGACAGCAAATGAAGGGGAAAATAAAAATTATCAAGTGATGGGATTTTCCCTCTCAAGTGCACCTACAAAATTGGTTTGATCAAAATTTCCTAGCATATGATGAATTGAACCAAATACCTATATATTTAACAGTGAATTCTTTATATTCATCAATATTGTTATCTAAAAGATTATTTTAATGTTGAAACACCGCTTTCTTTGGTAGTTCCCTGAACCGTGTAGAATATACTTATGTGCAATATAACTAAAACTTCTTTCCTTCAACACAAATATGATTAATATGAATTGAAATAAGAATAATCATTCATGTAACCACTGAGATTCATAAAACATAAAAATCCTAAGGATTTCTACATCACAATAACAAAAAACAAGTGACAAAACAAAACTACTCACTGTGTACCGAAAATCCTAAATGTCTGCACATGAGTGTCCTCTCCAGGAAACAACCTTGCCAAACCGAAGTCTGAGATTTTCGTATTTAATTTCTCATCCAGCAATATGTAACTAGCTTTAATGTCTCTGTGAATAATTCTTTCCAGAGCCTCTTTTTGCTAGCATTTTTGTCCTAATCAATCGATGTTTGACACTCTTTACTACATCTTCATCTGCGCAAATAGAGCATTCCTCAATTATAAGTATTGGTTTTGTAATTCAATATTAGTTAGATCAAATGTGATGTTAAGTGTGATGTCACAACATCACATTCTACTATTTGGTCTTGTAACTCTTTGTTAGTTAGAACTAGTCTTAGTTTGTGTAATAAAGTTGTTACATGTCTGGGTGTATATATATATATATAGCTTTATAAGCTGTGTAAACCAACTGATGAATTTCAGTCATTAATGAAAGTATACACTCTCTATTCATTCATCTCTCTTCTCTCAATTTCAAGAAACACGATATCCAATATTTCTTTCAATTTTTTTCATCATTCATAAATTGTTCTATCAAATTGGTATAGCAGAGCCCGGTTCGATCATTGTTGTTGGAGAATTCGTGAAGTATGGCAACTCACAACAATAATATTTCTACACATCTACCAGTGTTCGAAGGAAAGAACTTCGATCAATGGATAGTGAAGATGAAGGTTATATTCAGGTTCCAGGATGTTCTTGAAGTTGTGGATGAAAGGGTACCAGCATTAGCAGCGAATGCAACTGAGGTACAACAAGCAGCACATAAAGATTTGAAGAAGAAAAATGGGAAAGCCATGTTCTTGATACATCAGAGTGTAAGCAATGAGATCTTTGAAAAGATCATGCATTATGAAAGTGCAAAGGAGACGTGGGATGCGATGGAAAAATTGTATTCTGGGGATGGTAAACTGAAGAAGGTGATGCTTCAAGCATTAAGAAGACAATATGAAGTGTTGGCGATGGAAGAAGAAGAAACCATAAGTCAGTACTTTGATAAGCTGATTAATCTCACATATCAGATGACAAGGAATGGTGAAGCTTTCACTGATGTGATGAAGGTGGAGAAAGTTCTCAGAACTTTAACACCAAGATTTGATCACATTGTGGTTGCTTTAGAAGAATCTAAGGACCTAGATTTTATGAAGATAGAAGAATTACAAGCAAGTATTGAAGCTCATGAATTGAGGTTGACTGATAGAATCAAAGAAAGAGGTAAAGATGCATCTTATGATCAAGCATTGCAGGCCCAGTATGTGAAGAAAGGAAAATGCAAGAAAGATAAGAAGGAAATTCAGTGCTATAATTGTCAGAAGTGGGGACATTATGCATCTGAATGCAGATCGAAGAAGGTTCCAAGAAGCAAAGATGAAGCTCAATTTGCTCAAAATGAGGAGTCAGATTCTGATGAAGTACTCCTGATGGCAACAGATAAGGAGGAAGAAGCAAGAAGTGATGAATGGTATTTGGACACTGGGTGTTCAAATCATATGACAGGCAAGAAGTCGTGGTTTTCTGAATTAGATGACTCAATAAACAGAAAGATAAGATTTGCAGACAATAGCATAGTTTGTGCAGCTGGAATTGGGAAAATATTGATTCATAGGAAGGATAGTAAGAAGGCATGCATTACAGATGTATTGTATGTACCAAATATGAAGAGCAATCTCATCAGTATTGGTCAATTACTACAGAAGGGATATACTATGAAGATGGAAGCACAAGCCATGAAGGTTTTTGATAGCAAGAATAGGTTAATTCTGAAAGCTCCATTGTCAAAACAAAGAACTTTCAAAATCAACATCAGTGTGATTGAAGATCAGTGTTTGCTATCAGAAACTAAAAAGGAAGATTGGTTATGGCATCAAAGATATGGGCATATCAACTTTAGAGACTTGAATATGCTTCATGAGAAGAACATGGTACAAGGTTTGCCAAAGATAAAATTGCCTGATGAAGTATGTGATATGTGCTGCACCGGAAAGCAAGTCAGGAATTCATACAATGCAGATGTACCATTCAATGCAACCAGGAAACTTGAGGTAATTCACTCAGATGTATGTGGACCTCTGGAAGTAAAGTCAGTAGGAGGGAATAACTATTTTGTAACATTCATAGATGAATGTACTAGAAAAATATGGATTTACTTGTTAGCTAAGAAAAGTGAAGTGTTTGGTGTGTTCAAGAAGTTTAGACTGCTAGTTCAAAATGAAAGTGGAGAAGTAATTAGCAGATTGAGAACAGATGGAGGAGGTGAGTATACTTCCACTGAATTTAATGATTTCTGCTCATCAAATGGCATAAATCATGAAGTCACTGCACCATACACACCCCAACACAATGGGGTCTCAGGGAGAAAGAACAGAACTTTGGTAAATATGATAAGAAGCATGTTGAATCAAAAGCAGATGCCTCATTACTTGTGGGGAGAAGCAGCTGCTACTGCAGCATATCTCATCAATAGAAGTCCAACAAAGAAGCTGCAAGACAAGACACCAGAAGAGGCATGGTGTGGAGTAAAACCAAGTGTCCAACATCTGAAGATCTTTGGCTTAGTATGTTTCAGACATGTACCTGATCAATTAAGGAGAAAACTGGATGATAAATCTCAGGTAATGATTATGGTTGGTTATCACTCAACTGGTGCCTACAAACTCTATGATCCAAGTAGCAAGAAGATAGTGTTCAGCAAAGATGTAAAGTTTGATGAATCAAAATGCTGGAACTGGAAAGATAAAGCATCAAACAAGTTTGATAGTCAATTTTATCTAGCTGATTCAGAGACAGAAGAAGGTGAGACTGAGGAACAAGAAGAAATTGTTAAGGACACAAATGAAGGAGGTGCAGAAGTGACAAATAGACCAACAAGGAACATTCAACCACCAGTCAGGTTGAGAGATTATGAGAGGTTTCCTAATCAAGCTGTTACAGATGAAGGTGACATAGTGCAACTAACAATGCTTACTGAAACTGAACCAGTGTCTTTTGAGGAAGCTCTTAAACAACAACATTAGAAGAAAGCAATGATTGAAGAACTAGACTCTATAGAGAAGAATGAAACATGGAACTTAGTATAACTACCTGCTGATAAGAAGTGTATTGATGTTAAGTGGGTGTTCAAAACAAAACTGAAGCCAAATGGTCAAGTTGCTAAGTATAAGGCTAGATTAGTTGCAAGAGGCTTTCTACAAAAGTATGGACAAGATTACTATGAAGTGTATGCTCCAGTAGCAAGGATGGAAACAGTCAGATTGATTGTGGCTATAGCAGTCAAGAAAAATTGGTCCATGTATCAGCTAGATGTAAAGTCTGCTTTTCTCAATGGTGAGCTAGAAGAAGAGGTGTATGTGAATCAGCGACCAGGATTTGAGATAAAGGGAAAGGAAGAGCATGTCTACAAGCTTAATAAAGCTCTGTATGGGTTGAAGCAAGCCCCAAGGGCTTGGAATAATAAAATAGACAGTTTTCTTGTTCAGCAAGGTTTCATGAAGTGTGTAAATGAACATGGAATCTACTGCAGAAATACCACAAATAAGCTTATTGTATGCTTATATGTGGATGATATGATAGTAACTGGAAGCAATGAAGCTGAGATGGAGGACTTTAAGAGACACATGATGAGGATGTTTGAGATGTATGATTTAGGCAATCTCACATATTTCCTTGAAATTGAGTTTGAAATGAATTCAAAAGGAGTGGTGATTCATCAAAGGAAATATACACAAGATGTTTTGAAAAGGTTTAATATGCTGAATTGTAAACCAATTTCAACTCCAGTTGATACAGGAGTAAAGTTGTCTTTGGTTAATGATGAGAAAGAAGTAAATCCAACCTTATTCAAACAAATTGTGGGCTCCTTGAGGTACTTGTGCCATACAAGACCTGATATTACTTATGGTGTAGGTTTGATCAGCAGATACATGATAAAACCTACCACCTCACACTTAGTTGCAGCCAAGAGAATTTTGAGATATGTGAAGGGTACAAGCAGCTATGGTATTCAATACAGCAAGGACCAAGATGATGATCTAGTAGGCTACTCAGATTCTGATTGGAGTGGTGATAAAGATGACAGGAAAAGCACTGCAGCCTATGTGTTCATGATTGGAAATGCAACCTTTTCATGGAGTTCAAGAAAGGAACCAGTTGTTGCATTATCTTCATGTGAAGCTGAGTATATTGCAGATTATATGGCAGCATGTCAAGCTTAATGGATCAACATGTTACTGAGGGAATTGAAGCTAGTGAAGACTGAAAAGATGGAGCTCAGAACTGATAGCAAGTCAGCCATAGACTTAGCAAAACATCCAGTTGCACATGGTAGGAGTAAACATATTGAAACCAAGTTCCATTTCTTAATAGACCAGGTGAACAATGGAAAGTTGGAAATGAAACATTGCAAGACAGATGAGCAGATAGCAGATTTGCTCACAAAGCCTTTGAAGTCAAGCAACTTTGATTACTTGAAGATGAAACTTGGAATGGTTGAAGTATCTAACTAAAAGAATTAAGGAGGTGTATTGGTTTTGTAATTCAATATTAGTTAGATCAGATGTGATGTTAAGTGTGATGTCACAACATTACATTCTACTATTTGGTCTTGTAACTCTTTGTTAGTTAGAACTAGTCTTAGTTTGTGTAATAAAGTTGTTACATGTCTGGGTGTATATATATAGCTTTATAAGCTGTGTAAACCAACTGATGAATTTCAGTCATTAATGAAAGTATACACTCTCTATTCATTCATCTCTCTTCTCTCAATTTCAAGAAACACGATATCCAATATTTCTTTCAATTATTTTCATCATTCATAAATTGTTCTATCACTAAGTAGAACAGATCAAAAAATAGAATAATTTTCAAATCCATAAAGCACTTAATACATAACATATAAGAATGAGAAAACATAGGGTAATTAAGCTTACTTGGATTTCAAGGGGCGACCTCAAGCAAGTGTTAGAAACAATTCAGCGAGAAAATGACCTAAAAATTGAGTTTCGTAACAGTATTAGCTTCATGGATGCAAGCATACAACCAATCAAGAAAATTTTTAAGATGTAAAAATTCATCAATTAAAATTGGATCATCGAGAATTTGAATAAATGAGATTGAAAATGAGAAGATCTGTAAATTAAATAAGAATCGCTTTAAGTGGAAGTGACGACGGTGAGACTATGAGTGAAGTGGCTCTCGCGGCAGTTAATAGGTTGTCTTGCAGCTGTGGTTCTCGCGACGGTATATAGGTTATGTTGCAACAGTGGCTCTCAGGATGGTAAATAAGTTATGTTGCGGTGGTGGCTCTCGCGGCGGTAAATAGATTATGTTGCAGCAATGGTTCTCGCATTGATAAATAAGTCGTGTTGTAGTGGTGAATAGGTTTTACAACAAGGAGAAATTTCTATTGATGTGAAACATATAATTCAATAATGTTTTTTTAGAAAGGTAGTAGTTATCCTTATATCTACAAGATATAAACTTACCTTTCACTCACTCTAAACAAGTTTTGTGAGCGATTTAGTAAGATGAAAAATATTGAAGTTCTAATAAAAAAGTAAGGATGTACACTATAAACATAAGAACATGTTGGTTGTTATTCAAAAGGTGAATGGACAAGAGATTGACTCTGAAAGCTCCAAATTTCGTCAAGTTAAAAGCCATATGTAAACATAAAAAAAAAAGAATAAACCAAAAAGATATACTAGTATTAATACCTGGAAGTCTATCAGGTATGTATCTAAGTGCAACCCAAGCATGTTTTCTTCCACTTGAGTAACCAATAACCCAAAACTTGTCAACACCAAGAGCATCGGCTAAATACGACATATCTATTGCTGAGGAATCAAGGGTTCGTTTGGGATGACGATCACTCTCGCCAAAACCAAGCAGATCATAAGTGAGCAAGTGAATGTCGAACTCTTCTAGCAGTGAATCTTTAACTCCAGGAATTCATATTTTCAAATGCAATTTCAAAATTAAAAACACTCATCAATGCCTCAAACTAAAGGTGGATTTAAAAACTTTAAAAAGTTCAAACAACCTATCCGAGATGAAAGAAAAGTATGGGGAGCAATAATTGAAAATCTAGCCCTATCTAAACATTCCTATTTGTCAATTGTTGCTGCAATTCAAAACAAATGATTAATTTGGGCCATAAAGAGAATCCAAAATTCTTAAATTGAAGTAACATAACTATGTAAAATCTATAAATACAAACCTGAATTTGATTTTCACAAAACCCTCGCTCAGAAACACTGATTAGTGATTGAAATCGTCAGCGAAACTGAAACTGATAAGAGAAGAGAGCTACTGAGAGCCTCTGACGATGACAATCTGGAAAGAATTGAAAGCTGAGAGTTAGGGATTGAGAAAGCTTGAGAGAAAGGGAAAGAATCGATAAACGATAGAGAGAAAATTACATAGAAGTAAAACCTTGTTTCTTTGTTGCAGGTTACAGCTTTTGGAGCTTTTGGGACGAATGGTTCTTTTAATTACCGATGAGAAATAATGAAGATGATGAAGTTGTGAATTAGAATGAAACAAATTGTTAAGAAAAAAATTTCTTACGAAAAGTAAGAATATTGCAATATTTGTGTAAAAAGAATTACCTGTAATTGATTTTACATGTTCTCATTTTAATTATATTAAATCTAAAACATCATTTAATCTATTGGTTATTGTTTGGGGTTTCACCGGTGAGGGACTTAATTGATCCCTCACCCTAGACTTAACCTATTATTATTATTATTATTATTATTATTATTATTATTATTATTATTATTATTATTATTATTATTGTTGTTGTTGTTGTTGTTGTTGTTGTTGATTATTATTTATTGATTATTTTTATTGTTAATTGTTACTATTGAATATTATTGTTAATACAAATTATTATTGTTAATTTTATTATTGATTATTATTTTCTTTTTATTTATTATTATCGATTTATTATTGTCATTTATAATTAGTATTGTTATTATTGATTATTGATAATTATTATTTATTTTTATTATTTGTCATTATTTCTATTATTATAATTATTATTTATACTATTATTGTTATTATTATTTATTGATTAGTTGATTATTTTTAATTGTAAAAAATAAAGTTTGATCTTTGTCCCGTCGGTTTTCGGAAGCGTTCAATTTCAGAGTTAACAATTCAATTTAACTTCAGAATTTGCTTAAACGCATAAAATTTTGTTGACTGGCCTCAAATAGAGTGATTTCTGTATGAATTACTCTACGATTGCTTAACATAGTGCTACCTCTTTAGACCCCTTAATAGTCAAGCGTTTGGAGCACGCTGGATTCCAAAGATCTATTAGTCTTTCAAATCAAAAACACATTAACTAAGCTTGGAATAAAGGGATAATGGATGCGCATTCATGGGAATCCCGACTAAACGCGCGCCTGGTGCACACCTCTACTCAAATATTTACTCACCTCCCACAAAGATCAAATCTTCATAATAAAAGCAACTTAACTCATCAAACTTGTTTTCCGCCCTTGCGCATCCTCAAAATTTTTTTTTTAGAAACGAGTATGCTTTATCCATATCGATGTGAAAGAAACAAAGGCTCCAGTCTCCAAGAGGGAGCGACAAGCAAAGGTTTAGTCACTTAATATGTCTAAAGGATCACTTATTAAAAGCAATCAACCTTGTAGTTCTTTTTTATTAGAAATACATAGCCTTGAGTTCTTCATAGGACCTGAAGATACGTAGCAGTAGGATTTTGAAATCTTGTCAGACATCCCTTTAATAAAACATATTTTTCTTTCTATTTTCTCACTCGATAAGTAGAAGATTGCAAACTAATATCACGCTAACACTCTAACACAAAACTAACTAAATGGGTTTCATCGAGTACAATGGATGTGAGAGGTGTTAATACATTCCCCTTACATAATCGACTCCCAAACCCGATTTGGTTGCGGCGACCATTTAGTTTTGTTTTATGGGTTTTATCGATATTTTCCCTTTCCCTCTTTGGGAATAAATAAAGTTCATTGGCGACTCTAGTTTGTTTACATTTCGAGCGTTCCTTACGCTCGGGTATTTTTCATGTTGCGACAGTAGTTTTCTTCCTCATTCCACTTCGTCCAGCATGTATGAGATCTATTATCGTGTTCATCTTGAACAAAATTTGGATTGCTCAAACATACATAGTAGATTTAGGGATGGAAATTTGACCCACTCCAAATTGGTACTTTAGTACTCACTTTGTCCCACACTCACACAATACATATTTATGTATTTTAATTTATATTATTATATAAAAATGTTTGTGTATTAGTTTTTTAAAAAACATCTACGTTAAACCATTACGTATTTAATGTAAGTGTTTGTTTATTTCAAAATTCAACAATAAATTTTTGAAAACTTCTTTAATGTTAAAAACTTAAAATGACATTATATTTCATAATTGATCTATTTATTTTTATTACAAATGTGGGTGACAAGTACAAGTATGAGTATTTAAATACCTATAAGGTACTAGTACGAGTATGGGTGTTAACGTTGGTGCCCAATCGGGTACGGGCCCGAGTGCGGAGGCTTTTTCCAACCACGGGTATGGGGATTGATACTATGTACCTTTTCCATTGTCATATCAAGGGAGATTGAGTCTCTTAAAGTGGTACGACCTATCGCTATGACAGAGGAATTTTATATGTGGTCATTATATAAGTTTGATTATTTTGATTGGACTTTGCATTGTTGGATTGATATATATATATATATATATATATATATATATATATATATATATATATATATATATATATATATATATAATGTTAATACAATTATATTTATTATTTTAAAAAATCAATATTCATATTTGTATTTTTTAAAATTTTACTAATAATTTTATTTTATATATTATTAATGACACATATCTTATTATCTAGATGGTTTATGGTCTACAAGTAGTAATAATTAAGTTATGAGAGAATTAATTCACGTGAGAAACAAGACCTGAATGCATGAAATCCCTCATTTCAGCCGACTCTCCTTCATGATTGATTAATCACAATCATCCAAATGTTATCAACTTTATTTTACCATTTTTTTTATATGATAGTAAACGTGAACATCAACCTGATAATCATTGTTCTAGCCGCCCTTACAACCTTAAAATGGAAGAAGCGCGTGGAAAAGGCGCATTTCTCGTGACTACTAAACCTGTTACTCTCACTCTCCCTCAATGTTTAAATGACAGGTGACACACTACTCAGTTGTTGATATTCCCATTCATTCTCACTTCAATACAATGACATCTGACAATGAAACTTCGAAGATGAAGATTCAGAGGAAGCCAACTTGGAAGGAGAGAGAGAATAACAAAATGAGAGAAAGAAAAAAGAGAGGTATCTGAAGTACCAAGCTTAATCACTACCACCGAAAAAAGAGAGTAAAAAATAAGAAAAATATAATACAAAGCAAAGCCAAAACATCCTAGAGAAAGAGGGAAGAAAAAATAATGACAGATAACACCAAATAAAAAGGAGAATATGTTAGGTCTCAACCTCCAAGAACCACCATCAATAGAAACCAAAAACACCTAAAAACACCAAGAACACTCTAAGAAAGGAGTCGACGGAGAATCTCGAATTGCTATTAACCCAAACTGAGAGTAGGTTTGTCAAGTCAATCCGAGAAAGCACAAAAGGTAGTCAAAAACCTTCCTTAGAACCAGTTCCAAGCGAGGAAGATGCTCTTATCTTCCACCTCATCCATGAAAGTAAACTTAATAGTAAAAACCACATTATTCTCATATTTCCAAATCGACCAGGCTATTGTGTGCCAAATTAGTAAAAAAAAACACATTTAGTCTTAGAAATCTCACACAAGAAAATAAACAACTAAAAAATTGAAAAATAAAAACATTAGAAAGAACTAAACACCACCTTAATCATCTAAAGATTCTATATCAGTGAGCTACCACCAACTCACATATAATAAACAAATGGGAACTAAACTCATCTTCCCCTTGTACATAAGATACCTCGCACCCTTAGGAGATGCAATAACCCGCCATTTAGAAAGACTAACCTCGGTAGGTATCATATCCTGCAAGAGTTTCCAAGAAAACACCACCACTTTAGAAAGAGCCCAACTGCTCCAAATAACTTGTAAAATTGAATCCGCTCTCGAAGAAGGTATGTAGACGAGAAGGCTCGATCAAAAGGAGAAGAATAAGTTGAAGAAACTAAAAAAATCGTCTTTGGTTTATCTTCGCCACCATCGGTCAGGATCTTGAAATGGGAGCACATCTAACTAAGTGAAAGAAATTGTTGACCATTTCCTGCTTATACACAAAACGAGATTTCTCTCTATCTAAGGTCTTAGAGAAGCACCCTATCCACCAAAATCTCAACCTCGGTGATAGACTTATCAACCTGACTAGGAAAAAATAAAGCCAAGAAAACCTAAACCTAAGAGGAGTAGTGTTTACCGTGAAAATAGGTAAATAACCGCTGATCTTCCAAATCTAACTTTATTGACTCACAGGATCGATAAGATTGATCCTAGGACATGTGCTAACAATTAATCTAAGGTAAATTCTGAAGAAACAAACACTTCTACGGTACTCATAAAGAAAAGTTCGTTGGAAATACAATCTAAACAACGTTTTAATGTGTTAAGTTAAAAAGGTTGAAAATGTAAAAAGAAGGTCGAAAGCGTGCACTAAAGGTTAAAAATATGACAAGTGCAGAAACATAACTTGCATTAAATAGAAGATAAAAACTCAATGGAAGATTGAAGTAAATTGCATTGAAGGATAAATGGTGTTTACATCACGTACATTCTCACAAGACTCTTTTCTCGGCACGCGGATACTTTGAGTAATTTTGGAGTTACTTGTACAAAGTGACCATCACACCGCAAATCCTATTGCTAGAACCCATATTTATAATACTAAAACTAACTGCTATAAACTGCCTGAAATAATCAACAAATGACAAGTGTCGCACTGCATGCTTCCATTGCTTGGATATACGCCACTTGTCTTTCTTCAAGAGCGAACCAAAGTAACCACTCCCTCCTTTATTTGAATTTGAATTTCCGAACGCCAGGCATTAGCAGCGTGGTCGGTCGAAGGTGACCTCTTCAATTCTTAGAAATATTTTCTAAGTCCCAAAAGCATCCTCTCTTCTTGTGAGCATCTTCGACTAAAACCCTATCATACAGATCCCTTCGAAAGCCTTTCAAAACCTCTCCAAGAGTTTAATATTCCCATCATTACTTCCAACTTCATATAGGCGTCGAATTTATGATCTAACAAATTTCCCCCCAAAAATGTCTTTTTCGACAGTGCTGAAGAAAAGGGCATTTTTTGATAGTGTCCATTCGACGCCATCTTTCGACCATGCATAGGTGTCCATCAAAACTGACTAACCCACGTCTCAAGAGACTATTCAGTTTCTTTTCAATCAAATTTATGACATCACAGCCAATTATGATTATGACTGAAACGTCTCCTCAAAAATCACATCAAAACCCTAACCATCATAACCTCTCCTAAAGTCTAGGAGATCGTGGACATAGGCAGCAACTGTCACCGCCCCTACTTTGGCTCCTGGGATGACACGTGTGTCACTAGCTCTAGCTCCTTAATGATGATTAGTGACCTTATAGTGTTTCCAAAACATTTTATAAATAGTCTCCTCAGAAACTATTTTCATTTTTCAACTCCAAAGTATCCACAGCGCACTCTCTCCTTTCTTCAAAAAAACGTTCAACCCTTCACCTCCAACAAACCCATTTTCCTCAAACTTTCACCAATGACTTCTTCAACTGTTACTACTCAAGACCCAAAGAAAACCCAGAAAATCAAAGGTCAAAAGTGCGTACCACTACTTCCTCCATTCGCCACATTAAATGGACCCAAGGTGGTAAAGAATCAGCAATTCATCCCTGAGCCTCTCAAGGAGGAACAAAGAC
The DNA here is from genome assembly GCA_022829125.1 of Lathyrus tuberosus. Lineage (NCBI taxonomy): Eukaryota > Viridiplantae > Streptophyta > Magnoliopsida > Fabales > Fabaceae > Lathyrus > Lathyrus tuberosus. Next base: position 32,980,121 of record JALAZF010000006.1, on the reverse strand, counting down.
ACATCTATGAATCCCAGGTAGTGATTCCTATTATCTTTTCTGGGAAACCATTACCTTTATCTGGTCCCTTATCTTCTTTAGATACAGATTATACAGCCATTAGTGACTTCTTTCCATCATATCGTAAAACCAAGCCTTTAGGGCAGAAAGACAAAGCTAGGGTAACATCTGAACCCCATGACAATGTAGCCCTAAAGAACATAGATTTGAAGTATCTGAATGATGGGTCTAGGATATTTAGGGCAACCCCGTATTTTAAGGATTCTGACCTCTATTTGAACTGGTTGACCAAGTTAGAGAAAGTGAATGCTGAAACTTGGAAAAACTTAGGAATCTACGACTTGATCATGATGTCGAAGACAGGTCCCGCTTACTGTCCAACTTTGTTAGCATCATCTTTGTATTTTTGGGATAGTACCCATTATACTTTCCATCTCCCTTGTGGGATGATGACACCCACTCTCTTCGACATAGCTGCTATCACAGGGCTAAGACCACATGGGTTAGTTTACGACCCTGAAATAGATGCTCTAGACACTATAGGGTTCGCCACCACCAAACAAACTTATACTCATTTCATGAACCATTACCACGACAAGCAAACTGACACAGTCGAGGACAAAGAGCACATAGCATTCCTGGCGATGTGGCTTTCTCGCTGCGTATTCTGTACCAAATCCTTGTAGGTGGCAAGAAAATATCTGACTCTAGCCAATCATTGCCTAAGCGAGATGATATTGGCCAGTCTGTACGAGTCTTTGAGCGAAGGTGCTGGTCACCTGAAATACCAAAAGAGCAACGGGAACCTCCTGCTATCAGGACCCTTTTGGTTACTTCAGCTTTGGCTTAATGCCACTTTCGAAGCCAGCCTCCCCAACAAAGGGTGTGTGGACGAAGATGCTGCGGAGATTAAAGAGAGACAAGTCGAATGGATTCGACTGGTGCAACTGACCCCAAATGAAGAAGGGCAGACACTTAGGGCATCCTTCTCTAGCTTCATCAAAATGTTTTCCAAGCGCTATGACTTCACACCAAGGATGACGCCCTTTACTGAACGAAAATATGGCCCTGAATGGTTTGCCACACCCTTTCCTCCTTCGTTCAAAAAACATGAAGAAGAATCGCAGCGTGTCTGGGAAGCATTCCTGATCCCTCGACTTATCGTTCATCGACTGAACTTGCTAAAGGGCCAAACCTCTCTGATGGCCTATCAACCAAATCTTGTCTCTCGACAAATTAGTTTAGTCCAGACTCTACCCAAGTGCCTGTATGAGAAGAAAGTCCATGTTATCCTTCCTAACACTATCTACGATGCCATAGAGAGTTCAACGCACCTTGCTCGACATGCTCATCGATCACTCCTAACTCCCGTCTACTTTGAACCTTCTCATCTCTGCACCCAAGAGTTCCATGACTGGTGGTCGAAACACTATGCTGCAGAGTTCCTTGATGTCTCCAGCTTCGCTCAGTTGATTGACCAAGCTTTTGTTGATGTGCAGGAGAAGATCAAGAAAGGTACATCTACTCACATTAAGGAGATTCAAGCCTTCCAGAAGTACTTTGAAACTGTTTATCAACCAGATGATATTAGTCTAACCGTCCGTGAAGCTGCGGTTACGCTAAAGGAGAAATTTTTAAAGAAAATTGAGAGTTTGAAACTCCCTTCATATGTTCCTCCTGAGAAACGCTATGAAGTGGCTTTCGCACTATTTCCTCCAAAGACTCCTCGACCGCCATCTGCTGATTTTGGAGTGGCTCTTGCCCCTCCATTTCTAGATTGGTTCATCTTTGGGGATTCTATAAAGATCCTTCGCCAACAGTCGAAACCTAAGGTCCAGCGGGTGGTTCTGACTAAGCGTACGCTAGACAATTTCAAAGGACACCTTCATGTCGGTATCGAAGATGTTCGCATCGAATCCGAAATACATGAAGGTTTGGATTCTCCAATTTTATGTTCTTTCATTCGAACTTTATCATTACTGACTTGTGGTAACTTGGTTTATTTTACAGCTATACCCAAAAGGAACACGCCTCAGCAACCGGTCGAATCCAAAGGTGAAGGAAGCAAGGTACATCCCACACCCTTTTCCTTTCGTTGATTACTCCTTCTTCCTTTAAAGCTTCTCATCATTTCAGGCTTCTCACAAACCACCTCCGACACCTAAAAGGAAGTCAAAGAGGGGCACTGCCCAAATTATATTTGATTCAGAGGATGAGGACCAATCTCCTCCTGAAGACTTGAAACTCAAGAAGAGGAAGAAACCAAGCCAAGAATCCAGTGCTGATGGTGGCCAACCTGAGCCTACAATGGCTAAAGTCCCCAAAAAGACCACTACTACAAGTAAAGTTGCAGAAGCCTCTTCCGAAACCGCCTCTAAACCAGCTGCAGGTCATGCTGAAAGCAATAACTCTAGCCCTGATGCTGAAGGTGTCAAGGTAACTTGCCATATTTTTCTTTAAATAACAACTTACTTACCTTGTTTCCCTTTGATCTGACTTGCTTCGACCTCATTTAGGCGGGTTCTAGTGGTTCGATACCATCGGTGGATAATCCTCCTTCTCCCATCACTCTCCTAAATAGCCAAGGTGAGCCCACATACCATCCCACTTCTGACTTGGGATCTGGAATGAGTTTTGTAACACCCCGATTTCTAGATTAATTATTTATTTAATTAATTTAGCGAGAATATATGAATTATATGAGTCAATGTGAAGTACTTGAGTTTGGTGATGATTTGATGACGATTATGTGACGGTTTTAAAGAATTTCCGGTTTATGGAATGTTTAAGTGCGTCGAGAAATTATCGGGTATTTTTAAATAATGGGAATAATTATCTAGAATTTTATTATTTATGAAAATAGAATAATATATAATTAGGGGACCATAAGGGTATGGTGGTAATATGTGAAGGATAACTGAGGATATTATTAGGAAAGCATAATTAAAATGTGAGGGTTACACAAGTAAGTGGGGAAGAAAAAGGGATTCATTCTGTATGTTACTGAAGGGAAGAGGCAAAGAGAAAGGAAACAGGGGTTAAGGCTTCGTGAGGAAAACGGAAGATCGAAAGAGGAATCAGAAGAAGAATTGGATGAACACGAAGAAGATTTGGATAACCGGCGATAAATTTAAGGTAAGGGGTTTTTAATTATGATTATTATAATTGTTTTAGGTTTTGGATATTGGTAGGTGATATGAGTTTGATCGATGATAATTATCAGAGGAATTGTGATGAGTTTGATGAAAGTAGATGGAGTCCTGAACCTGTAATCATATAATAGGATGAGAAATGTAGCGATTGAGAGATAACAGATTATGTGTTGGATGATTTGTCTGAACTGGTAATTGGAGAACGAGAATAGGAACCACCTTAGGAAGGGTGGCGAGTGCCACCCTTTTGTTTCTAAGAAGGTGGCGGCTGCCACTACATCATGTGGCTTGCGCCACTATGGGAGATTTATGTGGCAGGAGCCACTAAAGCATGTGGCTTGCGCCACTAGTGAGATATTTAGGTGGCCAGAGCCACCATACATGTGGCTTGCTCCACTAGTGTGTGTTTAGGTGGCCAGTGCCACCAGTTTATGTGGCGTGCGCCACTTTAGGCATATTTCAGTGGCCAGGAACTTATTACTCTATTTTTCCTGATTGGCTATTTTCCTGAAAACAAAATCATAACCAGTTTTACATAGAGTTTGAACCATTGGAAAATATCTAGATTAATTCTGTGAATTGTTGATGATTGTCTGTCATAATACCAATAAGAACTGTGAATGTATAATTAGCGAAATGTCTGTTATAACAATACTGCTACTGTAATGTATGATTATGTATGTTGTGTGAGTACGTTACTACGTGAACAAAACATGATGAATTTGATATGATGATGCATTGGCTGTAATCCATAGATGATTTATGTGCACGATATTATGTGATATATGTGAGTATAGTTTTCCAATCGTAAACCGGTTTTACATGCCGAATGAAGTATAGGTGTTTTGAGGTATAAATTGATATGACAATGACTGGAAATGAATTGTTTGGTGATTATTATGATGAATGATGATGTGTTAACCATGATGTATGTGTATGAGTTATATGAAGAGATTATGATGATTTTGATGAATGATGATGCTCTTGACTAGCCGTGGTCGTGTTTTACGTGTGTTACGCATCATGCATTCATAGCATATTATAGGACGAGATGTCCAGTGATGTTTTGCAGGATGAAATTCCAATGAAGATTTATAGGACTTTCAGGTCCAGTGATGGCCTTAATCCCATTTTGTGGATTAAGTGCAAACTATGATGTGCTCTGGTTCCAAGCGGGAACCGATCCTATTGGTGGGGATCTTTGGAGATAACGATGACTAAGTCATCAGTGATGTGTCGGTACCGCATGCATTGAGTCTATGAAGTTGCATTGCATTGATTGTGGCATTGTATGATGTTTGTGTTATGTGAAGTATCTTGTTGATGTTTTGGAATGATGATGTTATGAGAAGTATGACGTTTTAACATGAAGCTTTTGTAGTTGTTGTTATTTATATTGACGTATATGATAGTATCTTGTGATTGTTTAATTGTGATCTATACTATGTCTATTCCTTATCCCTTTTATAATAATTATGATTACTCACCCCTTCTTCTTGGAAATGTTGCCTCGAATGTGGGTAACTTGCAGGTAAACCAAGATTAGAGAAGGAAGTGTAGAAGTTGCTCCGAAGTGTACTTATTCGTTCCTTAGGAATGAAGGGAGTCTTGCTCTGATACGTAACACCGGGGTTTTGGGTTGTTCGTTTAAGAATACTTTTATGTCATGGTGTTTTCTAAAAATTTTATAACCTCTTTATAATTTGGTTTTGTTGGATTTTATGAGATGATCGTCATGAAGCATGTTGAACTATTTGAATGTTTTTAGAACTACTTTTCAAGGTATTTTGTGTTGATTTTATAAAAGAGTTTAAGACTCAAGTATCCGCTGCAATGATTTTAAATGTTTTAGTGTGATGTTAAAATACTCTGGTTAGTTATAATTATACTGTAACCCGTGTTACGGAGCAGGACCGTTGAGGTAAGATGTTTATGAAGATGTGACACCCATGTTCGCGAATGATGTTTTATTAAATTGATTGAAATATATTGTGAATATTCCCGGGGTTTAGTTGGGTGTTACATAAGTGGTATCAGAGCAGGTCGGTCTGTCCGGCCAAGTTCTCTAGTGTTGTATATCCCTTAGTACGCGACATGTGTGTGGAACACTGTCGGTACTTGTTGTTTTCTAACTGTTTATCTCCAGGTGTTGGTTCGAAATAAGTGGGGGGGAAGCTTACTCCCCTGGAATGTTTTTGGTGTGAAGAGTTGGTTCAGTGTGCTATTGATCGCAAGAGTGTAAGTGTTGTTGGATCGGTATTATTCCGGAAGCGATGAGAGTTAAGATTCATGATCCTTTTCTACAAGTTAAGTTTGAGAGGTCCTTGAGACGAAACAAGCTGATTTGGTTAGTGGTTACTTCTCGGATAATAAAGAGCACATGATGGCTAGTGTTATGTCGGTGATGTGTAATTCGTGAGGTTTCTTGAAGATAATTGCGACTTGTCTCCAGAGTGCAGATTTGGGTTAGAGACAGTGGAGATGTGGTGTTTCCTCGGTTAAGCAAGAGAGAGAGGTAGAACTCATGTTCATCAATTTCGGTTTTATTTTCGCAATTATGGAACGACCTTCAGAAAAAGGGCATAACTTTTCACTCGTAACTCTGATTCAGGCGATTCTGAACTTTTTGGAAAGCTTACGAAATTCCCTACAGTTTGCATATAAATTTTGTCTTCGGAAAGTTTTTGAAGAGAGAGAGAAAAATACGTTTGAGTATTTGGGTCTGGTGCTGATTTTTGTAGAAGTTTGCATACGGGATTTCTTGACCAGCCTCCATTGCAAGGACGATAACTTTTTTACTCATAACTCGGATTTAAGCGATTCTTGAATTACTGGAATCTACTTGAAATTCCCTTCATTTTGGAATACGATTTAATGTCTGGGAGATTTGTATTGAAGGAGATGAGTGTGTTTGAAGTTGAACGATTCTTGCTGAAAGTGGGAAAGATGAGGACAGGTGTAAGATGTTGTTAAGGAATGAAAGGTTGGTATTAGAAATAATGTGACGGTATCAGAGAGGTGCGTAGAGATGCAGCTTATGTTGAATGAGGATGATTAGAGTGACGATGATTTTGTGATGGTAATGTTGAAGGAAAGACGAATACAAGAGAGACCGGAGTCGTGCTTGTGAGGACAAGTATCAGTTTGCGTTAGGAAGAATTATGAAAGTTCAATCGGATATGGAAATGGTACTATCGAGATTGTGATTTGGGATGAGATTCCAATGTGAAATTATATGGATCCTCGATGTGGAGAGGTTTAAGAGAAAACTAAAGATTTATGGAGGTTGTTAAAGTTCTCTATGTGGATAGAGACTTTAAATGGAATGGAATGATTTGTGATGCGTTTGGTATTATAGCATGTTCTGAGTTGGAGATACTTAACATTAGTGTGAGGCTAAGCGAGTATGGGAGAGACTTGTCTTGCCAGCTTGGCAGTGTGTACAGTAAAAAGGCGTTCTATCGGGAAGATAATCGTTCCCATTATTTTAAGAGAGTCAGAGGCTAGATGTGAAGCTTGTGGGCGGATAGATGAATCAGATTGCGCAGCTGAAGCGTGATGTGTATTAGGTGAATACGACTTATTGGAGTCAAGGATCAAGCATCAGAAGCTTGCGAGAAGGATGCGAAACCATTGGACATTCTAGAGTGAAAGTGATCCGTGAACAGTTTTCGTATTACTACCATGTCGGTGAGAGTATTGAAGTATATGTTTGTGTGAAGAATCGCAACATTATGGACTAATATGGTGTGACAGAATTGTCGACATTATGGGTTATGTTGATGTTCTTATGACGGTGTTGAAGGTGATGGTAACGACATTGTCGTGTCCCGGCCTAAGAGTGAATGACATTCTAAAGTGATGAGACAATGAGTGAAATGAATTTGTACGTTCATAACTCGGGAGCATTGCATCTTGTTGGATCGTTATGGTTAACAATGTGGAAATTGGATTTGTGGTGTGCGAATGATTATCAAAGTAAGAGTTCTAGTGGAAAGAAGTGAGTTTTCTTGGACTGTAATTTCTAGTGTTGAGATTGGTATAAACTCTTCTAAGGATGGTGCGGTGTTGCAGTGAGAAATTCTGAAGTCTGCGATTGAGGTTCGAAGTTTCTTGGTTTAGATGGTTACTACCAAAGAATCATTGAGGGTTTTTCTAAGTGCTGTTACCATTAACATTGGTGGACGCGTAAAGTTCGAGCTTATGTATGAGACGTTGCATGTGAAGAGAACTCGTGTGATTAAAGAAGTTGACTACCGCTTCGGTATTGATTTTGCTTAATTAGAAGGTGTTTTATCTGGTGCATGGTGATACGTCTAGGACGGGCCTTAAGGGTATTGTTACTTATGATTCGAGACTACTGGGAACCCAGAGAGGAAATAATTCTGCGCATGAATTAGGAATCAACGGTTATGAGGTTAGTGATGAGGTTTGGAGGTATTACTTGTTTGGCTTAAGTTATTATAGCAAATGCAGGGACTGATGCATTGAGTAGGGAGTCGTTGTATATGTCAATCCTTATGGTGAGAGATTTAAGAATGATTAAGCATTTTAGAGACTTGAGTTTAGTGTATGAGGAGATGCCTAGCAGCGTGAAATGGGATATATTGAAATTGACTAGAGATATTTCAGAAGGAAAATCGGAGAAGGTCAGGAATCCTAATCGAGATTGATTGATCAAATGACGTTGGTTAACCACGGAATTAGAAATGAAATCTTGAGTTGATGAGAACGGTGTACTGCTATGCAGGAACAAAGCGTGTGTTTCAGAACCTAAGAAGAATATTTTTAGGAAAGAAGTTATTGGATTGGATTATGCTTGTCTGACTTGTCAGAAGTCGGAGGTTGAACATCAGAGGCTTTTGGGTTGATACGATTGTGAATATTCCAGAATGGAAGTGGGACAGTAATGGATGGGTTTATGTCGAATAGATGATTGAGAAGTGAAGCAAATACGAGGTAAAGAGATTGCCTTAGTGAATGTGTGGTGAAGTGGGTCAACTGGCGAAAGTTGGACTTGAGAACGTAGAGATCAGATGTGGGAGTCGTATCCGACTCTATTTATTCCAGGTGAATTTTCGAGGATGAAAATATTCTAAGTGGGGGAGAGTTGTAACACCCCGATTTCTAGATTAATTATTTATTTAATTAATTTAGCAAGAATATATGAATTATATGAGTCAATGTGAAGTACTTGAGTTTGGTGATGATTTCATGACGATTATGTGACGGTTTTAAAGAATTTCCGGTTTATGGAATGTTTAAGTGCGTAGAGAAATTATCGGGTACTTTTAAATAATGGGAATAATTATCTAGAATTTTATTATTTATGAAAATAGAATAATATATAATTAGGAGACCATAAGGGTATGGTGGTAATATGTGAAGGATAAGTGTAGATATTGTCGCTCCCGAGGATTTTCATCCTTGGTACAAACGCGAAAGTGGCGCGGAAAACAGAGTCGCCAGCAATGTGTATTTATCCCAAGAGAGGGAAAGGAAACACTGCGTAAACCTAAGGGAAGGGAAAGAGCATGGTCTCACGACCAAGAGAAACGGGTAAGGGAGTCGGTTACGCGAAGGGAAGGTGTTAGCACCCCACACGTCCATCGTACTCAATGGGATCCACGCTTGTTGTCTCGATCAAAGGGCGACGTCATCTGGAGCTCGGCCGCTACTGGAAAGGAGAAGAAATAGGAACGGAAAGGAACGAAGAAACGAAGAAGAAAAGAAAAAAAAAGTGACTCGATAGGACATCGCTCGTCCTACGCCTACGTATTCCCTCGTGCAATGGGAAAGTCAGAGTCAACATACGGATCAGATTCTCTGCAGTTAAACATTGACTGCAGGACCCTGCATTTAGTGCAAATTAAATATAAATGACTAAAACATAATTTGGAGAAATATAAAATTAAATGGAGCTATGACTAAAATAACCTTGAGATTACACTAACTGCAGGTGAATGTGGGATATGTGAATGCAGGGGATTCAAATCCGTCAACATAGTTCAGACACAAACTAAGGGGGAAGGTTGCTCGCCAAGACATCGCCGTCTGGTGCCTACGTATCCTCAATTGGAATAGAGAGAGGAAATCAGAGCAGTCGTAGTTCGACCTAATGAGGTCGGTTAGTGTTTTTTATGAGCGACGTTAGATTCGCGTCCGACAGTTAGGGTCGATGCCTGTTTGCGACGAGACGGGAGTAACGTGCCCTTTTCTGAAAGTGGTTTGAAACTTAACAATCCCGAAGGATAAAAAGATTTGAGTTTGTTTTTGTGTTTTTTAGACAGAAGTGGATTGAAGTTAGTTCTTAACTTGCATTGCATCGAAGTCTACGATGTAGGAACTAATGCTTAACAAATCATTCCAAGATGGAACGTCCACCAAAGACTCTAGAAAAATGAGAGGAAACCCCTCATTCCTCACTTCCCACATGCAAGGCTCATGCGCAATACACGTTAATTTTATTAAGTGTTTTAGAAGCGTTATGAGATGAGAAGAGAAGACTCAAGGGGAAAAGAAAAAACTCTAAGGGGAAACTAAACGCTCCTAATGTTATCATGCAAAGGTGGCCCTATAGTTGAGTTTGAAAGGGGAAATATCTACCTAAGTTAGAATGCAAAGGGAATCCTAATGCTAATCCTACTCCAAGCTTAATTGAAATTAAGTTGGACTAGGTAGCTCTAAGGGAGTGAACCCAAGACTTAAACAAGTCTTGAGATCCGAGGGAAGAGAAAGAGTGAAAGAGATGAAGAAGAAATGGAGGTATAAGATGAGAAATAAGATGGGGCAGCAAGCACATCATATTCAAATCACATCACTAATCATGCTTCAAAAGATCACACAAGAAAGCTCAAGTAAGCAAGTAAGAGCAAACAAGAAAGGATGCAAACAAACTTGCATAAGAAGCACAACTAAACATCATTAAACCTCTGACAAAGAAGGAAAGAGAAAAGTAAGATGAAGATGAAACCAAGTCAGAATTCAATTCATGTCATAATCATCCAATTCAAACATGTAAGAATGCTTCACTTCATTATGCATTATGAGCCAAAGAAGCAACAAGTCAAATGATAATGATATGCATCATACAAATCAAATCATAATGATCATATGGGATGGAAACAAGGCAATGAATCCAATGAGCAGTAGCAAATGCATCATCAACAAACCAAGATCAAACTCAAATCAATCAAAATGAATCATTAAGTATCATACTCAAAGCAGGCCACACAATTATGCAAGTATGTAACACAATTAAGCTCAAAATGGTTCACATATTTCCACACAAGTAAAGCCATACAAAAGAGAGGTCATGCACCAAGGGCCAAGGTAGAATAGAATCTCAAACATGTCTTATTCATCAAAGAAAGATCACAAAGCAACAAGTAAGTTCATGTCATTCAAAGGCACAAAAATAGGTTAAGATGTGTGCATTAGCTAGCTCAAAACATCATCGAATGAGAGCATAAACCAAAAATAGAAATATGGTTCAATAAAATCCCAAAAAATAATCAAATGCAAGTTTAAACATCTAATTAACATGTTCAAAAATATTAGAACAGAACTAGCTCAAAAGCATGTTCAAAAGTGTTCCACAAGTCAAGATATGCACATAATCGAGCAAGGATCGAGGGTCCATATAAGGAAAATGGTAAGTCACCTAAAGCAACTCAAACCATCATCAAACCAGCATCAAAACATCCTCATATGATGGCCTAAAAGTTTCCAAGAGATTGGTCTCAAATGATGAGTAAAAGTTAAGAAACATCCTAACCCTAGATGAAGGGTATCATTGGAAACTCATTACCAAATTAATTCAAAATAAAATAATAAAAGGAAATTAAAAATAAAATAAAAAATGGAAAAATAAATCAACACAATTATTGACCATAAAAAAACATTTTTGGGTATTTATAAAGTTTTTAAGAATTAAAATAAAAATAAAAAAACTAAAATGAAATAAAAAGAAAGATGAAAAACTAAGGTGCGATGTGGGAGGTGTATTAGTAATCAGCAGGAACAAAAGGCTATAGTTCAAAGGCGCATGGGCCTGCAACTAGTGGGGTGTGAATATGTAAACGCGTAGGCCCAGTGAAACAGCCAAATGCCATCAGCTTGCTTTTTTAAAATAAAAGGAAAAAGAAAAAAAAGTGTAACGGAACAATCATGTGACACAATATCAATCGGTCACCTCTCACTTAAATCAAATAAGACAAAAAAACAAAACCCAGCGAATCAAAATGCGCCACGTAGTCGTCTTCTATATTAAGACAAACCCTACCATGCTCATGCATCGTGAAAGCCATAGACAATGCAGCATCACCACATCAACTTCTTCCATCGATTTCTCCATGAATTCTCCACCAAATCAAACAAAATAAAACCCAGAAATGAAGTACAAAGAACAAGGATCAACATGGAACCAATAATCTTTCAAAACAATCACTCAATCATAGAGAAAAATGGATTCCGAAACACGGGTACAAACATGAATTCAAGTATTCAACCATTCAACATGCTCAGATTCAAACAAATAACGATGCCATCATTTCAGGCAGATCCAGATGCAATGTATGCTCACAGTTTCAGGATCATTTAGATCTAAGCATGATAGGAAGAGCAAGAGAGGTTACCTAGTGGAGTTATGTCCACTGCACCTTGAAACTTAAGTGAGAGCTTCAGAAATCACCTCCAGACGCTTCAATACTCTTCACTGATGATCAAACCAACTTGGAAATGCAAAGAAAGCTCTTAATGGGTGAGATTCGAAGTAGAGTAGTATGGAGGGTGAGGGAGAAACTTGCTCTTTGGCTGCTGAAAGACGAACCCCCTCTCCCTAGGGTTTCCTTCTTTTGCTTAAATATGGGGTGACTAAGAGTGTTAATGGGCTTTAACAGTGGGTTTCCAATTTTTGTGAAAGGAAATGAACAAGATGGGGGGGGGGGGGTGCGGGTATTGTCCACTTCTTAGTGGTTTATGGTAGTCTTTGTGAACAAAATGAAAGGTTTATGCGTGTACTATTGGGCTCCCACTCTGCTGAGATTAATATGGACAGGTTTTACATTCCAAGTGTGTCCAAATTTTGCTAATTCTCTTTTTCATGGCAGGTTGCATGTTGGCCCATTTTTGGCAAAAAAGCAACAAGATCCATGGAATTAGTGTGTACGTGATTCTGCCAATGAGAAATCAATTTATGTATACAAAAATAACCACTTTGCAAACATGTTCAACATTCATCCATGTGTGCCATTTTGCAACCTTATAACTTGATGAATACCTTGCCAAATGATGAGTTCTTGGGCTTGACAAAAACTAGGGATGATATGGAGCAAAAATCATGAAGAAAAATTCTTGAAATAAAGCTTGCAACCTTGTGAAAATAATCTGCGAATATATGCCCTCAAAAGCTGTCCAAACACTTAGAGGAAAAACTGATTTTCTTGACAATTTAGACATTTGGAAACTTAATATTTGGGACACCATAACTTGAGCTACAATAGTCCAAATGAGGTAATTTTTTATTCCTTAGAATGCTTGCACAATAGGGAACAAAATTGGTGTTGAAAAGAAGATGATTTGAGACTTTAATCAATGTGAAAAATAGCCATGAAAGTATGTCTTCAAAACTGTCCCAAAATACTTAGAAAGAAAATTCTAAGTTTTTGGACTTTGTAAGGTGAAAACTTCCCACTTTGGAGCACCATAACTTATTCAAGAACAACTCAAATACGATGGTTCTTATATCCATTTTGAAGGGAAAGTTTCAAGCTACATCTTTCATGTGGAAAAGATTTTCAAACAGAGCTTGCATCATAGAGGAATCTGACCTTGAAAGTAGCTATCAAACCATGCAAAACTTGCCAAAAATAGTAAGTTCTAAAACCCTATTTTTTTTCCAAAAGTGGAAACTTTCACAAATGCTTGATTTTTGATGATTCCTTGAACATGTCTTGACCAAAACTCATCCATGGATCATATTTGACTTGAAGATCAACATGTTGACCTCAAAAAGTCAGGAGTTGACTTTTTCACTGCACAGTTGACTTTATTCCCAATTCTCCTGATTTTCAATCTTCTGATCAATTGAAACCCTTCTGAACCCAATTGATGGACAATTCTCCAATCCTAGACACTTAGGGACATGAGGAATACCATGGAATCAAGTCTTTCCTGAAAAATAAGAAATAAACTGATTTTATGGCAAACCCTAGTTTGGGTGCCTTCAGTCTATGAGGAATCAGAACATCCTCCAAATCTAAATTCCTCTGAGTATGATGTGTATCCTGTCAGACAATGATGAGATGTGCCACTTGATGATGATAAAAACTCACAGAACCTGCCCATTATGGTGTTAAACTCAGGAATCTCAAAACCCTAATTTGAACCATCATGCTAGGAGAGTGTGATTCCCTTGAAATTTCTTGTCAATTGTGATCTTTTGATGAGGTAATGAACAAATTAGGATGCCCTGAGGCCCAAGGCTCCTTTGTGGCTCATGTAATGATGATGTCAAGAACCCTCTCTCCTCTTAGCCCCTTGGACAATACACACGAACTTTGCCTGAAACCCTGGAAAACATCCTCCTCCCTTGAGTTGGTTTAGATGCCTTGATCCCATGCTAAGAACCAATGATATACAAAGATGATAATGCAAGAATGAAATGAAACATAAGCCAATTAGGGTTAAAAGTAAGAGGGCAAATTTTGAGGTGTTACAGCTGCCCTTATTTAAATTTCTTGGATCCGAGGGTATGGAAGCAAAGGCTTTCAGACAATCGGGATACACGGAGATTGAATACCAAAATAACCTGAAAATTTGCAACCTGTGGGGGAATATAAAAGTATTTGTCAGCCGAAGCTGGGTTTTATAGATAGAGGGTACCAACCAATAGTTGGGATGACAAAAAAGAGTACTAACCAAAAGTTGGGATAACAAACGGAGACCAACCAAAAGTTGGGACAACAAAGAGGGTACCAACCAAAAGTTGGGATAACAAGGAATACCAACCAAAAGTTGGGATAACAAAAAGGGTACCAACCAAAAGTTGGGATAGAAGATACTAACCAAAAGTTAGGATGAACGAAAATGCCGACCAAAGGCGAACACAACAAAGGAGACCAACCAAGAGTTGGGATAAAGCCAAGGAGACCAACCAAAAGTTGGGATAATAAGGAATACCAACCAAAAGTTGGGATAACAAAGAAAGTACCAACCAAAAGTTGGGATAAAGCAAAGAAGACCAACCAAGAGTTAGGATAATAGGTACTAGCCAAAAGTTAGAATAAAGCATACCAACCAAAAGTTGGAATTCAACAAAGGGTACCAACCAATAGTTGGGATAAACAACGGAGACCAACCAAAAGTTGGAATAAAGCATACCAACCAAAAATTGGAATTCTACAAAGGGTACTAACCAAAAATTGGGATAAACAAAGGAGACCAACCAAAAGTTGGGATAAACAAAGGAGACAAACCAAAAGTTGGGATAAAGCATACCAACCAAAAGTTGGAATTCTACAAAGGGTACCAACCAAAAGTTGAGATAAACAAAGGAGACCAACCAAAGGTTGGGATAAAGCATACCAACCAAAAGTTAGAATTCTACAAAGGGTACCAACCAAAAGTTGGGATAAACAACGGAGACTAACCAAAAGTTAGGATAAGCAACGGGAGCACCAACCAAAAGTTGGGATAAAGCATACCAACCAAAAGTTGGAATTCTACAAAGGGTACCAACCAAAAGTTGGGATAAACAAAGGAGACCAACCAAAAGTTGGGATATAGCATACCAACCAAAAGTTGGAATTCTACAAAGGGTACCAACCAAAAGTTGGGATAAACAAAGGAGATCAACCAAAAGTTGGTATAAACAAAGGAGACCAACCAAAAGTTGGGATAAAGCATACCAACCAAAAGTTGGAATTCTACAAAGGGTACCAACCAAAAGTTGGGATAAACAAAGGAGACCAACCAAAAGTTGGGATAATAGGTACTAACCAAAAGTTAGGATAGAAGACATGTCCGCTGGGGGTAAAAGAGTAATCTAAGCAAACAACTCTGTAGGGGAGTGTAACAATAACAAGGACAAATCCACTGGTTGGAGAGTGATGTTGAATAACATCTTATGAATTGCGTTACTTTCTGCCGGGGAAATAAACTGGTAGAAGATACCAAACCTGGCTTATGCTTCGAATGCATATGTTTGAATTTTTCTATGGCGTAATGCTCCATACGAAATGGAAATGTTACGCGTTTGGGAGGATGTCATGCAAGAATGCTTATGCAATGTAAAAGAAACGTCTCAGCAAAATAAATGCTGAAGACAAAGGCAGCTCTTCCGGGGATGACGAACTAAATTGTCCTCTGAAATAAGAGACCTTGCTGAGAAAGACTTCACTCTACTGAGAAAGATCCTGATTATACACTCTGCTGGAGATGAAAACTCCGAGAGAAGATCCACTCCGTTGGAGACGGATAAAAACGGATATTGAAAATGGAACCCGAAGAGAAATTCTCTCCGCTGGGGATTTCCAATGACTTCTACCAAAGACAGAACTCAAAACCTGGATCTGAAAAATGCCAATAATAATTGGACTTAAGACCTGCTGGGGATTTCAACTGCTATTGAACAAACCACTGTGAAGATCACCACCAAACTCTGCTTGGGGAAACAAGTCAATAATTTCAAACCTGCTTGGGGATATTACCGAACTCAACCTGCTGCTGGGAGATGCTCTTACCTTTAACCTGCTGGGGAATATCAGCCAATACCAGCAAATCTGCTTGGGGAATGGTAGATGATGACATCAACTCTGTTATAAGATAACATCAAGCTTACTCATCTGGGGGATTGACCCATACCGTTGCTGGTGAGAAAAGCATTTCTTGACTAGCTGAGGCGAATGAGTGCTCAGGCCCTGTGGGGAAATAACATCTTTGTTCAAAGAAGATATTCCATAAGTCTCCTGCTGGGGATGCAGAAGTATCAACTTCTGACTGCTCACAGAAAGAGTAATGAATCAATCACAACTCTAGCTGGGGAAATAATCCTCTGTACTCTGCTGAGGAAGACAAAAACCTGCTGAGGAGGATGAACTTTTCAATGTCGAGGAAAGTAGCTCTACTGGGGAAGAACAAACCTGTTATCCTACAAATAAAATCAACAGAAAGTTCTATGTGCAAAATAGCTACTTCAATTACCATCACAACGACCGCTGCCTAAGCAGTTTCTACTGTTTTCCGGTATGCTTCGCAAAGCCTAACATTTCTGCATGCAATGTTTTATCAAAATATCGGACGTTTTCACAAACAAAACAGTAAAAGTAAAAACACAAATGGAAAGCTTTTTTGAGTAAAATGAAGATTTTATTGAATGAATTGGCCTGTAAATAGGCATTTACATTCGGAAGCAATTCCTGAAAAGAGGTAATTGCACAAAAGAAAATAAAAGAAAATACACATGTCGGCAATGTGGGGAACAGATATCCACCATGATTCAATTCAGCTATGACCCAATATGCCTCGCTTATCCGCAGATGCTTTGGCCTTCGAAAAGACTAACTGGACTAATTCCTTTCCTTCAAAATTTCCATGTATCCAAGAATGCTCACAGATTGAACACAGATCATAGCTTTTTGCTTTTAAATCCCTAACTTTTTCCTGGATCGCCCTTTTCGGGTTTTCAATCCACCGTGATACCCCTTTTTGCCAAAGTTGCCTTTTCAGGTTTTCAACCTTGCGGGTTTATTCTTTTTTTTTTCTTTTTTATCCCTAATTTTTGCCCGGACCTTTTCTTTTTATGGTTCGTCGGGATGCCCATTTTTGCATGGACTTTCTTTTTGTGTACAGCGGGTCTCTTTTATGCAAAGTATTTTTTGACTACGTCTGCGTTCACAGGGGACGTAAAATCTTCGCCATCCATAGTTGAGAGTAATAAGGCTCCACCAGAGAAAACCTGTCTTACTACATACGGCCCTTCGTAGTTTGAAGTCCATTTGCCCCTGTGATCTGTCTGAGGAGGAAGGATCCTTTTCAAAACCAATTCACCAGCCTGAAAACACTGAGGACACACTTTTTGATCAAAGCCTTTCTTCATCCTGCTCTGATACAACCGACCATGTGCAATGGCTGCTAATCTCTTCTCCTCAATAAGGTTCAGTTGATCCAGTCTGGAACGCACCCACTTAGCTTCATCAAGCTTCACGTCTGCCAGAATTCTTAAAGAAGGAATCTCAACCTCTAATGGTAGAACTGCTTCCATACCATATACCAGTGAGAAAGGAGTTGCCCCAGTCGATGTGCGTACCGAAATACGATAACCATGTAAAGCATAAGGCAACATCTCATGCCAGTCTTTATAGGTCACTACCATTTTCTGCACAATCTTCTTGATGTTCTTATTTGCTGCTTCAACAACCCCATTCATCTTCGGACGATAGGGAGAAGAGTTGTGATGTTCGATCTTAAAGCTCTGACATAGCTCCTCCATCATCTTGTTATTCAAATTTGAACCATTATCAATAATGATTCTCTCCGGGACTCCATACCGGCATATGATGTCCTTCTTTATAAACCGAGCTACCACTTGTCTGGTGACGTTGGCATACGAGGCTGCTTCCACCCACTTTGTGAAGTAATCAATGGCAACCAAAATGAAACGATGCCCATTGGAAGCAGTCGGCTCAATCTTTCCAATCATATCAATGCCCCACATGGCAAAGGGCCAAGGTGATGGCAACACATTCAGTGGTGTAGGCGGTACGTGCACCTTATCGGCATAAATCTGACATTTATGACATTTCTGGGCATATTTAAAACAATCAGATTCCATAGTCATCCAATAATACCCCGCTCTCAACAGTTTTCTGGCCATAGCATGCCCATTGGCATGGGTACCAAAAGATCCTTCACAAACTTCCTCCATTAACAGGTTTGCCTCGTGTTCATCAACACAACGTAGCAAGACCATGTCAAAATTCCTCTTGTATAACACATCATCTCTATTCAAAAAGAAATTTCCTGCCAACTTCCTCAGAGTCTTCTTATCTTTGGTGGATGCACCCTCTGGATACTCCTGACTCTTCAGAAAAACCTTAATATCATGATACCAAGGTTTGCCATCTGATACCCCTTCAACTGCAAACACAAAAGATGGTCTATCCAGACGCATGATTCTGATCAAAGGAGTTTCATTCCAACGATTCACCTGATACATCGAAGACAACGTTGCCAACATATCGGCCATCTGATTTTCTAACCGGGGTATATGATGGAAATCAACTCTATCAAAGAACGGTAACAACCTTCTGGGTAAGTTGTTATAAGGCACCAAGTTCGCTTGACGAGTTTCCCATTCACCTGTAATCTGATTAACTACCAACGCGGAATCACCATAAACATCGAGGTTCTTGATTCTCAAATCAATCACTTCTTCCAACCCCATGATGAATGCTTCATACTCCACCTCATTGTTGGTGCATACGAACGCTAACCGGGCAGTAAAAGGTATATGATAACCTTTTGGAGTCGTAATGATCGCCCTGATTCTGCTACCATATGAATTAACAGCCCCATCGAAGACCAGCTTCCACTGGGATCCAATTTCTGGCCCTTCATCAGGTAGAGGCTCTTCACAATCCTTCATCATCAAATACATAATGTGCTTATCAGGAAATCCAAACTTCATTGGTTGATAATCCTCAATTGGTTGTTCCGCGAGATATTCAAACAAAACACTTCCCTTGATGGCTTTTTGGGAAACATATTGAATATCGTATTCTGTCAGAACCATCTGCCAATGGGTTATCCTTCCAGAAATCGCTTACTTTTCAAACACATACTTCATCGGATCCATCTTCGAAATCAAGAGGGTTGTGTGGTTTAACATATACTGCCTTAAATGCTTAGCTGCCCAAGCGAGTGCACAACATGTTTTCTCCAGCATCGAGTACCTTGACTCACAATCAGTAAATTTATTACTCAGGTAGTAGATGGCATGCTCTTTTCTACCTGACTCATCATGTTGACCGAGCACACACCCCATTGAATTCTCAAGAACCGTAAGATACATAATCAATGGCCTTCCTGGCACTGGCGGCATAAGGACCGGAGGTTCCTGCAAATATTCTTTTATTTTTTCAAACACCTTTTGACAATTTTTGTTCCACCTGACCTCTTGATCTTTTCTTAGCAACTTGAATATCGGTTCACACGTGGCTGTAAGATGAGAGATAAATCTAGTAATGTAGTTCAACCTCCCTAGGAAACCACGAACCTCTTTTTCTGTTCTTGGCTCAGGCATTTCTTGAATGGCTTTTACTTTAGCAGGGTCAACCTCGATACCTTTTTCGCTGACAATAAAACCCAGTAACTTTCCAGATCTCACCCCAAAGGTGCACTTGTTTGGATTCAACCTCAGTTTGAACTTTCGCAACCTCTCAAACAGTTTCTGAAGATTCACCATATGCTCTTCCTCCGTTTGTGACTTCGCAATCATGTCATAAATATAGACCTCGATCTCTTTGTGAATCATATCATGAAAGAGAGTCACCATCGCCCCCTGATAGGTTGCCCCAGCATTTTTCAATCCAAAGGGCATCACCTTGTAACAGAAAGTTCCCCACGGTGTTATGAACGTCGTCTTCTCTATGTCCTCTGGGGCCATCTTGATTTGGTTATACCCAGAGAAGCCATCCATGAAGGAAAACACAGAGTATTGAGCAGTGTTGTCCACTAACACGTCAATGTGAGGAAGCGGGAAATTGTCCTTTGTGCTTGCTCTATTCAGATCTCTGTAATCAACGCACATCCTGACCTTTCCGTCTTTCTTAGGTATAGGTACAATATTAACAACCCATGGAGGATAATTCGTTACAGCAAGAAACCCAGCATTTAACTGTTTCTGAACCTCTTCTTTAATCTTGACAGACATTTCCGGTTTCGTCCTTCTCAGCTTCTGCTTAACCAGAGCACGTCCTTCTTTGAGCGGCAGTCGGTGTACCACGATGTCAGTGTCGAGCCCAGGCATGTCTTGGTAAGACCAGGCGAAGATATCCACATACTCTCGGAGCATTTCAATCAATCTTTCCTTGACAATGTCTTCCAAAGCAGCCCTAATCCGTACCTCTTTCTTTGCGTCCTCGGTTCCCAAGTTAACAACCTCGATTTCCTCCTGATGAGGCAGAATGACCTTTTCCTCCTGTTTTAACAGCCTGGCCAATTCCTCCGGTAAAGCACAATATTCATCAGTCCCTTCTTCAGCCTGATATATGGGATTATCAAAGTCATATCGAGCCATAGCTGAATCATGATGGGTGGAATCTGAACAAGAAAACCTGCATGATTGATGATTTATGTTTATTATGGATGCATCAAACAAAAACACATTGCCATTTTGCTGTGGTTTTAATGCAAAAAATAAAAAACAGAAAAACAGGGATTAAAACATTTGAATGCGAAAACGTCCTTTATTAATGATAAAGAAAAGCATACAAAAACATTCAAGCCCTACAAACAAGAATCACTACGTCTTGGGCAGAACGTAGGATTAACATAGATGACAAACAAAATTAATTACTCTAGTCCGGTCACTTGAATGGCTTTATCCGATGACCAGTTGCGAAGAGTTTGACCTAGAACACAAGGGCGGATCCAACTATCCATATCACAATCACTATCCCCATCCTCATCAATAGCATTGATTCTATCAAAGAACACACCGGCACTAGTGAAACGAACTGGACCATAGAACTTGGGAGGCTCTTCAGGATGCCTGGGTGGCTTATAACCCAATCCATGAGTATTCCGCTTTTCCTGGACATCAATAATCTGACCCCACTTTTGTGAACTGCCGGCTTTAACCACAGCTCGTGAATCTTTAAAGGAAGACATAGAAATCTCCGGCTGATATACCACTGTTGGCTGCTCTACCACTTAAGGTTGGCTGACTTCCTTGAGAGATTCCCCAGGGATCTTCACTGCTTCAAAAGCCTGACATAAAGTTTCATGTATTTCGCCATCTACCTCCACATAATTGAAAGTAGATAGCTGGCTTATCATGATATCCTCTTCTCCACAAACCGTCACCACATGTCCGTCTACCATGTACTTTAACTTCTGATGCAATATAGACATCACAGCCCCAACACTGTGAATCCATGGACGACCCAGCAGATAGCTGTAAGCAGGTTGGATGTCCATGATATAGAAGGTAGCATCGAAAACCTTTGGCCCAACCTTAATTGGTAGCACAATCTCACCGAAAACAGACCTCTTCGAGCCGTCGAAAGCACACACCACCAAATCACTGGGTGTGCATATCAAACCACGAGTGTCCAGTTTCATCAAGGCTTTCTTAGGCAGAACATTCAAAGAGGATCCAGTATCCACAAGCACATGAGACATCAACGATCCACGACGCTCAACAGAAATATGCAAGGCATTATTATGGTTTCTCCCAGCTGGAGTCAAGTCAACATCAGTAAAACCTAAACCATTGCCTGCATTAACATGGGCCAATACCCCCTCCAACTGATTAACTGAGATCTCCTGGGGTACGTAAGCAGCATTAAGTACTTTCAGCAGTGCGTTTCGGTGTGCCTCGGAACACAATAACAGGGACAAGATAGAAATCTTGGACGGAGTCTGATGCAATTGATGAACAATTTTATAATCACTTTTCCGAATTAGTCTCATAAACTCTTCTACATTCTCTGAAAAAGAATTATCAATCGGCCCTGCCGTGGAGTCATTCACTACTGGCGTTTGCACAGAATTATCTACAACCTGCTTCCTTTTGTCTTGTCTGGAATTACCAGCTTGATCATCTGAAGGGATAAAGACTCTACCACTTCTCGTGATAGCCCCTGCTTCACCATCATTCTCAACACGGGAGTTCACCACAGAAGTTCCCACCAGCTCTTGTTTCTGTCCATTAACGAATACTTCAGCTCCATAGTTCCAAGGAATGGCCTTGGTACTCTCATATGGAACGGGTCCGGGAGCTGTAATAATAACCGGTGCTGGTCTTACCAGGCCTGAAATAGTGATTGTTTTGAAGGGATAGTAATGGTAGCAACCTCATTTTTTCTGCTAACAACTTCTTTCTGTTGGTCACATCGGTCAAACTGCAATTGACCTTCATCTATCAGCTTTTGAATTCCTAATTTCAACAAACCACACCCATTCATTTGTGACATACAATCTGAACAATTCTCATCACATCCGGGGGACACCCCACCCCTCAATAACCTCTCCTTTACCACCATCAAAGGAGTCTTTAATTCATTAACATCCATAACCAAATTCAAAGATTCATTCTCCTCTAACACAGCATTAATCCTTGGCCCACCATGGTTCGATATTGGGTTTTGGATAACATTTGGCACATCATTTGAAAAATTTATGGCCTTTGAGTCCACCAAGTCTTGGACTTTATGCTTAAAAGCTTTACAGTCCTAGATGTGATGTCCGGGTGCCCCAGAATGAAAGTCACAGTGGGCGTTGGGATTATAACCCGGAGGTGGATTACCGATAAGAGGGGCCAAAGCCCTCTTCTGGATTAACTGTAGTTGTAGTAAATGCTGGAACAATTGAGAATAAGGCATGGGAGGTGTTTCAAAATGTCTATCAGTCATTCTTTGTCTAGCCGGGTAATGGCGAGGAGCCTGATTCTGCTGTTGTTGTGGAAGCGCTGCAGGAATTGTCACTGAAGCTACTTGCTGGTTATAACTCTGATGCTGGTTCCCTTTACCTCGGTAAGACGACACAGAGTTTGCTTCTTCCTTTTTCTTGTAATTAACATAGGGTTTCTTCCCCTGACCAGAAGACGACCCATCATTACCTGACACTTTCCCAGCTTTGATTCCACTCTCTAACATCTCCCCAACCATGATTAAATCAGCAAACTTGCCTGACATGCAAGGTAACAGTTTCTCATAATAACGTCCCGACAAAGTATCCATAAACAGATTCAGCATCTCTTTTTCCAACATGGGCGGCTGTACCCTTGCCGCCAGCTCACGCCATCTCTGCGCGTATTCCTTAAAGCTTTCACTGCTCTTTTGAGACATACTATGTAACTGGGTCTTGTTGGGAGCCATATCAGTGTTATATTGGTAATGCTTGATAAAGGCCTCTACCAGCTCCCTGCAATTACGGACATGGCATCTCTCCAATTGCATATACCATTCCAAGGATGCCCCAAACAGGCTGTCCTGGAAGAAATGCATCATCAATTTCTCATCTTTAGAGTACGCGGCCATCTTCCTCACGTATGCCCTGACATGCGTCTTGGGACAAGTGGTACCATTGTATTACTCAAAAGTGGGCACCTGAAATTTGTACGGAATTACAACACCGTGAACCAGCCCCAAATCCTCCAGATTCATACCTACAAAATTCTGATTCACCACTCCCCTTAGTTGTTCTTCAATCAATCTGAACCTTTGATCATTGTTGGCCTGAGGACTAGCATCCCCTCCTGGCATAGAGAAAATGTCATCTTGTTGGTCTTCGAAACGATGACCATGAACAGCACAAACACTTCCTCCTCCCACAACAGAAGGAATCACAAGCTGCTCTCCTCCGCCCGGAGGGATCACAACACCAGGAATAGGGATCTCTACGCCCGCAGGACCTCTCTGAGTACCGTTACCAGCGACGCCATTATGGACCCCGCCATGAAGAACCCCGTCTTCATCCATCCTTGCCACTATGGGTTGGACCAGAGTCCTCAGTTGCTCTTGCCCTTGGGCAACACCTTGCATCAATTCCATGAATTGGGCCATGCGAGCTTGCATGGCTACCATCTCTGCTTGCATTTGCTCCATAATTCTCCTCTGATTTGATCTAGTAGAATACCGGTGAATTGGCTGGTTATCAATCCTGCCTGCAACCAAATAAAGGTTAGAAAAACCCGGGACGAGCACCTGCTATGCAAAAAATGATTATGATTATGCAAATGCAAATGAACATGTTTGAATATTTGCAGGGCGATCCACCCCTTGATTCCAGTTTAAAGACAAGATGGAATAAAACTTCTGCTCATATATCAGAGAAAATCACTTTCAGAGATTACAACCCAAGATAACATAATAAGTCTGAAGCAAGATGAACAAAGATCCCAGCCAACAATTCTGGTGGTGACCCAAATACAACAAAGAAAGAATAAACTATGGTGTATCACCCATGCGCGAGTTCTCTTCAACCATCATGATCTTGCACCCTTTGAAGACCACTGCCTGAGCTAGAGCCTTCACCCCTAGACCTCTTCACCTCAGCTCGTATCTTCAGCTCTTCTATGGTTACTATGGCTTCATTGAGTTGTTCCTTGACTGCGTGTCTCTGGAATGTCCCTGATAAGATCTCCTCATTTTTCTTCTTGAGCTTCGTCTTCAAACTCTCGATCTGATCCAGGAACTTATCTTCTTTTTGTTTGTTGGCAGTTATTGCAGTATCTCGGTAAGCGTTGAACTTGTGAATTTTTAACCAAGCCTTGGCTAGGTCTTCCTTCTTGGATTTGAGAATCCTGCTAACACCTTTTAGAGCTTGCCCTACCTTTTGTCTGGCTGTGACCTCTTCAGCTAGCTCTTTTTCTTTCTTAGCGAGAAGCTCTGTCTTCAACTTGGCGACATGAACAGCTTCACCTTCGCTCATGTTTCAACTGGTAAATTTCTTTGTGTAGTTCGCTGTTCTCCTTTCGTAGCTTCTCTTTTTCAGCCCATAGTTTATTATACTTCTCTATCTTCACCGTGGTTGGTGGCTCAATCAACAGAGGGTACAAAGGCGGCTCTATTGGGAAAGGAAGAAGCTCCTCTTCTGCCCTTTTCCGGACCCACTCCACATACGGAGAGAAAGCTTGGTTGTTACACTTCCCAAAGAAAGTCTTTCCTCTCTTAAAAACTTGCTTCCAAGCGTTCACGACTTTCCATACCATCTCTTGGTTTGCAGTGCCATTGAAAAACAAGGATTCTCTGATATCTTGTTCCTCAGGGGGAGTCTTCAATGCATACCCAAATTTTATGATAGTAAGGGTACATTTGGGAATCCTCCGCAGTTGAAAATGAGCTTAATCCCTAGCATATTGTGATTAAACCAAACGATGTTGTCAGCAGTCAATCCCATCAACCTTTTAGACCACTTCATAGAATCCCTTGCATCAACAAAAGCCCCAGCTTTAGGGAGATGACTAAAAAACCATGTGGATAGGAGCGACGCGCAGCAACTTACAGTCCTTCCTCGTCTCTTTTCGTTCTTGTAGTGGACTGAATGATACATGTCACCAAGAAGGGTAGGCACGGGGTTTCTCAAGATGAAAATCTGAATTGCATGCATGTCAACAAGCTCAGGGATGTTGGGGAATAGGACAATCCCATAAATGCAAAGAGCTAATATAGCATTGAAAGCAGACCAATTTCTCTCCTTAGCATATGAGCTGGCTTGGTCAAACAGAAACTTCAAAGGGAGGCCTTTAAACCCTTGCTTGTCAATAACATTGTTACTTAGAATGGATTCCCCAACGTGAATAGCAGCCGCCATCTCTTCCAGTCCTGGCTGTTCTTCAGAGAAGAAAGGTATCCTCGGATTGACAGAGATTCCCAAAATAAATGAGAACTCCTCTAAGGTTGGAGCCCATACATAATCTGGAAAAGGAGGGTCATAGAATTGAAGGAGCGTGTGAATGGCATCATCCTCTTCTTGTGAAATATTTCGGACAACCTTCAATATCTTCCCACATTCCTCCTTGAACTTGGCGCGGATCTCAGGATCAGTCATACTAATCATCTTGTGAATCAACTTCAGAGTCGGATCTGGGAACGTGTACGCTACATTCTTTTTCCTCTGAGCATCCATGACGAGGACACCTCAACAACTGGAATCAAGGGTAAGATGCAAGTCCTGAAAAATGTCAAACATGTTAGAATGCAAGAAATGATGAAAATGCAAACATGGGATCAAGGTATCACTGCTCTGGACATGTGTTGTGCTGTTAACTGAACAAGAACCACAACCCAGAAAACCAGAATTCCAAAACATCGGACCACTGAGATAACCAGAAAACCAGGTAAATAACTATACACTATCGAGAAATCCAGAAAACCGGGTAGGTTGAAGGTTTCGGTTACCTGCAGGCCTGTAAACACCCGCCCATTTCACATGTGGGTACTAGAAAACCGAGGATCCTCAATATCACGGGCTCTCAGGTCGAGAAATGATGATACATTCACCATTTCTGTTTTGGCGTCATCATCAATCGAGGAGGCCTCAACTGATTCCCCTAAAAAATAAGGGCATCCTATGCAAGTTCCCAACATTGGGTCCTCGGATCGACAAGTGTAATGGGTTTGCCATTTCTGGTATGCCATTATCACATGTCGGGAGGAGAGGCGTTGCTGAGTCCTCGGAGAAATGGTCGCCAGAGTCGATAGCTCTCTAGATCAACATTCTGAAATGCGCAAGACACGCACGTCAGAATATCTCTCAAGATAGCCTCGTCTGGATGTGAATTTCGTGAACACCAAACACACCAAGATGGTGTGTAGGTCCCACTACTTTCCACTCTAGTCCTAAGTGTATGCTCAAGCCTGTGTATTGGGCTTATCTCTCAAAGAATCCTAACCTGCCAAACAGAAAACCAGCACAACACAGTACAATCCAGTATAATAATGAAATGCAATGCAATAAATGCGGTAAAAATAGTAAAACAGTAATACACAGTAATATACAGAAAAATAAAGCACAACAGTAAATACCCAATGAAATAAAAATAGACAAGCGCTAGGATTGACTCGCAAAAATGGGATGGACCAGCAAGAGGTCAACCTTTCCCCAGCAAAGTTGCCAGCTGTCGCTCCTGAGGATTTTCATCCTTGGTACAAACGCGAAAGTGGCGCGAAAAACAGAGTCGCCAGCAATGTGTATTTATCCCAAGAGAGGGAAAGGAAACACTACGTAAACCTGAGGGAAGGGAAAGAGCATGGTCTCGCGACCAAGAGAAACAGGTAAGGGATTCGGTTATGCGAAGGGAAGGTGATAGCACCCCACACGTCCATCGTACTCGATGGGATCCACGCTTGTTGTCTCGATCAAAGGGCGTCGTCGTCTGGAGCTCGGTCGCTACTGGAAAGGAGAAGAAATAGGAACGGAAAGGAACGAAGAAACAAAGAAGAAAATAAAAAAAGAAGTGACTCGATAGGACATCGCTCGTCCTACGCCTACGTATTCCCTCGTGCAATGGGAAAGTCAGAGTCAACGTAGTTCGAACACGAACTAAGGGGGAAGGTTGCTTGCCAAGACATCGCCGTCTGGTGCCTACGTATCCTCAATCAGACTAGAGAGAGGAAATCAGAGCAGTCGTAGTTCGACCTAACGAGGTCGGTTAGTGTTTTTTTATGAGCGACGTTAGATTCACGTCCGGCAGTTAGGGTCGATGCCTGTTTGCGACGAGACGGAAGTAACGTGCCCTTTTCTGAAAGTGGTTTGAAACTTAACAATCCCGAAGGATAAAAAGATTTGAGTTGGTT
This sequence comes from Lathyrus tuberosus, assembly GCA_022829125.1. Lineage (NCBI taxonomy): Eukaryota > Viridiplantae > Streptophyta > Magnoliopsida > Fabales > Fabaceae > Lathyrus > Lathyrus tuberosus. Next base: position 32,952,445 of record JALAZF010000006.1, on the reverse strand, counting down.
TTTGTGTTTTTTAGACAAAAGTGGATTGAAGTTAGTTCATAACTTGCATTGCACCGAAGTCTATGATGTAGAAACGAATGCTTAGCAAATCATTCCAAGAAGGAACGTCCACCAAACACTCTAGAAAAATGAGAGGAAACCCCTTATTCCTCACTTCCCACATGCAAGGCTCATGCGCAATACACGTTAATCTTATTAAGTATTTTATAAGTGTTATGAGATGAGAAGAGAAGACTCAAGGGGAAAAGAAAAAACTCTAAGGGGAAACTAAATGCTCCTAATGTTATCATGCAAAGGTGGCCCTATAGTTGAGTTTGAAAGGGGAAATATCTACCTAAGTTAGCATGCAAAGGGAATCCTAATGCTAATCCTACTCCAAGCTTAATCGAAAATTAAGTTGGACTAGGTAGCTCTAAGGGAGTGAATCCAAGACTTAAACAAGTCTTGAGATCCAAGGGAAGAGAAAGAGTGAAAGAGATGAAGAAGAAAGGGAGGTATAAGATGAGAAATAAGATGGGGCAGCAAGCACATCATTCACATCATATTCAAATCACATCACTAATCATGCTTCAAAAGACCACACAAGAAAGCTCAAGTAAGCAAGTAAGAGCAAACAAGAAAGGATGCAAGCAAACTTGCATAAGAAGCACAACTAAACATCATTAAACCTCAGACAAAGAAGGAAAGAGCAAAGTAAGATGAAGATGAAACCAAGTTAGAATTCAATTCATGTCATAATCATCCAATTCAAACATGTAATAATGCTTCACTTCATGATGCATTATGAGCCAAAGAAGCAACAAGTCAAATGATAATGATATGCATCATACAAATCAAATCATAATGATCATATGGGATGGAAACAAGGCAATGAATCCAAGGGGAAGTAGCAAATGCATCATCAACAAACCAAGATCAAACTCAAATCAATCAAAATGAATCATTAAGTATCATACTCAAAGCATGCCACACAATTATGCAAGTATGTAACACAATTAAGCTCAAAATGGTTCACATATTTCCACACAAGTAAAGCCATACAAAAGAGAGGTCATGCACCAAGGGCCAAGGTAGAACAGAATCTCAAACATGTCTTATTCATCAAAGAAATATCACGAAGCAACAAGTAAGTTCATGCCATTCAAAGGCACAAAAATAGGTTAAGATGTGTGCATTAGCAAGCTCAAAACATCATCGAATGAGAGCATCAACCAAAAATAGCAAAATGGTTCAATAAAATCCCAAAAAATAATTAAATACAAGTTTAAACATCCAATTAACATGTACAAATATATTGGAACATAACTAGCTCAAGAGCATGTTCAAAAGTGTTCCACAAGTCAAGATATGCACATAATCAAGCAAGGATCGAGGGTCCATAAAAGGTAAATGGCAAGTCACCTAAAGCAACTCAAACCATCATCAAACCAGCATCAAAACATCCTCATATATTGGCCTAAAAGTGTCCAAGATATTGGTCTCAAATGATGAGTAAAAGTTAAGAAACATCCTAACCCTAGATGAAGGGTATCATTGGAAACTCATCACCAAATTAATTCAAAATAAAATAATAAAAGGAAATTAAAAATAAAATAAATAAATGGAAAAATAAATCAACACAATTATTGACCAGGAAAAAACATTTTTGGGTATTTATAAAGTTTTTAAGAATTAAAATAAAAATAAAAAACTAAAATGAAATAAAAAGAAAGATGAAAAACCAAGGTGCGATGTGGGAGGTGTATCAGTAATCAGCAGGAACAAAGGGCTATAGTTCAAAGGCGCATGGGCCTGCAACTAGTGGGGTGTGAATATGAAAACGCGTAGGCCCAGTGAAACAGCCAAATGCCATTAGCTTGCTTTTTTAAAATAAAAGGAAAAAGAAAAAAAAAGTGTAACGGAACAATCATGTGACACAATATCAATCGGTCACCTCTCACTTAAATCAAATAAGATAAAAAACTAAACCCAGCGAATCAAAACGTGCCACGCAATCATCTTCTACATTAAGACAAACCCTACCATGCTCATGCATCGTGAAATCCATAGAAAATGCAGCATCACCACATCAACTTTTTCCATCAATTTCTCCATGAATTCTCCTCCAAATCAAACAAAATAAAACCCAGAAATGAAGTACGAAGAACAAGGATCAACATGGAACCAATAATCTTTCAAAACAATCACTCAATCATAGAGAGAAATGGATTTCGAAACACGGGTACAAACATGAATTCAAGTATTCAACCATTCAACATGCTCAGATTCAAACAAATAACGATGCCATCATTTCAGGCAGATCCAGATGCAATGTATGCTCACAGTTTCAGGGCCTAAATCATTTAGATCTAAGCATGATAGGAAGAGCAAGAGAGGTTACCTAGTGGAGTTATGTCCACTGCACCTTGAAACTTAAGTGGGAGCTTCAGAAATCACCTCCAGACGCTTCAATACTCTTCACTGATGATCAAACCAACTTGGAAATGCAAAGAAAGCTCTTAATGGGTGAGATTCGAAGTAGAGTAGTATGGAGGGTGAGGGAGAACCTTGCTCTTTGGCTGCTGAAAGACGAACCCCCTCTCCCTAGGGTTTCCTTCTTTTGCTTAAATATGGGGTGACTAAGAGTGTTAATGGGCTTTAACAGTGGGTTTCCAATTTTTGTGAAAGGAAATGAACAAGATGGGGGGGGGGGGGTGCGGGTATTGTCCACTTCTTAGTGGTTTATGGTAGTCTTTGTGAACAAAATGAAAGGTTTATGCGCGTACTATTGGGCTCCCACTCTGCTGAGATTAATATGGACAGGTTTTACATTCCAAGTGTGTCCAAATTTTGCTAATTCTCTTTTTCATGGCAGGTTGCATGTTGGCCCATTTTTGGCAAAAAAGCAACAAGATCCATGGAATTAGTGTGTACGTGATTCTGCCAATGAGAAATCAATTTATGTATAAAAAAATAACCACTTTGCAAACATGTTCAACATTCATCCATGTGTGCCATTTTGCAACCTTATAACTTGATGAATACCTTGCCAAATGATGAGTTCTTGGGCTTGACAAAAACTAGGGATGATATGGAGCAAAAATCATGAAGAAAAATTCTTGAAATAAAGCTTGCAACCTTGTGAAAATAATCTGCGAATATATGCCCTCAAAAGCTGTCCAAACACTTAGAGGAAAAACTGATTTTCTTGACAATTTAGACATTTGGAACCTTGATATTTAGGACACCATAACTTGAGCTACAATAGTCCAAATGAGGCAATTTTTGATTCCTTAGAAAGCTTGCACAATAGGGAACAAAATTGGTGTTGAAAAGAAGATGATTTGAGACTTTAATCAATGTGAAAAATAGCCATGAAAGTATGTCTTCAAAACTGTCCCAAAATACTTAGAAAGAAAATTCTAAGTTTTTGGACTTTGTAAGGTGAAAACTTCCCACTTTGGAGCACCATAACTTATTCAAGAATAACTCAAATACGATGGTTCTTGTATCCATTTTGAAGGGAAAGTTTCAAGCTATAACTTTCATGTGGAAAAGATTTTCAAACAGAGCTTGCATCATAGAGGAATCTGACCTCGAAAGTAGCTATCAAACCATGCAAAACTTGCCAAAAATAGTAAGTTATAAAACCCTATTTTTTTTCCAAAAGTGGAAACTTTCAGAAATGCTTGATTTTTGATGATTCCTTGAACATGTCTTGACCAAAACTCATCCATGGATCATATTTGACTTGAAGATCAACATGTTGACCTCAAAAAGTCAGGAGTTGACTTTTTCACTGCATAGTTGACTTTATTCCCAATTCTCCTGATTTTCAATCTTCTGATCAATTGAAACCCTTCTGAACCCAATTGATGGACAATTCTCCAATCCTAGACACTTAGGGACATGAGGAATACCATGGAATCAAGTCTTGCCCGAAAAATCAGAAATAAACTGATTTTATGGCAAACCCTAGTTTGGGTGCCTTCAGTCTAGGAGGAATCAGCACATCCTCCAAATCCAAATTCCTCTGAGTATGATGTGTATCCTGTCAGACAATGATGAGATATGCCACTTTATAATGATAAAAACTCAAAGAACCTGCCCATTATGGTGTTAAACGCAGGAATCACAAAACCCTAATTTGAACCATCATGCTAGGAGAGTGTGATTCCCTTGAAATTTCTTGTCAATTGTGATCTTTTGATGAGGTAATGAACAAATTAGGATGCCCTGAGGCCCAAGGCTTCTTTGTGGCTCAAGTAATGATGATGTCAAGAACCCTCTCTCCTCTTAGCCCCATGGACAATACACACGAACTTTGCCTGAAACCCTGGAAAACATCCTCCGCCCTTGAGTTGGTTTAGATGCCTTGATCCCATGCTAAGAACCAATGATATGCAAAGATGATAATGCAAGAATGAAATGAAACATAAGCCAGTTAGGGTTAAAAGTAAGAGGGCAAATTTTGAGGTGTTACAAATATTATTAGGAAAGCATAATTAAAATGTGAGGGTTACAGAAGTAAGTGGGGAATAAAAAGGGATTCATTCTGTACGTTACTGAAGGGAAGAGGCAAAGAGAAAGGAAACAAGGGTTAAGGCTTCGTGAGGAAAACGGAAGATCGAAAGAGGAATCGGAAGAAGAATTGGATGAACGCGAAGAAGATTTGGATAACCAGCAATAAATTTAAGGTAAGGGGTTTGTAATTATGATTATTATAATTGTTTTAGGTTTTGGATATTGGTAGGTGATATGAGTTTGATCGATGATAATTATCAGAGGAACTGTGATGAATTTGATGAAAGTAGATGGAGTCCTTAACCTGTAATCGTATAATAGGATGAGAAATGTAGCGATTGAGAGATAACAGATTGTGTGTTGGATGATTTGTCTGAACTGGTAATTGGAGAACGGGAATATGAACCACCTTAGGAAGGGTGGCGAGTGCCACCCTTTTGTTTCTAAGAAGGTGGCGGCTGCCACTACATCATGTGGCTTGCGCCACTATGGGAGATTTATGTGGCAGGAACCACTAAAGCATGTGGCTTGCGCCACTAGTGAGATTTTTAGGTGGCCAGAGCCACCATACATGTGGCTTGCGCCACTAGTGTGTGTTTAGGTGGCTAGTGCCACCAGTTTATGTGGTGTGCGCCACTTTAGGCATATTTCAGTGGCCAGGAACTTATTACTCTATTTTTCCTGATTGGCTATTTTCCTGAAAACAAAACCGTAAGCCAGTTTTACATAGAGTTTGAACCATTGGAAAATATCTAGATTAATTCCGTGAATTGTTGATGATTGTCTGTCATAATACCAGTAAGAACCGTGAATGTATAATTAGTGAAATGTATGTTATAACAATACTGCTACTGTAATGTATGATTATGTGTGTTGTGTGAGTACGTTACTACGTGAACAAAACATGATGAATTTGATATGATGATGAATTGGCTGTAATCCATAGATGATTTATGTGCACGATATTATGTGATATATGGGAGTATAGTTTTCAAATCTTAAACCAGCTTTACATGCCGAATGAAGTATAGGTGTTTTGAGGTATAAATTGATACGATAATGACTGGAAATGAATTGTTTGGTGATTATTATGATGAATGATGATGTGTTAACCATGATGTATGTGTATGAGTTATATGAAGAGATTATGATGATTTTGATGAATGATCATGCGTCTTGACTAGCCACGGTCGTGTTTTACATGTGTTACGCATCATGCATTCATAGCATATTATAGGACGAGATGTCCAGTGATGTTTTGAAGGATGAAAATCCAATGAAGATTTATAGGACTTTCAGGTCCAGTGATGGCCTTAATCCCATTGTGTGGATTAAGTGCAAACTATGATGTGCTCTGGTTCCAAGCGGGAACCAATTCTATTGGTGGGGATCTTTGGAGATAACGATGACTAAGTCATCAGTGATGTGTCGGTACCACATGCATTGAGTCTATGAAGTTGCATTGCATTGATTGTGGCATTGCATGATGTTTGTGTTATGTGAAGTATCTTGTTGATGTTTTGGAATTATGATGTTATGAGAAGTATGACGTTTTGACATGAAGCTTTTGTAGTTGTTGTTATTTATATTGAAGTATATGATAGTATCTTGTGATTGTTTAATTGTGATCTATACTATGTCTATTCCTTATCCCTTTTATAATAATTATGATTACTCACCCCTTCTTCTTGGAAATGTTGCCTCGAATGTGGGTAACTTGCAGGTAAACCAAGATTAGAGAAGGAAGTGTAGAAGTTGCTCCGAAGTGTACTTATTCGTTCCTTAGAAATGAAGGGAGTCTTGCTCTGATACGTAACACCGGGGTTTTTGGTTGTTCGTTTAAGAATACTTTTATGTCATGGTGTTTTTTGAAAATTTTATAACCTCTTTATAATTTGGTTTTGTTGGATTTTATGAGATGATCGTCATGAAGCATGTTGAACTATTTGAATGTTTTTAGAACTACTTTTTAAGGTATTTTGTGTTGATTTTATAAAAGAGTTTAAGACTCAAGTATCCGCTGCAATGATTTTAAATGTTTTAGTGTGATGTTAAAATACTCTGGTTGGTTATAATTATACTGTAACCCGTGTTACGAAGCAGGACCGTTGAGGTAAGATGTTTATGAAGATGTGACACCCATGTTCGTGAATGATGTTTTATTAAATTAATTGAAATATATTGTGAATATTCCCGGGGTTTAGTTGGGTGTTACAAGTTCACTAGGTGAAATTAACAAACCTGGTTTTGAAACAGCTCTTCCTTCGCCAGCAAAGACTGCTACCCAACAGTCTCAAACAGATGGCTCCGACCATGAGGCATACGATGTTCAGCAAGATCCTGACACAGATGATCCAAAAGCTGCTGCCATGGATGAAGATACGCCCTTGGTCGATGAAGCAGGATCCCCAATAGACGAACCCATTGGGGCTGCCAACGTTAACCCAGAAGGAGAAGAAGAAATGGAAGAAGAGATGATGATGAGGCCATGCACCAATCTGAACTTAATGGCCATGGTGATGAAAATGATGATGACAACATGGACGAAGATGAAGAGGGGGAGGACAAAGGTAAGCAAGAGAAGGCTAACAAAGGACCAATCAACGAGCCAACCCCTATCGAAGCTACCACCACCCCAACAACTACTGCTGCTACTGAAGGCAATGCCACCTCAACTGTGTATGGAGCAGGCCTTTCTGAAAAAGAGCTGGATGCCTTGAAGACTAGCAATCCTCGACAATACATAAAGATCCTTCTTGGCCGTCGAGGAAGCTCATCTGATAAAACTCTCAGTGCTTCGACTACCTCTGAGGATCAGCCTTCAAGCACACCTGAGGACAATATCCTTCTGAAGATCAAAAACAAGATCTTTAAGGGTGACCTTTTCACACTCTTACAGATGGATGATGTCACTCATATCTCTCTGAAAAATCTCCTCCAACAAGTTGACATTCACGCTATTTCTCCAGAATCTGCCAACGTCATCTTAGAGCTTGGCACTATGATTGACCAAGTCCATGGTGACCTCAAACACCTGCCCCAAATCAAAAATGCAATTTCGACCACAGCTGGTAGTGAGGCTGCCGCTTGGGCCTCTGCCACTGACTCCGAGAATAAGGTAGCAGAATTAGAGGAAACCAAAGAGAAGAACAAGCAAGAGATTTCCTCCACTGAACAAAACATTGCTTCCTGGGAGTGAAAGATCAAGAAGCTTCGAGCAAAGATCTCAAAGGCCAAAAAGCGCAACTCTGAGTTGTCCGCCTTTGATGACTCTGGCGCATCGAAAGAGCTTGAAAATGCCATCCCTTTTGCCGAGAAAGCTCAATAACTGGAGAAGGAAGTTGCACACTTAAAATCTAACAAGGCCTTATGTGAAAAGCGTCTCGCCCTCCAGAAGTCGAAGTACTTGAAGATGAAGAAGAATCTCCCCTTTTAGCTTGTTACTCTCTTTGTAATTTTTAATTTGATGCTCCATGGCCCTTTGAGGCTTTTATATGTAATGACTTTTAAGCCATTTTGGCATTCATAAATACCATTATTGGCTTTGCCCTTGTTACGTCGAATTACTCTTTAAAAATTTTAATTTCTTGAAGTGATGGTTTATATTTTTTCAAATACTTGCCATTTACTTTCAAGATTCTTTTATCCTCATTTAATTCTTCAACTTCATAGGCTCCATTAGAAAATACTTGCGTAATTTGAAACGGGCCCTCCCATTTTGGGGACCATTTGCCCAAGGCTCTAACCTTTCGATCCATAGGCAGGATTACCTTCCAAACTAAATCTCTAGGTGAAAAGGTCTTGATTCTAACCTTTTTATTATAAGACTTCTCCACTCTTTTCTTTTGTCTCTTCAAAAGTTCTAAAGCTTTAAGTCTTTCTTCGTCCAAATCTACCAGTTCGTCTAACATCATATTCCAATAAAGCTCAGAAGGAATTTCATGATGTCTCAGAATCCTAGTCGACTGGAGGTAGATCTCAACAGGTAACACTACCTCGTGACCAAAAGTCAATCGAAAAGGAGTAGTGTTGGTTGCTTCCTTGGGAGAGGTTCGACATGCCCAAAGGATCTGGTCCAATGTCTTATGCCAATTTCTAGGCTTCTTTCCCACATTTTTCTTGATCAAACCAATCACCACTTTATTAGCTGCTTCGACTTGACCGTTAGCCTGAGCATAATAAGGTGTAGAGGTTAAGAGTTTGAAACCCATCTCTCTAGAAAACCCTGCATCTTTTGACCAGTAAAGATTTTGTTGTGATCGTTTCTGGGATTCCAAACCTGTAAATGATGTATCTCTGAATAAACTCGATCACATCCTCTTGATCCACATTTGGTAAAGGTATCACCTCGATCCACTTCGTAAAGTAGTCAATCCCTACCAAAATGTATCTCTGATTCTTGGAGGATGCCGGTCGAATCTCTCCAATCAGATCCAAAGCCCAACCTCTAAAAGGCCATGGTTTGACTATGGAATACAACTCGCTTGTAGGGATATGCTGTTTGCCAGCATGAACTTGACATTCTTGGCAAACCTTGGGGAATTCAATGCAGTCTTTTAGCATAGTAGGCCAATACATGCCTTGTCGAAATAATAGCCACTTCATCTTATGGCCCACTTGATGTGCCCCACATGCCCCACTATGGACAGTCGAAAGGGTAAGATACGCTTCTGTTTCACTAAGACATTTAAGTAAGACTCCCTCAGGGGTCTTTTTAAACAATTCATTGCCTAGAAGGACATAACTTAAGGCTTGATAACTAACCTTTCGCTCTGTGGACGCTGTCGGGTTTTGCAAGTACTCGACTATAGGCTTCCTCCAGTCTTTATCCGTCAAGCTGTCTATTGCAAAAATCTCGAAATTTTCTTCATCAGCGTATCCTAGCTTTGTCACTTCTAGGTCTGATGGGCATAATCCAACAGATACAACTTTACCTCTAGCTTCGATTGCCTCTTGTAAATTTTCCTTCGAAACCTTATACCCAGAAGCAACCTGAGCCAAGTCATTGGCCACTTGATTCTCTAGTTGAGGTATATGTCGAATGCTTACTACTTCGAATTTCTTTAGCAGTCTGTTGGCCACTGCGAAGTACATGATGAGATTCTCCTTAACACATTTGTACTCCTTTGTAATTTGCTTTATTACAAACTCTGAGTCTCCCATTATTTCGACTCGAGTTGCCCCCAATTCTAACAAAATTTCAAGTCCAGCTATTAAGGCTTCATACTCAGCCTCGTTGTTGGAACAAAGTCCTTCGACCCCGTACTTAAATTTTGTTGGAATTTTATCCGGAGAAATAATCAGCACACCTACGCCTGTACCATCTTTGTGGCTGAAGCCATCGAAGTATAACTTCCAAGGTTCTAATTCGACATAATTCAACATGTTTTCGTTTATGTAGTGGTCGACTATAAAGTCTGCTACCACTTGTCCTTTAACTGCCTTCAGAGGCTTATACGTTAAAGAATACTCAATCAATGCTAGTGCCCATTTACTGATTCAACTGTGCAAGATGGGTTTAGACAACATGTGCTTAATAACATCGAAATAAGACAAAACATAAACATCAACTGGCTTTATATATTGCTTCAATTTTGTACAAGAGAAATACAAGCATAAGCATAATTTTTCTATCATGCTGTACCTAGTTTCTGCATCATTCAAAACTCTACTCATGTAGTAAATGGCTCTCTCGACACCATCTTCATCCTCTTGAGCCAACATGCTCCCTATGGTTTTATCTGATGCAGCTATGTACAATCTTATACTCCTATTCCTACAAGGTGGTGAAAGAATTGGAGGATGACTCAGGTATTCCTTGATCTTATCGAAGGCTGACTGCTACTCCTTCCCCCATTCGAACCCATCTTTATTGAATCGAAGTAATGGTGAAAAGGCTTGTGTTTTTCCGCTTAGGTTCGATATGAATCTTCTCAAGAAATTGATCTTGCCCAGCAGTGATTGCAGCTCCTTTTGTGTTGATGGCGCTTTCGCTTCCATGATGGCCTTGGTCTTATTCTGGTTGATCTCGATCCCTTTTTATGGACCACAAAGCCTAGAAAATCCCCTTCCTGCACACAAAACGCACATTTAAGAGGATTCATTTTAAGACCATGTCTTCTCATCCTTTCAAAGGAGTGTCGAAGATGGTCTAAATGACTCTTCCCTGAAACAGACTTAACCACAATATCATCAATATACATTTGCATGAAAGTCTCTATATAATCATGGAAGATTGAGTTCATTGCTCGTAGATACGTTGCCCCAGCATTTTTGAGGCCAAAAGGCATCACTACCCATTCGTAGGTGCCTAAGGCTCCAGGACACCGAAAAGCTGTTTTGGGTACGTCGTCTTCAACATACTGAGATACTCATGTCTTGCGGCGGAATCGACTAGCATTTCTGCCACAGGCATAGAATAATCATCCTTAGGAGTTGCAGAATTTAAATCTCTAAAGTCTATGCAAACTCTTAAGGAACCATTCTTTTTAATAACAGGTACAATGTTAGCTAGCCATTCGACATACCTGGCAGTGCGGATGAATTTGCATCGAAGGAGTCTTTCGACTTCTTCCTTTATCTTTAAGAGAATTTCTGGGGCAAACTGTCTTGGATTCTGTTTGACTGGCTTCTTCCCAGGCTTGATCGACAACTTATGTTCGACCAACTCCCTACTCAAACCAGGAATCTCATCATAGTCCCAGGCGAAACAGTCTTTAAACTCCTGTAACAGCTGGGTAACTTCGACCTTAAGTTGTGGGTCAAGATTAGCACTAACATATGTTGGCCTTTTAGTCACCCCTTCTCCTAGGTCGATCTCTTCCAATGAATCTTGGGCTAGCATCTTATGGTTATTTGCCAGCAGATCCTTCCCGAATCCCAAAGGCTCGTCGTCATAAATGGCGTCAAGCCTCTGGCCTTGCTCTACGCCTGAACATTATCAGGTGGCTCTGGGTCGAAGTCCTTACCAGGACCTTCTTGGTGGAATTCAGGATTGGCTTCGCCACCCATATATTCGTTAGTAGCCTCCAAAGCCGCTTGTAGTTTGGTTTCAGCCACGTAGGCCGAAATTCTTCTCAATGCTTCGAACTCAGTCATTATCACTGAATTCACTTCCCCACCCGGTGGGGTCTACTGCAGCCTCGCCAAGGTATGGAAGTCTTTCCCCTGGCACCTCCTTATCCCAACGGAAACCATCGACGGGATGCTAATACAATGAGCAAAATGTCTCGTCATCTGGGACAAACTCAAAATCTGCTGGGCCACAGGGGGCAATGTGAGCCAAATGTTTGTCGAGCTGGCGTCTGTCGACATGATTTATTGGTGCCTTAAAATACCCTTGGTCCACTTCAATGTTTTCGACTATGCCATCTGGCCTCCAAATGGTGATGTGTTGATGCATCGAAGATGGCACTGCACCGATGCCATGTATCCACTCTCGTCCTAAGAGCAGATTGTAGTTGGCTTTTGTTTCTACTACCATGAAGACAGTAGGCCTAGTGATTGTCCCCACAGTCAAGTCAACTTGTATCACACCTAATGTAGAGCCAACCTTTCCTTCATAATTTGAAAGAACCATATTATGTGGCTTAGTGTCAGTATCATACTTGCCAATCTTGTTCAATAAGAAATATGGCATCAAGTTTACTGTTGCGCCACAATCACTAAAATTTTATTTATTGGCACATTCTCCACCTTGCCAGTAATGTAGAGGGGCTTTAGGTGACCCTTCATTGCCTCTGTGGGTCGCTCGAAAAAGGCGTTCTCCTCTTCGACACACCCATTATTCATAATATAGTAGCACACAAGCTTGTGTGCTACCATTTCTGCCTCAGTGCAGGCATCCAAATCTTCGACTTCTGTAATCTGGTCGAACTCCTTGGGCATTACAGACAACACATTGACTATGATGTCGAGAGAAGCATCAGACTCAGAGTCGAAGTTGTCTGTTATTTCGTCATCATCTTCGACGGTCTTTTCACATCCGTCCTCTTGAGAGGAAAACAATTTTCGCCCCACGGGTACTTTTTCAGCAGGCTTCATTTAATTCCCTCCATTATTGTCAATAGGGATATTAGTACTGGACTCTCCTTGATCCTTCGAATAGGCCTCCTTGAGAGTTTTCCTTCGACGTTGCTCTCTCCTCCATTGAGATCGCGACATCGGGTTCTTCCCCTTATAGTTTTCAGAGACATACGCCGATTTGTTGGAAGTCTGAAACTCCTTTCGATATTCCATTGAAGAGCCTCTGCCCACATCAAACTTCTGCCATTTTTTCTGACCTTTTTCCTTTCCTTCGACACGTTTCATCCAACTCCCTATTGGTACATTGCTTGTTGGTTTGAAGGTGTTGGGTCTGGCCCCTGGGAACTGTGTTTTTCCTCCTACTTGTTTTGAAAAGGACCTTCTAGGGTCAAAACCCCTTTGACCATGAGATGTTCTCTGCTCCCTTCTTTCTTTAGCCTTCCTAATCCCTTCAAGATTATGAGCAGCCTTCTGGTCAAAGATTTCACTGCACCTGGGGCATAGCATGACACCTGATCCCTTCTATTGGTAGAGGTGAAGGAATTCAATGATAGTCTCATCCTGCTTTGGATATGCCACTTTGTTACGCTCCTCTTGCCAGCTTGCTTCGTCAGCCTCCATGGTCTTATGTTGTGTAATCTCGACCATATTTATGTCCATGTCGCCTTCAGCACTAAGATTCAGATTGCAGAAGTCTACATAAAGGCCTCCAGCAGCCTTATCCATCTTAACGAAACTCTCAGCAGTCTCTTTGGTAACCAGCATCATGTTGGAGTTCTCAGTGATCCCATCATTTAAGCCCCCAGTGGCTTCGTCGAAGCTATCAGCGGCCTCGTACATGAGTTTCACCACATCATAAATGTCAAGGTCTTCAGTAACCTTGGCTAACATAACATTGTTGGTGAAATCTTCAGTAATTTCCACCATGTTGACTGAACATTCGAAGTCATCAGCAACCTCAACCACATGTACCTCTGGCTCAGCATAATGGGCATCTGCTGTTTGCAATGGGTCGGAGTCAATTTTCATCTGACCTTTGCTCTTCTCTCCAAATTTCAGCCTGCCCTCCTGAATAGCATTTTGCACCAGATCCCTGAAAAGAAAACACTGAGAAGTTTTATGACCCAGAAAATTATGGTACTTACAAAATCCTCTCTTTTTTCTTTGTTCTAAAGGTGGCATTTTAGCGCCAGGAAGCACTATCATCTGGCCATCCTTTACTAACAAATCAAAAATTTCGTCACATTTAGTGATATCGAAAGTGTATGTTTTCTTGGGAAACTTATCATTCTTTTCAGATTCGACAAAATTTTTTCCAGTCGAAGGGGCTAACATTTTGCAAGCATACGGAGGACCTTGCTTTAACTCAGCAACGTCTACCTCACTCTCGTCGAAATATAATGGTTCGTCGTATAAACCTTCGACATCCTCATTATATTCAACATAAGCTACTTTTTTACCCTTATTAAACTTAGCATTTTCGTTTTTCAGACGTTCTAACTGTCGAACCCTATCAGCCAGTTGGGCCATATCTCTCAAATACTGGGTATCCAATTTCTTTCTAATAGAGTAATCAAGGCCACCAACGACCATTTTGACCAACTCATGCTCTGGCACTTGAGTAAAACACCTAGCCTTAAGTAATTGAAACCTATTTAGGTAATCGTCTATTGGCTCAGTAAACTTTTGCTTTATGCTAGCCAACTCCTTCAAACTAATCTTAGTTTGTCCCATATAGAATTGTTCATGGAACAAATGCTCTAACTGGGTCCAATTACAGATTGAGTTAGGAGGTAGGGTTGTAAACCAAGTAAAAGCATTTTTGGTGAGAGAACTTGGGAAATATTTTACCCTAAGACTTTCGTCATTTGCAATCTCTCCAGCCTCAATCATATACCGGGCTACGTGTTCGACAGTGGATTCAGTTGTATCTCCTGAGAACTTGGTAAACTTTGGGACCTTCGTCCTAGGGGGTAATTCGGATTGTAGAATATAATCCACTATGGGTGACGTATAATTTGGCCTAGTAAAGCCAAAATTTACCCCATTTCGAGCCATTATTCTTTCGACCATGGCTGCTAGGTTGTTATCTGCTGCTATGTTGTTACGTCGAACCTGGTATACAACATGGTCAGCATTTTGGTTTCTATTTACTATCACTACCCCTTGTTCCCCCTCTTCAGGAATTGGCACTTGGTTCCTAGGTGGTTCGACTCTAGGAAGTTCAACTCTATGGGGTTCGACTCTAGGGGGCTCTAGATTCGCCTCAGGTATAGTCTCTAGGTTCCGCCGTGGAATATTCTCCACCACAGTCGCACCTCGTACAAGGGTTGGCACCCCCATAAATTCTTCCATGCGTGCCAATTGCGCCGCTAATTGTTGGTTAGTTTGGGTAGTGTTCTGGAACAAGGGCTGGAAAATTTCCCCCACCGTTTGGGACAAAGTTTGTACCATTTGTAGGTTACTCTCATCCATTTGCTGTCTTAAACATGCTATAGAAGTGTTTGTCAGACTAGGACCTTGAGTGGAATATCCTACACCTACACTTTGACTGTTTCGACTTATATTTATCCCAGATCCTGACCCTTGTAATGGCAAAAACGTTACATTTTCTGAGAATACTAGGGGGCATTTTGGAGGCTTTGCATTATTGACGTTGGCATTCCATAAGGTGGATTCCTTGGTAATGGTTGTGAGAATCCTGGAGGGGGAAAATGCCTAAATGTCAAAGTTCCTCCTGGTGGAGTTTGGGGATTAGATGCTTGTGGCCCAACGTACTCCAAAACAGGTTGAGTGTAAGCCCTTATATATGTCGACGCTGATCCTGTCATTGATGGCATTGGGTCAGACATAACAGGAGGTGGTATTGACTCTCCCGTCGAAGGAACTGGAGGTGGTATCACATCGTTCCTGGACACATTTTGAGGGTTAGTGTTACTAGGCTGGGCATTCAAGTTACTCGATTGAGGATTAGAACCACCCCCTTGAGGGTTTGGATTGTTTGGCTGACTAGCGTTCGTCGCCATTTTTCTAGTATATCTTCTCTTTGGTCTCTCTTCGTTTGTAATGGCTACCTTACCACTTCTCAATAGCATGCAACGAAGCTTTTTTAAGAAGAAAACGATGAATGAAGATTTTCAAAATTTAGAAAGATCTTTATCAAGTTAGCACTGTCCCACTGGGCGTGCCAATTTGTTTACCGTGAAAATTGGTAAACAACCGTTGATCTTCCAAATCTAACTTTGGTGACTCACATGATCGATCAGATTGATCCTAGGACATGTGCTAACAATTAATCTAAGGTAAATTCTGAAGAAACAAACACTTCGACGGTACTCATAAAGAAAAGTTCGTTGAAAATACAATCTAAACAACGTTTTAAAGTGTTAAGTTAAAAAGGCTGAAAATGTAAAAAGAAGGTCGAAAGCGTGCAGTAAAGGTTAAAAATATGACAAGTGCAGAAACATAACATGCATTAAATGGAAGATAAAAACTCAACGAAAGATTGAAGTAAATTGCATTGAAGGATAAATGGTGTTTACATCACGTACATTCTCACAAGACTTTTTTCTCGACACGCGGATATTTTGAGTAATTTTGGAGTTACTTGTACAAAGTGACCATCACACCCCAAATCCTATTGCTAGAACCCCTATTTATAATACTAAAACTAACTGCTATAAACTGCCTGAAATAATCAACAAATGACAAGTGTCGCACTGCATGCTTCCATTGCTTGGATATACTCCACTTGTCTTTCTTCAAGAGCGAACCAAAGTAACCACTCCCTCCTTTATTTGAATTTGAATTTCCCAACGTCAGGCATTAGCAGCGTGGTCGGTCGAAGGTGACCTCTTCAATTCTTAGAAATATTTTCTAAGTCCCAAAAGCATCCTCTCTTCTTGTGAGCATATTCGACTAAAACCCTATCATACAGATCCCGTCGAAAGCCTTTCAAAACCTCTCCAAGAGTTTAATATTCCCATCATTACTTCCAACTTCATATAGGCGTCGAATTTATGAGCTAACAAGTATACCCCATTCAAAGGTCATCCCAAAAAGAGGTTTGAAGGTCATTACCCAGTCTCCTACAAAGTCCATCCACAAACAAATCATTTTAATCATCTTATTTATAACCCAACAAAGACACATATTTCCACCAAATGAAAAACATTCGAGTAAAGGTAGATCAACCTCCCAAGAAAAAGTAGACAATACCAAATCCATATTTTGTAACTAGGATATCTACACTTAGTGCTGTCAATCCTAAATCCAACCTCCATCTCGATTTACTTAACAAAGCTTAGTTGACTAAAGGGAAATCTCAAACCCCTAACACAGTTTTCTCCTTGAGTGTACACACATCAAACCAACTAACCCAAGAAATATTAGAATCTCCTTTGATCACGCATCATAAAATCACCTATGAATCCTAACTTCTTCCGAACCTTAAAAGAAAATATAAGGAAGGATAAGGGAAAAAATTTGGGATAACTTTAAAAATGAAATTAAGTAGAATCATTTTTTCTCCCAAATTAACATACCTGTGCCTACAAGAGGGCAACCTCCTAGAGTCATGATTTAAAGTGGGTTCCCAATTTGTCTCAAGAAGAGGATTAGCTCTTACTGGTAAATCAAGACACTTAAAATTAAAATGCCTATATTGTAGTGAAGAAAGTATCATGCCAAACCAATGAAATGAGAATCAAAATTAACTCTAACAAGACTACTCTTAGCAAAGTTGACTCGAAGACTTGATGCAAGCTTGAATCCCCAAAGTATGGCCTTAATCAACCCCATAATTTTAACTGTGCCCTAAGCCAAAAAGAGTGTCACATGCATACTGAAGATGATAGATGACAAGGTTAGAGGTTCCCACCCTAATACCATAGTAAAGATTAAGATCCACTACCTTTTCAAATAAACCATTCAGACACTCACCCACTAACAAAGTTATAAAAGAAGTTAAAGGGTCACCCTGCTTCAAGATTCTTTGAATACTAATCTCTCTATTTGTACACCTAGTAAATAACACATCATGATTGGCAACAATCACACATGTTCTCATCCAATATCTCTATTTATCACAAAAACCAAAGCTACCAAGCATATAATCCAAAAAGCTCCAATCTACTAATCATACCCTTTCTAGAAATTCACCTTGAAAATGAGACTGTATTTTTTTATTCTTTTTACCCATGTCCATAAACTCATCAACAACCACCCATCGACCAAGATCCTCCCCTTGAAGTATGATGATTGATTAGAGGATACCAACTTATACATCATGCTAGTCTAGATGCCAACACTTTGGCAACAAGCTCATAAAGAAAACCCACTAAAGAAATAGATTGGAAATCACTCAGATGAGTAGGAGACTTGATTTTAGCGATCAGGTAACAAAGTTGGAAAATGATTAGGAAGAATAAAACTTCATTAAATTTTAATAGAAACGTAAAAAGTTACTTAGTACAAGCTAGTGAGTGCACAATCAATCGTAGACTAGAGCTTATCATAACAAAGCTCAAAACTAATTCATAGTTGTCATAACAGACTAGGATAAGTTAGCTTCAAAGCTATCAAAAATTAGTTACACTTTGTTACTTGCTCTCAATATTTCTCTTTAATATTACTTGCATATGAAGTAATTGCTTTATCTTGTAGTGGCATCCCAATAAAATTTAAATTGTGTTTGAATTACAGCCTCAAATTGAATTATAAATTAATTAATTTTTCAGGAAATCGTAGTCTATGTAATCAATATTTAAACATTTTTATGCAATAGTCTAACCCCATTTAGTCCCCAACACTAATATTTATAGATTTTTCACTTCTCTCTATTCCAGAACAATTTTAGGATATTATGTATTTCATAGAATTTGAAATTCAACTTATATTGAAAATATAATCTTCTGAATTACCCTTTTGTTGCATCTTATACCCCATCTGGCCCCAAACACCAAGACATTCATAATCCAATAAAGTTCCAACCTTTTGCATAATCTCCATCCAAGGTGCCAACTACTTCATCCTTCAAAATGTTGGGGGTTCAAGTACAACCTAGCTTTGGAAAAGAAAATCATGATGAGAGGTTGAATGATTTGGAACTCACTCTTGGAATTGGGAAAGGAAGCAATTAGGCTGCTAGGAAAGTTTTACATGATTTGAGTTATGTGGGAATGAGACAGAAAGATTGCGTTTGATGGTTTTGGTTGTTTGTCCAACTTGTTTTGGGATCTTTTTTGATTTGTTTCTATTCATGGATGATTTATTTCTTTGATTTTTGATAGTTTTGTACTTTGCTTCCTTTTTGGATTTTTTTTAAATGATGTTATGTGTCTATCCTACTATCCTAGCATAATTTATCCTTATAAGTGCAAGAGTCCTTTTATTACTTATTGGTTTGGTTTTGCAGTAAAAAAAGTTGATTTTTGAGAGAATTGATTTTGTTTAAAAATGAATTGATAGAAAATGAATTTTGACAGTATTTTTGTCCTTTCAAAATTAATTACATTTCTCTCACATTTCTTTCATAACAAACAATACATCAAATTAATTATATTTTTCACTTCTTTCTTTCTTCTCACATTCTTTCTAACCTCTCAGTTTTATCTCACAATCAAAACCACTTTTAGAGAAACCAAAAATGTCAAAATCAATAATACATCTCTATAAGTACTTTTGTCTCTCTCAACCATAGAGTCAAACATACACTACAATTCTATTTGAAAATACCGTATTTTGAGCTTATATCTTGTCGTTAACTTATGGATCCATACCTTTAAAAATATTTGTTCCGTAAACATAATTTTTTTTTACAAAATTGTAGGTTTTTTTTTTTTTTTTTGTATTTTATATAAGCTAATTCAAGTAGCTTATACCTTTTCATCTCCTCTCTTAGTTTTACATCTCTTAACTTAATTGAAAATAAAATTAAAAATAAGAAAACTTTCATACTCTTTATATTTTGCCTCTTATTCTCAAAAAAAAAAAAATTGAGTTACTTAAATTATCCTTCAACCTAATAAATACATAATAATTTTTAAAAATAATTTTCGATGATGAACAATAAATTCAAAATTTTAACCTTGATATTGAATTTTTAATTTTTCGAAATAAATTCAAACAAACTAAAATTTAAAATTCAAACAAATGTGTCTTAGCAAAGTCAATTTTAAATTTTAAGTTTGATGGACTATATATATATAATGCTACTTATTACAGCCATTGGGCTGTAATTGAGTACAAGACAAATAGTGAATGGGCTTATAGGAGTAATAATGCTCAATAACGAACATAAAAAGATACAGGTATGTACACTAATAGCCCCTCTCAAACTTAATTTTTTAATTCAAAATTTTTATGCCTAGGTAGCCATGAGTTTTTTCTTGCCTTTGACAGAATTGTTTTTATGCTTTCTGTCTTTCTTGAGCATGGGACATTCATTCTTGTAATGACCTAGCTCTTTGCATTTATAGCAAATAACTTCTTTTCCAGAACTCGACTTTCTTTGTCCAGATGTTGAGTCAGAATGACCAACAGTCCTTTTAGCCCCTTTAAACTTTCCTTGACCATTTTGTCTATTCTTCCAGAGTCTGTTGACCCTTCTGGAAATTAATGAAAGTTCATCATCTTCTGAGTCTTCATCAGAATCTTCTGAGATTTCCTCAGCTTGATAAGCCCTTGACTTTTCAGAGTTGGATTTTAATTTAACAGTATTTTTGTCCTTTCAAAATTAATTACATTTCTCTCACATTTCTTTCATAACAAACAATACATCAAATTAATTATATTTTTCACTTCTTTCTTTCTTCTCACATTCTTTCTAACCTCTCAGTTTTATCTCACAATCAAAACCACTTTTAGAGAAACCAAAAATGTCAAAATCAATAATACATCTCTATAAGTACTTTTGTCTCTCTCAACCATAGAGTCAAACATACACTACAATTCTATTTGAAAATACCGTATTTTGAGCTTATATCTTGTCGTTAACTTATGGATCCATGCCTTTAAAAATATTTGTTCCGTAAACATAATTTTTTTTAACAAAATTGTAGGTTTTTTTTTTTTTTTTGTATTTTATATAAGCTCATTCAAGTAGCTTATACCTTTTCATCTCCTCTCTTAGTTTTACATCTCTTAACTTAATTGAAAATAAAATTAAAAATAAGAAAACTTTCATACTCTTTATATTTTTCCTCTTATTCTCAAAAAAAAAAATTTGAGTTACTTAAATTATCCTTCAACCTAATAAATACATAATAATTTTTAAAAATAATTTTCGATGACTTACAATAAATTCAAAATTTTAACCTTGATATTGAATTTTTAATTTTTCGAAATAAATTCAAACAAACTAAAATTTAAAATTCAAACAAATGTGTCTTAGCAAAGTCAATTTTAAATTTTAAGTTTGATGGACTATATATATATAATGCTACTTATTACAGCCATTGGGTTGTAATTGAGTACAAGACAAATAGTGAATGGGCTTATAGGAGTAATAATGCTCAATAACGAACATAAAAAGATACAGGTATGTACACTAATAGCCCCTCTCAAATTGGTGTGTAAATGTCTTTTAAATACAACTTTGTAATAAAATTAGAAAGAGAATATTAGACTATATGTATATATGTCCACATTCATTGTAATAATTAGCTTGATATTGTCCATAATTAGCGTGATATTGTAATAATTAGCTTGATATTGTAATAATTCAAGTTATGTTGTACAGGTATATAATCACCTTCAATGGAATGAAATAGACAAGGAATTATTTTCTAATATGGTATCAACCCTATAACGATCCCCCACAATCATTCTTCTCCATCACATACTCTGTTCTTTTCTCTTCTCCACCGAGCCCATTCCTTCCCTTTTCAAATGGCTGGCAACGACTCCACATCTAAATCTACTTTCCATCCCGTTTTTTCTGTCTCAAACATTAAAAACCACATTCAAATCACCCTAGAAATGGAGAATGTTCATTACGATTCATGGGCAGAATTGTTCCTCAATGCGGCCAATGCCTTTGATGTCGCCAATCACATTATTCCACCCAAGGATACGACTGTTAAGAAAGATGCACAATGGTCCCGACTCGATGCAATCGTGAAACAATGGATTTATAGCACGATATCCGTTGATCTCCTACATAGGATTCTAAAACCCGGTGCCACCGCTCAAGAAGCATGGAATCGCTTGAAGGACATCTTTCACGACAATAAAAACTCTAGAGCCATATATCTAGAACAACAATTCTCCCAAATCCACATGGATAATTATCTAAACGCGTCGTCTTATTGCCAAGCATTGAAACTGATAGCCGAACAACTCGGCAATGTTGGGGCTCCGGTCAGCGAGGATCGCCTGGTCCTCCGCCTTATGACAGGCCTCTCAAGTGGGTACGATAGTCTCGCCACCATCATTCAACAATTAGATCCGCTGCCATCATTTTACAAAGCGAGATCTATGCTCACACTTGAGGAAACCCGTCGCAATAAGAACACTGGTGCCGAGTCTGCCCTCCTCCACACACAATCTGATATTTCTTCTGCCGCTCCAAATCGGTCTCCTGATGCTGCACCTTCTCGCTACAACAACCGCAACACCGGAGGTCGTGGAAAGCAATATCGTGGCAAGGGCAATAATAATAACAAAGGTAACTCTTACAAGAATTCCTCTGACAATAACAAAAATAACTCTGGCACAAATAACAGACAAGGAAATCAGCCTGGTTCTTGGACATGGGTTCCTTTTACGCCTCCCTCTTGGCCACAACAGCCATCTTGGAACCCACCACCATGTCCATACCCTACCACAGGCTGGGTTCCTTCTGCTACTGGTCGTGGTGCTGGTGTTTTGGGACCAAGACCACACGCTTTCCTTGCCCAAAATCAGACTCTTGGTGCACCGCAAGGGGCACTTGTACCCATTGACATCGCAGCCACTATGCAGACCATGTCTCTTCAGCAGTCCGACGACAATTGGTATATGGATACAGGGGCATCCTCCCATATGACGTCGAATGCAGGTACCCTCTCTTCTTATTTTAATTTGAGCACCAATAATAAAATTATCGTTGGAAATGGCACTGAAATTCCAATTCTTGGTTGTGGAGTGAAACAACTTCAACCTCCCTTGCTGCCCTTTATGTTAAAAAATGTTCTCCATGCCCCACATATTTTTAAAAACCTTGTTTCAGTTAGAAAATTCACTTCTGATAATAACGTATCTATTGAATTTGACCGTTTTGGTTTTACTGTGAAGGATATGCAGACGGGGAAGCCACTTATGAGGCACAATAGTTTGGGCGAGCTCTACCCTATCCTACCCACGCACCAAATCGAGAGTTCAGAACCTCAAGCTCTCACGACCATTTCCACTTCTACTTGGCACAACCGCTTGGGCCACCCGGGTCCAGCCATTTTTAGTGTTCTTCGTAATAATAACTTTATTTCATGTCGTTTGGTTTCTAAACATTTTTGTCATTCATGTCAGTTGGGTAAACATACAAAACTACCATTTTCTTTATCTACTTCTTCTACATGTTATCCATTTGATATCGTCCACAGTGATTTATGGACCTCGCCTGTTGTTAGCACTATGGGTCATCGTTTTTATGTGTTATTTCTTGACGATTTTACTAACTTTCTTTGGACTTTTCCCATCAAACACAAGTCGGAAGTTTTTAATATTTTCACTAAATTTCACACGTTTATTACAACCGAATTTAATTGCCCCATTAAAAATCTTCAATGCGACAACGGTCGTGAGTACGATAATTCACCATTTCACGAATTTTTCAAAAAACACGGCATGACGTTTAGATTTTCCTGCCCTCACACCTCCCCACAAAATGGAAAAGCCGAACGTAAAATTAGAACACTCAACAACACGATAAGAACCCTCTTGCTTCACGCCAACATCCCCCCTTCAAAATGGCACTACGCCCTCTCTATGGCAACCTATTTACACAATATCCTTCCCAGTAAGTCAAACAAATTTGTGTCTCCCACTTCTTCCCTCTACCTCCGATACCCGGATTACAATTCACTAAAAACCTTTTGTTGTCTATGCTATCCCCACCTCCCATCATCGACAACTCACAAACTCGATGCACGCTCCACTCCCTGTGTCTTCCTCGGCTATCCGTCGCATCATCGTGGCTTCCTCTGTCTCGACATATCCTCACGTAAGATTATCACGGCCCGTCATGTAACCTTCAATGAATCAATCTTTACCTTATCACATGACCCCCCTACACCAGCATCTTCTTACTTCATTTTAGACAGCGACCCATCCCCGTATATGACACACATTATCAACTCTCCGCTTGCATCTAACGACCAAATAATACCACCTCCTACTTCACCTACTACATCACCCACTACTTCTCCTATGGCTCAACAGGTAACCATACCCGAACCCACACATCAAACTGTGGCCGCATCACCT
Organism: Lathyrus tuberosus; assembly: GCA_022829125.1. Taxonomy (NCBI): domain Eukaryota; kingdom Viridiplantae; phylum Streptophyta; class Magnoliopsida; order Fabales; family Fabaceae; genus Lathyrus; species Lathyrus tuberosus. Next base: position 32,928,454 of record JALAZF010000006.1, on the reverse strand, counting down.
GTCCCCTCTACCCCAATGAGAACACGAGCACAACATGCCATTCACAAACCCAAAGCCATTTTTTACCTCTCCATCACCACCTCAGTCTCACCAATTCCCAAAAGCCCAATATCCGCACTCCATGATAAGAATTGGAAACAGGCCATGACCGACGAATTTGATGCTCTTATTAAAAATAAGACTTGGGTCTTGGTTCCCCGTCCTCCTGATGTTAATATTACTCTGTGTATTTGGCTATTTAAACACAAATATAAATCTAACGGTGATTTGGAGCGGTATAAGGCTCGTCTTGTTGTCAATGGCAGGTCTCAACAGGTGGGTATCGACTGTGACGAAACTTTCAGTCCAGTGGTGAAACCAGCTACTATTCGTGTGGTATTAAGCATTGTCGTGTCAAAGAATTGGACCATTCATCAACTTGATGTAAATAATGCTTTTCTCTATGGGCACCTTTCTGAAACCGTCTACATACGTCAGCCTCCTGGATTTCGTGATCGAAATAATCCGGATCATGTATGTCTTCTAAAGAAATCTCTATATGGCCTTAAACAAGCCCCAAGAGCATGGTACCAACGGTTTGCATCTTTTCTCTCCACCATCGGCTTTGTTAATAGCAAGTTCGACCACTCTCTATTTATCTATACTCATGGTGACGACACAGCATATATTCTTCTCTATGTTGATGATATTATTCTCACTACATCCTCACACTCTCTTCGTGACACCATTATTGCTGCTCTTCGGTCTGAATTCTCCATGACGGACCTAGGCCCCTTGAATTACTTCCTAGGCGTGTCGGCTACACGTCATTCTGGTGGGTTATTCTTGCATCAATCCAAGTATGCCGAAGACATAATCTCTCGTGCTAAAATGGTCAATTGTAAACCGGCACTCACACCGGTGGATACCAAATCCAAGTTAAGTGCAACTTCTGGTGAAAAATTTGATGATCCAACACTCTACCGTTCACTTGTCGGTGCTCTCCAATATCTTACATTTACAAGGCCGGACATCTCCTACGCAGTTCAACAGATTTGTCTCTATATGCATGATCCACGAACATCGCATTTTGCAGCCCTAAAACGCATTATACGATACATTAAAGGGACAAAAGAATTTGGCCTACAACTCTCACCTTCGACTGTCACCAACCTGAGTGCTTATAGTGACGCCAATTGGGGCGGCTGTCCTGATACCCGTCGATCTACTTTGGGCTACTGTGTATACGTGGGTGACAATATCATCTCCTGGTCCGCCAAACGACGGGCAACATTATCCCGCTCTAGCGCAGAGGCCGAGTATCGCGGTGTTGCCAATGTCGTCACTGAGTCCTGCTGGCTTCGAAACCTGCTACTCGAACTTCACTGTCCCATTTCAAAAGCAATTGTGGTCTATTGTGACAACGTGAGTGCCATATACCTCTCGGGAAACCCCGTGAATCATCAACGTACCAAACATATCGAGATGGATATTTACTTCGTTCGAGAAAAAGTTGCACTTGGTCAAGTTCATGTTATGCACGTGCCTACACGATACCAATATACAGACATCTTTACTAAAGGCCTTCCAAAACCGTTGTTCGATGATTTTCGTTCCAGCCTCGGCATCCATCCTTCTCCCGCTTCGAATGAGGGGGTGTATTAGACTATATGTATATATGTCCACATTAATTGTAATAATTAGCTTGATATTGTCCATAATTAGCATGATATTGTAATAATTAGCTTGATATTGTAATAATTCAAGTTATGTTGTACAGGTATATAATCACCTTCAATGGAATGAAATAGACAAGGAATTATTTTCTAATAGAGAAAGCGAATCAAATGGCTTGATGAGAATATCAACTAACTATTAGTGATAGGAGATATGGAGAATATAAAATAAATTTTGTTGAAGCTTTTCGCAAACAATATGACAATCGTTCTATATGTTTTGTCCTTTCGTGGTAGGATGTGTTTGTAGCAATGTGGTGAGCGGGTTGGCTGTCACGGTATAGTAGAACAAGTGAGATGGAGTCCAGCTTAAATTCTTGTAAGAGATAAGCCAACCACTGAATTTCACATACAGTGGTAGCCATGGCACAATGTTCGTCCTCTGATGATGATTTGGATACAATGGCTTGCTTCTTAGATTTCCAAGAGATGAGAGAGTTGCCTATGAAGATGTAATAATCAAATGTTGATTGTTTTGTATCAAGGCATGTAGCCGAATCTGAGTCGCGTAAGGCCTTGATTTCAAGATATGAAGAAGAATTAAAGATAAAACAGACCAAGGGCTGGGACAAATTTAATATATCTGACTACTCTTAAAGAAGCTTCAAAATGAAGTTTGTAGTTTGGATCATGAACTGGCTGAGTTATTGGACAATATATGGCAAGTATATTCTAGTGGTGTTGAGGTATATTATTTAACCAACTAACTGTCTATAAGGTGCAGGGTCTGATAATAGAGTTCCAGAATCTTTTTGTAACCATGTGATGCAATGCATATGAGATGAAGCTGGCTTGGAACCTAATAAACTTGTAACTGAAAAAAGATCCAAAGCATATTTATATTGACATAGATGAATACTAGTATGAGATAAAGATATCCCTAATCCTAAGAAATATTTTAGATATCCAAGATCCTTAATTTAAAAAGTGTGGTGAAGAAAGGATTTCATGGAATTTATTTCAGTAATATCATTAGTGACTAAAACAAGATCATCCATATAAATTAATAATGCATTAAATAAATTCCTAGAATGTTTGATAAAGAGAAAAGGGTCAAAGGATGATTGTTCACTGTGTTTACTTGAAAAAAAAGTGGTTAATTTAGAGAACCATTGTTAGCTAGATTGTTTCAAACCACTGATGGATTTGGTCAATTTGCAAACTTGGTTTGGTTTGGAAGAAGAGATTCCATGAGGTAAATGCATATAAATCTTTTTTTTCAAAATTTCAGTGTAAAAAAGCGTTATGAACGTCTAGTTGATGCAAATGCCAATTTTATGAAGAAGCAATAACTAAAAGCAATCTAATATTGGTTAATTTAGCGACATGAGAATAAGGGTAAAAGAAATTAATACCTTCGACTTGAGTATGTTCTTTAGTTACTAGACAAGCTTTATAACATTATATGGTCCCATTGAGATGGTATTTAATTTTGTATACCCACTTACATCCAATAGGCTTCTTACCTGGTGAGAGATTAGTGATGATCCAGATTTTGTTAAGATGAAGGGCTTGAAGCTCATTATTTATAACAAACTGCCAATGTTCAATCTGAGAAGCCTGTTTATATCTACGAGGTTCTTGGTTAACAATAATAGCATAAATATAGGAGAAATGAGAAGCATAATGTTTACTGTAAGAGATAAAACTGGATAAGGGGTATAAAACATCAGTAGTGATATTGTAGCATTGAAAATCTTGCAGATAAGCAAGGGGATTTCGAAAATCAAAATTATTTTCTTAATAGTGGTTGTTCCAAGTGACTAGAAACTGAATTGGTGTGAGACTTAGAAGAACTATACGATATGATATATGTTTTGGAAGGGGAAGTCATGGTAGATGTTAAAAAGGAATCATCAAAGCAAGCATAATCAAGGTTATCACTTATCGGCTATGTTAGATGTAGGATTGGTATAAGGAAATATATTTTCATGGAAAATAACATGTCTAGAGATAAAAATATTATGTGTTTGTAAATCAAATAAAACATAGCCTTTGGTGCTAGTTTTGTAACCCCAAAAGATACTTTCTTGCTCTACGATCAAGTTTGTCTCTCTTTTGCATTAGAGTGGATGCAAATGAGAGACAACCAAACACTTTGGGGTCAAGAAAGGTAGGATTGTTTGAAAAAAATTCATAAGAGGCCATTAATAAGGAAAAAAACATGTATTAAATCATAAGAAAAGAAGTATGGGTGTGCATGGTGCATAAACCAAACTAAATTGATCCATATATATGGTTTGGTTTGGTTCTTAGAACTATTTTTATAAAATTGATTTGGTTTTTCAAAATCGGTTTATATTTAGATCGGTTCGGTTCAAAACCGGTTCCTAATTATAGCACCTCAAAATTTGCTCTTGTTGTTTTTACCTAACTGGCTTATGTTTCTTTGCATTTCTTGCATTAGCATTTGTGCATAGCATTGGTTCTTAGCATGGGATCAAGGTACTGGGTTTAACTCAAGGGAAGAAGAGGTTTTTCAGGGTTTCAAACAACAATTCATGTGTATTGTCCAAGGGGCTAAGAGGAGAGAAAATTCTTGATGCTATCATTTCTTGAGCCACAAAGGAGCCATAAGCCTCAAGGTGTCTTAATTGGTCCATCACCTCATCACAAGATCAAGATTGGCAAGAGATTTCAGAGGAAGCACACTCCCCTAACCTGATTTCCTCAATTAGGTTTTTGGAGATTCTGAGATCTAACCCTCAAATGAGCAAGCTCTTTGATTGTTTATTATCTCCAAATGGCACATATCATCATTGGTGGACATGACACACATCATCCTCAAAGGAATTTGAATTTGGAGGATGTGCTGATTTCTCCTAACCAGAGAAGCCAAAATTAGGGTTTCCTATAGAATCAGTTTATTTCTGATTTTTAGGACAAGACTCGACCTCATGGTATTCCTCATGTCCTAAAGTGTCTAGGATTGGAGAATTGCCCATTAATTTGTTTCAGAAGGTTTTCAATTGATCAAAAATTTCAAAATCAGGAGAATTGAGAATAAAGTCAACTGTGCAGTAAAAAGTCAACTCCTGACTTTTTGAGGTCAACATCATGATTTTCAAGTCAAATATGGTCCATGGACAAGATTTGATCAAGAAATGTTCAAGGATTCATGAAAAAATAAAAAATGTGGAAAAGTTGCTATTTTTGGAAATCTAGGTTTTTAAGAAGTTGCTATTTTGGGGAAGTTTTAACATGAGTTCAGCCATCTTCCAAGCCAATTTCCATCATGATACAAGCTTCATTTTAATTTTCCTCAAACATGAAAGTTGTAGAGCTTGTTCCAAGCTTTCTAACCATATAAAGTTTGTCTCATTTGGATTATTTTTGAGAGAGTTATGATGTTTTGAAGTTGGAGTTTTCAAGTTGTAAAGTTTGGTAACTTAGAATTTTTCTAAGTCATTTTGGGTCAGATCTAAGTACCAAACTTCATGCCCATTTTTAGGTGGCTTCCAAGCATCATTTCCATTACTTTTCAACACCAAACTTGTTCCATGTTCTTCCTAGTTTCCATAAAGCTCAAAAACACATCATTTGGTCAAGTATGGACCAAGTTATGGAAGTGCAAAAGTGATGCCTTCAAGCAGCTCAAATGGCGTGTCATGGCTTAAATGGCAAGGCTAGCACAAACCAGTTTTGGGAGCCAATGTTTATGGTCATTTTCCATAATTTTCCAAACCTTATTGAGAGTTGTTGCCAACATGAATTTTGTTTATTACATTCCCTAGTCTCTCTTAAGCACAAATTTGTTTGAATTTAGTTTGAATTCATCAAGTTTTGGTCCTTGGAGTTGGTGGGCACGGGTTGGATTTTTTTTTTGGTGCACCATTTGATGGCTCATGGTATATCTTTATGGCTATCTCTTCATGCATAATTGGTATCATTTCTCTTGACAATAAACCATGCCCGAAATAGCCAAACATAGCATGTACCTTCCATGTTCTATATTCTTTTCTTATGACCAAGTTTGGAAATGCGTGAACACAACTTGCTACACGCACCATCCATTTCACAAAGGCCCTGGTGATGATTTTTACTCAGCAAACAACCCACAAAAACTACTACAAACACCCTCACGCAAGAAAAATCCGTATGTACATCATTTAAAGTTTTTTTTTGGCAAAAATGTGAAACCACTTCATTCCTCCACTTTGGGCCTTCAAAAACTCCAACCCATCATATTTAAACAGCACAAACCCTAGAACGAAGGAGAGGTTTTGGTTTTTGGCAAAAGCAGATCAAGAAACCTCACTTTTCTCTCATTTTTCACCATTTGCGAATCATTGGTTTTCTGAGATTTTCTGGAGACCTGTTGCTTGAATCAACATCTACCAAGTGAACTTGAGCTTCTGAACGCATCACCTAGTTTCTGTAGTCATCATTGGAGACTCCCCCGAGCTCTAACTTCTTCATCATCGTGTTGAGATTGGTTGAAGTTTTCTGGAGATTTTACGAACCAAACAAGCACTAATCTATGCTCTCCAAGTGACATAGAGGATTTCCACATCATTTCCTAGACTTATCTCTCGCTAAGAAGGCGCAACGGACGTGCTCCGTTAGGTATTTTCATCTCTCTCATTTCACCTATTCTGGACGTGTAGTAAGCATGCTATTTGTGTCTCTGAAGTCCTACAGAAATGTAGGCAATGTTTCTATACCTGTTGTGTTGATTTATGGAACTTTCAGTATTTGACACAAAATTTCGTGCTCACTTGTCATAGTGTTAAAGCCATTTTAAATTTGAATCAATGTCAAATATGAGATCCTCATGAGCTCCTTTTCATTTTGGTATGAGATTTGTTGATGTTTGATGAGGTTTTGGGCTGTAACTACGGCGAGGTCGCAGGAGAAGATGATCGGAAAGGGGTCCGGCGTTAGGGTTTATGTTTGACCGGTGGGGCTTTAATCTTTTGACTGGCCAATGAGGGCTCAGTCTTTTGCCACATCATTTAGGTGAGGCCCAGCGTGGATATGAAACGTCGCGTTTCATTAAGTTGTTTTTTTTGTTTGCTTCTGAGTTTTTTAAAGTTGGTTTAGGCTTAGTGTTTTATGCTCTTCGCACCCTCCTTATCTGTTGGCCCAAGGCGCTTTGGCTTGTTTCTGGTTCGTGAACAAATTGCTGATACACCCCTGGCTTCATTTCATTTCATTTTTATTTTCTATTTTCATACCATTTCATAATTAATTTTTAAAAATACCTGCATATACTAAAAAACTCCAAAAAAATTCATCATGCATATTCACTCTTAAAATTAATTTTTCATATTTTATTTCATTACTTTTGCATTAAAATTGCATTAAATATTAATTTTCCAAATTAATTTTTCTCATTTGCATTTCATATTGCATACTTCATATTGCATCATTTATTTCTCTCATTTAATAGGTGATTTGATCCTGATTCTTTTTGGATTGTGTTCATAACATGTTGAGGTATGTTTGAGATTTTTGGGTTGATTTTTAGGTCCTGTTTGGATGACTTTTGATGTGTTGCTTTAAGCATGAATGTATGAAACCCTAATGATACTTTGACCTAATTGTTGATTGACATTGGTTCTGATTAATTGCTGGTGGCTTTGATATGTTAATTGTACATGTTTAGGATGCTTGAATACTGAATGACATAATTTTTGAGGCATGTTTGTTATTTCTTTGAAGCATGAACTTTAACTCGTCCAATTTGTGATCATATGCTTCATGTTTGGTTTGCTTGATCATGAAGGCACTTGTGCCATAATTTGAGGTCTTGTTTGAGGATTGATAGCATGTTAATTGACTTCTGGTTGTGATATGTGAATCTCATCTTTGCATGTTTGATGTTTGCCTTGCACCTTAAGTCACTTGTTTCACAAGTATGAATCATGTTTCACTTCACTTCACTTCCCCTTCTTTGCTTCTTAATTGATTGTGAAAGTGTTTGTATGACTTGAATGATGTTTGGAGATCATGTTTAGGCACATGTTTAGGATTGTGTCACTTCTGGACTTGGTTTACTTTGTGGAATTTTGACTTTTTGCTTCACATGTTTCTTTGCTTGCTTACATGAATAGTAAGTGGTTGCTTTGATAAATTTTGATACATGCTTTGGATGTGTTGCTTGGTGATTAATCTTGTATGACTTGAGTTTGATCTTGGCATGATGTTAATGTGTATGCTACTGCCCCTTGAATTCATTGCTTGGTTTTCATCTCACTTTGTCTTCATGGTTTGAATTATGTGATGCATATCATCATCATTGGTTTTGTGGTTTCTTTGGCTCATAATGCATCATAATATGAAACATTCTTGCATGTTTGTATTGGATGATCATGATGTGAATTAAATTCTGACTTGGTTTCACTTTCATCTTATATTGTTCATGTCATCTTTGTATGAGGCCTTAGTGTGTGAATTTGTGAATCTTGATTCAAGTTTACTTGCATCCTTTCTTGTGTGCTTTCACTTGTGTGTTTGAGAGGTGTTTGTTTGATCTTTGGAACATATTGATTGACTTGAGTTGGACATGATGATTATGATGTACTTTCTGCCCCATCTTGCTTCTCATCTTATCCTTCTCTTTCTTCTTCTTCTCTTTCACTCTTTCTCACCCCTTGAATCTCAAGACTTGATTAAGTCTTGGATTCCTTCCCCCTTAGAGCTACCTAGTCTAACTTAATTTCTGATTAAGCTTGGAGTAGGATTAGCATTAGGTCTTAGGTAGTCTTTTCTCTTAAACCTCACTAACCATAGGATATCCATGCATGATAACGTTAGGACTCTTAGCTTCCCTTTAGAGTTTCCCTTGCGTCGTCTCTCTTCTCATCTCAAAACTTCTTCAAAACACGTAATAAAAGTTAACGAGTATTGCGCCCGAGCCTTAAATGTAGGAAATGAAGAATGAGGGGTCCCCCCTCCTCTTCTAGAGTGTTTAGCATACGTTCCATTTGGGGGCGACCATGCGATTCACTCGTTCCCGCACGATAGACTTTGGTGCAATGCAAGTTACAAGCTAACTAAAAAAAACTTCTGTCTAAAAAACTTCAACAAACAACAACGTTTTTCCTTCGGGAATTCTTTTCTCATCTCACTCACTCTCAACGTACGAACGTGCTCCTACTCGTTCTCTCGCAAGACGGTAACGCCTAAGTCTCGATTCAGCGAGCTGCAACACCTGAGCTAGAACGTAAGCCGTTCCCTAAAAACACAATCCACCCCTAGTGAGGGGAACTACGTCGCTCTGATTCTCATGCTCCCGATGAGATACGTAGGCAGTGGGGTAGGGCCCATCCGAGCACTTCTTTTATTTTCCCTACATTGGTTTCTTTGTTTCTTTCCGTTCTCGTTCTTCTCGCCGGTCCAGTAGCAATGGAGTTCCAGACAACGACACCCTTTGATGCAGACAGCAAGCGTGGATCCCGTCGAGTACGATGGACGTGTTGGGTGCTAACACCTTCCCTTCGCGTAACCGACTCCCGTACCCGTTCTCTTGGTCGCGTGACCATGTTCTTTCCCTTTTTTCAGGTTTATGCAGTGTTTCCTTTCCCTCTCTTGGGATAAATACACTTTGCTGGCGACTCTGTGTTTTCTGCGCCACTCTCGCGTTTGTACCGTTGGATGCGAATCTTTTCGGGAGCGACAGCTGGCGACTCTGCTGGGGACTCTGGTTGACCTCTTGCTGGTCCATCCCTTTTAGCGAGTCAATCCTAGAGCTTGTCTGTTTTTTTTCTGGGTGTTTCTTTTTATGGTGCTTTGCTTTGTTGTATATTACTGTATTGCTATTTACTGTATTTTTACTTTACTGCTTTACTATTTTTACAGCTTTTATTGCATTGCATTTCATATTATTACTGTCATACTAGATATTGCTGTGCTGTTCTGCTGCTGGATTTTCTGTTTGCAGGGTGGGTTGGATTCATGAGAGAAAAGCCCAATACCAAGGCTTGAGCATACACCTATGATTAGCGTGGAAAGTAGTGTGACTTGTTTGGCATTTGGCCAGACGAAGTATACATGAAAACTCCACATCCAGACGAGGTTTTCTTGGTAATATTATGTCCTGTCCATTTGGGGCAGACGATGGAATATAACCTGGAAAGCTGTCGACTCTGGCGACCATTCCCGAGGACTCAGTTGCGGCACTCCTCCCGAGATGTGACAGTGGCAGCCCACGTTCTGTGGCAAACCCATTTCACATTCTCGATCCGAGGACCCAATGCTAGGAACTTGCTATAGGATTTCCCTTTTGTAGTGAATCAGCGGACGACCTCTTTGATTGGCGATAGCATTGTATCCTTCGGGCTGAATGTGCTATTGCTTCTCAAACCTCTGAAGCTGAGGATCTTTTGTTTTGGAGAATCGGTTGAGGCCTCCTCTTTTGATGATGATGCCAAACCAGAAATGGTGAACGTATCATCATTTCTCGACCTAAGAGCCCGGGATACTGAACATCCTAGTACCCACATGTGAGAGGGGATGGGTGTTTGCAGGTTTGCAGGTAACCGAGACCTTCAGCCTACCTGGTTTCTGGGTTTCTTATCAGTGTACTATTATTATCCTGGCATTCTGGCAGTTTGATTGGGTTGTTATTCTGGATTTTTGGGTTTCTGGTATTCTGGGTCTTATTCAGTCAGGAGAACAGCAGCAGTTTGAGCATTTTGGATACCTTGATCCTATGCCTGCATTTTGCATCATCTTTTTTGCATTCTGACATGTTTGCTCATTTGTAGGGTTGCATCCTAACTTTGATTTCGGTTGTCTGAAGACTGTCCATGATGAGTATTAGCGCTGAAGAAAGAAAGAACATCATCCCGTACAAGTTCCCAGAGCTTCATCTAGACGTTGTGCACAAGATCTCGGCTATGGCAAAACCTGAGGTATTGGCATATTTCAGAGGAGAATATGGGAGGATTCTGAGTTTCGCCCGAAATGTTACCAATTATGAGTTCAGGGCCCTGCACACTCTGGCACAGTTCTATGACCCTCAACTCCGGTGTTTTCTATTTGCTGATTATCTTTTGGCTCCAACGTTGGAAGAATTTGCTCTTATTTTGGATGTTTCGGTCAAAGAGGGAGCTCCCTTCTATCCTTCTAAGGAGTTTCCTGATTTGGAAAGGGTTGCTGCTACTTTACGTTTGGATCAGTCACTGTTGAAGAAAAATATTGCTAGTAAAGGGGGTTATCAAGGTTTTCACACGAAGTTTTTGATCGAACAGGCTGCTACTTGTGCTAAGGCTAAGTGTTGGTCAGTGTTCAATGCAATTCTGGCTATGTGTGTTTATGGAACGGCGTTATTCCCTAATGTGAAGGATTTTGTGGATGCACATGCTGCCCGGATATTCACCACGAAGAATTCGGTACCTACCTTGGTTGGGGATCTGTATTATTCAATGCACTATAAGAATGAGAAAAGGAGAGGTGGATCTCTTTATTGTTGTGCTTCAATTTTCTATAAGTGGTTTGCTGATCTTCTTCCCAAATTTGGGGCATTCGAAGACACTAAAGGAACTTTAGATTGGGCAAAGAGATTAATGGGGTTAAGGGCTGACAACTTGGTTTGGATCAATCGTGATTTGTTGGGCCGAGAGATCCTGGTTAGTTGTGGAGGTTACCCAAACGTACCCTTAATAGGAAGGAAGGGGGAATTAACTACAACCTCATTCTTGCTATTAGGCAATTTGGGTATGCTTTAAAAGAGCCGCCAAAAGGCCAAGATGTGCAAGAGTCTCTATTTTTGGGTGAGGAAGCCAATCTGGAGGTGTTGAAAGAAGCTGCAAACACTTGGAGAGATCGCCATAAGAAAGGAAAGACTTCTTTTGGAAAGTGTAACAACAAAGCTTTTCCTGCGTATGAAGAATGGGTTCAGAGCAGAGTAGAGAGTGTACTTTTGCCATTCTGCAGGGAACCTCCCTCTTACCCTTTGCTGATTGAACCTCCAACCATGATTGAGATGGAGAAGTATAACCAATTATGGGCTGAAAAGGAGAAATTCCGAGAGGAGAACCGTGAGTTGCAAAAGGAAATCTACCAGTTGAAACATGAGCGAGGTGAGGCTGTTCATATTGCCAAGCTGAAGACAGAACGTCTCGCTGAGAAAGAAAAGGAGTTGGTTGAAGAGATAGCAGCTAGGAAAAGGGTAGGACAAGCTCTAAAAGGCGTTTTCAAGACTCTCAAATCCAAGAAGGATGACTTAGCCAAGGCTTGGGCGAAGATTCACATGTTCAATGCTTACCAAGATACTGCAATCATGGCCAACAAGCAGAAAGAAGATAAGCATTTGGAGCAGATTGAGAGTCTGAAGTTGAAGCTCAGGAAGAAGGACGAGGAGATCTTGTCAGGGACGTTCCAAAGACACGCAGTCGAGGAACGGCTCAAAGAAGCCATAGCAACCATGGAAGAGCTGAAAATACAAGCAGGAGTGAAGAGGTCTAAGTGGGAGTGCTCTAGCTCAGGCAGTGGCCCTCATACGGTGCAAGATCCTTGAAGGGAACTCTACTAAGTAGTTTGTACTTTGTTCTTTCTTTGTATTTTGGGTCACCACCAGAATTGTTGGCTGGGACCTCTGCTTATTTTTGTTTCAGGCTATTTTTTGGTACCTTGGGTTGTAATTTCTGACAGTGATTCACTCTGATTTATATGAGCAGCAGTTTCATCCTATCTTATCTTTAAACTGGAATCAATGGGTGGATCGCCCCGCGAATATACAAACATGTTGCATTTGCATTTGCATAATCATAATCATTTTTGCATAGCAGGTTATCTTGGTTTCTCTGGTTTTCTTATGCTCTCTCTTTTTTTCTCAGTCAGGATTGATCAACCAACTCATCGTTATTCTACCAGGCTCAATCAAAACAGAGTGATGGACAAAGTTCAGGCAGATATGGCTGCTATGCAAGCTCGCATCGATCAGTTCATGGAAATGATGCAGGGTGTGGTGCAAAGTCAGAATGAATTCAGAACTCTAGTTCAGCCATTGGTGGCGCAGGTCGACGAAAATGGTATCTTACACGGTGGTCTTCTTACCCGTAATATTCCTCCGGGCGGAGTTGGTGTTGGTGGACAGGGTGGTATTCCTACAGTGGTTGGAGAGGGAAGTACTGTTCGGGCTATCCATGGCCATCATTTTGATGATCAACAGGACGATGTCTTTTCAGTCAGAAGTTTAGATGCTGCCCTTCCTGTGGTCAGTGATGAAAGAATCCGTTTAATTGAAGCTCAATTGAAGGGAGTGGTGAAACAGGATGATTTGGGAATAGATTTGGACGACCTAGGGTTGGTCCCTGATATTGTTATTCCACATAAGATTCAGATTCCCACACTAGAAAAGTACAATGGTTCTACCTGCCCTAGAACTCATGTCAAGGCTTATACCAGGAAGATGGCTGCTCACGCCAAGGATGAAAAGTTAATGATGCACTTTTTCCAAGACAGCCTGTCTGGCGCGTCTTTGGAATGGTACATGGGGCTAGAAAGTAGAGATGTTCGTACCTGGAGAGAGCTAGCTGCAGCTTTCATCAAGCATTATCAGTACAACACAGACATGGCTCCCAACAGAACTCAGCTGTTGAGCATGTCCCAGAAGAATGATGAGAGTTTCAAAGAATACGCGCAAAGGTGGCGTGAATTGGCGGCTAGGGTGCAGCCACCAATGCTAGAGAAAGAGATGCTGGATATGTTCATGGACACACTGCCTAAGCACTACTAAGAGAAGCTTTTGCCTTATTCTCTAGGCAAGTTTGCAGATGTGATTGCTATTGGATAGAAGATAGAGGTCAGAATTAAGGCTGGAAAGGTTTCTAGTGGTGATGGATCGTCCTCTAGACAGGGAAAGAAGCCGTTTGATAATTATAAGAAGAAAGGAGAGACCAACGCTGTATCATCCCACAGGGGAAAAGGGAAACAGCGTCAGGGCAGTAATCAACAAGTAGCATCGGTAACCATCCCAGCAATGTTACCTCCACCACAGCAACAGAGGAACAACGCTAATCAGGGTCAGGCTCCGCGTCAGTATCAGCCAAGGCCTAGGCAGAACAGGCATTTTGATACCCCACCTCTACCTTATCCTCAGTTGTTTCAACATTTGCTACAGTTACAACTGGTACAGAAGAGAACTCTAGCTCCTCCCACCGGTAATCCACCTCCGGGTTATAACCCTAACGCCCACTGTGACTTTCACTCTGGAGCGCCCGGACACTACATTGAAGACTGTAAAGCTTTTAAGCACACAGTTCAAGATCTTGTGGATTCCAAGGCTATCAACTTTGCCAATGATGGGCCCAATGTTGTACAAAACCCGATGCCTAATCATAATGAGCTGAAGGTGAATGTGATAATCGAGGAAGGCGAAGCTTTGAATTTGATCATGGATGTTGAAGAGCTGAAGACTCTGTTGGCTGTGGTCAAGAACAGGATGTTGAAAGGTGGTGTTTATCCGGGTTGTGATGAGAACTGCATAGATTGTTTGATAAAGGTTAATGGTTGTGACTCATTGAAGATGGGTATTCAAAGTATGATTGATGAGGGCTGGTTATAGTTTGACAGAGGTAATCAGCAAGAAGGGGTTGTTAGTGAGAAGGTTGCCACTATCACTATTCCATTCAAAATAATTACTATTTCTGGTCCAGCAAGGCCACCTCCAGTCATTATCACAAGGGCTGGACCCATTCCGTATGAGAGTTCTAAGGCCATTCCGTGGAATTACGGTGCAGAGGTGTTTGTCAATGGACAAAAGCAAGAGTTAATGAATACTTCACCAGTGGGTTCTAGTTCAGGGGTTAAAGTTGAGACTGATGTTATCACTAGGAGTGGTAGAGTCTTTATTCCGTCTGAGGATCAAGTTGGCAGTTTAAAACAAGACAGAGGTAAACAGATAATGGATGAATCTGTACAGAGGCAGGAAGCAAATACTCCTATGACAAAGCCAGGTGGGGATACCTTCTCAGAAGATGCAGAGGAGTTCATGAGATTGATCAGGAAAAGCGATTACAAAATTGTCGATCAACTTCACCAAACTCCATCAAAAATTTCCATCCTATCTTTACTACTGTGCTCTGAGGCACACAGAAATGCATTGCTGAAGGTTTTGAACATGGCTTATGTACCACAGGAAATATCTGTCAATCAGTTAGAGGGGGTTGTGGCTCACGTGAATGCGGGTAATGGCCTGGGTTTTACCGATCTTGACTTGACTTCTGCTGGCAGGAATCATAACAACGCCCTGCATATTTCGATTGAATGTCGTGGCTCGCTGATGTCACATGTGTTAGTTGACACCGGGTCATCTTTGAATGTACTGCCGAAGAAAGCTTTGATGAAGTTAGATACTCGTGGTTTGATTTGTACACCAAGTGACTTGGTGGTGCGAGCTTTTGATGGCTCGAAGAGATCTGTTTTTGGCGAGATTGTGCTTCCGATCAAGGTTGGACCAGAAATATTTAATGCAACGTTTTACATTATGGATATTCAGCCAGCGTATAGCTGTTTATTGGGTCGTCCTTGGATCCATGGGGCAGGTGCTGTAACTTCCACTTTGCATCAAAAGCTGAAGTATATGGTTGATGGTCACATAGTGACAGTGTGCGGAGAAGAAGACATAATGACCAGTCAGTTGTCAGCCTTCAAATACGTGGAAGTGGATGGTGAAATCCACGAGACGTTGTGCCAGGGATTTGAGAAGGTGAAAGTTTCTGAAGAAGTTGTTCAGTCTGAAGCTATAATACAGCTCGTAGTGGCAAATCAACCTGAGGGTTCCATGTCTTCGTTGAGAGACGCCAAAGCTGTGGTTGGAGCTGGTAGCTCACAGAGGTGGGACCAGGTGGTTGAAGTCCAGAAAAAGAAGGATACTTATGGATTGGGATATAAGCCATCCAAAAGAGATGAGGATCCCCCAAAATTCTATGGCCCAGTCTGTTTCACTAGCACTGGAGTTTTCTTCGACAGAGTTAATGCTATTGAAGAAGAAGGAGACAGTGATTGTGACATGGATAGTTGGATTCGTCCTTGCGTCCTAGGGGAAAGTCTGTGCAACTGGTCTTCTGAGAAAGTCATTCAAGTGACAGGCTTCGAGTAATTGCTTTGTTTTCCTATTTTGTTAATCCTACGTTCTGCCCAAGACGTAGTGATTCTGTTTGTAGGGCTTTTAACTATTGCATGTTTTGCCTTATCATCAATAAAGGACTTTTCACACTCAAATATTTTGATCTTTGTCTTTCTGTTTTTATTTTTATGCATTAAAAACCCATATCAAAATGGCAATGTGTTTCTTTTGTTGCATCATAATAAAACATCACTCATAAATCATTGCAGGTTTTTTTGTTCAGATGACACCGATCATGACTCAGCTATAGCTCGGTATGACTTTGACAATCCAATCTATCAGGCTGAAGAAGAGGCTGACGAAGATTGTGAACTGCCCGAAGAATTGACCAGATGGTTGAAGCAAGAGGAGAGAGTCATCTTACCTCATCAGGAGGAAGTTGAGATTGTGAATCTGGGAACCGAGGATGCCAGAAAGGAAGTAAGAGTAGGGGCTGCATTGGAAGACAGTGTCAAGGGAAGATTGATTGAAATGCTCCGTGAGTATGTGGATATCTTTGCCTGGTCTTACCAAGACATGCCTGGGCTCGATACTGATATTGTTGTACACCGGTTACCACTCAAAGAAGGTTGTGCTCCGGTCAAGCAAAAGTTGAGAAGAACTAAACCGGAGATGTCTGTCAAGATCAAGGAAGAGGTTCAGAAACAGCTAGATGCCGGCTTTCTTGCCGTGAAAAATTATCCTCCATGGGTTGCTAACATTGTGCCTGTACCTAAGAAAGATGGGAAGGTCAGGATGTGTGTTGATTACAGGGATTTGAATAGAGCAAGCCCAAAGGATGATTTCCCACTCCCTCACATTGACGTGTTAGTTGACAATACTGCTCAGTATTCTGTGTTTTCCTTTATGGATGGCTTCTCTGGGTATAACCAAATCAAGATGGCCCCAGAGGACATGGAGAAAACAACATTCATAACACCGTGGGGAACTTTCTGCTACAAAGTGATGCCCTTTGGATTGAAAAATGCAGGGGCAACTTACCAGCGGGCGATGGTGACTCTCTTTCATGATATGATTCACAAGGAGATTGAAGTCTATGTTGATGACATGATTGCGAAGTCACAGACGGAAGAAGAACATCTGGTGAATCTTCAGAAGTTATTTGAAAGGTTAAGGAAATTCAGACTGAGGTTGAATCCGAACAAGTGCACCTTCGGGGTGAGATCAGGAAAATTGCTGGGGTTTATTGTTAGTGAAAAAGGTATTGAGGTTGATCCTGCAAAGGTAAAAGCCATACAAGAAATGCCTGTGCCGAAAACAGAAAAAGAGGTTCGTGGTTTCTTGGGGAGATTGAACTACATTGCTAGGTTCATCTCGCACCTTACAGCCACGTGTGAACCAATCTTCAAGTTGCTAAGAAAAGATCAAGCGGTCAGGTGGAATGAAAATTGTCAAAAGGCATTTGAAAAGATTAAAGAATACTTGCAGGAACCTCTGGTCCTTATGCCGCCAGTGCCAGGAAGGCCTTTGATTATGTATCTCACGGTTCTTGAGAATTCAATGGGTTGTGTGCTCGGTCAACAAGACGAGTCAGGTAAAAAAGAGCACGCCATCTATTACTTGAGTAAGAAGTTTACTGATTGCGAGTCAAGATACTCGATGCTGGAGAAAACATGTTGTGCACTCGCTTGGGCCGCTAAGCGTTTGAGGCAGTATATGTTAAACCATACAACCCTTTTGATTTCGAAGATGGATCCAATCAAGTATGTGTTTGAGAAGCAAGCACTTTCTGGTAGAATAGCCCATTGGCAGATGGTTCTGACGGAGTACGATATTCAGTATGTTTCCCAGAAAGCCATTAAGTGAAGTGTTTTGTCAGAATATCTTGCTGAACAGCCAATTGATGATTATCAACCGATGAAGTTTGAGTTTCCAGATGAGCATATCTTGTATCTGAAGATGAAGGATTGTGAGGAACCTTTGCTTGATGAAGGACCTGAGATCGGATCTCAGTGGAATATGGTTTTTGATGGAGCTGTTAATTCATATGGAAATGGAATCGGGGCAATCATTACGACTCCACAGGGTTCTCATATACCCTTTACTGCCCGATTAGCGTTCATATGCACCAACAATGAGGCGGAGTATAAAGCATGCATCATGGGGTTAGAGGAAGCAATTGATTTGAGAATCAAGAACCTCGATGTTTATGGTGATTCTGCGTTGGTAGTGACTCAGATCACAGGTGAATGGGAGACTCGTCAAGTAAATCTCGTTCCATATAACAATTATGCCAGAAGATTGTTACCTTTCTTTGACAGAGTAGACTTCCATCACATTCCCCGGATAGAGAATCAGATGACTGATGCGTTGGCAACGTTGTCATCAATGTATAAAGTGAATCTTTGGAATGAAGCTCCTTCAATAAGAATCATGCGCTTGGATAGACCTGCTTTTGTATTTGAAGTTGAAGGGGTGTCAGATGGCAAACCTTGGTATCATGACATCAAAGTTTTCTTGAAAAGTCAGGAATACCCAGCTGGGGCATCTTCCAAGGATAAGAAGACATTGAGGAGGTTATCAGGAAAATTCTTTTTGAACAAAGATGATGTGTTGTACAAGAGAAACTTTGACATGGTCTTGCTACGTTGTGTTGATGAACACGAGGCAGGCCTGTTAATGGAAGAGGTTCACGAAGGTTCCTTCGGTACTCATGCCAATGGGCATGCTATGGTAAGAAAATTGTTGAGAGCGGGGTATTATTGGATGACTATGGAGTCTGATTGTTTCAAATACGCCCGGAAATGTCATAAATGCCAGATTTATGCTGATAAGGTGCACGTGCCGCCTACTCCTCTGAATTTTTTGTCGTCACCTTCGCCTTTTGCTATGTGGGGCATCGACATGATTGGAAAGATTGAGCCGACTGCTTCCAATGGGCATCGTTTCATTCTGGTGGCTATTGATTATTTCACGAAGTGGGTGGAAGCAGCTTCATATGCCAACGTCACCAGACAAGTGGTAGCCCGATTTATTAAGAAGGACATCATCTGCCGGTATGGAGTCCCGGAGAGAATCATTACTGATAATGGTTCGAATCTGAATAACAAGATGATGAAGGAGCTATGCCAGAGCTTTAAAATCGAACATCACAATTCTTCTCCCTATCGTCCGAAGATGAATGGGGCTGTTGAAGCGGCTAATAAGAACATAAAGAAGATTGTGCAGAAGATGGTAGTGACATACAAAGACTGGCATGAGATGTTGCCTTACGCTTTGCATGGATATCGTACTTCGGTACGCACCTCGACTGGGGCAACTCCTTTCTCACTGGTGTATGGCATGGAAGCAGTCTTGCCATTAGAAGTTGAGATTCCTTGTTTGAGAATTCTGATAGATGTGAAGCTTGATGAAGCTGAGTGGGTGTGTTCCCGGCTGAATGAACTGAACCTCATTGAAGAGAAGAGATTGAAAGCCATCGCGCATGGTCGGTTATATCAGAGCAGGATGAAGAAAGGCTTTGATCAGAAGGTGCGTCCTCAGTGTTTTCAAGCTGGTGAATTAGTTCTGAAAAGGATCACTCCTCCTCAAACAGATCACAGGGGCAAGTGGACTCCAAATTACGAAGGGCCATATGTAGTAAGACAGGTTTTCTCTGGTGGAGCCTTATTACTCTCAACTATGGATGGCGAAGATTTTACATTCCCTGTGAACGCTGATGTAGTCAAAAAATACTTTGCATAAAAAAGACCCGCTGAACGTAAAAGGAAGGTTCAGGAAAAAATGGGGCATCCTGGCGAACCATAAAAAGAAAAGGTTCGAGCAAAAATTTGGGATAAAAAGAAAAAGAATAAACCCGCAAGGTTGAAAACCTGAAAAGGCAACCTTGGCAAAAATGGGTATCCCGGTGGATTGAAAACCCGAAAAGGGCGATCCAGGCAAAAGTTAGGGATTTAAAAGCAAAGACTACGATCCGCGTTCGATCTGTGATTGCTGTTCACATTTGGAAAGTCCGAAGGAAAGGAATCAGTCCAGTCAGTCTCTTCGAAGGCCAAAGTATTTGCGGATAAGCGAGTCATATGGGTCATAGCTGAGTCGAGTCATGGTGGATGTCTGTTCCCCACATTGCCGACATGTGTATTTTCTTTTACTTTTTGTGCAATTACCTCTTTTCAGGAATTGCTTCCAGATGTAAATGCCTATTTACAGGCCAATTCATTCAATAAAGTTTGCATCTCAGTCAAAGAGCTTTTGTTTTCTGTTTTACCTGTTTTGTTTGTGAAAATGTCCGATATTTTTTATAAAAATATTACATGCTAAAATGTTGAGCTCTGTGAAACAAGTTGGAAAACATTAGTAATTGCTTAGGCGACAGTCACTATGATGATAACCAAAGTAATCATTTTTGCATGTAGACCTTTCTGTTGGTTTTGCAGGATGACAGGTGGGCTTCCCCAGTAGAGCACTCCCCAACTTTGAAGTCTGATCGTCCTCAGCAGTTTATTACTCTTCCTCATCAGAGTGCAGAGGATCATTTCCCCAGCTAAAGTTGTGTTTGATTACTCCTTTAGCAGGCAGACAGGATTTGATGTTTCAGCATCCCCAGCAAGAGACTGACGGGATACCTTCTTTGGATAAAGATGTTATTTCCCCACAGAGTCTGAACACTCATTTTCCTCGGCTAGTCAGGAAGTGTTTTTTCTCATCAGCAATGGTGTGGTCTGATCTCCAGCAGATGAGTAGGCTCAATGGTATCCCCTAGCAGAGTTGACGTCGTCGATCATTAAGCAGGCTAGCTAATAGTGGATGATGTTCCCCAGCAGGGTGAAGCTGCAGATGTCTCTCAGTAGCAGGTTGAGTCCAGTAACATCGCCAAGCAGGTTCAGTATTATTGACTCGTAGCTTTAGTATCGAGGATTGTTTTCCTCAGCAGAGTATGAAGAAGTAATTCCCCAAATGGAGTCATTGAGGATCGTCCGCCTCGGCAGGATATAAGAGGTTTGCACCCAGCCGGAGTGTTAGTTTGGCTCATCTCTCCTCAACAGGTTATCCCCAAGGAGAGTTTGTTGGCGGTTGGTATCCCCAGCATTTTCTTTTGAATTCAGGTTCTGAAGAATTTAGTGATCCCCAGCGAAGGAATCTCTACTCTCAGTATCCATCCCCAACAGAGAGGGTTTTTCTCTCGGAGTTTCGTCTATCTCCAGCAGAATTGGTGATTGTGATCTTCCCCAGCAGGGCGAATTTTTCCTCAACAGGATTTCCTTGGTTTCAGTGGCAATTTAGTTTGTCATCCCCAGTGGAGTTGCCTTGGTCTTCAGCATTTATTTTGCTGAAATGCCTCTTTTGCATTGCATAAGCATTTTCTTTGCATGGCATCCTCCCAAATGCGTAGCATTTCCACTTCGTGTGGAGCATTACGGCAAAATTCAAACATATGCATTCGAAGCATAAGCCGGGTTTGTTAGCCTTTGCCGATTTCTTTCCCCAGCAGAAAGTAACATGATTCAGGAGATGTTGTTTAACGTTACACCGCAACCAGTGGATTCGTCCTTCTTGTTGATCTTTCTTATACTTCCCCGCAGAGTTGTCTGTTTAGATTTCTCTGGTCCCCGGCGGAGTCATCTTTGTAGATCTGTCGATTCTACATATCGTTGTTTGAAAGTCCACCTTCGGCTGGGTTTTTCTACCTTTTCGAGTTCGCCTTCGGCCGTCCTCGCACTCGTTGTTATCTTGATATCCCCAGGAAAGTCTACCTTCGGCTTAGTCTTTCTTTTTGAGCCCACCTTCGGCATGGTCTCATATTCTTTCTTTTTTCGAGCCCACCTTTGGCATGGCCTCGTATCCTTTGTTTGAGAGTCCACCTTCGGCTTGGTCTTTCTTTTCGAGTCCACCTTCGGCATGGTCTCGTATCCTTTGTTTGAAAGTCTACCTTCGGCATAGTCTTTCTTTGAAAGCCCACCTTCGGCTTGGTCTTTCTTTTTCGAGTCCACCTTCGGCTTGGTCTCGTATTATCCTTCATTTGAAAGTCTACCTTCGGCATAGTCTTTCTTTGAAAGCCCACCTTCGGCTTGGTCTTTCTTTTTCGAGTCCACCTTCGGCTTGGCCTCGTATTATCCTTCATTTGAAAGTCTACCTTCGGCATAGTCTTTCTTTGAAAGCCCACCTTCGGCTTGGTCTTTCTTTTTCGAGTCCACCTTCGGCTTGGCCTCGTATTATCCTTCATTTGAAAGTCTACCTTCGGCATAGTCTTTCTTTGAAAGCCCGTCTTCGGCTTGGTCTTTCTTTTTCGAGTCCACCTTCGGCTTGGCCTCGTATTATCCTTCATTTGAAAGTCTACCTTCGGCATAGTCTTTCTTTGAAAGCCCACCTTTGGCTTGGTCTTTCTTTTTCGAGTCCACCTTCGGCTTGGCCTCGTATTATCCTTCATTTGAAAGTCTACCTTCGGCATAGTCTTTCTTTAAAAGCCCACCTTCGGCTTGGTCTTTCTTTTTTGAGCCCATCTTCGGCATGGCCTCGTATCCTTTCTTTTTCGAGCCCACCTTCGGCATGGTCTCGTATCCTTTGTTTGAAAGTCTACCTTCGACTTAGTCTTTCTTTGAAAGTCCACCCTCAGATTGGTCTTTCTTTTTCGAGCCCACCTTCGGCATGGCATCGTATCCTTTATATCCCCTAGTGTAGTCCGCTTTTAGTTGGTCTACCCTTTTCGAGTTCGTCTGCGGCCGTCCTCGTAAACCATTATTTTTCATCATCCCCACAGGTTGCAAATTTCCAGGTTCTTTTGGTATTCAATCTCCCTGTATCCCGATTGTCCGAAAGCCGTTGCTTCCGTACCTTCGGATCCAAGAAGTTTGAATAGGGGCAGCTGTAGCACCTCAAAATTTGCTCTTGTTGTTTTTACCTAACTGGCTTATGTTTTTTTGCATTTCTTGCATTAGCATTTGTGCATAGCATTGGTTCTTAGCATGGGATCAAGGTACTGGGTTTAACTCAAGGGAAGAAGAGGTTTTTCAGGGTTTCAAACAACAGTTCATGTGTATTGTCCAAGGGGCTAAGAGGAGAGAAAATTCTTGATGCTATCATTTCTTGAGCCACAAAGGAGCCATAAGCCTCAAGGTGTCTTAATTGGTCCATCACCTCATCACAAGATCAAGATTGGCAAGAGATTTCAGAGGAAGCACACCCCCTAACCTGATTTCCTCAATTAGGTTTTTGGAGATTCTGAGATATAACCCTCAAATGAGCAAGCTCTTTGATTGTTTATTATCTCCAAATGGCACATATCATCATTGGTGGACATGACACACATCATGCTCAAAGGAATTTGAATTTGGAGGATGTGCTGATTTCTCCTAACCAGAGGAACCAAAATTAGGGTTTCCTATAGAATCAGTTTATTTCTGATTTTTAGGACAAGACTAGACCTCATGGTATTCCTCATGTCCTCAAGTGTCTAGGATTGGAGAATTGCCCATTAATTTGTTTCAGAAGGTTTTCAATTGATCAGAAATTTCAAAATCAGGAGAATTGGGAATAAAGTCAACTGTGTAGTAAAAAGTCAACTCCTGACTTTTTGAGGTCAACATCATGATTTTCAAGTCAAATATGGTCCATGGACAAGATTTGATCAAGAAATGTTCAAGGATTCATGAAAAAATAAAAAATGTGGAAAAGTTGCTATTTTTGGAAATCTAGGTTTTTAAGAAGTTGCTATTTTGGGAAAGTTTTAACATGAGTTCAGCCATCTTCCAAGCCAATTTCCATCATGATACAAGCTTCATTTTAATTTTCCTCAAACATGAAAGTTGTAGAGGTTGTTCCAAGCTTTCTAACCATATAAAGTTTGTCTCATTTGGATTATTTTTGAGAGAGTTATGATGTTTTGAAGTTGGAGTTTTCAAGTTGTAAAGTTTGGTAACTTAGAATTTTTCTAAGTCATTTTGGGTCAGATCTAAGTACCAAACTTCATGCCCATTTTTAGGTGGCTTCCAAGCATCATTTCCATTACTTTTCAACACCAAACTTGTTCCATGTTCTTCCTAGTTTCCATAAAGCTAAAAAACACATCATTTGGTCAAGTATGGACCAAGTTATGGAAGTGCAAAAGTGATGCCTTCAAGCTGCTCAAATGGCGTGTCATGGCTTAAATGGAAAGGCTAGCACAAACCAGTTTTGGGAGCCAATGTTTATGGTCATTTTCCATAATTTTCCAAACCTTATTGAGAGTTGTTGCCAACATGAATTTTGTTCATTACATTCCCTAGTCTCTCTTAAGCATAAATTTGTTTGAATTTACTTTGAATTCATCAAGTTTTGGTCCTTGGAGTTGGTGGGCACGGGTTGGATTTTTTTTTTGGTGCACCATTTGATGGCTCATGGTATATCTTTATGGCTATCTCCCCATGCATAATTGGTATCATTTCTCTTGACAATAAACCATGCCCGAAATAGCCAAACATAGCATGTACCTTCCATGTTCTATATTCTTTTCTTATGACCAAGTTTGGAAATGCGTGAACACAACTTGCTACACGCACCATCCATTTCACAAAGGCCCTGGTGATGATTTTTACTCAACAAACAACCCACAAAAACTACTACAAACACCCTCACACAAGAAAAATCCGTATGTACATCATTTAAAGTTTTTTTTTTGGCAAAAATGTGAAACCACTTTATTCCTCCACTTTGGGCCTTCAAAAACTCCAACTCATCATATTTAAACAGCACAAACCCTAGAACGAAGGAGAGGTTTTGGTTTTTGGCAAAAGCAGATCAAGAAACCTCACTTTTCTTTCATTTTTCACCATTTGCGAATCATTGGTTTTCTGAGATTTTCTGGAGACCTGTTGCTTGAATCAACATCTACCAAGTGAACTTGAGCTTCTGAACGCATCACCTAGTTTCTGTAGTCATCATTGGAGACTCCCCCAAGCTCTAACTTCTTCATCATCGTGTTGAGATTGGTTGAAGTTTTCTGGAGATTTTACGAACCAAACAAGCACTAATCTATGCTCTCCAAGTGACATAGAGGATTTCCACATCATTTTCTAGACTTATCTCTCGCTAAGAAGGCGCAACGGACGTGCTCCGTTAGGTATTTTCATCTCTCTCATTTCACATATTCTGGACGTGTAGTAAGCTTGCTATTTGTGTCTCTGAAGTCCTACAGAAATGTAGGCAATGTTTCTATACCTGTTGTGTTGATTTATGGAACTTTCAGTATTTGACACAAAATTTCGTGCTCACTTTTCATAGTGTTAAAGCCATTTTAAATTTGAATCAATGTCAAATATGAGATCCTCATGAGCTCCTTTTCATTTTGGTATGAGATTTGTTGATGTTTGATGAGGTTTTGGGCTGTAACTCCGGCGAGGTCGCCGGAGAAGATGATCGGAAAGGGGTCCGGCGTTAGGGTTTATGTTTGACCGGTGGGGCTTTAATCTTTTGACTGGCCAATGAGGGCTCAGTCTTTCGCCACATCATTTAGGTGAGGCCCAGCGTGGATATGAAACGCCGCGTTTCATTAAGTTGTTTTTTTTGTTTGCTTCTGAGTTTTTTAAAGTTGGTTTGGGCTTAGTGTTTTATGCTCTTCGTACCCTCCTTATCTGTTGGCCCAAGGCGCTTTGACTTGTTTCTGGTTCGTGAACAAATTGCTGATACACCCCTGGCTTCATTTCATTTCATTTTTATTTTCTATTTTCATACCATTTCATAATTAATTTTTAAAAATACTTGCATATACTAAAAAACTCCAAAAAAAATTCATCATGCATATTCACTCTTAAAATTAATTTTTCATATTTTATTTCATTACTTTTGCATTAAAATTGCATTAAATATTAATTTTCCAAATTAATTTTTCTCATTTGCATTTCATATTGCATACTTCATATTGCATCATTTATTTCTCTCATTTAAAAGGTGATTTGATCCTGATTCTTTTTGGATTGTGTTCATAACATGTTGAGGTATGTTTGAGATTTTTGGGTTGATTTTTAGGTCCTGTTTGGATGACTTTTGATGTGTTGCTTTGAGCATGAATGTATGAAACCCTAATGATACTTTGACCTAATTGTTGATTGACATTGGTTCTGATTAATTGCTGGTGGCTTTGATATGTTAATTGTACATGTTTAAGATGCTTGAATACTGAATGACATAATTTTTTAGGCATGTTTGTTATTTCTTTGAAGCATGAACTTTAACTCGTCCAATTTGTGAGCATATGCTTCATGTTTGGTTTGCTTGATCATGAAGGCACTTGTGCCATAATTTGAGGTCTTGTTTGAGAATTGATAGCATGTTAATTGACTTCTGGTTGTGATATGTGAATCTCATCTCTGCATGTTTGATGTTTGCCTTGCACCTTAAGTCACTTGTTTCACAAGTATGAATCATGTTTCACTTCACTTCACTTCTCCTTCTTTGCTTCTTAATTGATTGTGAAAGTGTTTGTATGACTTGAATGATGTTTGGAGATCATGTTTAGGTACATGTTTAGTATTGTGTCACTTCTGGACTTGGTTTACTTTGTGGAATTTTTACTTTTTGCTTCACATGTTTCTTTGCTTGCTTACATGAATAGTAAGTGGTTGCTTTGATAAATTTTGATACATGCTTTGGATGTGTTGCTTGGTGATTAATTTTGTATGACTTGAGTTTGATCTTGGCATGATGTTAATGTGTATGCTACTGCCCCTTGAATTCATTGCTTGGTTTTCATCTCACTTTGTCTTCATGGTTTGAATTATGTGATGCATATCATCATCATTGGTTTTGTGGTTTCTTTGGCTCATAATGCATCATAATATGAAACATTCTTGCATGTTTGTATTGGATGATCATGATGTGAATTAAATTCTGACTTGGTTTCACTTTCATCTTATATTGTTCATGTCATCTTTGTATGAGGCCTTAGTGTGTGAATTTGTGAATCTTGATTCAAGTTTACTTGCATCCTTTCTTGTGTGCTTTCACTTGTGTGTTTGAGAGGTGTTTGTTTGATCTTTGGAACATATTGATTGACTTGAGTTGGACATGATGATTATGATGTACTTGTTGCCCCATCTTGCTTCTCATCTTATCCTTCTCTTTCTTCTTCTTCTCTTTCACTCATTCTCACCCCTTGAATCTCAAGACTTGATTAAGTCTTGGATTCCTTCCCCCTTAGAGCTACCTAGTCTAACTTAATTTCTGATTAAGCTTGGAGTAGGATTAGCATTAGGTCTTAGGTAGTCTTTTCTCTTAAACCTCATTAACCATAGGATATCCATGCATGATAACGTTAGGACTCTTAGCTTCCCTTTAGAGTTTCCCTTGCGTCGTCTCTCTTCTCATCTCAAAACTTCTTCAAAACACGTAATAAAAGTTAACGAGTATTGCGTCCGAGCCTTAAATGTAGGAAATGAAGAACGAGGGGTCCCCCCTCCTCTTCTAGAGTGTTTAGCATACGTTCCATTTGGGGGCGACCATGCGATTCACTCGTTCCCGCATGATAGACTTTGGTGCAATACAAGTTACAAGCTAACTAAAAAAACTTCTGTCTAAAAAACTTCAACAAACAACAACGTCTTTCCTTCGGGAATTATTTTCTCATCTCACTCACTCTCAACGTACGAACGTGCTCCTACTCGTTCTCTCGCAAGACGGTAACGCCTAAGTCTCGATTCAGCGAGTTGTAACCCCTGAGCTAGAATGTAAGTCGTTCCCTAAAAACACAATCCACCCCTAGTGAGGGGAACTACGTCGCTCTGATTCTCATGCTCCCGATGAGATACGTAGGCAGTGGGGTAGGGCCCATGCGAGCACTTCTTTTATTTTCCCTACATTGGTTTCTTTGTTTCTTTCCGTTCTCGTTCTTCTCGCCGGTCCAGTAGCAATGGAGTTCCAGACGACGACACCCTTTGATGCAGACAGCAAGCGTGGATCCCGTCGAGTACGATGGACGTGTTGGGTGCTAACACCTTCCCTTCGCGTAACCAACTCCCGTACCCGTTCTCTTGGTCGCGTGACCATGTTCTTTCCCTTTTTTCAGGTTTATGCAGTGTTTCCTTTCCCTCTCTTGGGATAAATACACTTTGCTGGCGACTCTGTGTTTTCTGCGCCACTCTCGTGTTTGTACCGTTGGATGCGAATCTTTTTGGGAGCGACACTAATAAAAACTATTTTTTCATCTGAACCATTTTAAAAACCAATTTCTCTAAAACCAATCAAAATAATTGATCGTGAAGGCTAGATCAGATCCTGTAGAATCGGGTCGTCAAGTGCATCAGAGATGCTGGTCGTATGGAGAGGAGGGGGTGTACCTGTAAGGTACTCCGACGCTCAAGTAAGAAAGGGTCAGAGAAAAGGGACAAGTACAAAGTATGAATTCTTAGGGTGAATATTGGATACCTGACCCTCTCAAGCGAGAGGGTTTATATAGAGCCCCCAGTGCGTGGCCAACGGTCCTATTTTCGGGGTGAAATAACTGTTTTCCCCAAAGAATAGGTAACTACCCAAACTAGCCGTTATGCCGGGCAGGGTGCCTAAAACTAGTCGTTATGTCGGGCATAGGCATAGTTCCGGGCACCTGCCCTTAGCTGTTCGGGAAGCAGTGAAGTCGTGCGTGATAGGCAGTAATTCTGGGGAGGAACGTTGCATTCCTTGCCCGGTTGGAGGGGCATAAAGGTAACTTTTGCCACTCTGTGGATTGGACTTAGGCAATTTGGGCCGCTCTGGAGCAGAAGCGGATTGGGCCATGCCTAGCCATTGGTCCAGTCCAGAACAGGAGCCCCCCAAGTCGTTGCTCCCGAGCATGGAAGTGATGACTTAAGGGCAGCTCGTTGCTCCGGGGAGCTAGCGTGGAGTCGTTGTTTGAAGATGAGGAGGATTGTCTTAATGCGCCCGTGGCCCCTGGTGTTCGTGAAATTCGTGGTCGTTACCTTATTGCCCGGTGTTCAGGGAGACTAAAGGTCAGTCAGAATTGGAATCATTGGGACGCCACGTGTGCCTGGAGCTCTGTGTAGCAGTTATTAGGCAATGATGGCTAGTTAATAGCCATCATGACCTACGAGCGCGTCTACTGCATGTTCCCCTCTATATAAAAGGGGAGAATCTGTCTCAGTTGGGACTTTTTTGCTCTGATTCCTCTTCGTCTCCTTCAGCATTCCTGCCCGTCACCGCCGTCTGCCACTCTGACCACCGCTTCATGCTTTGAGCAACCACTTCAGTCTTCTTAAATCAAGTAAGTTTCCGATTTTGAGTTTGTTTTACTCCTTTTTGTTGTCAATGGTAGGTTGCATGTTGTTAGGGCTAGGTTTAGAGGACGAAATTAGTGAGTTTTTGGCGATTGTTGGTGGTGGACGGTGGCTGTGCCATTTTTCTACCTCTGACATGTCGCCGGAGTTAGTAGTATGTTTCGGCGAGCGGGGTGGTCCGCGACGATGTTGCAACAACTATGCATTTGTGACCGCCTTGTCTGTTCATCATCTGAGTGGGTGATGAGTTTTCCGGTAGGACATTCCCAGATTCCGTTGACGCTTTGCGATTTTCGGCGAAGCTTCAAACGAAAACTGGGCATGAGTGCGGTGAAGCTCCTTGCTTGGGATGATTGGCTTCGAGCGTCTCCTCGCGGGGAAGTGTCAGCTTTTCCCTTTGATGTTAGGGCTTAGGCCGAGGACGTTGTCCTCAGCCCTTTGCGCGCCCTTTCACTTGACTTAGCAGTGGAAGGGTGGATTTAGTTTGCTGTCGAATTCAATTTCTTCTCTGCTTTTTAGGTGATTGTAATGGCGACGGGGCCGAATAGAGAGGTTATTATAGATACATCCGAGGAAGAAACGGGCTCCAAAGATAATAGCACCTCGACGGCTTCGAGTTTGGCGACTTCGAGCTCTTCCAGCATGTCGAGGAGGAGGAAGAGTTGGACGTCATGGACGAGGACGTCGACGGGTTCTCCGCGGAGGAGTGGGAGGTTGCCGAACCTGTCGAGCATGTGTCCACTATCGTAAAGTCCTTGGTGGACATTTTCACGGAGGTAGGGCCGGAGGGAGAGTGGAAGGTGCACTTCCCTTCCTTAGACGATCGTGTCTGTACGCACTTTGGGGACCGATTTACCATGTATTAATATGCTTTCAAGGAGTTGGGCTTGAGGTTGCCGTTCACTGATTTTCAACAGTCGGTGTTCAAGCATTTGAGATTGGCCCCTACGCAACTGCATCCCAACTCGTTGGCCTTTATCCGGACGTTTGAGTTGGTATGTGAGCATCTCTCCATAGGGGCTACTCTTCCTTTGTTCTTCACTATCTTTCATCTCCAACGGCAGCTGTCGGGGAAGAAGTATGGCTGGGTTTCTCTGAAGCAGCCCCGCAAGTTGTTCAAACCGTTTTCGGAGTCAATACGGACGTTCAAGGAGCGTTATTATGTTGTCGAGCCCCTGTCCGAAGCTGCCCAGGACAGTAAGTATGTTTGGGAGATTGAGGTGGATGAAGACGGGAATGACCTGCGCGACGAGGAGGGGAGGTTTATCGGGCGAAGAATTTATAAGTTCCCCATCCATTGGGCACCAGAGGATTTTGCCAAGAAGCCCAGTGACTATGTCTTCCAACCGAGCGAGATACGCGGGCAGGACACTGCGGCGTACGAGGTGCTGGTGAAGTGGGTCAACTCTTTCCGGCTTGCTGAGTGCTGGACGAGTAAGGGTAGTCCGATCTTTGAGGAAGACAGGAGCCAGAGGGTTGAGCGTCGATTCATCAATATTAAGGCACTGCTGGAGTGCAAGACTCCCGAGGATGCCGAGAAACTGCTTGGTAGTCTTAGTTATTTAGATTTTGTTCGCGTCATTTCTTTTCCTCGTATCTAACATGCTCGTATTTTGTTTGTGCAGGTGAGATGCCTCAGGCCCACGACAGAGTTGTGAGGAATACTCTTGCGAGGAACAAGGCCGGGGCAGCCCCTCCGAAGTCTCGGTTTGCTGGTGCCCGTGTTCCTCCTCCTGTGCAGTCTCCTGTGGGGACCTCTTCTTCTCCTACTCCTGCTCCCAGGGGGTCTCCTCTTCCTTTGACCGGTCGATCCAAGCGGCAAAGGTTTAATAACGCTGTGGACCTCACTCAGGCATCGGAGAAGGGGAAGTTCGAGCTTCCTCCTTGCATCCATGATCGGAAGTTCTTCGCGGGGAACTCTCTGATTGTGCCTCGGGCGGAGTCTCTTCGCTCGAAAAGTATGGATCGCCCAAGCAAGAGGGCGTTGGTGGCCCAGGATGCTTCTGCCTTGGTCAGGATGTTGGAGATGGCAGATGTGTATGCCGAAGGGGATTCGGCGACTGAGGTTGAACTTACTGCTGCCCGTGCTACCATGGTGTCCCTCAAGGAAGAAGCTAAGGGTGCCGATGATGCTTGGAAGAAAGCTGAGGAGGAGGTAGCTCGTTTGAAGGAGGAGAACTCGACGCTGGCGGCGGAGAAGAAGTCTGCCGAGGAGTTGATCCAGCGGCTGAAGGCGGTCAATTCCCCGGGTGACGATGAGCTGGAAGATGTGAAGGCATTGAAGACGAGATCCAAGCTGGTTGCCCGTTTGCTGACGGCCGAGGATGATGGCATTGTCGTCGAGGAGGAGTCTTTTGGGAACGCCATGGCTCAACTACGGGTGGTGAACCCTGAGCTCAATTTTTCTGTCGAGGGTACTCACTACCTGGCGCATGTTGAGGATGGTCGTATTGTCATACCCGACGGTCTCCTTGAAGGTACCCCGAGGATCAGCCTGCAGAGGACCAGGGATCTCAGCCAGAGCCAGCCGAGCACGCGGACGAGTGAGGAGTTTGTATTTTTGATGTTGTTGTAATTTGTCCGGCCTGCGTGTCGTGTAATTACTTGTAATCTATTTTTGGGGGGCGTGGCCCCCGTTTCATGTAATTTAGTACAATCGTGGCCCTTGCGGCCACTTATTATGTTAAATTATTACATGTTTGATTTTGCCGTTTGCATGATTTTACTTGCTTTTATTTTTTGCTAAGTACTGTTCTCATGCTCGTTGTAAATGTATATCTGCCCGTCATTGGGAGTGTTTGACTTGCGCAAATATTTTAGGGGGATTGCTCATTGTAGATGTGTTCAACAGTGAGGGGAACTGGTCGAACGGCCGGGGAATATCCTGGCGGGGTGCGGAGCTCAGGTCGCGTTTGAGGCCTGAGTTCGCGGCGTGAACGTCCCATCGCAAGTTAGGGTTCTGCCATTCATGGTACTTTGACGACTGCGATGCTCGATCGAGGACCGTTGTCGAGCAGTTACCCGGCTCGTTACTGAGTGAGGTTCTGCTTTATTCGTATGCAACACTTGTACCTAGACGTGCATAGTGGTCGGTAGCTGACATTCGTCGTTGCGACGGGTCGAACTGAGAATTTAGCTGTAGTATTGTTTTAGCTTTTCAGCGTTCCATGGTCGAGCAAGTTCTTCCCCAGTGAGATGTTCTAGGTAGTAGACCCCATTTTCCGTTTTTGCTCGGACGCGATAGGGTCCTTCCCAGTTGGCTGCTAGTTTTCCTTCGCGAGAGTCTTTGTGGTTTCTTCTTAGAACAAGGCTTCCCACATTGAACTCTCGCCGTATCACCCTGGTGTTGTGCCTGATGGTAATTTTTTGTTTCAGTGAGGCATTGCGGAGGGCTGCCCCGGTTCGGATTTCCCCGACGAGGTCGAGTTCTTCCCTCAATGACTCGTCGTTCATCTCCTCGTCTAGGGTTAACTCTGTCCGCGTAGAGGGCATGTGAACTTCGACGGGAATTATAGCCTCGGTTCCGTATGCTAGACGGAAAGGTGTTTCCCTGGTCGTTGAGTGTGGAGTTGTGCGGTACGCCCACAGTACGATGTGCCGTTCCTCGACCCATGCCTTCTTTGTTTCATCCAGCCTTCGCTTGAGGCCTCGAAGGATGACTCGGTTGACTGCTTCAGCCTGCCCGTTCGTTTGAGGGTGCTCCATGGATGTAAAGTGTGGTTTCGTGCCTAGTTGGGTGAATTGCGTCCCGTTGTCCGTTACTATCGCTTGGGGGATTCTGAAACGTGCAAGGATGTTTCGTTTGTAGAAATGCAGGATGTTGAAAGCAGTTATTTTGGCTAGAGCTTCCGCTTCTATCCATTTTGTGAAATAATCTACGCCCACTATTAGGTACTTGTTCTGGCTTGATCCTACCACGAAGGGTCCTAGGATGTCTAGGCCCCACCAGGTGAATGGCCACGGGGAGGACATAGCCTTGAGCTCGTTAGGCGGAGCTAGGTGCATGTCCCCTTGCCGTTGGCATTTATCGCATTTCTTCACGTGTTCTTTCGCGTCGTTTTGCATGGTCGGCCAGTAGTAGCCTGCCCGGAGGGCTTTTCGAGCAAGGGACCTTCCGCCGAGATGTTGGGCGTTGATTCCCTCGTGGATTTTGCGCAGGATGTGTGCGACCATTTCCTCCTCGACACATTTGAGCAGCAGAATGGAGAATCCCCGCATGTAGGGTTTATCTTCGACCAGGACATAAGATCAGGCTCTTCGCCTGACTATGCTGGCCTCCTTTGGGTCGGACGGAAGTTCGTCTTTGGCGAGATAGTTGTAGACTGGGGTCATCCAGCAGCTGTTGTCGCCAATCACCTGTACGTCGAGTGTCGGGGAGGCCTTCTCGATACTGGGTCGAGGAAGTACTTCCTGTATGACGGATTTGTTTCCGCCTTTCTTCTTTGTGCTGGCTAGTTTGGATAGCACGTCTGCTCGCACGTTATGTTCGCGGGGAACATGTTTCATATCCACTGTTGTGAACTTCGCCATCTCCTTTTTGACCATGGCCAAGTACTCGGTCAGGTTGTCGTTTTTGGCTTGGTATTCTCCCCGGACCTGGAGGGCCACGAGTTGTGAATCCGTGCAAATGACGACCTCTTCTGCGCCCAGGTCCTCGGACAGGCGTAGCCCAGCGAGGAAGGCCTCGTATTCAGCCTGCTTGTTGGAGGTTGGGAATGACAGGGTGAGTGAAATTTCGACGATGATTCCTTTGTCGCTTTCCAGTATGATGCCCGCGCAACTGCCTGCCGAGCTTGAGGCACCGTCGACGAAAATGGTCCATTTGCGGGCTTCGCTCGCGGGGGAGTCCGTGAATGTCATCTCTGCGACGAAGTCGGCCAGAGCCTGGGCCTTGAGGGCTTTTCTGCTTTCGTATTGGATGTCAAATTCGGACAGTTCTAACGACCATTTGAACATTCGGTTGGCCATATCTGGTCGTCCGAGCAACTGCTTTATGGGTTGATCTGTTCGAATCACGATCGTATGAGCCAGGAAGTAATGTCTTAATCTTCTGGCTATATTGATGAGGGCCAGCGCCACTTTCTCTATCTACTGGTATCTTAACTCTGGCCCTTGCAGCGCTTTGCTCGTGAAATATATGGGTTTCTGCCCGTCAGGTGTCTCGCGGATGAGAGCGGCACTCACTGCTTCGGTTGCTACGGCCAGGTATAGGTACAATGTTTTGCCATTGTCCGGGCGAGAGAGGACCGGTGGCTCTGAGAGTGCTTGTTTCAGATGGAGAAGGGCCTTGTCGCACTCCTCGGTCCATTCGAACGCTGCCTCTTTGCGGAGGAGTTTGAAGAATGGTAGGGCGTGCTGGGCGGACTTGGCCACGAAACGAGATAGTGACGCGAGCATCCAGTTGATGGACTGGATGGATTTTTTGGACTTGGGCGTAGGAAACTCGGAGAATGCCCGCATTTATCGGGATTGGCCTCGATTCCTCGTTCCGTTAAGTAGAAGTCGAGGAATTTGCCTGCTCGGACACCGAACGTGCACTTCTCCGGATTAAAACGCATTTTGTATTTCCTGGCCTGTTCGAAGACCTTTCTCAAGTGGGCAGTATGATCGATTTCCTCGTGGTATTTCATGATCATGTCGTCCATGTAGACTTTGAGCATGTCACCTATTTCTCCCCGGAATACCTTGTTCATCATTCGTTGGTACGTTGCTCCGGCGTTCTTCAGGCCGAAGGGCATTACGTTGTAGTAATAGTTGCCCGATACGGTCATGAAGGCCATATATTTTTTGTCGGACATTGCCATCGAAATTTGATTATAGCCCGAGTAGGCGTCCATGAACTATAAAAGTTTAAAACCAGTAGAATTATCAACAATTTTATCAATATTGGGGAGGGGGTAGGTATCCTTCGGGAATGCCTTATTGAGATCGGTATAATCAATGCACATGCGCCATTTTCCATTAGATTTTTTAACTAGTACAACGTTGGACAGACAAGTGGTGTACTTGGCTTCCAAAATAAATTTGGCCTCGAGGAGGTCCTTTACAGCTTTATCAGCAGCCTCCGTCTTCTCCGGAGACTGCTTTCTCCTACGTTGTGCTACGGCCTTGACGGCTGGGTCAATTGTCAGCTGGTGACAGGCGACGGACGGATCCAAGCCGGGCATTTCTGCGGCGCTCCATGCGAAGAGGTCGGAATTCTCTCGGAGGCATGCTTTGAGCTGCTTCCTCGCAATGTCGGGTAGGTCTGCTCCAATCTTTACTCCCTACTGGGGATATTCACCGAACAGAATGATCTCGAAGTTGCCATCCGAGATAGGGCGCATCGGATGGGAGCTGCCGCTGGACGATGTGGACGGGTTGGCCGAAGCTGCTCGTTCTTCTGGTTGGTCTTCCTCGGGAAAGCGACTGTCGAGGTCGATGGATTTGACCTGGGACAGAGGCTTGGCCTCCTCGGAGCTGCTTGGCAACGCTGGCTTGCTTGACGCTTTAGGCTTGGACGCAATGACGTTAAGCCCCTTTGTAGCTGCTTCGAAGCACCGTCGTGCAGCTTCAATGTCGCCGTGCAGGGTGGCGACCATTCCTTTCGAAGTGTAATACTTCATCTTCAGGTGGACTGTTGAGGGCACCGCTACCAACTCGGCTAGGGTTGTCCTTCCGAAAATGCACTGGTATAGCGACGGGCAGTCGATTACTAGAAATTGCACCTTGATGGATCTGGCCATCTCAGCTGATTCAAAAGTTACGATCAGTTCGACGTAGCTCCACGGCTTGGTCACTGATCCGTTGAATCCCTGCAAATAGGACCCTACATAGGGGGTAAGGTGCGATTCGTCCAGCTGAAGCGTTGAGAATAGCTGGGAGTACATGATGTCGACCGAGCTGCCTTGGTCGACTAGGATTCTGCGAACGTCGAAGTTTGCCATTCGGGCTCTGATGAGAAAAGGTATGCTCGAGTTCGAGGATTCGCCAAGGAGCTCTTCCCGGTAGAAGGAGATGGGAATGAAGCTCTTCTGGGCCTGATCGAGCATGGTCACTTTATTGGAGCTCGTGTTGATCAGATGCTCGAACTTGCGTTTCACAGAGCCCACTGTGACTTTGTTGAAGCCCCCGCCAGAGATGACCATGGTGGAGGGAAAAGTCTCCCACGGGCTGTGGGCCGTGAAATAAGCAGGGGCGCTGAGCCCGTCCGGGACGTAGAAGTCCTCCGGCCGCGATATGGACATAGCGACCTGTATGTTCGCGTCTTCCGAGGAGGGCACTTCGTCCTCAATCTTCTTGGACTCCTGGGTGTCCTGCCGAGGAGTGTCCTTCTTCTTGGCGAACTGTTTCAGGTGCCTGTCCCTGATCAGTATCTCAATGGCATCCTTCAGATGGATGCAGTCTTCTGTAGTATGGTCGTGACTTTTGTGGAAACGACAGTATTTTGATTTGTCCACATTGGGTCTGTTCAGCACTTGTTTAGGGAAGCAGACCTCCGCCTGCTTAAACTCCGAATTGGCACATTCGGACAAGATCTTTTCCATGGAGGCGATCAGGGGAGTATAGTTATGGAACCGCCCGGATGGCCCTTTGCTGTCACGGGAGTCACAAGGACGAGCCTCGCGCCTCCGTTCGCCCCGACGAGATGTCGAAGCTTCCTCTCCTCTGGACGACCGAGCATTCTCCTAATGGCGTGATGCTCGGACGTTGTTGGCCGCAACCTTTTCTTCGTACTGAATATGTTTTTGGGCTTTGAGGAGGAGGGCGTCAATGTTCCTCGGTGGTGCGAGGCCAATGGCTTTAGAAAACTTGGAGCCTGGGCGGAGCCCTTGCTCGAGCAGAAACTTCTTCATTTTGTCCGTTGTAGGGACTTGTACAGCTTCCTTGTTGAACCTCTCGATATATGCGTGGAGAGGTTCATCTTTTCCCTGGATTATGGCTCCAAGAGAGGCCTCAGTTTTGGGGTGGCGGCGAGATGCTGTGAAGTGCCGCGAGAACATCCTGCCCAGCTATCTCCACGAGGTAATGGACTCCTCGGGAAATTTCTTGTACCATGTCATCGCTCACTTTTAGAGCGTGGTCGGGAACAACCTACATTCGATGGCGCCCCGTATGCTGCGGTAGTCTAACAGCGCATCGATGTTCTCGATGTGCTCGTCGAGGTCAGTGGTCCCGTCGTACGTGCCAAGTGACGGGGGTTTCTCCAAGCCTTTTGGGAGACGGGTAGCCAAGATCTCCTGGGACAACGGGCCGCGAGGCTCATCGTCGCTGCTAGAGCTAGTGTATGATGGGGACCAAACGGGATGCTTGCGGCGGCGGTTCCTTCGCGGAGAAGGTGAGCAGTTCCTTCAAGGAGAAGGTGAGTGGTTCCTTCGAGGAGAAGGTGAACGGGCCCGTCCTTTAGATTTGATCGGTGGAGATTGCTCATTCCTTCGAGTCCTCTTGTGGTCGTGAGTGTGCTGGTCATGCGGGGAGATCTGGTCGCGCTTCCGGGCTGCGCGAGGATCAGGCTCTTGGCGCAGTCTTCGGTCGATGTCTCTCTGGGGATGCGGGCTCCTTGATCGTCTTTGGTTCCTCCGCGTGGGAGGGGATCTTGGACGGTTGGACTCTTCTAACGCCCCGATCCTCTCGTTTTACTGTAGGATCAGGGTGTTGGTTTTGTTGATCGCCTCCAGGAGGGCTGCCACGGCCGGGTCGGCGTTGGGTGGAACAGGAACGGGTTGGACATCAAGTGATGGTTGATCGTTGTTGCGATCAGCAGGGGTAGGGGAAGGAGAAGCAGTGGCTCCGTCCCTGAGGAAACAGAAATCTCAGAGGAGAGATGACTGGCCGTTAACGTCAGATTTGTTGATGGGGAGGATGGTGGTTTGGAGAGCATCCTTGGTGCGATCTTGGGAGGCCATGATCGTGATGATGTTTGAGAATTGTTTTGAGCTTCGGTTTCTGACGAAAAAAAGATGGGGAGAACAATGGTTCCCACAGACGGCGCCACTGATCATGAAGGCTGGATTAGATCCTGTAGAATCGGGCCGCCAAGTGCGTCAGGGATGCTGGTCGTATGAAGAGGAGGGGGTGTACCTGCAAGGTACTCTGACGCTCAAGTAAGAAAGGGTCAGAGAAAAAGGGCAAGTACAAAGTATGAATTCTTAGGGTGAATATTGGATACCTAACCCTCTCAAGCGAGAGGGTTTATATAGAGCCCCTAGCGCGTGGCCAACGGTCCTATTTTCGGGGTGAAATAACCGTTTTCCCCAAAGAATACCCAAACTAGCCGTTATGCCGGGCAGAGTGCCCAAAACTAGCCGATATGCCGGGCATAGGCATAGTTCCGGACACCTGCCCTTAGCTGTTCGGGGAGCAGTGAAGCCGTGCGTGACGGGCAGTAATTCCGGGTAGGAACGTTGCATTCCTTGCCCAGTTGGAGGGGCAGAAAGGTAACTTTTGCCCCTCTGTGGATTGGACTTAGGCAATTTGGGCCGCTCTGGAGCAGAAGCGGATTGGGTCATGCCTAGCCATTGGTCCAGTCCAGAACACTAATTTTTTCTTTGCCAATTATTTTTTTTTACTTTAACCAATTTTTTTAATAAGTGAAATAACACAAATCTAATAGTATATATGGTTTCACAAATCTTATTAAGCAAACCATGTTATAGTTCTAATTCGATAAATTAAACTTTTGATCATAAAAACATGTTTAAAAAAATAAATGGTTCCAAAATAATTTAAATTTTTATAATTAAATAAAATTATTGTATAAAAAATTTATTAAATCTAATAAATATTATGAGAATGTTATAAGTAAACAACGTAGAGAAATATGTTTTTGTAATTCATTAGAGCCACACATTTCCTCCCCTGTTCACATCACTTCAACTAAATTGATATTGAAACACATTAAACTAAAATTTGTAGTAGTCAATAGAAACACTAAAGTAATAACCAATATATAACCAGTTTTAGCAAATGGTAAACCGGTTCATTATTAATTTAAAAATATGGATTGGATCAGATAGTAATACAAATGGTTTGGGTATTTTAAATTAGTGCACCGGAATATATGGATCGGTTTTAATAAACCGGTTTAACTGCACACCCCTATTTGAGAATATGAGAATTATAAAGTAAAGATCGAGTAACGTTTAACAAATATATGTGTTTTCTCTCAATAATGGAATTCTATTGAAGTTCTTTTACACATGAAGTCTGGTATAAGATGCATAAGGAGGAAAAAAGAGAATGAATTTGGAATTCTAACCGTTATCACTTCTTATAGTTTTTACTTTAGTATAATATTGTCTAGAGATGAAAGTTAAAATAATATAAATGCACAATCTTGTTCCATCCTTGTTTTTCATTAAAAAAATCCAAGTAAAATGAGAAAAATCATCAAATATAGTGAAAAAATATTGATGTCCATTTAAAGAACTGGTATTGATGGGACCCCAGTGTTGAACAAATGACTTTAAGCACAAGCGGGGAGGGGTGAATTGTGGTATTTAAAATTTGCGATTACTTTTATATTTTTCTCGATTAAGGTTGTGTTACTAGTTTATTAGGAGTGAATAGCAGCAGAAATAAAACAATAAAAGTAAATAGCATAAAATAAATGGATAGGTTAGAGAGATTGCACCAGAGATTTATACAAGTTTAGCCGAACTTCGGCTTAGTCCTGTCCCAAGAGGTCTTCTTGAGAGTTCAACTATAAACTTTGGGCTTCTAAGTTCTCCTTTTTTTATTTTTTCTCTCTTGTTCTTCTCTTGCTTCAAAAACAATCATTTCTTTTTCTGCATTCTCATCGACTCCTGATTCATTCACTCTACCACTCCGTATAGTTATTGACTTGCAATGTTCTTTAGGATTTGTTTGTTTGGTAGCTATGAATGTTCCTCCTTGTTGTTCCGTCAATTGTTTCACAATTTTTCTGATCTGAGTTTCAAGATTCTTGATTGAAGCATCATTATTCCTCTGATTTTCCATAGGCATGCTCATAAACTGATTCAAGGTTTCTTCCAACTTTGATGTTCTATCTGGCAGTGGAGAATTCTAAGGCTGTTGATTAAAATTTTGTTATGGGTTCGGCCTATTTGAAGGTCCTTCATCCTGCCTCAAACCTTGGCCATAATTTACGTTGTTTCCACGTGGATATCCTTGGTTGCCTTGGAATGCTACTGTTGGAGCTAGAATAGTAGCAAGCAAAAATATATAAGTAACCTAGTGTTGTCGTTCTCCACAGGGATCAGTGCGAGGGAAAGAATGTCATTCGACGGTTTCTATGTTTCTAAGCTCATGGTTCAAAAGTTCTGGTTTAAAGTGGAACCAAAAGCAAATGCGGAAAATGTAAAGACGAAAAATATAAAATAAAAACTAAATTATAAACGGAGCCTTGTTGGAATTGGATCTCATTAATTGATAACACATGCATTCTTCTAATCATACTATACATAAATCAATCATTCGCCTAATATCCTCACGTATCACCTAAGACAGAGGTTATGTCTAACACAACGTCGAGAGATCGACCGTATTGCCTCATTGGTGATGTCTCACACAACAAAAACCAACACAGAGCATTAAGAGCTGATACTCACGCAAGTGTTAAGCCTAAATCTATTTCTAGAGTTCAGAACAAAA
Source organism: Lathyrus tuberosus (assembly GCA_022829125.1). Taxonomy (NCBI): domain Eukaryota; kingdom Viridiplantae; phylum Streptophyta; class Magnoliopsida; order Fabales; family Fabaceae; genus Lathyrus; species Lathyrus tuberosus. Next base: position 32,887,871 of record JALAZF010000006.1, on the reverse strand, counting down.
CAGATAATCATCTTAGATCCAGATCTGAAGAGTATATGTCTATAGCGGTTCAAATCAAAGATAAATAGGTAAACAAAGATGACACCCACATCAGATAAATGACTACTTCATATAAAATTCCAACGATCAGAATACGTACATATGTTTAACCCTTTTTACATGTATTCAACTAATTTGCCAAATAATGTAAATATCGTTCTTCATCACTATTACCACGCATCTTTGCAATAACGTATCGATCCTACTCATGCTAGCCATGCTACTTAATCAACACAATACAACAAAAGATAAAATGAATATCAACTCACAAAACCATGTCAAAAGTTTTACTCATTGATAGTTGAAAATCTAAGATCAAGGATTTGTAAAGGTTTTGTCAAGACCACAAATAATTAATTAAAGACAACAATAATAGAGAATCGAAACATATCCACAAACATACATTAGATGAAATACAAAAGGTATCAAGAGATTACATCCTCATCCAACAAGAGATCAAAGATCCTACCTTTTCTCCCTTGGAATGAAGAAATATCAAGTTCTGATCTTTAATTACAAGTTGTATCAAATATCCAAAAACTTAAACATAAAAAAATCTCAAAAAGTGTGAAAATCCTATTTATAATCATTCAGGAATTTGACAGTTCTCTAGGAGAACCACTTCATTTGCACAGCGAATGGCAAAAATAGGCACTTCAGGTGCCTCTGAATAGTTAAACCGCCCCAGAAATTCTCGTGAGTTTGCAATGCGAAGGAATGTTTGCAAAGCGAACACTCGCTTTCAAGCTCGCAAAGCAAATTTTAGCTCCTTTTTCCTTTGTCCAAATCTGGGACCATTCACTGGAACCCTTGCCATCCTTCGCACAGCGAACCTTCGCTGGCAATTCGCCAGAGTTCGCAAAGCGAACCTTCTGCTATTTTCCTCTTTTCTTTGGCAGCTTGCATCAATTCTTGTGTTTTACAACTTAGATCATTTAGTGCATTTTCCTGCACAATAACACATATATTACAAGCACCAAAGGTATATTCTCAAGGTTAGAAGAACAACAACAATCATGGATAAAAACCATGAAAACATGAGAAAAGAGTAGAAAAAGTGCAAAGAAAGATATGTCATTTTTAGGTAAAATCTGCACCTAACAACTCTCCCCAACTAGATTTTTACTTGTCCTCAAGCAAAGTATGCCCCTCATTAAAACAAGAGGATTTGCTCAAGCATAAGATTCAACCAAAGTCAAGCATGAAAATGCGCACAAGCATCGTTCACCACTCAATAGAATTGAACAACGACAAAGAATTAAGTTCTTAAACAAATATCATAATGGTTCAAAGAACAACTAAGTTTTCATACTTGAATCACTCTAACACTCCTCTTTAGAATAAGAATGAAGAAATTGACGCGTTTGCAACCGCGGGGAAATTTCACTCACCTGACAAACAATGCTAATAGCAATCCAATTCATATAACATCTAACAATAAAAAATAAAGGGTCAAAGAAATCAATACCTTCGACTTGAGTATATTCTTTAGCTACTAGACAAGCTTTATAACATTATATGGTCCCATTGAGATGGTATTTAATTTTGTATACCCACTTAAATCTAATAGGCTTCTTACCTAGTGGGAGATTAGTGATGATCCAGGTTTTGTTAAGATGAAGGGCTTGAAGCTCATTATTTATAACAAACTGCCAATGTTTAATCTGAGAAGCCTGTTTATATCTACGAGGTTCTTGGTTAACAATAATAGCATAAATATAGGAGAAATGAGAAGTAGAATGTTTACTGTAAAAGATAAAATTGGATAAGGGATATAAAACATCAGTAGTGATATAGTAGCATTGAAAATCTTGCAGATAAGCAAGGGGATTAGAAAATCAAAAGGATTTTCTTAATAGTGGTTGTTCCAAGTGACTAGAAACTGAATTGGTGTGAGACTTAGAAGAACTATATGATATGATATAAGTTTTGGAAAGGGACGTCATGGTAGATGTTGAAAAGGAATCATCAAAACAAGCATAATCAAGGTTATCACTGATAGTATTATCAGCTATGTTAGATGTAGGATTGGTATAAGGAAATATATTTTCATGGAAAATAGCATGTCTAGAGATAAAAATATTATGTGTTTGTAAATCAAATAAAACATAGCCTTTGGTGCTAGTTTTGTAACCCCAAAAGACACTTTCTTGCTCTACGATCAAGTTTGTCTCTCTTCTGCATTAGAGTGGATGCAAATGAGAGACAACCAAACACTTTGGGGTCAAGAAAGGTAGGAGATTGTTTGAAAAAAATTCATAAGTGGTTTTCTATTTAAGAAAAAGGGCAAAGAGGCCATTAATAAGGAAAAAATGTGTATTAAAGCATAAGACAAGAAGCATTTGTGAATATGAGAATTATAAAGTAAAGATCGAGTAACGTTTAACAAATATATGTGTTTTCTCTCAATAATGGAATTCTATTGAGGTGATTTTACACATGAAGTCTGGTATAAGATGCATAAGGAGGGAAAAAAGAGAATGAATTTGGAATTCTAAACCGTTATCACTTCTTATAGTTTTGACTTTAGTAGAATATTGTCTAGAGATGAAAGTTAAAATAATATAAATGCACAATCTTGTTTCGGCCTTGTTTTCATTAAAAGAATCCAAGTAAAATGAGAAAAATCATCAAATATAGTGAAAAAATATTGATGTCCATTTAAAGAATTGGTATTGATGGGACCTCAGTGTTGAACAAGTGACTTTAAGCACAAGGGGGAGGGGTGAATTGTGGTATTTAAAATTTGCAATTACTTTTATATTTTTCTCGATTAAGATCGTGTTACTAGTTTATTAGGAGTGAATAGCAGCAGAAATAAAACAATAAAAGTAAATAGCATAAAATAAATGGATAGGTTAGAGAGATTGCACCAATAATTTATACAAGTTTAGCCGAACTTCGGCTTAGTCTTGTCCCAAGAGGTCTTCTTGAGAGTTCAACTATAAACTTTGGGCTTCTAAGTTCTCCTTTTTTTTTCTTTTTCTCTCTTTTGTTCTTTTCTTGCTTTAACAACGATCATTTCTTTTTCTGCATTATCACCGACTCCTAATTCAATCACTCTACCACTCCGTATAGTTATTGACTTGCAATGTTCTTTAGGATTTGTTTGAGTGGTAGCTATGAATGTTCCTCCTTGTTTTTCCATCAATTATTTCGCAATTTGTCTAATCTGAGTTTCAAGATTCTTGATTAAAGCATCACTATTCTTTTGATTTTCCATAGACATGTTCATAAACTGATTCAAGGTTTCTTCCAACTTTGACGTTCTATCCGACAGTGGAGGATTCTAAGGCTTTTGATTAAAATTCTAATATGGGTCCGGCCCATTTGAAAGTCCTTTATCCTGCCTCAAACCTTGGCCATAATTTACGTTGTTTCCACGTGAATATCCTTGGTTGCTTTGGAACGCTGTTTGTCTTTGTTGTTGGTTTCCCAAATAATTCACTTCTTCGTTATCTGGATGGCAAAAACTAGTTGAATGATCACCTGTACAAAGCTCGTAAAATGCCACATGTTGAGGTTTACTCGATGTCCCTTGCATCTCGCTGAGTTATTGTGGGATTTTTGACGATTGCTTGGTTAATTCTTCTAATGTTTGAGTGAGAAACGTGTTTTGCACTAAGATTGTGTCGTTTGCTCATACCTAATGAATTCTAGGTTTCCTTTGTGTCGTACCTCTATTATATTGAACCTGGTGATCGTTGAGAGCCATATGGTTAATGATAGAGACTGCATCTTTTGCACTTTAGGACAATAAGGAACCACCAACAGTTGAATCTAACAGAAGCTTAGGTTGCGGCTGAAGTCCATTGCAAAAAATATGAATCTGTGTGAGATCATTATAGCCATGATTTGGACACTTACGCAACATGGATTTGTAGCACTCTCATGCTTCACAAAAGTGTTTATGTTGAACTTTGCATGAATGCGGCTATGACTGTCTTTGCATCCATGAGTATGTTATGTGGAAAGAATCGGTTCAGAAAATTTTCCTTCAATACATTCCAGTTGGTCATGACTTGAGTTGGTTGGTCCAGATACCAATACTTTGCTTTATTGATCAGGGAATGTTGGAATAATCTCATGAAAACTGCTTCTTATTTATCTTTAGGTATGCTAATTATACCAGAAAGTTCGTAGAACTTAGAGAGATAAGTGTGAGGATCTTTATGGTCCATCCCTGCAAATAGATTTGCATAAATGATTTGAAGCAGTCCCATCTTCATCTCTTCTTGTCGGTTGTTTGGAGTGTTCGTGAGACGAGCTAACCGTCTTGGGCTGTTGTGAAAAGGTCCCCCACCGTTGTGGTTGACAATTTCTGGTCCTTCTTCAGCCATTTTTTTATATATTTATTTTGGAGTTGTTATTGAAGTTGGCGGAGAAGTCCTCTTTTGATGATTCTTTTGCTTGGCTGGCTATTTTTGCTTCTTAGTCTGTCGTTTGTTTCTCTGGGCTGTTATTTCGATCTCGGGATCAAAAAGTAACTGCTCTTCTAATGTCTTACCTTGCATAAACAAAGCTCACAAACCTAACCAAACAAAAGTGAGTAGAAGGACAAGTAAAGAATAGATATATATGTACAATATTAACAAATGCACAAGCTTAAAATGATAAAATTGTCGCTATGCTTGTAATATCTAAAAGCCAGTCCCCGGTAACAGCGTCATTTTGATGTTCGGTAATAAAAAGTAAGTATGTGATATCGTATCCACAATGACTGATGTGATACTACAATCATTCTACAGTTAGTTAACGGTTTAAGTGGGTTTTCAAAGATGTTTGGCTTGTAAATATAACGGTAAACGGATTTAAGAAAGAGTAAATGATAAACTGAATTTCACAGATGATAAAACGTGCTGGGAATGAATTTCATCTGTCGAATACGTATGAATTCATTGATCACTTTTAAATATAATCTTAGTGTTTATTTATATCATCATGTATCACTCATAACAGATTTTATGTCTAAAATCCCGTCAAGACTTCTACCGTATTGATTAAATCGATGATTTCTCAATCTATCAAAAAATCAGGTAGTGTGAAGCTTTGATACTTTTCGTGAATATCATACTCTAACCTTATGTCTAGCGATCAGAGTTTAATAAAATATTATCTTAAATCGAGATTGGAAAAGTATTTTTCAATAATAACTCAGATCCTTGAAATTAATCGGTAAAAGCAAATATAATATTTGATAATTATAAACAACTAGATTATATAATTTGATGATCAAATAGTACATATAAGATTCTACGGATTACATTCAATCCCAAAACAAGAGAAGAATTTAGCTAGCCATCATCATGGTATCTTGAAAAATTATGAAGGAATTGAGATGAATGAGCATCAAATTTGATTTCCAACAATCTGATGCGTATCCAGCTCATCTTCTGTACTTTTCACTCTTCTCTCCTTTCTATCTGCTTTTTGGTTCTAAGAAAAACTGAGTAACCCCTTTTGAGTGTGTTTCTGTTCCTTTTATAGTGTTTGGTTGTAGCCAACTTCGCTTAGTGAAATATGGTTCGCTAAGCGAAGTACATTTCCTTCAGCCTGAAGCAATCTTCAAACCGTCCTTACAAAACCACCTTACTTCGCTTAGCGAAATATGGCTCGCAAAGCTAACTTCTTTACTTCTTCTTAGCTAACTCTCATTATGTCTCACTTAAACAAACTTTTTGACTTTTTATTTTATTTCCTCTTCGCTGATGCTCGCTTAGCGAAGTATTGTGTGCTTTTGGCTCTGTTTCCCTTCTGTCATACCCCAAATTTTACCCCTAGATTCCATCATCATTTTCATAGCATCCTACACATTTTAGGTGTGTCATTCATGCATATCTAACCCTCAAAATTATCAAGATATTGTCTTACTTTGCTTTGTTTGTGAATTAGGGTTTGCATCAAGGAGATTATTGGTTTATCAGTCAAAGTATTGGATTGATCATCAATATATCAAGTTCTCATGATCAAGAGTTTCCCTATGTCAAAAATCAAGTGTATTGTGGCCTCATTACAAGTTTATCAAGTTTCAAATTCATCTGGTTCACAAATTAAGGTTTTTAAGCCAAAGTAAACTGCACCTTTGACTTTTGACCAAGACATGATCTCAAGCCTTGGGGCATGATGCAAGACACTCAAAGAAACCTTTAGAGTCCATCCATGGTGTTCAAATAGCTCAAGAGTTTGACTTCATTGAAGTATGCAATTTGGATTTCATCAGATACAAAAGTCAACCACTGATCAAAGTCAAGTTCGACTTTTGACTTTTTGGTCAAACATGGACTTTTCAAGTTAAAGATCATGAAAACATGTGATTTGGATCATGATCAATCAATAAAATCAAGGAAAATATCAAAGGATCAAGATTTGGGAAAATTAGGGTTTCATGATTTTTTCTAAGTTATAAAATTTTATGATTTTTACTCAACTTTCCAAGTTTATAACTTCCACATCAAGTAACCATTTTCCTTGCTCCAAAGACCAAATTGAAGAGCTTGTTCCATACTACAACTTTGTCCTATAGAATGATTTCCCCCAAAATGCATGGATTGAGAGATATAAGGCCCTGAAGTGGAAGGTTCAATACTTTTGGAACAAAAACACTTAAGAAAATTTTTCAATAAAATCTGACTTGTCTTGAAGCCAATTTGTTGGCCTTTTTTCACCATGATCCCTTTTGATTCAAGAAAATTTGTCAACATGAAAGTTGTAGAGGATGTTTTCAGCTTTCCAAAAAGTCTTAGAACACAATTTTATCATATTTGAGCTAGGAGTTTGGAAGAGATGAAGTTAGCCTTTAAAACCTAAATTTTTGTTCAGGTTCATGGCAAGTTCTTGTTGCAAACCCTACCCAAATCTATGCAATCTTGCTTTGCAGACCACATTACTTGTAAATCCCTCTAATCAGAAGTTTACACAAGTTTGTAATGCACTATCCATGGATTTGAGCTATTAACCAAGTTGTAATGCCATTTATGGATTGTTTTGCAAGAAAGTTCACAATGCCATTTGCATAAAGTGACTTTAATCAAGAAGTCAACTTGTATTGAGCCTCTACATTTTTCCTTCTGCACTCAAACTCTTTTTTGCACAGAAGCAACACCTATGTAGGATTCAATTACTCTAAAAAGGCATTGTAATATGCCTTGAAACCACAAGAATCCATGGAACTACCACTTTGAATCCAACCAAACCAATTGCACCAAAGTTGGATTCTGCATAACCCTCAATCCCTTAACTTTTCCCTATAAATAGAGACCACTTCTTCAGTCCAAGAAGGGGAGAAAAAACACTTGAACACACCAGGACTTTCATCTAACTCCATTAAAGCCAAAAACCTCAATTTTCACAAACTTGTCCAAAACCTTCTCTACTGACAAAATCATCAAACAACCCATCCACACACACACCATAAAACACATAACCAAACTGTCTAAACAATCATCTTCATCAAAAACCTTCAGAATCAAAAAGTCAATCTTCAACACTCATTTGTTTGACTTTTTACACAAAACACCACAACTCTCCATATAATCCATTTCCAAACCATTCAAGCCCTCAAACACCATCCATAAACATGTCTTGAATTGTTCTAAGTGCCATTTCACAATTGTAACACCATTTCCTTGGGTTTCAAGTTTGCACTTTTCATTTTAGCAAGAGGATTCGAGTTGACTTGTTGAAGTTGTTTCAATACAAAGTGAGTATTCGGAAAGCGTCAAGGGAGTTCATAGAAGCTTTTTGGATCATCCTATACCTGTTGTAATCACTTGAACAGGCATTGGAACTTGCTCTAATAGCTAAGTGCATCCTCATTTGGAACTATGTGATACTAATATCATTTGCATTCATTTGAATTACCAGCTTGTTTGCCATCATATAGACATCATAAACCCTATGCCAATTGATCCTGATCATGTCCATACATAATTTCATTTTGAGTTTTTAGATTAGGGTTCATTCTTATTCAAATTATGTTGAGATTCAATGAAATTAACTGACATCATCTTAATCCTCATGAAAAATCACACAACTTTCATTTTTGCATCGTTCGATTTCATTGAGTTTTGAGCAAGTTGAAATTTGTGAAAATTTTGAAAATGGTGTTTGAAACTTTCTGGCCTGCTTGCGTCGACTCACAAGCTCCTACAGGTCGACGCATACTGATTGAATATGGTTGAGAATCCTCTGCCATGCATGCGTCGACGCATGGCTCCCGTATAGGTCGAAGCATGAACTCTTTTTATCTACAGTTTTGCATTCTGTCTTGCCTAGGTCGACTCACAACTTCTACAGGTCAACTTCTCGTGCATGTTCACTTGTTTCCAAGTACTTTCTTCACAAACTTCACATTGTTAATCGTGATTTCTCTTCTTGTATTTGTCCATATGATGATAGGTATACCTTTTGATTTTATTCATGCATGTTTGATATTATTATATCCATGACCTTTTGTTTGATATTGTTATATCCATGATTCAAATGTTGATTTAAACATTTGTTTGATATTGTTATATCCATTACCTGTATGTTTGATATTGTGATATTTGTTTCCATGACCATGATATTGTTATGTCTTCATTTATGATTAATATTGTTATATCCTTCATGTCCAAGATGATGTTGTTGATGTTGTTACATTTATGTCCATGATCATATGTTGTTACATATGTGTTTGTATTGCATGCTCACATGTTATTGTTATGAACATGATATGATATGTCATGCTTGTGTTGTTACTTTGGTCTTGTTAGAATCATGTCTCATGTATGCTTTGACTATGCATCATCCATGTTTATGCGTTCATCCTTGGTTGTTACCATGATTATTTATAACTTTGTTAAGTCTTATCTTAGATGTTGTCACAACTATATTTATGGGTTGTTTACCTTGGTTGTTACCATGATTATTTAGGACTTTGTTAAGTCTTGTCTTAGATGTTATCACATCTACCTTTCATGTGTTGGTTGTTACCATGTTCATTTGACTTTGTTATATCTCATCTCATCTCACGTGATCCTTTGATTGACATCATGTTTTAATGTCATCTTTGCCCTGAGTTATTTGCTTTGTTTGATGTCATGTTTGAATATCATCTTTGTCACTTACTATTCGCTTTAATTGATGTCATGTTTGAACATCATCTTTGTCACTTACTATTTGCTTTAGTTGATGTCATGTTTGAACATCATCTTTATCACCCTTCATCCACTTTAGTTGATATCATGTTTGAATGTCATCTTTTGTGTTGTTTGGTTTGATATCATGTTTGAATATCATTCTTGTTCATCTCATCCATTATCACCCATATACTCATGTTTATTTTGACTTTGTCAAGTCATCCCCTAGTGATGTTAGCTTGTTAGCTCTCTTTCTTCTCTTTTCTTTTGTTTCCTAAATCCAAGGGAAAGATTTCTTTGTTGACCTTGTGTCATAGGTAGTATAATATTCTCTCAACTACCCTTTTTGACTTTGTTAAGTCATTAACCTTTCAACATAGTCTTAGGTTAGAGTTAATAAACTCTTTGACTTTGTTAAGTCATGTAAGTGTTATTGTTATAAACACTTACTTTCCCCTTTGGAACCTTGACCACTATCAAGTGTTCTTCACCCGTAGTTAGATGAACTACGATTGCTCTGATTCCATCCTTATTAGGATACATATGCATAAGACTGCGAAGTCTTGGCGAACACACTAGCAATAAACCTCCTTAGGTTCCCTATCTCATAAAAACCCAAAATATAACATTTCCAGACATTAGCAAGAAAATTACCATAACACAAATACTTTAAAGAGGTTCCTATAGGATACTATAGATACTTATGGTGCTAGTACCTTCCCTAGTATAATCAACCCCTGAACCTTTAGATCTCTTCCCATTGTTATTACATTGCACAATTAGGGTTTTATTCGATCTTTTCTCTTTCCTTTGAATAAATTAAAGTTCGGTGGTGAACATTTAATGTTTTGTGATTCAAGTTAATATAATAGCTTGACATCCGATTTGGTTAAGCCTATCTTTTTTTTATTTGTGTTGTTATCTTTTGCTTGCTTGTATTGTTTGGTTTTTCTGTTTCTCAGGGTTGTGACCTTTGTGAGGTAAGTCCTAACCTGGACTTGAGTGTACATAAATAAGATAGGATTATGGTATAATAAAAAGTTAACTATTGGGAGTAGTCCTAACATGATTAACATATGATATAATCACGCTCAGTGGAGGCCTCTTTGGGATTACTGATGTCATGTGAGTAGTCGTATTGGCCTTACTTTTTCGACCTGGGAGTCTATGAAGCTGAGGAGCTTAATATCCCTTAACCTCTCTTAGCCTTTTTAGGACGTAGTGCAGTGATTATCCAAGTGTAGACCCGAGATAGTTGTCATGCGATACTACACTCAGACGAGTTTATCTTGAGAATATTATTAGCCTGTATGAGTAGCTGTGCAAGCCGAAAATATCCGAAAGATGAATCGATGACTCTGGGAACTTTGTAGAACCCGTTGTATAGGTACGATAAACCCATAGTACATATCCTTGTGGGAGGGTTAAACCTTGACTCCATGCTCGTTGTTGACCCTTAAGCCTGTGTGTAACCTTGTTTGTGTGCATTGCATCAACATATATTCATGCATTCATGAAAAACTTTTTTTGGTTTCAAGGAACTCAGTTGTCCATTTCTTTGCAAAAATCAATAGGTGTCATGGATTATGGGAAGAGAAACACCAAGAAGTACAACTTTAAGAAACCTGATGTGATAGAGTTGAGAAAGCTAGGGGGTATGGTTTCCAGTCCTGAGGATTTCAAAAAATGCTATGGGAGACTTTTAGGTATTATCAAGGCCAAGATGGAAGATGGAGATCTTGACACACTTGTGCAGTTCTATGATCCCCTCTACCATTGTTTCACATTCCCATATTACCAACTTGTACCTGCTTTGGAAGAATATTCATATTAGGTTGGTCTGCCAGTGTTGGATAAGAAGCCTTTCAATGGCTTGGAAAAGATTCCCACACCTCAAGACATTGCAGATGCCATTCCCCTAGAAGCATCCGAGATCAAAGCTAATCTTACTACCAAAGAAGGAATCAAGGGTTTTCCTTCCAAATTATTGATAGAGAAAGCCACTTTCTTAGCCAAGGAAAACAGTATGGACGCCTTCGAAGCTATCCTCAGACTACTCATTTATGGCTTGGTTTTGTTCTCAAACATTGACGATTTTGTTGATGTTAATGTTATCTGAATCTTTCTGATTGGAAACCCAGTACCTATGCTGCTTGTTGACACTTATAGCTTCATCCATCATAGGACCCTCAAGGGAGGGGGGACTATTATGTGTTTGCTCCTGTACTCTACAAATGGTTTATTTCACACTTGCCTCGAATCAGACTTTTTAAGGAAAATCCAGACAAGCTCAGATGGTCTTAAAGGCTCGTGGCTCTTACTCACACAGATTTGCATTAGTATGATAAAGCTTATGACAAAGGAGTAATCATTGATAGTTGTGGCCAGTTTCCCAACGTACCTCTTCTTGGTATCCGAGAGGGAATTAGCTATAATCCTATTCTTGCAAGGCGTCAATTTGGGTTCACTATGAAGGAAAAACCTAGCAACATTCAGTTGGAAGGTTTCTTTTATCTTAATGAGAAAGCTAGTGCAAATTTAAAGGACAAAGTTGTGCATGTTTGGAATACAATTCATAGGAAGATTAAGAATTAGTTGGGGAGGAAAAATTGTACAGCTTTTGAGCCTTTCACTCAGTGGGTTCAATCTAGAGCTTGTGACCTCAAGATGCCTTATCTTCTTGAAAGACCTTCACAGCCAATTGTTGCATCATCGTCTACCATTCCTATTGAGCGCATGGAGGAGTATCAAGAAGTGTTAGTGAGGATGAAACTAGAGAGAGATACTTGGGAAGGAAAGTATCATGCCATCAGTGCTGAGAAGATATAGTTGAAGAAGTAGCTGAAAGAGAATGACGACTTGATCGAGATACTTGAGAGGCGTGTTATGGAGAGACATATTGCACAAGAGAATTTATTTTTCTCAAGTGTGCAGCCAGTTTCTAGCATTCATGAGTATTCAGACATTCCTCCCACGTGAGTGCTTGGAAGAAGATCGTCGACAAGCTTGTGTTGGAGAACACACAGTTGAAGAAGCAGAAGAGGAAGCATCAGCAGGGACTGGGCCTTCTTTAGATGGGATTCCTTAGGACAAATTAGACTTAGCTTTTTCCTCTTGTATTTTGGGTATCTTGAATTGTACTTCAAAGATGTAATCTTCTTATTATCAATGAAATAAAGTTTTTCAGTTTTTTCCAAAATGTGTTATTCCTTTTAATGTTTGCAACTTACTTCTTGAGTTACTTGAAACCATTAAAGTTGCATTTTGCATGCATCATTAGCATTTCATTCTTTGCATTCGAGGTGTTTACTCTTGTTTCTTCCTCCAATAGTCAAGCTGCGTCATCGGTATAATACTCAAACCGGTCATCAACAAAGAATTGATCAATTGGAACAGGAAAACCAGGCACTCCGCGAGGAAGTCACCACTTTGAGAAACCATATGGGGAGATTTTCTACTATGATGAAAAATCTGGTGGACAATCAATAATAAGAGAACCAGGAACTCCATGAAGAGGTTTCTAATTTGAAGATTATTGAAAAGCGTCTGATTGATTTGGTTAAAGATTTGGTTATTTCTCAGCGTCATCCTAATCCCTCTTCTTCCATTCAACAGCAGCTCAATCAGACGGTTGAATTTGAAGATATTCTGGTAACTTATGCTAAGTTGTATCCTGTCCTAGTACAGAAAGGGTTGGTTAAGACAAAAGCACCCCCTGGTATTCCTGAAATTCATAAGAGTTATTTCAAGGCTGATTTTTTCTGTGCATTTCATCAAGGTGCACCCGGACATGACATTAAGGATTGTTTCGTTCTCAAGGAAGAAGTACAAAATCTAGTCCAAGAGGGCATTCTGTCCTTCAAAATGTGTGAACCCAAGGTTCAAGTCAGTTTGATGTTTGAACATGGATCAGGTTCCTCTGTGCACATGGTTGATTGATGCATTGGAGTATGAAGAATGGTTCATTAGGCATATGTCTTTTCGATTGTCAAGTTCATTTACTGCTCTTTCATATGTAATCCTCCTTATTTGTTAGTGCATTTGTTTTGCATGTAAGAACTTGTTTATTTTTAATGATTAATGCAATGAATATGTTTGTCTTGAGGAAATCCATTCGTATCCACTCGTAAAATGATTTTTTCTGCTTTATAATGCCAATGCTACCCAGTATCTCGCCTTAGCAGAGAATTGAAGGGAGGATGTCGAAATTGAAAATGCAAGGTCTCTCGTAGTAGGCTTTTGAATAAAACCCTGCTGATGATGTAACACATTATTTCAAATCCCCAAATACCGGAGATATAAGGAAGATAATCCTTCTTTAACCCCTATGAGCCTTGAACTAGGAGTTTCCTTTCATACAAAAAAAACCCTCAATTTTAACCTGGGGCAGGGTAGTCTTTAGTTAAGCTGACCGAGTGCTCAATTTTAAGACTAACATATGTGTTGCGTTATCATTCTCAGAATTAACATTTTTCTGCTTACTAACATTGCTTGAAAATATAGAAGCATGCATATGAGCATCAGTAATGAGCTCAATCTTTTGAGACTTGAAAATCTTATGAAAATGGCGAGTCATTTCAAAAGGATGATCATATCCAAGGGCATGTTGCCTGAAGGCTTTTCTAAACAGAGGCAAGTTGTTTACCAGTTGTTACGTTCACAACCTGACCATCCTAGAGGGGAAAGTTTGAAGACTCAATTGTATCGAATACAGTCAATCTGGGGCAGTTACGTCGAGATTCGATAAATCTCTCCAAGATTTTGAAGACATTAGGGCATTTTGGATGCCAAGTTTTCTGTAAAATCCACTTAAGATGATTTCTTCTCATAAACCATGTGATCTGGAGAATTTGAGAATTGAAGTTTATTTTGATCCATTCACAAGAATTGTTGTTCATTTGTGGTGACCACCATGTAGTTCATCAGTGCAGAGCTAAGTGTTCTCCTAAGCAAGTGTGTTATTATTCTCATGGAACTTTTCACCCATCCCCCAGTAAGTATCTACTTCAGGTGGTTATGACAGTTCTCCAGTGAGTCTCTACTTCAAGCAGTTATGACAGGTTTGATGCAAGATTTTCCCAGTTGGTGGCCTGAGAATCCTCAGTGAATTTCCTTGGCTTCAACCTTCCCCAATGAGGTGAATGTTTATTTCATTCCTCAGTAAAGTCTTAATTTTCTATTCCCCAGTGAATTTCCGTGGCTTCAATTTTCCCAATGAAGCAAATGTTATTCCACTTCTCAGTGGATGTTTATTTCATTCCTCTTGGAATCTCAAATCTGACATCTACAGCTACGACTTTGATTCGAGCTTCCCCAATAAAGTGGATATTTATTTTACCCTCTGTGAGGCCTAAGCTTTGGCATCCTCAGTTATAATTCTCATTCAGATTACTTCAGTTCGTAGTGGATATTTATTTTATCCCCTATGAAGTATTTCTAACCATAAATGATCCTTTCTCAGTGGATCTTTCTCATCCCTAATAGAGTCGCCTGATTCATCTTGACAATCCCCTAAGTGAAGTCATGATGTTATATTCCAAAATAGAGTACTATTTTTTCCCAAGTGGAGTATTTTTTCCTTCTACCCAGAGATTTGAAGCCTTAAAGCAGGACTATGGTTCCCTGTATGGCTTCCCATTCACCCCTAGTGATATTCCTGTCTTGTGAAGATTGACCGAGTATCCTTGTCTATATGTTTATTTCATCTCCAGTTTACCTCTCGTTGTATGTTTTGTCAGCATAAGCATAACATGACATACATCCATACAGATATGCATGGTATATTTGCATTTTTTGTCATCTCTGACGTTTATTTTATTCCTTCACTTTGGGTTGCGTTTGTCCTCAAATGAATTGGTTTGTCTTCTCTCCCCAATAGAGTTGTCAACTTTAAGCAGAAAGTGCACATCCTTTCTAATTCTCCACTAAGTTTGATTCTCGTTGAAGATTTTTGCTTCAGTTATATTTTACATTTGTTTGGATAAGATAAATCCCCAGTTGAGTTCACCCCTCAATGGTTAGAGTCTTGCTTGATTGTTTCTCTTTAGTTATTTCCTGGAATGAACTTTGGTCCCGGACAATTTTGATTACAAATCTCTCTAGGCTATTGAATCTAGATTGAGTGTGCGTTTATCTTGCACTTTGTCTCTCCAGGAAGAATCTATTTGAAGGTCACCATTGAAGACAAAATCCTATTCTCCAACAATGTTGTTATAACATCTTCTTGGAATTTATACCCAGACAACAAATGGCAGTCTCTTTCCAAGACAGTTTGTATATCCCTATGGCATCTCTTCAGAAAAACCATCAGGGAAGTTTTTTGAAGACTTTAAAAGCATTTCTCTTTATTTGAGAATTCCAGTTACCAGATTTTATCTGCTCCTATGCAATTTCAAGCCACAACAGCAATGCTCCTCAATGATGTTCTCACTAGTGAGTCCACCATTCAATCTACTTCAATCAAATGGAACCTCTCTACGAGAAGTTTGATGAAGATTCAGATGATCTCTCTCTTTATTTTAGAAGACATGATTTACAAGTAAGTTGACCTACATCTCTTTGGAAGATCCTCGGTGAACTTAGACCTCCAGTGAAAGTCATTCAGTGAAGTGTTAATCCCTGGTGAAGTTTTAATTCTTGGTAAAGTCATTTTCCATCAAATGGCATCTCTGAAGAGTTTGGTGAAGATTCCTACATTGGTACTTTCTCTTTATTTGGGAAGGCATGATTATAAGTCATCCAACTTGTATCTTTTTGAAGATTTCCCGATGAATTTTCCTAATCAGCAGTAAGTTGGATCCCCATTGAAGCATAAACTAACAACACTCTTGGATTGATCTGAAATTCTGGTATCAGACGTGTGATGTTAAGGTGTGATGTCACAACAACACACTCTGCACAATGGACAGCAATAACAGCAAAATAACACCAAGAATTGTTGACCCAGTTCGGTTACAACCAACCTACTCTGGGGGCTACCAAGCCAGGGATGGAATTCACTACTTGTAGATATAATTTACAGACTCAACAACCCATTTACAATCTCATAAACTTATACTCTACTAATGACTTCCTACCTAAGAAACCTCTTAGGTATGAGAACACCACTCAATCCCTTACAAACACTCAAAGAAACCACTTTGAGTACCCTTGATCTTACTTCACAGCTTCGATCAATCAACCACTCTCTATTGCTTCACAGCTTCTAGAGAGGAGAGAAACTCAACACCTATTCAAACCCTAGAATAGTGTAAATACAAGCACTCTAAACAAACTCTAGACACTAAGCCTCCAGCTCTTGATCTTCTGAATGTTTTCTGTCGCTTTTTTCCTTTGGTCTTGTGCGCTTTATATAGCTCCTTGAATTGGTCTTGGACTTGCTACAATATCTCCCAGATTTGTTATTTAAAACTGAATATCTAAAACAGATTTTCTCCTAAAATCTTTTTAAATCTTCAACCTTTTAAATCTCCTACAAATCTGTAACAGATCTCCTATGCAGCAGCAAATATCTATCCCAAGATATTCATATCCAATGAGACAACTTGCTCTCCACAATTCCAGCTAATACGCAACCCTAACAACATCACAACCTGTTGTTGTTAATTCTACAGATCTGATGTTACAACATCACCTGTGTGACATCAGACATCCAACTTCAGCAATTAATTACTTAACACAGCCCAGTGTTAAGACTTCAATGTTGCAACATCAGCACCTTGACATCAACATTGAATATACTTTGTTTTACCAAAATTCCAGCCAATCCAGGAACTAACAATCTCCCCCTTTGGCTAATTTTGGCTAAAACAATCTCTGCATCTTCAGAGACTTCAGCAGCGGAATAATCTTCAAAAATTTGATACTCAATCAGCAGCAGTTTGACACTTTACTCATAGTCTTCATCACTTGATCTGCTGCAGCACCATCTTCATTATTGACAACAACCAATTGGTGCTCCCCCTCTAAAACATGAACCAGCATCACAGCTGTTCAGTAGCTCACAATGTGCAGCACTTTTTCTCCCCCTTGTTGTCTGCTTGGCTGCACTCTTCAAATGTCATGATATCTTCACTAGTTCAGTCAAAACTCCCCCTTAATGCAGCAACAACTTTTCAACTAAACACCTTTTAGCATCATCAATTTATCTCCCCCTTAATATCTGCATCACATTAGCAGCATTTGGCAATAATACTCTTGACTATCTTGGCTATTTTCTCCCCCTTTTTAGCCACAATTAGGCAAACTTCAGTTAGAAGCCCTATTAGCTATAGTCAGTACACCCTAGCTCTCATTGTTAGGCTCTCAGTTAGTAAACAGGCAAAACAAATCATAGAAGGAACCTAAAACATAACCAGTGCATAAAATAGCACAATATTCAAATTACAAAACCAACATAAAAAAACTACAAACTGAAACTACTATCCAAACAAAAACAGCAGATGGAGATTAGTCTTCATCCGAGCTTGTACCATCAGCATCTTCATCACCCTCATCTGACCTGGAATCCTCAGTGTCACCATTCCCATTGTCTTCCCCCTGTTCCAAGTCTTTAATCATCTGCTCAATCTTCATTTTCCTATCAGTGCTGGTCTTGATAACCATATCAAGATCCTTGCAGGTCGCCCTTAATTCTTTAATCAGTTCAGATTTTGTACTGACCTTCTTAATCCCAGAGCTTGATGTTGTAACAATGTCTGGAACATGACTCCCAGCAAACAGTTTGGGATGCAAAGATAAAGTTGATTCCCTCTTACATGCTACCTTTGAGTTGGTTAAGATTCCAGGATGTTGATCTAAGATCATTCCACAGATAAGGGAAGGGAATGATATAGGCATTTTGATGGCACTGGTGGCACCATGCTTTACTACTTGATCAAATATATAGCTTCCATAGTTGAGCTTGACCTTTTTCCCTACAGCATAGATGAACCTTCCTAATCCCACAGTTATAGTGGTTTTGTGATTTGTAGGTACCCAGTTAGCCGCACCAATTTTGTGCAATATAGCATACTTGATACTGAGTTTGCTGGCTGTTAATTTATTTTTCAGTGGCCACACCTTAACTTGAGTAGCAGTAATCTCTCTACACACTTCATTATCAGTCACCCCAGCTCACACTCCTCTTGGTCATCTCTTCCCAGATATTTATTGATAGTACTGGGAGAGAAGTCAATACACTGTCCCCTAACAAACACCTTCATGTAATTCACACTTCTATTGTCAGAAATGTCTATGGGAATGTTGATAACAAATTCCTTAACAAGTCCACTATAGCACTTGGAGAATCTGGTCACAGTCTTTAGAAGTCCAGCTCCATGAATGAGGTCCATAATTTCTTTCATCTCCAAGACATCTTTTCCAAGCTCCCTTTCCAGAGCTAACCTTCTTTGGCACACAAACTTCCACAATGATGCACTGCTCGCATAATGGAAGGATATGTTGTCCACTGGCACTTCAGGGACCTTATCAGAAATTCTCTTTAGAATGGTCTTTCTGACTGGTGTGATGTCATGGACATCTTCCTCAACTTCATCCTCAGACTCAGATTCTTCTCTAACCTTTCTCTTTTTGGTAGGTGTAACAACCTTGCTCCAAGGTTTTGTGGGACCAACAGCAGTTTTCTTCTTTCCTTCAGTAGGCTTCTTGGGAGAGGATTCATTGGTCTTTCCTTTCCTTGTCTGTAATCTCTTGGCAATACTTGGAACAGCATTTCCAATGACTTCATTGTCAGATAAGTCATCCACATTGATCACGTCCTCACTCTTTTCTTCTTCAGGAGTAGTTATATCATTAATTCCCTCATGCTCATCTTCTTATTCTCCTTCTCTTTCAGAATCCTCAATGACAGACACGGCAAGTCTATAAAGATCAGATTCTTCTCCTTGCATGTCTACCTTTTCTGCTGGCATCTGATTCAACGGTACATAAATTCCTTTCACTGGTATTCCTTTGTCCAGTATTTTGGTTGCCAGATTATGTGTACTCTTTAAAGACCAATTACTAATTTTCTCCCTCCATAAAGATTTTCCTTTTAAACAATTCACATCAGGACTCATTAACTCTGAGTGACCTTTCAGCATCCTGATGTCATAGTCTGATGTTATAACATCAACTTGAACATCATTAGTTGAATTTCCTTCAAGAGAAATCCACTGATAGCAGTTGTCTTTGGTTCTGGCACCCTTCATAACAATCTGATTATACTCATCAGAAACCACACACTCATGCTTAGTGTAGTTTATCTTGTAACCTTCATCACACAACTGGCTTATGCTGATCAAATTTGCATTTAACCCATTGACAAACATAACATTGTCAAGTTCAGGTCTACCATCACCTTGCACTTTCCCAACTCCTGCAACAAGACCTTTTCCTCCATTGCCAAATATGACCTCATGAGAGGGACAAGGTCTAAGTTCATCAAACATGGAACTACAACCAGACATGTGTTTGGAACACCCACTATCAAAATACCATGTTCCTTCTTTAAACTCTTTGTCAGCAAGGTGAGCCAACAAGCACTTCACCTTCTCCTTAGGTACCCATTGTTTAACAACTTTGGGCCTGTGCTCTCTCCATCTGTTTTGAGGTTGAGGGTATCCATGCAGCTTGTAGCAAGAGTACTGCATATGTCCAAACCTTCCACGGTAATAGCATCTCACCCTTTCATCTCTGAATCTTCTGCCATGATGAGATTGCTTATGCTGCCATCCATAATGTGGTCTCCTCCTACCATAACTGCCCTGCCATCTATTATGTTGATATCTTCTCCCATAAGACGGCTGAGAATGTTGTTTCCTAGATTGTCTCCCATGATGGTGTGGCTTTCTTCTTCCATATATATAAGGAACAACATTGGTGTATCCATAACCATAACCATACCAGTTGTCCTGATGTTGAGACACCTGATGAGACATGTGCTGTTTGAACTGAGCAGCTTGCATGCTCTCATGGTATTGTGGGGGCATATACTGACTAGCTCCCTGTGGCTGCTTTCTCTTCTGATAGGGACCAGTCTTCTTCTCAATCTTCTTAGGTTGTGAAACATCAGCTTTCTTAGGGGTAGGATCCTGCTTCTTTGGCTGATGTTGAGATGAAAGTTGTGACACTTCCTTCTTTGAACCTGAAGTGCTTCCTTCTGAAGTTCTCTTATCCTCAGCCACATAACCTATCCCAGCTTTGTCTCCAGCAGCTTTTTCTGACTGAAGAATCTTGTCAAGTGTGTCTGTACCACAGCTCAGCATCCTAACAGACTTGGTCATTTGATCAAGATGAGCTCTAACTAGCATAACTTCCTTTTCAAGATCAGTCTTTTCATTCTCTAGTTGAGCAATCTGTTGTTTGTGGCACTTGTTTTCTTGACAAATCTCAGCACTTTTTAAACACAGCTCTTGATAAGTAGATGCTAACTCCTCATAAGTTACTTCTCCATCACTAGAATCATCATCAGATACAACAGCTCCTGTTAGGGCTCTAACATGCTTTGCTGACTCACTTTCACTTTCATTATCTGAGTCAGACCAGGAAACTGTCATGCCCTTCTTCTGCTTTTTCAAGAAGGTGGGACATTCTTTCTTGACATGTCCATACCCTTCACATTCAAAGCACTGCACTCCTTTATCTTGGGCAGTTTTCTCTTCATCCTTCTTGCTGGTGTCAGAAGTCATGTTCTTGACATTAGGCCTGGAGTTATTATTCATTCTCTTGAATACTTTGGTGAACTGTCTTCCCAACATCACTATAGCCTGAGATAGATCCTCCTGGGATTCAGATCTCTTCCCTTTCTCTTCTTCACCATTTATCACCAGGGCTATACTCCTTGGCTTCTTTTCTGGTTCTTCCTCATTCAACCCAAGCTCAAAGGTTTGAAGAGATCCAATGAGCTCATCTACTCTCATCTTGCTGATGTCTTATGATTCTTCAATGGCAGTAACCTTCATCTTATACTTCTTAGGTAGGGACCTAAGGATCTTCCTCACAAGCTTTTCATCAGACATCTTCTCTCCAAGAGCACTAGATGCATTGGCCAGCTCAAGAACACTCATGTGGAAATCATGAATAGTCTCATCTTCCTTCATCTTCAGGCTTTCAAATTTTGATGTTAAAATATGAAGTCTTGACATCTTGACTCTAGATGTTCCTTCATGAGTAGCCTGCAAGATATGCCATGCTTGCTTAGCAACTTCACAGGTATTGATTAACCTGAAGATATTCTTATCCACTCCATTGAAGATGGCATTTAGAGCTTTGGAATTTCCAAGGGAAAGCTCGTCTTCCTCCTTGGTCCACTCTTCTTCAGGCTTTAGCTTAGAGATGCCTTCTTTATCTTTACCAGTATCATCCTTCTCACATACAACAGGTGCTTTCCACTCTTTAATAACAACCTTCCAAGCCCTACTGTCCAAGGATTTTAAGAAGGTGGTCATCCTTGGCTTCCAATAGTCATAATTGGATCCATCCAAAATAGGGGGTCTGTTGACGAATCCTCCAACTTCTTTGTCCATCTTTTCACCAGAAAGTACCTTCCCTAGATCTCACCCAGAGACAGACAGGATGCCTGCTCTGATACCAATTGAAATTCTGGTATCAGACGTGTGATGTTAAGGTGTGATGTCACAACAACACACTCTGCACAATGGACAGCAATAACAGCAAAATAACACCAAGAATTGTTGACCCAGTTCGGTTACAACCAACCTACTCTGGGGGCTACCAAGCCAGGGATGGAATTCACTACTTATAGATATAATTTACAGACTCAACAACCCGTTGACAATCTCCTAAACTTATACTCTACTAATGACTTCCTACCTAAGAAACCACTTAGGTATGAGAACACCACTCAATCCCTTACAAACACTCAAAGAAACCACTTTGAGTACCCTTGATCTTACTTCACAGCTTCGATCAATCAACCACTCTCCATTGCTTCACAGCTTCTAGAGAGGACAGAAACTCAACACCTATTCAAACCCTAGAATAGTGTAAATACAAGCACTCTAAACAAACTCTAGACACTAAGCCTCCAGCTCTTGATCTTTTGAATGTTTTCTGTCACTTTTTTCCTTTGGTCTTGTGCGCTTTATATAGCTCCTTGAATTGGTCTTGGACTTGCTACAATATCTCCCAGATTTGTTATTTAAAACTGAATATCTAAAACAGATTTTCTCCTAAAATCTTTTTAAATCTTCAACCTTTTAAATCTCCTACAAATCTGTAACAGATCTCCTATGCAGCAGCAAATATCTATCCCCAGATATTCGCATCCAATGAGACAGCTTGCTCTCCATAATTCCAGCTAATACGCAACCCTAACAACATCACAACCTGCTGTTGTTAATTCTGTAGATCTGATGTTACAACATCACCTGTGTGACATCAGACATCCAACTTCAGGAATTAATTACTTAACACAGCCCAGTGTTAAGACTTCAATGTTGCAACATCAGCACCTTGACATCAACATTGAATATACTTTATTTTACCAAAATTCCAGCCAATCCAGGAACTAACATGATCCTTTGATCACGTGTGGCTATCAAGATTGAAGAAAATCCCCCCAGTGTCCATCATGTGATACATATTTATTGGTGTTGAGGATATATTCCCCATGAGAGTCTCCGCAAACTCCTTGTCTCTCCGCAGAGTCGGCATTTTCATATCATGATCATCCGCATCATACCTCATCATGTGCATTTGACAGTAACCCAAGTCTTTATTATTGGATGCAGCCCTTTGACCCTAAGTCTAGTTGTTACTGGCATCTTGTTAAAAAAATCTTTGGGTGTCACCAATCCCCCATCGAAGTCCAATTGTTACTGGCATCTTGTTAAAAAATCTTTGGATGTCACCAATCCCCCATCGATGTCCAGTTGTTACTGGCATATCGAAGTCCAGTTGTTACTGGCATCTTGTTAAAAATACTTTGGTTGTCACCAATCCCCCATCGAAGTCCAGTTGTCACTGTCCTTCTTGTTTGAAAATCCAATTGTTATTGGTAATCTGGTTGTCACTAGTCCCTTCTTGAAGTCCACTTGTTATTGGCGTGCTTGTTGAAAATCCAATTGTTATTGGTATCTGATGTCTATGACCTTTGAAGTTCGTTTGTTACTGACGTCCCATTGTTATCCAATTATTATTGGTATTCAAAGTCCAATTGTTATTGGCACTTTTATCCAATTGTTTTTGGTATTTGATGTTTGGTTGTCACCAACATCCCCTTTGAAGTCCATTAGTTACTGGCCTCGACTTGTTAGAAGCTGGTTGTCACTTTTGCTTGCAGCCTAAGTCCAATTATTTTGGCATATACAGAAGAGTTTAATTACCCTGTTTTTTCCTGATGTTTCCTGAAGAGTATGTTTGACTTCTTCATGTTAAGGAATTTCCAGCAGCTTGGATGTATTTTGGTCAGAAAACTCTAATGTTTGGTTTGATCTCTTGTTAGAAGATCTTTCTAGTTTGGTTTGATCTCTTGTTAGAAGATCTTTCTTGTTTGGTTTGATTTCTTGTTAGAAGATCTTTCTTATTCGGAGACCTTTCTGGTTTGGTTTAATCTCTTATTATAAGATCTCTTTCTTGTCAATTGTATTATAGAGTGTCACCCGGTAATGTCTGAACCTGTTAATCAACCACTTTGGATGTCCCCCAGTTTGTTTATGTTTCCCCAGTGTATGTCACCCCCAGTGAGTGGTTACCCATTGTCATTGACATTGTCCTTTGCTTTCATTATTCTCCACATATCACATTTATCATTCATCATAAATCACAGTGCTAGAGTTCATAACATTTCGCAGCATTGTCCCTATCATGTACACAGAGAGTTCATTTGTCCATAGCATAACATGCCATTGCATCTAGGGGCAAAATTTCTGGTTTTTCTATATTTAAATACCTTTCACCCTGATTTCATGAGGATTGTCATCACTCATGCCTTCTGGTAAAGTTATTTAAATAGAGGCAACTGTTATACCCCAAATTTTACCCCTAGATTCAATATTAATTTGCATATCATCCTACACATTTTAGGTGTGTCATTCATGCATAGCTAACCCTCAAAATTATCAAGATATTGTCTTGCTTTGCTTTGTTTGTGAATTAGGGTTTGCATCAAGGAGTTTATTGGTTGATCAGTCAAAGTCTTGGATTGATCATGAATATTTCAAGTTCTCATGATAAAGAGTTTCCCTACATTAAAAATCAAGTGTATTGTGGCCTCATAACAAGTTTATTAAGTTTTAAATTCATCTGGTCCACAAATTAGGGTTTCTGAGCCAAAGTCAACTGCACCTTTGACTTTTGACCAAGACATGATCTCAAGCCTTGGGGCATGATGCAAGACACTCAAAGACACCTTTGGAGTCCATCCATAGTGTTCAAGTAGCTCAAGAGTTTGATTTCATTAAAGTATGCAATTTGGATTTCATCTGATACAAAAGTCAACCATTGATCAATGTCAAGTTTGACTTTTGAATTTTTGGTCAAACATGGACTTCTCAAGTAAAAGATCATGAAAACATGTGATTTGAATCATGATCAATCAAGAAAATCAAGGAAAACATCAAAGGATCATGATTTGGGAAAATAAAGGTTTCATGATATTTTTTAAGCTATGAAATTCTATAATTTTTACTTAACTTTCCAAGCTAATAACTTCCTCATCAAGTAACCATTTTCTTTGCTCCAAAGACCAAATTGAAGAGCTTGTTCCATACTACAACATTGTCCTAGAGGATGATTTCCCCAAAAATCCATGGATTTAGAGATATGAGGCCATGAAGTGGAAGGTTCAATACTTTTGGAACAAAAACACTTAGAAAATTTTTCAACAAAATCTGCCTTGTCTTGAAGCCAACTTGATGGCCTTTTTTCACCATGATCCCTTTTTATTCAAGAAAATTTGTCAAAATGAAAGTTCTATAGGATGTTTTAAGCTTTCTAAAAAGTCAAAGAACATAATTTTATCATATTTGAGCCAGGAGTTTCGAAGAGATGAAGTTAGCCTTCAAAACCTGAATTTTGGTTCATGTTCATGGCAAGTTCTTGTTGCAAACCCTAGCCATAGCTATGCAATCTTGCTTTGAAGACCATATTACTTGTAAATCTCCCTCTAATCAGAAGTTTACACAAGTTTGTGATGCATTATCCAAATATTTGAGCCCTTAACCTAGTTGTATTGCCATTTATGGATTGTTTTGCAAGAAAGTTCACAAAGCCATTTGCATAAAGTGACTTTATTCAAGAAGTCAACTTGTCTTGAGCCTCTACATTTTTCCTTCTGCACTCAAACTCTTTTTAGCACAGAAGCAACACCTATGTAATATTCAACTACTCTAAAAAGGCATTGTACTATGCCTTGAAACCACAAGAATCCATGGAACTACCACTTTGAATCCAACCAAACCAATTGCTCCAAACTTAGATTCTGCATAACCCTCAATCCCTCAACCTTTCCCTATAAAAAGAGAGCACTTCTTCAGTCCAAGAAGGGGAGAAAAAACACTTGAACCCACCATAACTTGCATCTAAATCCATTGAAGCCAAAAACCTCCATTTTCACAAACTTGTCCAAAACCTTCTCAATTCACAAAATCATCAAACCACTCATTCACACACACCATAAAACAAATAACCAAGCTGTTTAAACCATCATCTTCATCAAAAACCTTCAGAATCAAAAAGTGAACCTCCAACAAGTCATTTGTTTAACTTTTTACACAAAACACCACAACTCTCCATATAATCCATTTCCAAACCATTCAAGCCTTCAAACACCATCCATAAACACGTCTTTAATTATTCCAAGTTCCATTTCACAACTGTAACACCATTTCCTTGGGTTTCAAGTTTGCAATTTTCATTTTAGTAAGAGGATTCGAGTTGACTTGTTGAAGTTGTTTCAATACAAAATGAGTATTCTAAAAGCATCAGGGAGATCATAAAAGCTTTTTAGATTATCCTATACCTACTGTAATCACTTGAAGAGGCATTGGACCTTGCTTCAATAGGTAAGTGCATCCTCATTTGGAACTATGTGATACTAATATCATTTGCATTCATTTGAAATACCAGCTTGTTTGCCATCATGTAGACATCATATACCCTATACCAATTGATCCTGATTATGTCCATACACGATTTTATTTTGAGTTTTTAGATTAGGGTTCATTATGGTTAAGATCTGATAAATTGAAATATATTGAGATTCAGTGAAATTAACTGACACCGTCTTAATCCTCATGAAAAATCACACAATTTTCATTTTTTACATCGTTCAATTTCATTGAGTTTTGAGCAAGTTGACATTTGTGAAAATTTTGAAAATGGTGTTTGAAACTTTCTGGCCTGCTTACGTCGATTCACAAGCTCCTACAGGTCGACGCATACTGATTGAATATGGGAGCCATGCATGTGTCGACGCATGGCTCCCATATAGTTCGACATATGAACTCCTTTTATGTACAGTTTTGCATTCTGCCTTGCCTACTCGTGCATGTTGACTTGTTTCCAAGTACTTTCTTCACAAACTTCACATTGTTAATCATGATTTCTTGTCTTGTATTTTTCCATATGATGATAGGTATACCTTTTGACTTTATTCATGCATGTTTGATATTGTTATATCCATGATTCGCATGTTGATTTGAACCTTTGTTTGATATTGTTATATCCATGACTTATATATTTGATATTATTGAAATTTGTTTCCATGACCATGATAATGTTATGTTTGCCTTTATGATTGATATTGTTATATCCTTCATGTCTATGATGTTGTTACATTTATGTCAGTGATCATATGTTGTTACTTGTGTGTTTGTATTCCATGCTCACTTGTTATTGTTATGAACATGCTATGATATGCCATACTTGTGTTTTTACTTTGGTCTTGTTAGAACCTTGTCTCATGTATGCTTTGACTATACATCATCCATGTTCATGTGTTTATCCTTGGTTGTTACCATGATTATTTATGACTTTGTTAAGTGTTATCTTAGATGTTGTCACATCTATATTTATGGGTTGTTTACCTTGGTTGTTACCATGATTATTTATGATTTTGTTAAGTATTGTCTTAGATGTTGTCACATCTACCTTTCATGTGTTGGTTGTCACCATGTTCATTTAACTTTGTTATATCTCATTTCATCTCATGTGATCCTTTAATTGACATCATGTTTTAATGTCGTCTTTGCCATGAGTTATTTGCTTTATTTGATGTCATATTTGAACACCATCTTTGTGACTTACTATCGCTTTAATTGATGTCATGTTTGAACATCTTCTTTGACACTTACTATTTGCTTTAGTTGATGTCATGTTTAAACATCATCTTTATCACCCTTCATCCACTTTAGTTGATATCATGTTTGAATGTCATCCCTTGTGTTATTTGCTTTGATATTATGTTTGAATATCATTCATGTTCATATCATCCATTATCACCCATATACTCATGTCTATTGATTTTGTCAAGTCATCCCCTAATGATGTTAGCTTGTTAGCTCTCTTTCTTCTCTTTTCTTTTGTTTCCTAAATCCAAGGGAAAGATTTCTTTGTTGACCTTGTGACATAGGTAGTATAATATTCTCTCAACTACCCCCTTTTGACTTTGTTAAATCATTAACCTTTCAACATAGTCTTAGGTTAAAGTTTATAAACTCTTTGACTTTGTTAAGTCATGTAAGTGTTATTGTTATAAACACTTACTTTCCCCTTTGGAACCTTGACCACTATCAAGTGTTCTTCACCCGTAGTTAGGTGAACTACGATTGCTCTGATTCCATCCTTGTTAGGATACATAGGCATAAGACTACGAAGACTTGTCGAGCACACTAGCAATAAACCTCCTTAGGTTCCCTATCTCATAAAAACCCAAAATATAACATTTCCAAACATTAGCAAGCAAATTACCATAACACAAATACTTTCAAGAGGTTTCTATAGGATACTATAGATACTTAGGGTGCTAGTACCTTCCCTAGTATAATCAACCCCCGAACCTTTAGATCTCTTTGCATTGTTGTTACATGGCACAATTAGGGTTTTATTCGATCTTTTCACTTTCCTTTGGATAAATTAAATTTTGAAGGTGAACATTCAATGTTTTGTGATTTAAGTTAATATAATAGCTTGACATCCGATTCTCACCGCGACACCTTCGCTGATTCTCGCTTAGAGAAGTGTGCAGTGCATTTTCTTATTTTTGTGATGCAGTTTGGTTTGATCTTGGAAATTCCTGCACCATTTAATAAAAAAAACTCAAAGGTACCACATTCTAAGCAAAACCTTGGAAAAATATTCATAAACATTGTTAGTCGAGTCAATAAGCTCCAAGTTTCCATGTAAAGAATGACTCTAGTTTGACACTTATCATTAGACGAGGGCTACGATCTAGAGGGGGGTTGGATATACCACAAATGAAAATTTTCTTTAATTAAAAATACGTGTCATACCCCAAATTTTACCCTCAGATACTCTGACCTTTTGCATATCATTACCAGCTTTTGTTTGTTTTGTTCACTTGTGAATTATGGTTTGTTTCAGAAGGTTCAATGGATGGATCAATCAAGGTTTTAGATAGATCCTCTACTAGGTCTTACAAGACTGAATCAAGGATCAGGCAAGTTACCAGGTCAAGGATCTGTGAGGTGTGGTTTGAGATCCATTGGAAGTTTGACCTAATTTTGGTCAAAAAGGTGGTTTGTTTCAGTGTCAGGATAGCAGCCTGTGGCAGTATTTTGAACTAGGGTCTTGGGTTTCAATCAAGTCATTGTTTCATCAATGTGCGCTCAAGATACGAAGATTAAGGTTTCTCACCCTTTATGTTTAAGATGAGCAAGTGTCAATCAATCGAGTTTCATCGGAAACTAGCAGGTTAAGTGTGTCTGCATGGTATCGTTTCAGTTGGGTGTGATTTTGTTTTGGTCAAGAAATAGGAGATTCTCAAGTGGGGTTTGTCGTGGACCGGTGCTTTATGTCTGAAGATCATCACACCAAGCTTTTCATGCAAGTTTAAATCATCTGATGAAGTCAAGTTGTGGACCCCTTAAAAGGTCAAGGTATTTGTTCATTTGTTCAGGAAGTAGCATAAGTGAAAGATTTTGGTGCATATGATTCAAATAGCCAAGTGCAAGATTAATTTAAGAATAATTCATCAATTTGGAATTCTAATTCATTCCAAGTCCGAGATTTATGCACGGTTGATTTTACTTCTCAAGAAGATTTTTAATTGTTTCAAGCGAGAATGTTAAGACGTCCAAGAATGGATTTCAAGTGTGATTCTTAGATTCAACAAGCATGATATCAACATGGCAATTCAAGTTCCATTTTGGTTTAAGTAATGAGGAGATAATTTTAAGTGTTTGTTCAAACAAATTCATGGAGTGTGCAAATAGCGAGTCATGGCCCAAATGGAAAGTCCAATGCATTGTTCAATAAAAGTGACGATACAAGTCAAAATACTCAAAGTTCAGATTCATTTCACAATAAGCCCATAAAAAGTCCATTTACATCCACTTAGTTACAACAAGAATACAAAAAATAATAAAATTTCTGTCACAAAAGGCTTTGTCCTACAGTGACCCCTCCATGCTACAAAGCTGCATCACTGCCAATTTACTCCAATAACACTACATGCCAAAACTACTGCACCTTGTACCTGTTACCACTTCTCCAGCAACACAATAGCTAAACCTTAACAATCAAAATGGAAACCTGCTATGCTGTAACACCCTACGCAAGACCAAGCCAAACCTTGACCAAGTTCATTATGATCCAAGCCACATACCTGCTACGAAAAGGACCCATTCTCTACAAAAACCTTTTCAAGAACACACCAAGTTTGGACGGAAACAAGACGAATAACACTAGCTCGTGTGCCTCCCACGCTTCCGTATAACCTCACGCAAGGGCTTACATGACAGGACTTATCATACTTGCCTTCTCTCATATCCTTTTCAAGCGAACCACCTCATAACTCTCTATTCATAAAAGAACAAACTCACTGCAGAGAGGCTCTTCCTGAATCTTTTTCCTCCGAACATCAATATACAAATCCAAAGCGAAAACCCCTTTCACACTTCCTTCCTCCGTCTCCCTCTTCAATCTTCAAACTATAACCCGTTCACAAACCCGTTCAACTTCCATCAACCTTCACTCAGCTCCTAAACCTTCAACAGCCGCCAAACACCTATAACCATTCAACCTTCAAACAACCCACCAACCCAGATTCATCCGAAACAGAGACATGAGATTCGAAAGATGAACAGAAGAGGAACATAATCAATTCAAAAGACAAACCTGAAATTCATTTCAAATCGAATGAGAGACCTCGTTGCAGAAGGATGAATCACTCGAAGTATATGAGTGTGAGCGATCTCGTGTGGGTATTCCTTGATTCGTTTTATTTTAGAATGAGGGTGTGATGCTTAATCCTTTCCATAGCCGTGTTTGGTTGTAAAAGTGAAAGACCTGTTTCATTCTGATGATGATGTTAAAAGGGTGCCTCGGCGGAAGGATTTTCTTTTGACCATTCATTTTCCCCATGCCCTTTATTTTGTTTTAAAAAAAATAAAACAGAGTCTGGTTGTCAACTTAATGGTCCGTGAGACCCATTTTGGTTTTTTATATCTTCTTTTTTCACCAACCGTGTTATTTTGATACTGATGATG
Source organism: Lathyrus tuberosus (assembly GCA_022829125.1). Taxonomy (NCBI): domain Eukaryota; kingdom Viridiplantae; phylum Streptophyta; class Magnoliopsida; order Fabales; family Fabaceae; genus Lathyrus; species Lathyrus tuberosus. Next base: position 32,857,042 of record JALAZF010000006.1, on the reverse strand, counting down.
GCTTTTGAACAGTTTTTTTACTTTCTCTTTTCATTCTCACCGGAGAGATGCTTTGCGTATGAACCTTATTTTTTAAAAAAAAATGGTGGTGCATGTTATTGACTTTAGGGGTCTGTGGAGGACTGTTGTATTGCGAAACACTGAAGAAGGGCTTGTTGGACCGAGGATTTTAATGGGATCCTCTTTAGTCTTTCTATCCTCAAGTTCCTAAGTCTTGGTAGTGAATGATAGGCTTCAAAAGCCCAAATGATTTTGCTATCTACTCATTCTATTTAGGTCTCATGCCTCCCCCTTTCTTTTCTTTATTTTTTAACTTCACTGTTCTCTTGATCTATTTTATCTTCTTCTTTTGGTTTATTAATAAAATCTTGAATAGAAATTTCTTAATCTATTCTATTTCCATTTTCAATTTTATGGGCCAATGATATTACAAAAATCATGACTTGGTTGATTTATTCAAGTCACTAAAAAATCTTGATTAGTATGAGACCCTTTTCTTGTTTTTGTTGGTCGATGAAAGTCAAATATCATTAGATTATCGATTTCTCGATTAAATATTGATTAAGACGAGACCAACTTTATTTTCATTTCGATTCCATTTTTCTTTATTTTTTGTCGATGATATAACAAACTACATGGTTTGGTTGATTTCATTAAATCGACAAAATCTTGATAAATATGAGACCATTTTCTTTCTCGCATTTTCTATTTTTTGGTCAATGAAAGTCGAATATCATAGATTATTAATTTCTCAATTAAATCGTGATTAAGACGAGACCGTCACCTTTTCTTTCCGTGTGGCACGATTTCATTGGAAAATGATCCTCAATATCATTTCTCCATCCTATTTTAGCACAAAGATCAACTGCGCAACCTCCTATAGCATGATCTTCCTCATAGATCATGCTACGATGGTTTAGCACTACATGGGACCCTTTTTCCCTTTGCTCTTGGAAGTTAAGACTTGGATTTTAAACCCATTGAGTTGCTTTGTCTGTATTGGGAAATTTTCTGTGTGCAGGATATTTTGTTTTCATCTGAGGTTGGCTATTGCTCGGCTTGCTAATGGCTCACCAGTTCAAGAAAGGAGAATGCTTGTCATGCACTATCTTTTTGGTTAGATCTTTCCATCTCTTACTTTTGCTTGGTGTCTGTTCTTGATGTCTGCTTGATGTCTGATTTCATGATACTTGTATTGATGCTTATTTGACTTTGTTCTTAAACATTTGTACATGTTAAGCATGACATGATATAATTGCTGCCATCCTTGATGTGTCATCACATCCAAATCATTTGACATTGATGCTTTGATTGCTACCATCTCCATCTTGGGCTTCCCATCCTAACACTTGTCTTTACAAGTGGTTCGTCCCTCCTTCCAAAGGAAAGTCTCTCTATTGACCTCAAAGTCATAGATAGCTCATTATTCTTCCTTTGACCTCATAGTCATAGGATATCATCTTGGCCTCATAGCCATCTTGCCTTGACCTCATAGTCATAGGTATCTTCCTTTGACCTCATAGTCATAGGATTTCATCTTGGCCTCAAAGCCATCTTGCCGACCTCATAGTCATAGGTATCTTCCTTTGACCTCATAGTCATAGGATTTCATCTTGCCTTGACCTCATAGTCATAGGTATCTTCCTTTGACCTCATAGTCATAGGATTTCATCTTGGCCTCATAGCCATCTTGCCTTGACCTCATAGTCATAGGTATCTTCCTTTGACCTTATAGTCATAGGATTTCATCTTGGCCTCTAGCCATCTTGCCTTGACCTCATAGTCATAGGTATCTTCCTTTGACCTCATAATCATAGGATTTCATCTTGGCCTCATAGTCATCTTCCCTTGACCTCATAGTCATAGGTATCTTCCCTTGACCTCATAGTCATAGGATATCTGTAGCGAGAGATTTTGGACGTGGTTCTTAAGCACTGCCGCTCTGGGTACTATAGGTCGATTCATTTTTTATCCTATTGAGGCAGATGAAGGAAGGGAAATAGATGTATACAACTAACCCTGCTTGCATACTGAGTTTAAACAGCGGTCTGTTAGGTTACAGATGCTATGTGGAAGTGAGGCCTCTTTCTTCTTATTTTGTTAAGACTAAAATGATGGGACTATGCTATTGGTAGGATGTTAGGACTGATGCTTTTCGATTGATGTATGAAGGTACGGGATTTTGGGTTTTTGATTAGTGTGCTCGCTAAGATTTCTCTTTCAATCTTATGCCTACGTATTCTAGTTTACCGAAACAGGGAAATCAGAGCGATCGTAGTTCCTCCTATTCTATGGGTGGAAATGGTGTTTTGTTCAAAGCCCAAGACATGAAGCTAAAGGTGGTTTGTATCTTGTTCAAAGCCCAAGATGTGAAGCTGAAGGGGCTATTTGTATCTTGTTCGAAGCCCAAGATATGAAGCTAAAGGGTTTTGGCTTTAGAGAGAATTTGTCATCTCTAAAGAGGGTCTGTTTGTCACAACTATTGGGTGACTGATTATAAAGGAGAGTTACTTTAACTGGGATATGTGAATCCAGCAATGCCATAATTTCCTTTATAGGGGATTTTTAACCTGAAGGAGAAGACTTTAACTCAGTTTAGAGCAATGTCATCTTTCCTTAGGAATTTCTCATGCTAAAATAGAGACAGTGGCATGGATAAAGGCGCCTTTTTTGTAACATCCGGGTCGGGACCCCCCACAGACACCACAGACACTATTACTCACAAGTCAAATCACTAGCCCCCTTCACTACTAGTGTTTTTGCCTCCCGTGGGAATCGAACCGCGTACCTGGGGATAAGTACCACGTTCAATGCATTCCCACTACCAATTGAGCTACTAGCTCAATTGGTAGTGGGAATGCATTGAACGTGGTACTTTTTCCCGGGTACGCGGTTCGATTCCCATGGGAGGCAAAAACACTAGTAGTGAAGGGGGCTAGTGATTTGGCTTGTGAGTAATAGTGTCTGTGGTGTCTGTGGAGGAGTCCCGGCCCGGCTGTTACAAGGTGCCGATGAACTTATGAAAACCGATTCTCTGGAGAGGGAAATCAATGTGTTGCTGAAAGTCTTTAGTCGTGAGGCTTTCTCAGAGGATTTTCCTTAATCCAGGAAAGCGAAGATATCATCTTCAATGGCGAAGAGTAACATTCGTTGAGCATTTTCTTGTTTTTCAGAGGTTCAAGTTATCAAAGTAGTCGAGGACCATCTCTAGTCCAGAGATCAACCGGAGAGAGATTGCTTAGATGATTCACTTCCCGACGAGGAAAGAACTGACAACTCGATTGAGAAGACTTTTATCACTAGGGGATGAGACCGACTAGAGTGATAGTGATGCAATATGAATGCGAATGTAAATTAATAATGCATGATGTATGTATGTTTATGCTGACACAACTGACACGACATACAGACTAGTAGAAGAACATGACTAGATACTCGACCACAGTGGGAAATAAAAAGTATCGTTGGTTCAAGATAGCAAATCTTCCTTGCTTAGGAGAAATAGTCCCTGCGGGGAGCTACGTTGATCGGGCTTAGGAGATGAAAACTCGACCGGGGATGTCGAATGAAACATGGTCTTCGACACAGTTAATCCTTCGTTCAGGCGCACTGGTTTAGAAGGAATACCTTGATTTTGCACTTTGAGGTTCGATTACTTATGGAGAAGTGATTGATGTTCTTTCGATGTTCAACAGTCAAAATAAAATGCCAATTTAAGTTTAAAAAGCAGAAAAAAGTTCGACAAGTAAATTCATTTTTGTTTCGTTTCAAGAATCGTTAATCATGTTTAAATGGTGTTCTGTAAAGCTAAAACAAATAAGAATTACAAACAAAAGCACAAGGGCTCAAATTTTATTGATAGGATGGAAATCAGCCAAGCGCATGATTCCATAGAGTATTTACAAAGTTAGAAAATGGTAATTTACAGGGAAAAGGGCTACGTTGAAACATAACGACCACTATCCTTCTACCAACTTTGAATTCCGGGCATCCTGAGCTTCCGTCGAAGATGACCTTGATCGGAGTTTTCCTGACGGATGATGTAATTGCTGCTGAAGGACTTGCTCCGTCGTCGAACGTAGTTACTTGCCATTATCCCTAATTTTTGCCTGGATTGTACTTTGAGGTTTCCAATCCACCGGGATGATTTTTGATCATGTCTCTAATTTTTTCCTGGACCGCCCTTTCGGGTTTTCAATCCACCGAGAAGTTTTTTCTTTTATTTGGGCGAAGTATTTATTGACTACGTCAACATTTGTGGGGTAGGCAAATTCTTCTTCATCCATCGTTGCAAGTCTCAAGGCGCCGCCTGAGAAAGCTTTCTTGACCACATAGGGGTCGTCATAATTCGGAGTCCATTTGCCCCGGGGATCAGTGAGAAATGATTGTATCTTCTTGAACACAAGGTCTCCTTTTCTGAAGATGCGAGGTCGGACCTTTTTGTCGAACGCCTTCTTCATTCTTTGTTGATACAACTGACCATGGCATATTGTCTTGATTCGCTTTTCTTCGATCAGATTCAGTTCATCGTGCCGACTTTGACACCATTCAGCTTCTGTAAGCTTAGCTTCCATCAATACCTGGATTGATGGGATCTCTACTTCGATAGGGAGTACTGCTCCCATGCCATATACTAGAGAGAAAGGGGTTGCCCCTGTTGAAGTGCGGACAGATGTGCGATAACCGTGAAGAGCAAAAGGTAGCATCTCGTGCCAATCTTTGTAGGTTACAACCATCTTCTGAAAAATCTTCTTAATGTTCTTGTTAGCCGCTTCTACCGCCCCGTTCATCTTGGGTCGGAAGGGAGATGAGTTATGGTGTTCGATCTTGAACTCTGTGCACAACTCTTTCATCATCTTATTGTTCAAGTTAGATCCATTATCTGTAATGATCTGGCTTAGAACACCATAACGGCAGATGATATCATTTTTGATCAATCGGACCACCACTTGACGGGCTACACTGGCGTATGACGCTGCTTTGACCCACTTGGTAAAGTAATCAATGGCTACCAGGATGAATCGATGCCTGTTCGAAGCCTTAGGTTCGATCATGCCGATCATGTCGATTCCCCATATAGAAAAAGGCCATGGGGAAGAGAGAACTTTGAGATGTATTGGCAGTACATGGATTTTGTCTGAGTATATCTGACACTTGTGACACTTCCTCATGTACTTGTAGCAGTCGGATTCCATGGTCAACCAGTAGTACCCTGCTCTCAGAATTTTTCTCGCCATTGTGTGTCCATTGGCATGAGTGCCAAAGGATCCTTCGTGAATTTCATTTATCAGTGCGTCTGCTTCTGGTCTGTCGACGCATCGGAGCAAGACCATGTCAAAATTTCTCTTATAGAGTGTGTCACCGCTCAGAAAGAACTGACAGCCATTCTTCTGAGGGTTTTTCTATCTTTCTTGGATGCCCCAGGTGGGTACTCTTGTTTCTAAAGGAAGCATTTGATATCGTGATACCAAGGTTTGTCATCTATGACTTCTTCAATCGTGAAGATGTAAGCGGGCCATTCAAGGCGCATTATGTCGATCTTAGGTAAGTCATTCCATTGACCTACGCTAATCATGGAAGAGAGAGAGTGGCTAATGCACCAGCCATGTGATTCTCATCACGAGGGATGTGATGAAACTCGACTCTGTTGAATAATGGTAACAACCTTCTCGCATAGTCTTTGTAAGGAATTATTCCGGATTGGTATGTGTTCCAATCTCCTTTGATCTGATTGACGACCAAAGCTGAGTCACCATATACATCCAAGTTCTTGATTCTCAAATCAATCGCTTCCTTGAGACCCATGATACAAGCTTCGTATTCGGCCTCGTTGTTTATACATTTGAACGTAAGTCTAGCGGTGAAAGGAATGTGGGTACCCTGAGGTGTTATAATAATTGCCCCAATTTCGTTTCTGTAATGATTGACAGATCCTTCAAAGATAAGTCCCCATTGGGAATCTGGTTCTGGCCCTTCACTGGGTAGCGGTTCATCGCAGTCTGTCATTTTTAGATACATGACATCTTCGTCTGGGAAGTCAAATCCGACTGATTCCTGATCGTGAATCGGTTGATGAGCCAAATGATCGGCTAAAACACTTCCCTTAACGGCTTTCTGAGCGTGGTACTCTATGTCATATTCTGATAGCAACATCTGCCAAAGCAAAATCCTTCCCGTGAGAGCAGGTTTTTCGAAGACGTACTTGATTGGATCCATTTCTGAGATTAACCAAGTAGTGTGACGAATCATGTACTAGCAAAGATGTTTGGCTGCCCAAGCCAGAGTGCAGCAAGTTTTCTCGAGCATAGTGTACCGAGTCTCGCAGTCGGTGAATTTCTTGCTCAACTAGTAGATGCAGACTCTTTCCGTTTTGTTTCGTCTTGTTGACCAAGCACACAGCCCATGGAGTCTTCCAAGACTGTGAGGTAGATGATCAGTGGTCTTCCTTCCACTGGAGGTGATAGAATCGGGGGGTTCAACAAGTATTCCTTAATACTGTAGAAGGCGGTTTGGCAGTCTTCTGTCCAAACGCAGTCCTGATTCTTTTTGAGTAATTTGAAAATCGGCGCACATGTCACGGTCATGAGGAATATGAATCTGGAGATGTAGTTCAAATGTCCCAGGAATCCCCTGACTTGTTTTTCATTTTTCGGAGAAGGCATTTCTTGAAGGTATACTTGTGAGTTTTCCGTCTACCGAAATCCATGAGCGCAATCCTTGTCTCTCTGACATTTGCAATCATTGTCTTAGTTTAATTTGAAAAAAGAGAGACTAGAAGAGAAAAATTTTCTTTGCTTAATGTTTTTAAAATGAATGCATGAATGCAGCATACAAAAACATAGAAAAAAAAATGGGGTCAAAGGGTCGGTGTCATGAAGTCAAGGCTCTACCCATCCCAAAGGTTTATACTAGTGATTTTTGTACCTGTCTCTCAAAATCATTGATTCTTGTCGAGATAACATCAGCGGGCCGGGAACCGTGCTAGGTGATGTATTTCGAAGAATCTCAAAAGAGGGTAGTATCGCGTAACAACTATTTCCGATAGCTTTCGCACTACTGAAAGAGGTTTTTCCTAGGTGTATACTCAATCTTTCCACATGCGACATCACACGCATTCCCATTAGCAGAAAAATAAACACAGATATCAATTAGGAAAAGCAATATATATATTCGTCCTAGACTTTTAAGAGCTATGAATCCTATGTTCCTGACAGAAAATGGCTCCCCGGCGGAGTCGCCATTCTGTGGTACCTTCCCAACTTAAAGGTTTTGACCTAAGATCCTAGTGAGGGCCGATCCTAGCAATAATGACATTCCCCGATGGAACCGTCATAAAAATAACTTGTCCAAGGTTTTCACCTTAAATTGTAAGAAAGAAAGACGGGCCCCGCGGTGGGCGCCACTTTTCTGTAGCGAGCGATTTTGGACGTGGTTCTTAAGCACTGCCGCTCTGGGGTACTACAGGTCGATTCATTTTTTATCCTATTGAAGCTGATGAAGGAAGGGAAATAGATGTCTCCAACTAACCCTGCTTGCATACTGAGTTTAAACAGTGGTCTGTTAGGTTACGAATGCTGTGTGGAAGTGGGGCCTCTTTCTGCTTATTTTGTTAAGACTAAAATGACGGGACTATGCTATTGGTAGGATGTTAGGACTGATGCTTTTCGATTGATGTATGAAGGTACGGGATTTTGGGTTTTTGATTAGTGTGCTCGCTAAGATTTCTCTTTCAATCTTATGCCTGCGTATTCCCGTTTACCGAAATAGGGAAATCAGAGTGATCGTAGTTCCTCCTATTCTATGGGAGGAAATGGTGTTTTGGTGTCTTGTTCAAAGCCCAAGACATGAAGCTAAAGGTGGTTTGTATCTTGTTCAAAGCCCAAGATGTGAAGCTGAAGGGGCTATTTGTATCTTGTTCGAAGCCCAAGATATGAAGATAAAGGGTTTTGACTTTAGAGAGAATTTGTCATCTCTAAAGAGGGTATGTTTGTCATAACTGTTGGGTGACTGATTATAAAGGAGAATTACTTTAACTGGGATATGTGAATCCAGCAATGCCATAATTTCCTTTATAGGGGATTTTTAACCTGAAGGAGAAGACTTTAACTCAGTTTAAAGCAATGCCATCTTTCCTTAGGAATTTCTCATGCTAAAAGAGGGACAGTGGTGTGGATGTAAATAATCCAGAGGCTTGCCGCTTACAGCCAATAGATGAAGGGGAAAGGAGTTGTTGATGTTTGTATAATGTGAACGAGGCACAACTTTGATGCTAAAATGTTGATTGACTCAACTGGGTTTTTCTTATACAAAGCCTAAGAGGAGGCTATTGGCCCAACAAGAGGGTGTTTTTATGTGTCTCGTACGAAGCCCGAGAGAGAGGCTAAAAGGGTTGACTCAACAAGAGAGTGCTTTTGTATGTGTCTTGTACGAAGCCCAAGACGGAGGATAAAGGTTGTTTGACTCAACAAGAGAGTCTTTTATACTCAACAAGAGAGTGTTTTCGTATCTCGTACGAAGCCCGAGATAGAGGCTGAAGGTGTTTGACTCAACAAGAGTGTCATTTATACTCAACAAGAGAGTGTTTTGTATCTCGTACAAAGCCCGAGATGAAGGATAAAAGGGGATTAACTCAACAAGCGAGTCTTTTATACTCAACAAGAGAGTGATTTGTATCTCGTACAAAGCCCGATATTGAGGCTAAAAGATGTTTGACTCAATAAGAGAGTCTTTTATACTCAACAAGAGAGTGATTTTGTATCTCGTACGAAGCCCGAGACTGAGGCTAAAAGATGTTTGACTCAACAAGAGAGTCTTTTATACTCAACAAGAGAGTGTTTTTGTATCTCGTACGAAGCCCGAGATGGAGGATAAAGGTTAGCTCCGCCGGGGAGAATCATTTGTACAAAACCCAAGAGAAGGCTAGGGTAACTGTTTCAGTTGAGTGACAGGTCTAGCATGTTGGTTAAAAGAGAAAATCAGTTCTTATATGGGTAATGTTGTACTCATGGATTTGATCTGAGGATCGGGATTATTTCCTGTTCTCTAAGGAAACAGGGAATCCAAAGGAGCTTTAGACTATCCGAGTCTACGGGTTATATCTTCTGTACTATGCTTAAGAAACAGTAGTAGTAAGATCTAGACTCTTTGAAAGACTGTTCTATTAAGATGACTAATTTCTGTTCCTATACCTCTAGGAGGTCGTCGGGACAATTTGTACGAAGCCCAAGAGGAGGCGAGAAAATTTTTAAGAAGCCGAGGGACAATTTGTACGAAGCCCAAGAGGAGGCTATCTTCCAGGAGGAAGAATCATTATACGAAGCCTAAGATGAGGCTATGAAAACTTCTAAGAAGTCGACGGGTCCTTGTACAACACCCAAGAGGAGGCGGGGATGCTTTTAGGAAGCCTGTGGGTCCTTGTACTAAGCCCAAGAGGAGGCTGATGAACAGTTCCAGAAGGGGTTTCACTTGGAACATTGGCCTTCTATATATGAACTGTTCAAGGGGGGAGATTTCTTAAATCTAGTTATCTAAAATTGTTGTGAAAGAAAATTCTCATGGTTTAGGTTATGTTGAAATATCCGGTATAACGTCGGATGTAGGGAGACGAGGTTTTGTCTAGTTCTAGACGTAGTTGCCGGGGAAACTCTAAATATCTATACTATTATTACACAGTCGATATGAGTTTATGAAAGAAGACTTACAGTGAAAAGCCCCACAGTACAGTTATATACATATGAAAGTGGTAAATGAAAGTGGGTAAACACTTACTGGGTTGTAGAGCTTCCATGCTGTTTGGTTAGTTTGTTCAACAAAGAAATTGAAAATAACAGTATGTTACAAAATCAAAGGAGAAAGTGCTTTTGAAAGGAAAATTGGGGCTTACAGCTCAAGGAGAGGCCCAGGGTTTTATCAGTGATTGCACTGTTGTTTGAAATTGTACAAAGACTTATACAAGTGACTGAGGCCCAAAAAGGTTTTCTGTACAAAGGGATGGGTCTTACACTCTCTCAAGAGGCCCAAAAATGGTTGAAAGTGAGCAAAGATGGGTCTTATAGCTCAAGGAGAAGCCCGATGGTTAATTTTGAAAAAAGGCGACGATCGCCGAGGTTTTGAAAACACCGTGGGTCTTATACAAGGACTGAGGCCCAAAAAATTTTTTGGTTTCAAAAGGGGATTGTGTCTTACACTCTATTAGAGGCCCAAAAAATGGTTTTGAATGGGTCTTACAGCTCGAGGAGAGGCCCAGATGGTTTGTTTTAAACGGGCGATGATCGCGCCGAACTTTTGAAATACAACGGCACTTATACAATAAGTGAGGCCCAAAATAGGTTTGTATTTACAAATGATTGGGTCTTACACTCTATTAGAGGCCAAAAAATGTTTTGTTTGAGTGAAAATCAAGGAAACCCTAAATTTGTTTTCTTTTAAAAGGAAATATTTAAAGAAAATCAAATAAAATGATAAAAATACCAAATAAGTTTGAATAAACCACTTGTGATTTTTGTTGAAGGTTTGAAAAATGAGGTTTTCATCACAAGATGAATTAAAACATACTTGGTTTTGACTTTCCAAAATGGATATTTATTTTTAAAAGAGTTTAAAAACAAATAAAAGACATTTATTCACAAAAATACTAATTATATTAAATAAATAATATAAATCTAATTTTTTTGGGGAATAAAATATTTCAACATTTTTGTGATTTTTTTCAAAAAGAACCAATCAAAAATAATTAAAATTGAGGGAGTTATTAATTTTACAATTAATTAACAAAACATGAAAATATTGGAAAAAATAGCAAAATGTGAGAAAACACAAAATGGCATGGGTGGGGTTTGAACCCACGACCTCAAGGTTATAGGGCGCGCACCTTACCACTGGGGTGGTGATACATCCGTTGATTAGAACAAACCAACAAATATACAAGGCTTGCCTTGTTTTCTAGGCCCGGCCAAGGCAAGGCAAGACAAGTTTTGGCAAGAAACGGGAAGGTCCATAACTTTCTCATTTCTCCATGGTTGGGGACAAAATTTATATGTATCTGGCCTAGAATTTCACAAGGAATCCAATGGTGGTGGTATTTTTTTCAGATCATGCTCCCTCCTCAAAATCCGATGGTGGTTTTGAAATAGGCCTATAATTGCATTTTTTATGCTACACTTTGGTACAGGCATGAATTACTTGATGAATTGGTTCAAACAAAACATATATAACATGTATGAGATGTGCATGATCAGTGGACTTCAAAGCAATGCATATTTTGGAAAGTTCAAGTCATGATGCTTACCTCTCTTTTGAGCTTTCGGAGTTTTTGTGCAATCTGCCAAGTTTCTTGTTCCAGAAATGGTTTGATGCTTTGGACACTCTCAAATGATCCCTTAGAAGCTTTTAGGATGAATGGAATCAGCTGGAACCTGCAAAAACACAAACTGGCCCTTTCTTGCAAAAGGGGTTAAAATGGCCAAAATGGCAACTCCCTCAAATGGTGTTCCAGATGGGGGGAACCATTTGGGACAATTCAAGGATGACATTTGGAGTGTGTTTGAGGTTTGATCTGGTTTGGAAAGTGATTGAATCAAGGCATGGCTTGAAAAATGCACAAAAGTACTATTTTGAGGTTTTGAGATGTGACTTTGTGATTTAAGGATTATAGGTTAATTGTGAGAGTTTGGATAGCTTAGATATGATATATTGGAGGTGTTAGGATCATGATCTATGATGGAAATGCTCTCTAACTCAAAAACTCAGAGTTACCTTGCTAAAGAAGGCATTTTGGCCTAAAGAGAGGGATTTTGAGGAAAGCATCTGTTTGATGGCTATGGTGTACTCAAACTGAGCACAAATGAGCTCTATTTATAGTAGAGCAAGTTTGTTTTGGGATTAATAGTGAATGGCAACCACAGCAGAGGTATGGCCAATGTTGATCAATGGGAAGCCAAGTCTCCTCTAGCCATTGACTAGAGGTTAGAGCACAGGCCTTTGGTTCCCTAGTTGTTGGATCATTCTTGACTGAATTCAGTTGCAAATATGTCAGTCCATGCCACCTCTAAGCATCCATTAAATGCTCCAATCCAAAATTGGAGTCTTGTCCCTCTTTTAGGGATTTCTAGGTTTGTCATGCTACTTCTTGTTCCAAAGACTTTGGAGGCTTGGATCAGTGTTTGTTCCCTTTAGATTTGATCCTCAGATGTGTCCAAAGTGATGACAAGGCTTGGAATTATTTGATTTTTCGAAATCGAGCAAAAGTGCAAAATTCTGCCTAGCCTTGGCAGTTTTCAGCAAGGCATATTGCCATTGTCATATCTCATGACTCAAGTTGAATTTGGTGATGTTCTTGGCCATTTTGGAAAGCCCTCATATGATACAACAGATGTTTGATCATAATTGGTTTTGATACTTTTTGGATCCAAGTTAAAAATGCCCCTACATTTGGAAAAAAGTAAGGCAGATTCTGACTTAGTGAAAAATTCACTAAGTGTTAGAAAAAGTGACATTTCATGTTTTCAGCCATATTGATCATTCCATAACTCAAAATCCATAATGAATTGGAATGAGGTGTAGTTGAAGCTTTTGTAGAGGGCCATGAGGGCTACAAATCCAGCTTTGGGTGGGAAATAATGGCCTTGTGGTTTAGGAGTTATGATCCTCCAAAGTTGGTACCCTAGCCACTTTGTTCCATAACTTAGAAAATTTCTAAGTTTTTTATGGTTACCCCTTTTACAAGTTATCCCACTTTTCTTGATTTTTCTTGATGAATGATGATTCCAATCACACATTAACATCATTTTAGGTTTAAAAAACCATAATTGTGAAAAATCTCAAAAAGTCAAAGTTTGACTTTTGTGCACAGTTGACTTTTTATCAGATGAATTCCAAACTGTGCGATCTTCTATGAAATCGAGTCCTTGACCTAACTCAAACTTGATGGATTGATTTCATAGGTGTCATAGGGTGTATTGAATCATGTCTTAGGGTTTGGGAGCATGTCCTGGTCAAAAGTCAAAGCTACAGTTGACTTTTCCCGCGAAACCCTAACTGTGGTTCAGATGAAATTGAAACTTGTTGCTCAAGCTTCTTGGATTAATCCATTGTTGCAAATGGATAAATGTGGTGTATTAGAGACCCTCAAATCATCTCTTGAGGTCTTGGCTCATGTTTTATCCCAAAAGTCAACTTAGGGGTGAATTAGGTCAAGAAACCCTAATTCCTGATTTTTGATTAATGCATCCCCTGAGGTCAAAATTGACTTGATGATTAGGTCCATAAGGTTTCATGGATCATATTAGAATATACTTTGAAGCATTGGCTCATGCCCAGAGGAAAAATTCCATCCGGAGGCCCTGGTCGACCAAACCCTAATTTGGTGACACTGGCGATCTTGAGGCTTAATCCACTTAGAAGGGAGCAGCCTTGTGCTTAATCCTTGAAGTGGGAGTCCTTTTAATCCATTGTAGAGGTTTGAGAGGTTAGACAAGTTGAAGATCATGTCATTTCTGGATTGATCCATTGTCTAAGGCTCAAAGAGGGCTTGAAACCCTAATTTTTGTTTGTAGTGAGTGCTCACCCATCTTTGGGGAGACTAATGAGGCATGATGGTACATCTATATTGTGATGATGATTTTCACAATGATGGGGAATCTTAGTGGTCAAAATTTGGGGTATGACAATATCATCTTGGCCTCATAGCCATCTTCTCTTGACCTCATAGTCATAGGATTTCATCTTGGCCTCATAGCCATCTTGCCTTGACCTCATAGTCACAGGTGTCTTCCCTTGACCTCATAGTCATAGGATGTCATCTTGGCCTCATAGCCATCTTCTCTTGACCTCATAGTCATAGAAAGTCTCTCTATTGACCTCATGGTCTTAAATAGCTCATTATCACCTTGGCCTCATAGCCATCTTTCCCTCTTGACCTCAAAGTATAGGATATTTACTTCTATCCTTGGCCTTATAGCCATTCACCCATCACAACTTAGACTTAAAGAGTTTCTTAAACTCTACATGAGCTCATACTCATTCCCCCTTGGAACCTTGGCCATAGTCAATGGTTCCTCACCCTTAGTTAGGTGAACTACGGTTGCTCTGATTCTTTAGTCAGATACATAGGCATAAGATGCGATGTCTTGGCGAGCATACTTAGTGTATATACCCTTAGGTCTTTACCTTTACCCTTAGCAGATTCCTTTAGCAAGCAAACATAATATAACACAAATACTAACAAGAGGTTCCTGTAGAGTACTACAGATACTTAGGGTGCTAATACCTTCCCTTAGTATAACCAACCCCCGAACCTAGATCCTCTTAGGGTTTTCTTCGATCTTTACCCTTTCCTTTGGATAAATCAAAGTTTGGTGGTGAATTTTAAAGATGTGTGATGCAAGTTAATTAATAGCTTGTTATCCAATTCTCACCGCAACAATACGTTTAAAAAATTATTTACCATGGCAAACGAAAGCAATTCCAGATCGACACTCGTCTATCCCGAACCGTTATTGAAAGAATCGTGTGTGCATGTGTGTGTGTGTGTGCGTGTATGTGTGCATGTGTGTGTGTGCATGTGCATGTGTGTGTGTATGCATGTGCATATGCGCGCGTGTGAATAAATGTATATGTGTTTGTGTGGTTGGGTGTGTGAGTGTGTGTGTGTGTGTGCGTGTGGGTGTGTGTGAGTGCGTGTGTGTGTGTGTGTAACACCCTAAAATATCCCCCGTAATAATATTAAATAAAACATCAGAGTAATTAATTTAAACATACGCAACTTAGGATGTTACGGTCAACATACAAAGCATGCTCATCATACTGACTATATAACACTTATATTTTTGCATAATCATAAAAACCTGAACATGTCTGAATATTGTTTTCATTGCAGCGGAATAATAAAAATCATGCATCGGCTCCTGGTTTATAAAGTTATCAAGGAATCACATAATTCACCAAACAATAATGAAACATGACAAAGTTAATGTCTACAACATCAAAGAAATATAATTCAAAAACGCGTTCCCACGAATCCCTTGTGTTACAATCAGAGCAGACACCAAACTACAAAGAAAAGGTAAGGAAACTCTGTCTTCAACTCATATCTGAGTCATACTGTGGAGTATCTTCATGTGCCCATGTAGAGGCAATATTCAAACAAAAGGGATGAGATATCATGATATTATAAAGGAAATCATGCTAAACTGCATGCATTAAGTTAATCACAACAACAATTCAACTAAACATCTCACATCAATCACCCAACAATATCATCACCAACTATTCACCAACCAATAGGGAATCACATGATAACAAATCGATTAATCATACAACACCACATATTTATCAAAATAGCAACATGGATAACATATAATGCAATTAGACTCACACGCGACTCAATGCTTATGCATGTGGTACCAATTTTCGTGAACACTCAGGTACACCATTCTGATCCCCACCTCTTAGGATCAGAACCACTCACTGATCCATCACCTCCGAATCAGCTACCGGCCCAATCCACACAATAGGATTTTAGGCTCACCAACAACGGACAATTTGTCCACAAATGTATGCAATGCGACTAATTATGCATACAACAACAACAACATCATTGTGCACAATAACCCACCACCATGGTAATTGTACACCGCCCAAATTGGCCAACAAGCATAAAAATATATTTCATACAGTATGGATACATACATACATATATATATATATATATATATATATATATATATATATATATATATAATGTAATCACAACAACAGTATTAAACATACTCATATTCCACCAATAACACCACAACAACCTCTTTATAACAACATTCAAGTTTCGTCACTTACAACAAGACTTCTTGACATACGCAATAATTAATAGTCACATTCATCGACATATTAAACAAAATAATATTGGGAAAATGGTTCACCTAATTATACCATGTTAAAATTCTACTCATTAGCTTTTCGACCCTTCAAACGGTTCGTCATTTGGATAAACAGTTAAAAAGTTATGATCAAAATCGTTTTCAACATTTTGGCAAAATCTAAGTGCATCTGTCGGCACATAAGTGTTTTAGGTCGGCACATATGCTGCAGTATTTAAGCCTGTTTTGCTTCTGTCCATGTGCTGGCACACAGGTCGGCACATAAGCATTTTCAGGTCGGCACATGAGGATTTCAGGTCGACACATACAACCAGAATTTCAAAAAAAAAAACACCTTTCTAAAGGCTGTGTGTCGGCACATAAAACCCATAGGTCGGCGCATACTGTTACGTTGGCCCCAAAGTCACTTTTTAAAATCACTTTTCATTGTTTTATCATGTTAGAACCTATGCTACGAAATTATATCATTCCAGACCCAATTTTCTGCTATCATAACATTCTAAAATTCACTTATCATCTAGTATGCTCATGGGTTAACATCATAACATTACAATAACATCAATTCATCTATTACCATCAATTTTATACTTATGGCTCGAAACTTAAAACTCAACAATGGAGGAACCTTTCAACAATTCCAAAACAGAAAATACCACACATATATGAAAAAAAATTCATCATATAGCAATTAAACAATTCATCATTCATCACATACCAATTAAAATTTTCAACATTCATCACATACCAATTAGCAATTTCAACATCAATTACTTCACAACCATCATATCATAGAACAACACATAACCCATAAAGTAAGAACCTAACTTTTACCCACTATTCAACATACTAACTGATCAGTGCATTTTAATGCACATTCTCTTATGTTTGTACTTAGGCATTTCCTTAGTTTGTTTCGTTTATTTTAGTGTTTTATTATGTTTTTATAATTAAGTCTTTGTTTGTCGTTAATCTATTTTCTCAACTTATTTTCAGTTTTAGCGGTTTTTTGATACTTGTCCACTGTTCGGATCATAACTGGAGCTTCGAGAATCGGATCTACCAATCGTTGGAAAGCTGAGACAAAGAGCTACAACTTTCACGTTTTACACAGAAGCTGATTCGGAGTGTAGCAGGCTCTAATAACTCGTTGAAGTCAGGACCTGAATTCTTCCTTTAGGAATATTTAGTTTTGAGTCGGGTTTTTTTTATGTTTTTCGACCCAGTTGGGTTAGAACCCAATTTTGTGTGCTTCCCTATACCTAGTAGCAACCGTGCTACTGTTCATAACGTTCTTTTCACTATTCATAATTTTCCTTTTGCTTTTTACGATTGTAATGGAGAACTAATTTCAATTGTTGATTTGCTGTATGCGGTTCCGACACCTTGAGGTTATAATAATTTTAATTCAGTTTTTATTTCTTTCAATATTATTATATGATTCTTGCTTGCTTAATCCAATTTTCATAGAGTAAGTTGATTTAATTTGATTGTTGTATGATCCTTAATCGTAATCAAGTTGCGTTTGCTTAATTCACAACAGTTTTAATCTGTTTGCTTAATCTGAAATTCGGCAACATACATTGTATAATTTCTATTACGCATGTTAGTGGTTATTGTAATCGAATGGGATCGGACCCGTTTAGGGAATTGAAATTTCATAGGAATCAATGATAAGTCGGAAGTCGATACAGTAGGTTGATTCATTTGATCTTAATTGTTAATCATTTAATTACACTATTGCTTATTTTTCTTTTAACCAAAACAATCCCCCCTCCCCCCTTAATCAATCTTACTTTGGTTAATTAACAAGAATCCTTGAGAATGATACTCGAGTTATCGTTATCGTAAACTATATTTTGAATTCACTCGTTTTTTATCCATGCGCGACAGCGGATCAAATTGGCGCTGTTGCCGGGGATTCTTGTTGTTTTTAACCGTTAGTCAAGTCATAGGTGTCGATTAGTGTGTTTTGAACTTTCGTTTTACTGTTTTACCGTTTTCCCGTCCGGAAGTCCGTCTTGCGTCAGACCTCGTAAAAAAATTTGATTTTTAGGAAAATCGTCTCAGATTTGTCCGAGTCTTGGTCTATTCATTAGAAAAAAATTCATGGATCAAAAGCCTCTATTTAGGAACTAAATAGTGGACGCCGACCTAAAAATCCAAAATTAATCATTTTTCTATTTTTTATGAATATTTTTACTGTTTTCATAGTTTCAGAAAAATTCGAAAAAATTCCCAAAATTCTTATTTTACCTAATTAGATTAAATTTTGTGTTTTTATATTTTTTTGAATTTATTTTAATCGGTTTTCTTCTTTGATTTTGTTTATGTCTCTATAGGGACATTGCTGATATTTTCCTATTTGTTGTGCATTGCTGATTCTTGTTCTCTCATAATTTGTTTGATTCTGATTTTAAGTTTCATTACCATAACATGAGTGAAAAAAGAACCTTAAGAGAACTTGCTGCACCTGATTCACTTTTTGCCGATTTCCCTTCTTTGTCTTATTTTGATGACAATTATACTTGTGACGTTTGTACTGACACTTACTTATGTTCAGTCTGTGCTGAAATTGAAGCTGCCTTACAGATTGCTATTTCTTATGAGATTTCTACTGACAAAGTTGATGTTGCAGATTTAAATGTAGTTTCTGCTTCCAAAATTTTGTCATCCATTGAGCAACCATCTACTTTAGAGCTTAAGCCAATTCCTTCAAATTTTAAACGTGCACTTTTAGAATTGGAAGAAAATTTGCCTATAATAATTTTGTCTAAACTTGAATCTGAACAGGAACAAAAATTGTTGCAGGTATTAAAGAAACATAAGAAGGCCACTTTCACTTGTTCGTTCGACACTTTTACCTATAGAAGAAGGTTCTTTGATCCTGGAATAAAAGGCAAAGGCACTAATAAAAATTTCAAGGTCGATGGATGCTACCTAAAAATCCTCCCCACTTTGGAAGAGGAGACTGTAGGAAATCTCTCTTTGGAAAAGGATGCTTATGCGATCACCTATCCACATTGAATACTCGGGTGTGTTCTTTCCTTTCTCTCACTCTTATTTAATAGTTATGTCTTTTCATTGAGGACAATGCATGTTTTAAGTGTGGGGGAGGAAACTTTTTAGTTTTAGTTATGTCCTTTCTTTGTTTTGTTTTCTTTTAGTTTTCTTCGTTTTTGTGTTTGTTTTTTTTTAAGTGAAAAAAAAAGTTAGACTTGGAAGCAATGCATCTTTTGAAATTTTTAGGCTATAGATTAGTTTGAGGTTAGATTGTGGAGACTTGGGAAAAGTTCATAAGATCGGTATCGTTTTAACACCTTAAGTCTCCTGAATATGAAAATCGATTTAAATACTTGTTATGACATAGCTTTGAGTTCTCATCCTTTAATAGCTCTTAAGTAGTTTATCTAGCAGTCAGCACCATCTAAAAAGTACACACTAAGTAATTAAGTTGATGCAAATAAGTGAAAGATCTCGTGCTTAATAAGAAATCTAAATAGGAATCCGCCTTTTAAGTTAGGTGACCCTTACCCGGTCACTTAGGCTAACGGTTGTGAAACCTTCAAAAAAGAAAAAAAAATGTGGTTAATTTTGAATTGTTGAAAAGATATGGATCATAGTCACTAACAAGCTTATTTACCATGTGTGTGAATAGATAAAGGGCTTAATGTGATTGCATTAGAATGAAACATAGCAAAAAGGAGGATGAGTAAGTTAGGCTTAAGCATAATAACATGATTCAGATTGGTTTGTATAGAAGGGAGGTTTATGACCGCACAATTGCGGATTTGTATTCTTACGATATCCTTAGTGTGTAAAATTAGTACCTATCGATACAATCTTGACCGAAGAAGAGTTTTTGGCCTAGAATGAGTTTCTGAATGCTATTGTTTTTCATGAGTCTTGATACTATTTCGCTCGAAGTGCAAAAGTTCAAGTGTTGGGGAATTTGATCAGTGCATTTTAATGCACATTCGCTTATGTTTGTACTTAGGCATTTCCTTAGTTTGTTTCGTTTATTTTAGTGTTTTATTATGTTTTTATAATTAAGTCTTTGTTTGTCGTTGATCTATTTTCGCAGCTTATTTTCAGTTTTAGCGGTTTTTTGATACCTGTCCACTGTTCAGATCATAACTGGAGCTTCGAGAATCGGATTTGCGTGTTCTACCAATCTTTGGAAAGCTGAGGCAAAGAGCTACAACTTTTACGTTTTAAGCAGAAACTGATTCGGAGTGTAGCAAGCTCGAATAACTCGTTGAAGTCAGGACCTGAATTCTGCCTTTAGGAATATTTAGTTTTAGGCCGGGTTTTTTTTTTATGTTTTTCGACCCAGTTGGGTTAGAACCGGATTTTGTGTGCTTCCCTATACCTAGTAGCAGCCGTGCTACTGTTCATAACGTTCTTTTCACTATTCACAATGTTCCTTTTGCTTTTTACGATTGTAATGGAGAACTATTTTCAATTGTTGATTTGTTGTATTCGGTTCCGACACCTTGAGGTTATAATAATTTCAATTCAGTTTTTATTTATTTCAATATTATTATATGATTCTTGCTTGCTTAATCCAATTTTCATAGAGTAAGTTGATTTAATTCGATTTTTGTATGATCCTTAATCGTAATCAAGTTGCATTTGCTTAATTCGCAACAGTTTTAATCTGTTTGCTTAATCCGGAATTCGGTAACATACATCGTATAATTTCTATTACTCTTGTTAGTGGTTATTGTAATCGAATGGGATCAGACCCGTTTAGGGAATTGAAATTTTATAGGAATCAATGATAAGTCGGAAGTCGATACAGTAGGTTGATTTGTTTTTATCTTAAATGTTAATCACTTAATTTTACTATTGCTTATTTTTCTTTTAATGAAAACAACCCCCCCCCCCCCCTAATCAATCTTACATTGGTTAATTAACAAGAATCCTTGAGAACGATACTCGAGTTTTCATTACCGTAAACTATATTTTCAAATCACTCGTCTTTGATCCGTGCGTGACAGCGGATCACTAACCCTTAGAAGATCAGAACCCCACCCTTACCTTGTAATTGAGCTTTCTAAACCTTCACAAATGGAGTTCTTCCCCTTCCTTGCCCTAACCTCTTTCGCTTTCAGTTTCAAAAAATGTACGATGAAAAACTGACTCCACTCTTTTCCAATTCCTTTATAACTCTCTCAACCATGGTTTTCCTCCTATGCCCTCACTTACTCCTCTAACTCTCTATTATGTCCTCAACATTCTCCCAAATGCCACTTCTGCCTCTCATTCTTATTTTCACCTTAATATTCATATATTATTATAATTCCAATATTATTATTACTAATTATTTTACAACTAAAATAATAATATCATTATCTCTTAGTAATTTAAATTATTAATATTACTTATTAATCATTCTCACCACACCACCCATTTCTACAAAACTAGCCACACACCACTCACCCTTAAGGTCATCAACATTAATGCCACTACCCCCTACCGTAGGGTACCCCAATTACAACAAAGCACACATAATCACATCTAAACACACAACTTCACGAAATTAAATTACAAAAAAATAATTTAAAATAAAACGGGTGTTACAGAGTGGGCACGTGTGTGTGTGTGGGTGTGTGTGCTTGTGCGTGAGTGCGTGTGTGCGTGCATGTATGTGTGTGTGTGTTCGCATGCGATTTTCGCGCGAATAACCTCTGGCCTCCTATCGCAGGTTTACTTGTGGGATCGGCCACAAAATCCCAAAACAAATGATTGAGTTTATGTGAGGTTGGTAGGGTGGTTTTGATTTAGAGGGAGTTGGACAAAACTTGCAGAAAAGGTGTATGCAAATTAATAAATAAACATGCCAAAAACGTAAATGACAAGATATATTAAAACTTGGTAATGTAAATTGCTTAAAAGGAAATGTGAACGCTATCATACATTTTGCGGAAATGAACTCTTTTCTCGTAACGCTAGGTACTTCAAGTGTATTCTTTTGACAATGTTATAAATGTGACCTTTTAAAATGAAAATGAAGATTGCTTAAATAGGGAAATAAAATAATTGCTATTCTCTTAGTATTGGCTCTGAATGTGACACGTGTCGCCCCACCATCTTTGTAACTTCCCCACGTTCTCAACACTTCAAATCTCTTCTCGCCCAAAGACTTTTTTAGTTTTGTGTCGGTTTCGTTGGCAATCAGACGAATCACTTCGACAACATAGCATTTTGGGTCGCCTTCCGACATGGCTTCTGCTGATGTCGACCTGCGTGTTGGCATTTTCATCATCTCTTCCTTCTTCCTGCTCAGTCAAAATCTTCTAGCCAACAAATTGCCCCTCCCCAAAAGGCCAATTTCGACTGAGAACTATGTCGACCGAGAAACTTTGTGTTTTGTTTCCCCTGTGAGATTTCGACTGTACCTTCGTTTCAACCCAGTAACTTAATCGTTTTGTCTTCTGTCGGATCTCAACCACGCGTCAAATCTGTGATGTCTGACGTAATGATGGCACCTTTCTGCGCCACGATTTCCAAGAAATGTGTTATCATGGCTAGTTTAACCCTAGGTCATGGGTTTTAAACAACTCCCACTAACTTTCTTCTGCAGAATCGTAACAGTCGCCTCCCTTGACCTTTGGGTTGCATGCATTTTCCTATAAATACTTTCCAGAATCGTAACAGTCGATGCCCACTCCTGGAAACAAAGACTACATCGCTTGGCTTAACAAAGTCCAAGGTAAACGTCAAAACCAATGGAAAACGGTTGGCATCTTCGACGCCATCCAGATCTCTAGGAATGCTCACAAAGTTAATCCTTGTATGTTGTTGTCGTTGATCTATTTCTAGGAGGGGTCAACTAACACATTCCACCTCCCTTGTGGTTTGTTGACGCTGACACTCTTCGACGGGCAGCCATTATTGGCCTCTCACCTTTGGGTGAAACTTTTGACCCAACCCTGGACAAGACCAACACCTTCGACTTCGACCGTGTTGACTTTCAAAACTATATTGAAGATCATTATGATCAGGATTCTGACGAAGTGTCGGACGAAGAACACATTGCTTTTACGACTCTTTGGTTGTCGTACTATCTCTTCTGTCTTGGCTCTCTGCAGATAGCTAAAAGCTATATCAACCTAGAGATCCAAATTATGAGGGTCGACAGGCATCTTTAGGTAAGCTCTTGTTAGCCTCCCTCTATCACTCTCTTGGGCTATCAGTCCTGAAACTAAAGCTCCTCCATGAGACTTCTCGCCCAAAATCAATGTTTTCATCGTGACCTCTTTTTGGAAAACATGGTTGATGCCTTTGCTGCCCTTGCTGGCGAAGCACCTACTTCGACAGTTGTTGCGCCCGTCGAGAACATCCAGGGGCTGATGCCAAAGAAGACCCACCAAAGAGGATAACTCCTAAAATCTTACTTTTATTACATCAATTTTCATTAGCTAATTGTTTTTACTTGTTTCCCAGAGTCAAAAACGAGACCCAGCTGCTGCACCGGCCCCAACAAAGATTGCAAAGAAGCCGAAGGTCCTGAAACCACAGGTATAACATGTTTCGATGTTCCTTTGTACCTATTTCTACCGTTATCTTACCTTGTCTTTTGTTAGGCCTCTGAGAAAGTACCATCTCCTGAGGGTGATATGTCTGATGAAAGCACCCACTCTCGTATTTTTCATTCTGAAGCCCCAACATCCACTCCGGCTACTTCGTCGACAAAGAAAAGAAGAATCCTAATCAAGAAGACGCCCTCCAAAACAGTCACTTCGACCGTGAAACCCACTGTTCATGGAGATCTTACAGAGGTCTTCAAACCTGTTGGCTCTGAAGCTTCGCCTCCAAAACACACTACTGAGGTATTGGTCGTCCTTGTTCTCTTGGCTCATATCTTACTTTTGGGTATTTTCTCACTGAATCTCCTCTTGTAGGAAACCATGGCTGATTCGACCATCGCCGAGGATGATAACAACACAAAGGCTAAAGTTGAAAACCCGCCTAAGATGGCAACCCCTTTGAGTCCCCAAAAAATTGATGAGTTCCAAGGAGTGTCGACAAAAGATGATCTAGCGGCGAAGACACCTCAACTATGGCTGGCAAGGGTGGTGCAACCGCCAGTGGTGGCGAAAACCATTCGACTGTTGCTACTGCCATCAAAACTGCTGAGGACAACCTGAATCTTCAAGCTCCTACTGAAGTTGGCCCCAACACGCTCACGCAAAATGCCAACAAAACTCTTACTCTAGAGGAGATTTTGGCGACGAAGCAAAATAATCCAGCAGAAACCCTGAGGGCATTGCAAAAGCTTCGCCAGGAGTCTATAAACGTTCAAACCGCTAGATCGACGACCATTCCTAATCCAGAAATGGATGCTTCTTTCACTCTCAAGCTCCAACAGTTGAAAACGTACCTGTTTGAGGATGGAATTCTGGCTGTCGTCGCAGAAGAAGTAGCAGTAGCTCGTGACATCCTTAAGATACTTGATGAACTTTCCCAGTTCCAATTCCCTACTTCCATGGCCAAGTACTTGATCGAATTCAAGGCCTTCTATACCCAAATGGCTAAGGATCTTACTGTTTGTCAACAGGCCAACGTTCAGATCAAGACGAAGATCAATGAGATGAAACATGAGTGAGACTTCAATGCACTTTGCGAAAAGAAACTTGGGGATTTCGAAGTCAAAAAACATGAGCGTTCTAATAAGCAACATGCCTTCGACCAACAGATTTCCAACTACCAGACTCAAATAGCCGAACTTACTAGGAAAATTGCTGAGGTCGAGAAACAAAAAGCCTCCCTGGATTCCACTGAAATCCTGCCAGCTCAAGAACTGATTGATCAAGAAATCACCAAGGGAATTGCTCATGTCGAAAAGGCCTTTGCACTAAAGGATACGATCAGCCAAATACATAAAAAAAAAGACTCTTCTCGACAACAAGGTTGTTTATGAAAAGATTCTTTTTGAAGACTTCAAATCCCGATTCCCTGTTTAATTTATGTTTTCAGTCGTTGAACTTTTGTAACTCCATTTGGAGACCATCGTAAGCCATCTTGGCCCTTAGTCCATTTTGGCTAATTATCAATGAAAAGTTACCTTTTGATTTTAATCTCTTGTAACATAGGTTTATATTTTTTCAAATATTTCCCATTTACTCTTAAGATTTGTTGATCCATACCTATTTCTTGAATCTCGTATGCATTGTTGCTAAACACTTGGATTACTTGGAATGGTCCCTCCCAATTTGGTGACCATTTTCCTAACGTTCAATCCCTTCGATCCATAGGCAACACTACTTTCCACACATAATCATTAACTACAAAAGTCTTCTCTCTAACCTTCTCATTATATGTTATGGCGACTCGTTCCTTCTGGCGTAGTAATACATTTAACGCTGTCATCCTTTCTTCGTCCAAGTCTACGGTTTCGTCTAGCATCATGCTCTAGTATTGCTCCGACGGAATCTCATTTTGACGTTGCACCCTAATTGACTATAGACAAATCTCTGCTGGCAATACGGTATCGTGACCAAATGTCAAACAAAACGGTGTCGAGTTGGTTGATTCCTTAGAGGATGTTCGACAAGCCCATAAAATTTGATCTAGTGTCTTGTGCCAATTTTTAGGTTTCCTGGCAATGTGTTTCTTGATGAGTCCACACTACTTTGTTGGCTGCTTCGACCTGACCGTTTGCTTGAGCATAATACAGTGTTGAAGTAATTAACTTGAAACCTGTTTCGGTTGCAAATTCTTGCATTTTCTGGCCAACAAATACGGAACCTTGATCTGTAGTGATGGTTTCAGGGATCCCGAATCTATACAAAATATGATTCTGGATGAATTCGATCACTGCCTCCTGGTCCAATTTTATTAGAGGTACAACTTCTATTCATTTTGTGAAGTAGTCTATTCCCATTTTCGACAATTTCTATTGTTTCGACAAGGCTGGTCGAATTTCGCCTATGACATCCAATGCCCATCCTTGAAAGGGCCATGGCTTGATAATTGCATGCAATTTGCTGGCTGGTACATGCTGAATATTTGCATGTTTTTGACATTCTTGGCATCCTTTTGCAAAGTCCATGCAATCTTTGAGCATGCTTAGCCAATAGACACCTTGTTGAAATAACAACCATTTCATCTTATGGCTAGCTTGGTGAGCTCCACATGTCCCGCTATGGACTTCAGAAATTACTAGGTATGCATATGTGTCTCCCAAACACTTAAGCAACACTCCTTCTGGAGTCTTTTTCAGCAACTCATTTCCCATTAGAACGTAGCTTATAGCTCTATACTTAGTCTTCCTATCAGTACTTCCAACCGGATTCTCCAAATACTCGATGATTGGTCTTCTTCAGTCTAACGGTGATAGATTGTCGATGGAAAAACTTCACAATTTCCAAAACTTTCAATGAAATTTTCTGTCGACACGTTTGCCCCTCCAACTTTTGGGATTGATAAGCTTGGTGATGGTAGTACGTTTGACACCATCTTATCCTTAATCTCAATGAAGTCTTTCAACTTCTCTTCTAACACTTTGTACCCGGATGCAATCTGCGCTAAATCGTTTGCCTCTTGATTTTCTACTCTGGGCACGTGCGTAATGCTGACAACCTCGAAGCGTTCCAACAGTCGCTTCGCCGTTGAAAAGTACATCAAAAGATGTTCTTTAATGCATTTATATTCTCTCATGATCTATTTAATCACCACTTCAGAATTGCCCTTTATTTCAACTTTCTTGGCCCCCAAATCTTTGAGTATTTTGAGGTCAGTGATTAGGGCTTCATATTCTGCTTCATTATTGGAACATTTTTCGTCGACCTTACACTTGAATTTAGTCAGAATTCCCTGTGGGGACATTATTAAGATCCCAATACCTGTCCTGTTTTTATGACTCGACCCATTGAAGTATAACTTCCAAGGGTTAACGTTGACCATACATAGCAACGGTTCGACCACTACGTGATCATCAATAAAGTCTGCCACTATTTGACCTTTCATAGCCCTTAAAGGGACATACGTCAAAGAAAATTTAGTTAATGCTCGTGCCCATTTCCCAATTCGACTATGCAGAATGGGTTTAAACAACATATGTTTAATAACATCAAAATGAGACGAAACATAAACATCAACCGGTTTGATATATTGCTTTAATTTCATACACGAGAAGTACAATCATAGGCACAATTTTTCAATCATAGTGTACCTAGTTTCAGTATCTATTAACATTCGACTAAGGTAATAAATGGGTCTTTTAATGCCACTGTTATCCTCTTGTGCTAACATGCTTCCTATGGTCATGTCCGACGCATCAACATACAATTTCATACTCTTATTCATACTAGGTGGCAATAAAATGGGAGGCCTTGTGGGGTATTCTTTAATGGCGTCGAAAGCCTCCTGCTGCTCCCATTCCCAGTGAAAATAACTTTCCTTCTTGATCTTAAGCAATGGCGAGAACACCTTCGTCTTGCCACTTAGATTTGATATAAACCTTCTCAAGAAGTTTATCTTCCCCAACAAAGATTGGAGTTATTTCTTTGTCGAAGGAGGCTTGAGATCTAAAATTGCCTTTGTCTTGTTTTGGTTTATCTCGATGCCTGTTTTGTGGACCACAAATCCCAGGAAGTCTCTTGCGTGTGCACCAAAAGCACATTTTAGTGGATTCATTTTTAATCCATATTTTCTCATTCTTTCAAATGAACATCGAAGGTGGTGTAAGTGACCATTCTCTGATGAGGATTTTATTACAATGTCATCAATATACACCTGCATAAATTTTTCAATAAAATCATGGAATATAGCATTCATGGCTCTTTGATAAGTTGCTCCAGCGTTCTTTAAATCAAACGGCATCACAACCCATTTGTATGTTCCCAAAGCCTCAGGGCATCGAAACGCGGTTTTGGGAACATCATCTTCGGCTATGAGAATTTTATTATAGCCAGAATAACCGTCAAGCATATTTAAATATTCGAAACCTACAACTGAATCGAATAGCATTTCTGCCACAGGCATCGAATACTCGTCTTTTGGGGTAGCGTTGTTTAGGTCCCTAAAATTTATACAGACTCAAAGGGTTCCATTTTTCTTGATAATAGGTACTATATTCGCTAACCATTCGACGTACCTCACAGTTCTGATGAACCGGCTTTTGAGCAGTCTTTCGATTTCCTGCTTGATCTTTAGAATGATTTCTGGAGCGAATCGTCGATGCTGCTGCTTCACTTGCCTTTTTCCTAGCTGAATTAGCAGTCGATGTTCGACTACACTTCGACTCAAACCAGGCATTTCGCCATAATCCCAGGCAAAGCAATCCTTGTATTCTTTCAACACTTTGATCAGCTTGGCCTTCATTTTCGAACCAATTTTAGTGCTTATGTAGGTGGGTCTTTTTGTAATCCCGTCTCCTAGGCCTATCTCCTCGAGTGGGTCTTCCGCTTGCATTCTCTGCAACTCATTAGATGGGTCTTTCTCAAACCCCAAAGGCTCATTGTTGTAAATGCAATCAAGCCTCCAGCTTTCTGAAGCCGTTGTTTGGCCTTGTTGGCCATTTACATGGGCTTTGCTGTCAGCTTCACCAGTTAAATTTTGTCGCTTCTCCGCTTCTAGTGCCGATTTTCTTTTGTTTTCAGCCAAATAGGCCAAAATTCGAGTCAAACTTTCTAACTCGGTAGTCATTTTCATCGACTACTGGTCACCCTGCAGGTGGATTTTCTTCTGTAGGCTTAATTGTCTCATCCGCAGCATCCCAAATAAACCCATATCAGGATCCAAAATCAAGATACGGCCTGTATCGACAGAGGTATAAGACCCCGATCCATCGTTACAAGGTGCCACATTTTCTAGGTGATGATCAAAATATTTCTTCATATCCTTCGCTTCGTCAATCTTGTAATAGCTCTGATCAGACTCAATATTTTCGATAATGCCATCTTTCCTCGAGATACTTAATCTCTGATGTAATGTTGAAGGCACTGCCCATATCCCATGGATCCACTCTCGACCCAACAGCAGGTTGAAATTGGCCTTTGAGTTTATAACCATGAAGAGCGTTGACCTAGTGGTTGTACCCACGGCTAAATCGACTTGGACAACCCCAAGAATGTTGCTAGTTTTTCCTTCATAACTGGATAAAACCATATTATGTTGTCGGAGGTCAGCCTCAGTTTTCCCAATCTTCTTAAATGAAGTATGAGGCATTAAATTGACAGTTGCCCCTCCATCCACGAACACTTTATTGACTACTGCTCCATCGACCCTTACTTTTATGAATAATGGTTTTAAATGGTACATCATTCTGGGACTAGGTTTTTCAAGCACGCCCATCTGCTCTTCTACCACACCATTTTTCATAACATAGTAACATAGCGGTTTTTCTTCCACAGTTTCATTTGGCACAAAATATTTGTCTGCTTCAGAGAATTTTGACACCATATCATACTCCACTGGCAATATCAACACGATACCATAGTTTACGATGAAATCGTCACTGTACGTGTCATCATTGGTATCATCATACATATCTTCGTCGAATTCGTCTTCTGGCGACGGGGTGTATTCTTCATCTGACTGGGGAGAATACTTTGGTTCTTCATCATCTGACTAGGGAGTGTACTCTGGCTCTTTCTTGCTCTCGACCAAAGATGTGCACTTCGAGCTTTGGGTTGATACCACCCTTTTTTCTCTTGAAGCTTCGACAATCACTACCATTGTTTGATTCGTTATGATTTTTTCCTTCTCAACCCACCTTCCTTTTGGGTATTGCCTTTTCTGTCCAGAAGTTTCGACAGGTTTCAAGTGTGACGTTGAAGCCTCTTTTCCAGCCTTTTTGTTTCGCTGATAATGTCTCCACTGAGTCCTTGTCATAGGATTTTTCCCTTTGTAATTGGGAGACACCACATAGCCCCTGGGTTCGACCCTTTTTTCAGAGATCTTAGCCTCCTTCTCAAGATCCAACACCTTCCATTTCGGCCTCTTGCTCCCCTTCTGACTCACGGGTTCCACCCACTTTTCTTGTGGAGTGTCTGATGGTGGCACAAAGGTCCTGGGTCGTGTTTGCTGGAACAACTTCATGTACTCCTCGTTCTGACAAGGGGAACCGCTTTGGTCGAACACAAATCTTGGAACAAGCAGCCTACCATCTCGCAATGTCTCTTTCTTGCCAGCTTCATATTTCTCAGCAGCCTTTTCCTCAAAGACGGCGTTGCACCTTGGGCATAACACAACCTTCGACCCACTCACCATGCATTTCTCCTAGAAATCTGTCAGGTTTTTGCCAACTTGAGGGTAGACTGCCTATAATTGTTCTTCAGTTTTTTTGTCAGAACCATCAGTAGTCTCGAACATCATGCATTCAAAAGATTCAGTTGTTAAAGGCTTGGTGAGACCTTCAGTAGTCTCAACCATCATACAATCATAAAGCTCAGAGTACAAGGCTTCTTCGACCTTCAGAGGGTCCATGTCAACTTCCATCTTCGGCCTTTCGCCAAATTGAAGCCGACCTTCCTTCAAAGCTTTCTGCACCAAATCCCTGAAAAGAACACATTGAGATGTTTTATGACCAAGGAAATTATGAACTTACAAAATCCTCTTTTCTTCTTTTGCTCTAATGGGGGATCTTTCAAACCAGGAGGAATAATAATCTGACCATCTTTAACTAATAAATCAAATATTTCGTCACACTTAGATACATCAAAAGTATAAGTTTTTGCAACGTATTTATCTGTTTTTTTAGTTTCGACGGGATTTTTCCCGTTTGATGGTTTCAATAATTTACACGTGTATGGAGGCCCTGGCTTGAGTTCAGCCATGTTAACCTCGCTTTCTTCGATGAGCTCTTCATCGTCAGAAGAGTATTCGTCAGCGGCTACGTATGAAACTTTCTCTTTCTTATGGTATCTGCTAGTTTGGGTTTTTTCAACTTTCAAACGTTCGACCTGTCGGACCCTATTGGCTAACTACGCCATATCTTTGAGATATTGTGTGTCTAAATTTTTCCTGATTGAATAATCTAGGCCGCCCGCAACCATCTCGACTAACTCATGTTCAGGGACTTGAGTGAAGCATCGTGCTTTCAAAAGTCTAAACCTGTTGAGATATTGGTCCACCGACTCTGTGGCCTTCCGTTTGACACTGACCAATTCTTTCAGACTAATTTTTTATTGTCCCATTTAAAATTATTCATGAAACAATCTTTCTAATTGTGCCCATGTATGGATAGACTATGGAGGTAATGTGGTGAACCAAGGAAACGCATTCTTTATGAGGGAACTTGGAAAGTATTTCATTTTCAAGTCCTCATTATTTGCTATGTCACCAGCTTCGGTTTAATATCTGGCAACGTGTTCGACGATGGACTCTTCAGTCTCTCCGGCGAATTTCGTAAACTTTAGGACCTTCCATCCCCTAGGCAGTTCTGTTTGTAAAACAAAATCTGGTAGTGGGAACGTATATGTTGGTCGTCGAAGGCCTGGGTTTGCTCTATTCAGAACCATGATCTGTTCAACCATAGCTTCTAAGTTTGGTTCGCCTGCCATGGAATCGTGTCGAACCTGCCTGACCACGTAGTTAGGATCTTGGTTTCTATGAACTAACACAACGAGAGGCCTTTAGGCCACCCTAAGTATGGGTTCAGTCTCGTGGGGTTGCTGATCAATTATTTCATCGAAGACTTCTTCTTGTCAAACTCGTGTCTCCGACCGAGGTGGAGGAGTTTGTCGGCCCGGTGTCCTAGGAGCCCCTAGGAAATCACCTATTCGTATCATCTGAGTTACCAATTATTGGTAACTCTAGGTCGAATCTTGTATTAATTGTCTTAATATGGTGCCCATTTGCTGAGTCAACATGTGAACCATTTCGTGATTACTCTCATCCATTTGCTGTCTCATGACTGTGACAGAACTTGAGGTGAAAGTTGGAACTGATTGAGATGGAAAACTGAACCATGGGGGTCGATTAAATTGGTTTGCTAAATGCCCTAATCCTTGACACGGTGAGAAAGATGACGATGAACTTTCCCCAAACATCGGACCACTATGATGTAGACTCAACATGACCTCTGTTGGCATCCCAAAAGCTCGAGGCATGGGCATTATGAAACTAGGCATATGCTGCCCCGCAGTCCCCATCATTATCGGCCTAGGTTCAGACCGACGTGGTGTCATGGCAGGTGTAACACCCTTCGACCCCAAATACAATTTTAGATAAAGATTTCATATTATCAGAGTAAAATCATCATGAAAGGTGCCACATATATTCAAACATCATTCAAAATCATTGTCCTGTCCCGTAACACGGGTTACACATTCTTAATAATAAAATCAACAACTACGCAGCGGAAATCAACTTTTTATGTCATTTCAATAAAATACTTCATACTAAGTATATCCAAATCAAATCATCACCATACAATGTAAAAATTCAACATTAAACAAAAGAACGCGAGGTTCACAACAAATCCCAACCCGATGTTACATGACACAGAGCAGGACACCTCTAAACTAAACAACGATAACGACACACTTCAAGGCTACATCCTCCATCGTCGCGAATCTACTCTTGGTTATCTACAAGTTACCCACATAAGAGGCAACATTTCCAAGCAGGCAGGGTGAGAAATCACAATTCATTATAGTAATATAAGTACATGGAAAATGAACAGGAAAGGCAATAACTACGTCATAGCATAGCCAACAACAGCATCATAGCATAATCAA
The DNA here is from genome assembly GCA_022829125.1 of Lathyrus tuberosus. Lineage (NCBI taxonomy): Eukaryota > Viridiplantae > Streptophyta > Magnoliopsida > Fabales > Fabaceae > Lathyrus > Lathyrus tuberosus. The sequence goes on along the minus strand of JALAZF010000006.1, from coordinate 32,824,479 downwards.
TCAACAACATCATAGCATAATCAACCACCACATCATAGCATAATCAACATCAACTTCATAGCATAGTCAACAACAACATCATAGTATCATCAACAATAACATCATGATATAATCAACAACAACATCATGGTACAATCAACATCAACATCATAGCATAGTCAACAACAACATCATAGTATAATCAACAATAACATCATGGTATAATCAACAACAACATCATGATACAATCAACATCAACATCATGATATAATCAACAACAACATCATAGTATCATCAACAATAACATCATGATATAATCAACAACAACATCATAGTGAAATCAACAACAAAATATCATAGCTTCATCAACAACAACATCATAGCATCGTCAACAACAACATCAAAGCCTCATCAACAACAACAACATCTATATGCAATGCCAATTATAATGGGATGCAAAGGATGCATGTGGTACCAATTCAACGTGGATGGACACTGGCCATCAACCCTCCAAAAGGAGCACAACGTAATCAACGTATCACTTCAATCCGCACAATGGGATTGAAGCTACCAATTCAACGTGTGATGGACACTGGGCCATCAACCCTCTACAAGGGAGCACAACATAATTAATGTATCACTCCAATCCGTACAACGGGATTGAAGCTACCAATGGACCGAAGCCCCAACATAAAATGCTATGAAATGCAATGATGCTAATTCTCCTCAAATCATCAAAATTAACGTGTGCATCATCCATTTCATATTCAACAAATGTTTATCATACAATCATGTTTGATCATCTTATATCAACAACAACTCAACAACAACATCATACAACCTCATAATTCACAATCGCAACATTCATGCGACCGATGTCCACATTTCACAGTTCGACACATTGGAACATACAAGAAAACACACATGGCACGTTGAATAGTTGGAAATTTATCATTGAAAACAATTTTAACATAAAGTACATAAAGTCAACTTTCCAACGATTCGAACGGCGACCCAAACGGACTTACGAATCAAAAGTTACGAATTTTCAAAGTTTTCAAAATAAGCTGCCCGAGGGGACCGCGCTGAGCGGGCTAGAGCGGGCTCTGCGAATTGGTCAAAAATTTCTACGATGACAGTACTTCTCCCACCTCGATTTCATACCCTTAAACTGCATTTTTCACCCATATTAACCCAAATTAAGTCACTATAACCTATATCTAACACACATACATCAAATACACCAATTTTTTTCACTCATTCTCATCACAACAACTCACTCCTAACACAATCTATATCATCAAACATCACCATTATTCAAGAATCCACAAAACCTAATCTATTCATAAACCAATTCCTATAAAATTATAATAAACCGTGAAAACTCCCCATACCTTAGAGTAATCCGAAGCTTTTTCCTTCTTCTCTCCAAGATTCTCCTAGCAATCCTTCAAAACCCTAGGTTTTCTCCTCCTCTTCTCTTCTTCAGCGTTCTTCACAAAAATACGATCCCTTGGAAAATGATCGCTCCTTTCTTCTTTAGTTAAATATCCCAGTTTATGAACTTCCAACTCTACCCTTACTCCTTTTCCTTTATGACCATCTTGCCATTTTCTTAATATTTTTAAATAATAAATAATAATCTAAATAATACATGATTATTCACTCTATTAAAATTATTTAAAAATACTCTTTTAATCCATAATTCTCCAAATTACCAAAAACCTCTTAATTCCTTCTAAATTAATTAAATAATTAAATAATTGATTAATTTAGATTTTTGGGGTGTTACAACTCTCCCCTACTTTAAGAATTTTCGTCCTCGAAAATTTACTCGATGCAGACCACTTCAGACACGTTATCACCTCCGACTAATCAACTCTCATGCCGCGTGTGGCAATACCACGAATAACGCAATACAACAATACACCTTATTAATGCCAACGACAACAAGATGAAATGCTCAAGCGATGTAATCGACGACCAACTCAAAACACCGAGAATAATCAGGTTAGGAACATACAGGTTCACTATGAACCAGGATACAACACGATCGTTACCATCACCATAGGAAACCCTCCCCTAACTCCCCATCATAGGAATTAGCTACTCGCACTCGAACCATCATTATAGGTAACGAGGCAGCAACAAAGGTAAGAACACAAGGGCCCAAAGCACAATTTCAACGTAACCAACTACCGACATCGTTGATACTCACATAAGAACCAACTGCGCTACCCACGCTTTCGCTGCGCACTCTGAGTACTTGCAACTATCTAATCTACCAAGTTTACATCAACTTCCGACCATCAAAGCAGACATAAGAAAAGACCTTTCAACTTAACTCATTGGATATTCCATCCAAACAGGCATTCTATACTCTTGTGATTACTGAATACTTAGATCCGTAAACAATACCTCCGAATATCCAACACAACTACAACTGCAGCCAATTCCAAATCTTGAATAGGATAGATACTTTCAAGAATTCCTAATTATCGTCAACATAAGCTACAACTTCACCACCTTATATCAACACATCATCAAAATTCATCTCAACGCATAACAATCTCACCACAACATAAGGATACATGTGTCCAATTAATCTCAACAAGAAAAAAATCATCTTCCAAACAGAGCTTAATACCCAATAGCCATAGATTTAGCCTCAATAACTTACACTTAACATGGCATATTAACCAAACCAATCAAACAAACTAATTCCTCAAGTCCTACTCATACTAGCATAATTCTCCAAAAGCCCTCATCTGAATTAACACAACCACTCAACTTCATCTTTACAAATCATAATTCACACCTTGCTAACTCAGCATATAGCTTCACTTCTTTCAATACTTGCAACTCAACTCTCAAATACTCTACGCGCTCTTCTTCTGATTTTATAAAACATCATAATATCCACAACGAACACCAGTTATAACTCATCCAAACAAGTACGGAAAATACCATTCATATTTCCATATATACACTTTAAGGCATACCAACCACTACTCTTCTCGATCCGACATCCTTGGTCAAACCATAGTCTTACATTACCATTTACTTCCTACTTGGTTTATGTCTACAGTTCTTCAAGTCTTATGCCAGTCGAATTCTCGATCCACCACAAACCAAGACCCAAGTTATCCAGAACACAACTGTGAGTTTCCAAACTACTCACTGATCAACTCACAACCTCATACTAACATTCTCAACTCCACCTCATTTCCCTATATAGGAATCCGCATCGACAACTCAAACAATTCATAAGCACTTGGCTCAATCCCAAACAATTCACTGCACATACTATTCTAGTTGGCAAGACACGTCTACTCCATCCAACATGATTCTGTCGACTATCAACAAGAGATTAAGGGTGATCAATTCCTCAATTTGTCAATAGACAGCCGGCAACTATAATGGTGGCATAAATCATCATTACCCAACTACAATAGCGTCCTTTACCTTTTTCTTAAAGTTATCTCAGCATACTGCTCCACCATCTCTCTAAGGCTTACAAACGTTTTTCTTAATTTTCTTATTTTCCATCTCGTCAATGATACGAAAAGTCCAAAATCCAGTACATATTCTCCTATACAAGCTAGTTGCACAACACAATTATTAAATATCTTTCTAATATCGGAAACGTTGCCACATCACGTACAATCCAAATCGACCCACTTCAGTCGAAACATTTATCTAAGTTCAAACTTTTGACGACCCTAACCAATCCTTCATCTTCCTTTTTAATCTCACAACTTCGATGATCCGTATAATTCCACACTTGATTCTCATTCCAATCACAATCTCAACAATACCATCTTATCATCTGGTTGGTGATATAACTTCCAAAAGTTTCTGACTCATGCCGACACATCTCGCCAACAACACACAATCCACTTTACTATTTAACATTCCTCAAAGATTTCTATACTTTTCATCATTCTCAACTATCATACGCCGCACTTCCAGGTGCTTCTCCGATATTCTTCTTCTTATTACTAAACATTTCATACTTGACTTCATCTTACTATTTCCAGCAAGAATTGTCCAACTTCAAACACGATTATCTTCTTCAATTCAGACCTCCCATACACAAAATTATATTCCAAAATGGAGGGAATTTCGTGCAGATTCCAGAACTTCAAGAATCGCTCAAATCTGAATTACGAGTAAAAAGTTATCGTCCTTGCAATGGGACTGGTCAAGAAATCTCGTATACAACTTCCACCAAACAAAATCAGCATCAAGCCCAACTATTCAAAAGCGTCTTTCTCTCTGCTCAAAAACATGCCGAAGACAAAATTTATATGCAAACTATAGGGAATTTCGTAAACTTTCCGAAAAGTCCAGAATCGCTTTCATCGGAGTTACGAGTAGAAAGTTATGCCTCTTTTACAGAAGGCTATTCCATAAATGTGAAAATAAAAACCAAAATTTGTGCACACGAGTTCTACCTCTTTCTCTTGCTTCCAAACTCTTCCAACTATCCTTGCTCTTCACCCAACTCTGAAAATCATCCGACTTCACTCCAGATATACTCCACTTGCATATCACTATTCGTCACATTTCCCTATATTCTCCGAGAAGCAAACATCAATTATACTGACTCGTCCTCCTTCAAATGTCTTAACTGGACCGACAGAAAAAATCATGAGTCCATACTCTCGTCGATTCGCAACAACACAGTTCTGACAACACTTACACAAAATCAAATCAACTCCAACAACACTTATACTCTTACCCTTAATATCACCTTGAGTTAACTCCTCACACCAGAAACATCTCCGGGAAGCAAACTTCTCCCCACTTGTTTCAAACCAACACCGGGGGCCAACGGTTAGAAAACAACAAGTACCGACAGTGTTCCACACACTTGTCGCGTACCAAGGGGTAAACGACATTTAGACAACTTGGTCGGACAGACCGATCTGCTCTGATGCCACTAATGTAACACCCTTCTACCCCAAATACAATTTTAGATAAAGATTTCATATTATCATAGAAAAATCATCATGAAAGGTGCCACATATATTCAAACATCATTCAAAATCATTGTCCTGTCCCGTAACATGGGTTACACATTCTTAATAATAAAATCAACAACTACGCAGCGGAAATCAACTTTTTATGTCATTTCAATAAAATACTTCATACTAAGTATATCCAAATCAAATCATCACCATACAATGTAAAAATTCAACATAAAACAAAAGAACGTGAGGTTCAAAACAAATCCCAACCCGATGTTACATGACACAGAGCATGACACCTCTAAACTAAACAACGATAACGACACACTTCAAGGCTACATCCTCCATCGTCGCGAATCTACTCTTGGTTATCTGCAAGTTACCCACATAAGAGGAAACATTTCCAAGCAGGCAGGGTGAGAAATCACAATTCATTATAGTAATATAAGTACATGGAAAATGAACAGGAAAGGCAACAACTACGTCATAGCATAGCCAACAACAGCATCATAGCATAATCAATCAACAACATCATAGCATAATCAACCACCACATCATAGCATAATCAACATCAACTTCATAGCATAGTCAACAACAACATCATAGTATCATCAACAATAACATCATGATATAATCAACAACAACATCATGGTACAATCAACATCAACATCATAGCATAGTCAACAACAACATCATAATATAATCAACAATAACATTATGGTATAATCAACAACAATATCATGATACAATCAACATCAACATCATGATATAATCAACAACAACATCATAGTATCATCAACAATAACATCATGATATAATCAACAACAACATCATAGTGAAATCAACAACAAAATATCATAGCTTCATCAACAACAACATCATAGCATCGTCAACAACAATATCAAAGCCTCATCAACAACAACAGCATCTATATGCAATGCCAATTATAATGGGATGCAAAGGATGCATGTGGTACCAATTCAACGTGGATGGACACTGGCCATCAACCCTCCAAAAGGAGCACAACGTAATCAACGTATCACTTCAATCCGCACAATTGGATTGAAGCTACCAATTCAACGTGTGATGGACACTGGGCCATCAACCCTCCACAAGGGAGCACAACATAATCAACGTATCACTCCAATCCGCACAACGGGATTGAAGCTACCAATGGACCGAAGCCCCAACATAAAATGCTATGAAATGCAATGATGCTAATTCTTCTCAACTCATCAAAATCAACGTGTGCATCATCCATTTCACATTCAACAAATGTTTATCATACAATCATGTTTGATCATCTTATATCAACAACAACTCAACAACAACATCATACAACCTCATAATTCACAATTGCAACACACATTCATGCGACCGATGTCCACATTTCACGGTTCGACACATTGGAACATACAAGAAAACACACATGGCTCGTTGAATAGTTAGAAATCTATCATTGAAAACAATTTTAACATAAAATACATAAAGTCAGCTTTCCAACGATTCGAACGGCGACCCAAACGGACTTACGAATCAAAAGTTACGAATTTCCGAAGTTTTCAAAATAAGCTGCCCGAGGGGACCGCACTGAGCGGGCTAGAGCGGGCTCTGCGAATTGGTCAAAAAATTTTGTGATGACAGCGCTTCTCCCACCTCAATTTCATACCCTTAAACTGTATTTTTCACCCCTATTAACCCAAATTAAGTCACTATAACCTATATCTAACACACATACATCAAATACACCAATTTGTTTCACTCATTCTCATCACAACAACTCACTCCTAACACAATCTATATCATCAAACATCACCATTATTCAAGAATCCACAAAACCTAATCTATTCATAAACCAATTCCTATAAAATTATAATAAACCGTGAAAACTCCCCATACCTTAGAGTAATCCGAAGTTTTTTCCTTCTTCTCTCCAAGATTCTCCTAGCAATCCTTCAAAACCCTAGGTTTTCTCCTCCTCTTCTCTTCTTCAGCGTTCTTCACAAAAATACGATCCCTTGGAAAATGATCGCTCATTTCTTCTTTAGTTAAATATCCCAGTTTATGAACTTTCAACTCTACCCTTACTCCTTTTCCTTTATGACCATCTTTCCTTTTTCTTAATATTTTTAAATAATAAATAATAATCTAAATAATACATGATTATTCACTCTATTAAAATTATTTAAAAAAACTCTTTTAATCCATAATTCTCCAAATTACCAAAAACCTCTTAATTCCTTCTAAATTAATTAAATAAATAAATAATTGATTAATTTAGATTTTTGGGGTGTTACAGCAGGCCCACTATGAGCGGTCGAAACCGCAGACACAGTTCCAGAGCCAACATCAGTTGTTTACGTCACAATCGTATTTTCCTTCGAAGACGGTTCTTCGTTTAGACATGGTGTCACCATCTTACCACTACGTATATGCATACACTCAACCCAATGCGTCCCATTGGGCATGCCAATTTGTTCGCACGTGATTTTCGCGCGAACACCCTCTGGCCTCCTATCGCAGGTTTACTTGAGGGATCGGCCACAAAATCCCATAACAAATGGTTGAGTTTATATGATGTTGGTAGGGTGGTTTTGATTTAGAGGGAGTTGGACAAAACTTGCAGAAAAGGTGTATGCGAATTAATAAATAAACAAGCCAAAAATGTAAATGACAAGATATATTAAAACTTGGTAATGTAAATTGCTTAAAAGGAAATGTGGACGCTATAATACATTTTGCGGAATTGAACTCTTTTCTCATAACGCTAGGTACTTCGAGTGTATTCCTTTGACAATATTACAAACGTGACCTTTTAAAATGAAAATGAACATTGCTTAAATAGGGAAATAAAATAACTGTTATTCTCTTAGTATTGGCTCTGGATGTGACACATGTTGCCCCACTATCTTTGTAACTTCTCCCACGTTCTCAACACTTTAAATCTCTTCCCGCCCAAAGACTTTTTCAGCTTTGGGTTGGTTTCATTGGCAATCAGACGAAGCACTTCGACAACGTAGCATTTTGGGCCGCCTTCCGACATGGCTTCTACTGATTTCTGTCTGCGTGTTGGCCTTCTCATCATCTCTTTCTTCTTCCTGCTCAGTCAAAATATTCTAGCCAACAAATTGCCCCCCCAAAAGGCCAGTTTCGACTGAGAACTATGTCGACCGAGAAACTTGGCGTTTTGTTTCTCCTGTGAGATTTTGACCGTACCTTCGTTTCGACCCAGTAACTTAATCGTTTTGTCTTCTGTCGAATCTCAATCAGGCGTCAAATTTGTGATGTCTGACGTAATAATGGCACCTTTCTGCGCCATGATTTCTAAGAAATGTGTCATCATGGCTAGTTTCACCCTAGGTCATGGGTTTTAAACCACTCCCACTAACTTCCTTATGCAGAATCGTAACAGTCGCCTCCTTTGACCTTTGGGTTGCATGCATTTGCCTATAAATACTTTCCATAAGCGTCTGGTTTTCTTTTCCCTCGTTCTCTCATACTTTCTGAAATTCTGGTACAGATGTGTGATGTCTTTGTGCAATGTCACAACATCGCAATCTGCTGAACAAGGTAATAATAGAAACAGTAAATAACACACTGAATTATTCACCCAGTTCGGTTCAACAACCTACATCTGGGGGCATACCAAGCCAGGAAGGAAGTCCACTATTAGTAGTATCAAATTACAGACTCAACAGACCAGTTGACAATCTACCTAATTTAATCACTACCCAATGACCCTTCTACCTAAGTCCTCCCTAGGTAAGAGACTCCATCTCACTTCCTATCTTCACAATGATGTCAAGCAGTCAACTACACCGTCACTGCATCAACAGCTTGATTACCAACAACTGTACCACCATAGAAGACACCCTTCCATGATACCCTTTCATGACACCCTTTGGAGTTGCTTCAAAGCTTCCTCCAAGAACAATACCAAACTCATTACCTACAGGTTTCTGAGTTAAACACAGTGACCATCTCACAACCCGAGTGGTTCACTTAGACAAAGCCCTAATGATCTACATCCTGGACCCGTACCTAATCTAGTATACAAGCATTCTATTTATAACTTTTTCCCACTGGATTTGGGCCTTCAAATCATATCAAATCTTCTGCTACAAATCTCCAACAGATTCTGCTCTTCAATAGATCTTCAATTAAATCTTCAATCAAATCTTCAATTAAATCTTCATATTTTAAATACGCAATCTTTGCTAGATTTTATGTTTAATCTTCCACACCTTTAAATGAGCTCCACATAATATTTCCAGGATATTATGTATCTTTTAAATCTTCACTTTTTAATTCAGCTGCAAGATCTTCTCCACACAAATAGGAACAATTCTCGATGTCTATTTGCACAAAAATAGTAACCAACTATTCTCCACAAGATATGCAGAATTAATTGTATCAGAATAAATCTTCTCCAATAAATTCGCCTGCAATCTCTCTCTATCTCTTAGCAGAAAATCTCACTAACAACAAAACATCCTAACACGCGCAACATCACAAAATGATGTTCTGATGTTCTGGTATACTGATGTCAAGACATCACTTATAACATCAGCATACAAAACTTCCAACCCTGCAACAGCTAATGATAAGAACCAATGTTATGACATCAGGCATATGACATCAACATTGTTCAACTTTGTTTTACCAAAATTCCAGCCAACACAAGAACTAACACTTTCATCTTTTTCACAAACTCTTTTGCTTCCAAAAGTTCCTTTTGCCTTCATTTCCATTACAATGTCTTCTTCTACAACTCTCACAGATTCTGCTACTCACAAAACTAGAAACAACCCGATAGCTTATGTCCTTTCTGAAAGTGAGTCTCTTAAACCCCTTCCTCAACCGACATCTGTTGATGGCGCGGTGGTAGCAACTTGGCAACGCCAGATGACCGTTCTCTTCGTGGCGGCTGACAAACTTCATGCTTTCCATGGGCCATATCCTGATACTACACCAAACCACCAAGACCTCCAGTCGTTTTTTCCTTGCTACACTCCTGCCATACCACCTGCTTTTGAGAAAGGAGGTACCTTCGACCTTAAGTTCATGGGGCCCAAGGCTAGGGCCTTTCGGTCGATGCCCACTCCTGGCAACAAAGACTACATCGCTTGGCTTAACAAAGTCCAAGGTAAACGTCAAAACCAATGGAAACGGCTGGCATCTTTGACGTCATCCAGATCTCTAGGAATGCTCATAGAGTTAATGCTTGTATGTTGCTGCCGTCGATGTATTTTTGGGAGGGGTCAATTAACACATTCCACCTCCCTTGTAGTATGTTGACGCTGACACTCTTCGACGTGGCGGCCATTACTGGCCTCTCACCTTTGGGTGAAACTTTCGACCCAACCCTGGACACAACCAACACCTTCGACTTCGGCCGTGTCGACTTTCAAAACTATATCGAAGACCATTATGATCAGGATTCCTACGAAGTGTCGGACAAAGAACACATTGCTTTTCTGACTCTTTCTCCGCCGTACTATCTCTTCTGTCTTGGATCTCTACAGATAGTTAAAAGCTATATCAACCTGGCGATCCAAATTCATGAGGGTCGACAGGTATCTTTGGGTAAGCTCTTGTTAGCCTCCCTCTATCACTCTCTTGGGCTATCAGCCCTGAAACTGAAGCTCCTCCATAAGACTCCCAAGGCCTTGAATCTTTCAGGGCCTATGTGACTGTTACAACATTGGCTTAATGCCACATTCGAATACCAGCTGGGTTATTCTGTATCTGCGAGGAAACAATGCTTAAACGAAGAACATCCTATAGACGGTGTTCGACTTACCCTGATGACTTATCAGGAAACTCCCAACAAGACTCTCTTCATGAAGTACCTCAACATGTTCGTGGAGGCCACGTCATTCGTCCAAGGTATGGCACCCTTCGTGGATCGAAGGTTTGGCCCGACGTGGTTCAGAAATTCGTTTCCTGGTGCCTCTCCCCAAGCAGCAGCGTTGTCGAATGCTACATGGAGGGCGTTTCTAACTCCTACCATATTGTCCTTCCGGATTGAGACGGGGACTACAGGTTACGGGTTTATGAACTACCAACCCAACTTGGTGGCCCGACAATTCGGCCTGAGCCAGATGCTACCTAAGTCTTTAGCGTGTCATTCTTCTGATATCGTTCGGGCTAGTCGACAACTGAACCTGGCAGGTCACAAAAATTGATTTAAAATTTCTAAGTCGACTCAGCACCTTGAGTTGCCCGTTTTTAAGTTCCAACCATCTTTCTTCACTACACAAGAATTTGATGTCTGGTGGTCAGAATATCAAAATCAATGTTTTCATCATGACATTTTTTTGGAAAACATGGCTGATGCCTTTGCTGCCCTTACTGGAAAAGCACCTACTTCGACAGTTGTTGCGCCTGTCGAGAACATCTAGGGGGCTGATGCCAAAGAAAACCCACCAAAGAGGGTAACTCCTAAACTCTTACTTTTATTTCATCAACTGTCATTAGCTAATCGTTTATACTTGTTTCCCAGAGTCGAAAACGATACCCAACTGCTGCACCGACCCCAACAAAGATTGCAAAGAAGCCGAAGGTCTTGAAACCACAGGTATAACATGTTTCGATGTTCCTTTGCACCTATTTCTACTGTTATCTTACCCTGTCTTTTATTAGGCCTCTGAGAAAGTACCATCTCTTGAGGGTGATGTGTTTGATGAAAGCACACATTCTTGTATTTTTCCCTTTGAAGCCCCAACACCCATCTCCTGTGTGCGTGTTTGTGTGTGTGTGTGTGTGGGGGCGGGGGGGGGGGGGGGGGGGGGGGGGGGGGGGGCACGCGTACGTGCGCGTGTGTGTGCGTGTGTGTAAGAAGAAAAATAGAAAAAAATATTTTTGAGAAAAATTACAAGTTTAGAAAATGTTAAAAAAGAATATGTTGACCCAAAATGAGTGGGGGCCGACCCAAGCAACATAGGAGTCGACTCAAACAAGGCAGAGTCGTTTTAGTTTGTCAAAGTATTAGTTGGAGTCGACCTCTAGAGGTTATGGGTCGACCCACCCGAGCTCTGTGTCAACCCAAGAGCATGGTGTGTTGACCCAAACAAGGCAGAGCCTTTCTTTTAAAACAACCTTTAGTATGGAAAATCAATTGCAATTGTTTATATTACAATTATCTTACAAACTAGTTTGAAATACTTCAACACAAACAGAATTTTTAGCATATGAACTTGCACACTAAATGAATTGTCAAATTGTAAAGAGAGTGATATATATATATATATATATATATATATATATATATATTGTAGTACCCTAAATTTTGACCAAAAGTTTTTTTTTTAGATTTTTCTTTTGCTAATAAGGGGTGTCATTTGGATTTTGGGGGTTCATCAGTACTTTTGAAGCGCATTTGGAGATTTGGTTTAGTATAAGGTTTTTTTAGAATTTATTTTTTTAGTTTTTTAAAAAAAGGCATAAGAGTTTTTTTTTAGAATAAAATTTAATTTCTTTTTATTATATATAATGTTTGTTTTTATTTTCATTTAGAATTTGTCATTTTAAGAGAAATTTGATGAGGTATTTTTTAGAAATTAAGATTTTTAGGATTGTTAAAGTTTTAGGATAATTAGGTTGATTATTTTTGGATTTAGATTTATTTAAATTAATAGTCTTATTTTTAGATTTTTAAGATTAATAAAAAGGATTTTGGGATTTTTCTTTTTTTTTTTTTTAATTTTATTAGGTTGTAAATTATTTAGGAAAAGGGTTTTTTTTTTAACGTAAGTTTTATTAATATCTCTTATTAATTAGTCTTATGATTATAATTTAGATTTTTCGGTTATTATTGTTTAATTAGAAAATTAATTACGATAATTAAAGTAATTATTTATTATTATTGTTTAAGGAGATACAGTTTTTTTTTTGGAAAAGGTTTTTGGTCACGTTTATTTTTCTCTTATTCTTAATTATTTTATTTTATTGTTTTATTTAAAGTGATTGTATATTATTATTATTATTATTATTATCATTTTTATTAAGTTTAGTCAATATTTGTTAATTATTATTTATTATTTTGGTACGGTTTTGTTTTTTTTTTTTGGGAAGATCATTAGTCACTTTTGTTTTTAATTAAGTGTTTTTATTATTTTATTTTATTAATTATGCTGGTCAATATGTTGACTGTCCTGTTCATCTTCTTCTTCCCTCATTTCACAAACCCTAATCTGGACGGCTGAAAAGGAAAAGTGGATCAACATCTAAAATTGAACAAAAATCAAATCTCATTAAAATTCCAAATCAAATCTTCATCATTACACAGATTGGATCAAAAAATTACAATAAATCAAAATCAGATCTAAAATTCCTAATTCTAATTTTAACAGAATTAAAACTTAAAACCTAATTTTCACTATAAAATCAAAACGATAGAATCAGAGGGAGGGTCAGAATTTTTGGAGAGAAAACCCTAGGCGCGCAGTTGTTACACAGATTCCTTTGATCATACCTGCAAAACAAACAAGGAAAGGGATTAGAAGTTGAGACCGGAAAAGAAAAAAGGAAAAGTATACGAAAAGATTCACGGCAAGGACGGTAAGAATTACTCAGCTTTGATGATTGATTGGTTGTTTTTGTATGTTTGAATCTGGGTTTTGTTCTGGGTTTTTAGGGGTAGGGTTCGTGAAGAACCATAGGGTTCTTAGGGTTGAGGGTTAGGGTTCGTCTGGGAATTTAGGGTTCTTCGTTGAACCCTAGGGTTCTTGGGGTTTCGTTGGGTTTGGAAAGAACCCTAGGGTTAGGGTTCATATCTTTAAAGGGTTTATGGGTTTTTGCAGGTTCCGGTTGAAGATCAACCGGAAACCTGGAAGGTTGAGGGTGGTCGGAGGTTTTTGGGGGCGGTGTTTGGTGGCGTCGCACGGTGGCAGGAGGCCAACCGGCGACGTAGACTTAGAGAGAAGGGGGAGAATATTTTAGAGAGAATGGAGAGAAATGGAGAGTTAGAGAGAGATTGAGAAATGAAAATGTTTGTTTTCGGAAGGTTCGAAGCTTAAATATCTCTCCTTTGTACCGTCAGATGTGCGCCAAGTGGCCTCACTTATGCCACTCGATTTCATTTGACCGTTGAGGTCAATGTTTCCCCTGTATGCGCGTACACCATAAACAGACATGGCTCATCATCTGGGCCATTGGATGATACTACTTTGGAAAAGTATTTGTATCTAACGCATGGGATTCGGTCAGTCACAGTACGCTGGATTGATCTAACGGTCTTAAGGAAATATTGGAAAAATACTTCAGATTAATCCAACGGTCTGGATTCTATTTGCATTTCCTTTTTTGGTTTTTTTCTGAGGTGTTGGTCATTGGGCTTTACGCCCAATGCTACTCGCACCCCACCCTGACGGCCCAAGTGTTTGTTTTAAGGGGTTCTACACCCCCCTTTAATTAATTTAATTAATTGAATTATTTAACATGATTTAATTTAATTATTAATTATATTTAAGGGTTAATTAGGAGATTTAGGGTTCTTTAGGATAAATTAAGGGTTTAGGATTTATTTTGGATTTTTTGTGTTTTTTTATATTTATTCAAAAACCAATCACAATTGAATCAATTCCTTGATTCAAGTGGTCAAGCAAAAAAGGTGGAGGATTTTTTTTATTATTTGTTAAATTAGTTTTTTATTATTATTTAACTTTTTTTAATTTTCATGTAATTAAGTTTTTCTATATGTAAGTAAATTTTATTTTAGGATTTATATATATATATATATATATATATATATATAAAGGTTTGTTTTTTTGTAAGAAAATTATTTTAGAAAGAAGGATAAATATGGGGTGGGGATTAAAAAATAATTTTAACATAATTTTGGGATAACAATATTCTTTGAAGAATTATTGAAATAGGGACTTTATTTTGGATTTGGTTTTTTTGTCATATTAAAGATTTTAACATTTGGTTTAAATTCTTTTTAAAAAAACTAGGAAAATGGTTTTTAAAAAAGATGTTTAAGGATTTTAAGGGATTTACAAAAGGGATAAAGCTCTTGGTCCAAGAGCCTAAATAAAGGATGGGATAAGGGATAAGGGATTTGGATTCGGGGATAAAACTCTTCCTCCGAGAGTACAAACAATGGACAAAGGGATTTAAGGGATAGAACTCCTCATCTAGGAGTATAAATAATAGATTAAGAGATATAACTCCTCGTCTAGGAGTATAAATAATAGATTAAGGGATATAACTCCTCGTCTAGGAGTATAAATAATAGATTAAGGGATATAACTCCTTATCTAGGAGTATAAACAATAGATTTGGGGATAGAACTCTTTATCCAAGAGTATAAATAGTGGATTGGGTTTGGGATTAGGGTTAGGAATAGGATTAGGGGGTAGGAATAGGGGAGGTGAACTACGGTTACTCTGATCCTTCAAATTGAGGGTACGTAGGCATAGGGTTGCAAACCAACCCTAGCGAGTATAATTAGGAAAAAACTTAGGTTTTCTTTTCATTTAGACAAACAAACATACCCTAAACTTAAAGGTGGATCCCATTGAGTACAATGGAAGTGAAGGGTGCCTAACACCTTCCCTTCACTTAAATGACTCCCGAACCGTAGGAATCTCTACCTTAGGATAAGGATATTTAGGTTTATCATTATTTTCCTTTAAAAAATATGGTGGCGACTCGAATATTTTTGCCGGCCGCGACAGCTGGCGACTCTGCTGGGGACTCCTTCCTAGCGAGAGTCAATCCTAGCCTTAGGACTTAGGGATTTGTTTGTCTTGGATGTTATTTTGGTTTTTTTATTTTTTTTATTGTTATTTATTTATTTTTATTTTATATATTTATTTATTTAACATTTTGTTTTTTGTATTATCTTGCAAGGGATTGGGACATAAAAAAAAAGAGTGAAGCTAAAACCCAAAACTTGGAGGATAACCCTAGAACCTAAAGTGGAACGGAAATGTTTTTGCGGGGGACGCAATGTCCCCTAAAATGCATTGATGCCACACTCAGAGTAGATCCTTCCAAAGTCGTCCTCACGAAAGGGCTAGCCCCTCTCGTAGTGGAATGATTTGGATGTGGTCCGTGACTCTGAGAACCTTAACCTACCCCACACCAATCATGGACCTTATGTATTCAACCCTCAAGGGTTATTACTAGGATCCTACCCCAAATGAGACTTATCCCGAAGGATTACCGTAGGAAGGCTTGCTTCTTCTCATGGTAAAACAAGGGTATAGTCTGAACATTTTGGGGTCGTTATGCCGTCCAAATTTGTATAACCTACATGTGAGGGGATTGGGTAATCTTAACTTAGATCCAGCTTGTTCTAGGGAGTCCCACCTTACTAAGGGCATGCTTACACATTACCTTTACCCTAATCAAGACATCATGTGCATTCATCATCCTCATAAATTTTTCTTTTTTTGCATTCACAGGAATCTTAAAATTAAAAAAAAAAAAGGGATTAAATCAAAGGACAATGGAAGTTGGAAAAAGGAGAACTCTCCCCATTAGAGTAAGGATATCAGATATAAAAAGCCTAAAGACTTATGCTGCTGAATTACCCAAGGAAAGAAGGAAACCTATACTTCGTAGGTATGGAGATATATTGGACTTAGTTCTATTTCCTATGCAAGAGGAGAGTCTAACTGCCTTGGCCCAATTTTATGATCCCGAGTTAAGGTGCTTCCAATTCAAGGACTTCCAAATAGCACATACTTTAGAAGAAGTTTGAAGGATACTGGATTTCCCCAAAAACAATAAAGGTCCATTCAAAACATTGGGGTATAGACCTTCATTTGAAGAAATGGCAAGCTGTTTGTATATTCATGAAGAGAACCTACAAGCTCATTGGAAAACTAAAGATGACTTCGAAGGGTTCCCTAAATGGTTCTTAGAGAGTAAAGCTAGTCACTTTGCGGCTTGCAAGAATTGGGTAGCCCTAGACACTGTCATGATATTACTTATCTTTGGGTTGGTCCTATTCCCAAGTATTCCGAACTTCATAGACATCACCGCTGTCAATCTATTTCTGGCTGTTACCCTTGGAGAAGAAGATTATTCAACAACTCTCCTTATAGACATATACTTCACTCTCCATTGTAGGTTTGAGAAGAAGGGAGGAACTATGTTATGTTGTCCTCAGCTATTATACAAGTGGTTGTGTTCCCATCTAGTGAAGGACATAGGAGACATGAGACAAATGAAGGCCTACGAGTGGTCCCAATATCTAGTATCACGTGTTAATAAGGACATCCTATGGTTTCCTCAGATAATCCAAAGGGATGATGTGATCTTGAGTTGTGGGAACTTTCCTAATGTACCTTTGATTGGCTCAAGAGGGTGTATAAGCTATAATCCTATTTTGGAAATGAGGCAGCTAGGACATCCTTTGTCCTACAAGCCAGAAGACAAGTTGCTAAAGGGCTTCGTCCTACAAGGTGTGAAAGGAGATCATCCTGATATCCTTAGGATTTCTGAAGCATGGAAGCAAAGCATAAAAGGGAAGAGCATCCTGAAAAGACCAAGAGAGGATTCTAGAGTCCCCTATTCTCAGTGGATGGAAGAAAGGATAAGGAAGGTAAAACTTCCCTTTACTTTAGATCGTCCCGTTGATCCCATGGTTCCCCCACCTGCCGCAATCTCTATGGAGGAAAGTGAGAGACTCAAAGAGACTATTGCACAATTACAAAAAGAAAAAGAATAGTGGGAAGGCAAATATTACCAAGCCACTGGAGAGAGTAGTCAGTTAAGAAGGAGTCTCGATGAAGTTATGGAGCAATCAAAGATCAATAAGGGGATAGCTCAGATGGAGGAAGAGAAGAAGGAACAAGCTTATGCCGACCTTCAAGTTGTGAGTTCACGCCTCAAAGACCACAAAGAGCAACTAGATAGAGCCTGGCGTTAAAGGGACGAGTGGAGAGACATTTGGATGACGTCAACGCAAAGAGAATTCAAAGAGGGATATGAAAGGCGTATCCAACACCTTGAAGCTGAAGTCCAAAGCTTATCTAGTGCTCTTCTCGAGAGGAAAAGACAAGCCCTAGATGCAACCGTGCAATTGAGATCAGCCGAAGAACTTCTTGCCCTACGGCCAGAAGGATGGTTAGAAACTCAAGAGGAGAACCAGGAACTTAGAAGGTTATATGGGGAGCTTCAGGATTCTTACGAAGATCTAAGGGCATGGGCCATTTATGTTGAAGAACATAACCAGCAGCTAGAGCAAACTACTAGAGAGGAGTTAGAGATCATGGCAAAGTTACGAGAGGACGAGGCATATTATCGAGAAAGGTATCTGAAGTTGGTCTTACTATCCAACGATCTCATCCACGAGATCCCTCGAAGTTTAAAGGAGACTGAGTACATGGCTGATATCTTCAAGCCGGTCCAAGAGATTACTGATTTCCTTACACTTTGTCGTGAGATAGTAGAGGATTTTAGGGCTAGGATTAAGAGGAGGATTTAGCTTTTCTATGTAATGACTTCTTACGTTTGCTTTTTGTTACAAATAATTTAAAGGGTTTATCCCTAGTTTGGTTTTCCTTATGTAATAAATGGGGCTTCGACCCTAGCACTTTCTTTCCTTTAATAAAAGTATTTGCTTTCCATTATCCTTGGCTTTAATCTTAATAAATGAAAAGTTTAAGATTCCTGAAATAAAAATAATTTTTGCATACTCATACATTCATGCATGCATAGCATAATTCAAAAAAAATAAACATCAAACGAAAATCACCTTTTGATATCTTCTCTCAGAATCTTCGCAACAATCTGACTTCTCGACCCAACACCCGTGCTTACCAGAAGAAAGCTATGGAACAAATGGAGTTGAACCACGCTGCTCTGAAAGGAGATGTGGATGTTGTCAAGGGAAACGTGGAGGAAATGAAGGACAAGATCGATCAGCTGACTCGAGCAATTCAGAATATGATAGCAAGAGACACCGAGGCTAGTAACCGTAGGAATGCTCCTACCCCTCCTCCCCAATATGAAGATAGCAATCCTCTTTTGGGATTTGTGGCTGACTTGGAGCGTGAGGCTTTAGAGGCTAGTAAAGGGAAGGCTAACACTCAACCTCCTGTAGGGTCTGTTCCTCCACCCGAGCACAATGGAGAATCACGACCCATACAGATACCTGTCACTCGTGAGGTCTCTAATGACTGGCACCTCCAATATGGAGAAGAAGACTCAAGGCAAGTAGTTCGTGAAACCAAACCAGCTGTCGTGGAAGGAAGAAAGGAGGATGAAAAGTATAAGATAATTGAGGAACGGTTAAGGGCTGTGGAAGGATCCAAAATCTTTGGGATTGATGTCTTGGAAATGTGTTTGGTACCCGATGTGGCCATGCCTCCTAAGTTTAAGGCGCCTACCTTCGAGATGTACAAAGGGGTTAGTTGTCCCAAAAGCCACATTCGGATGTTTTCTCGAAAGATGGGGGCACACGCTAAGAACGAAAAGTTGATGATGCATGTTTTCCAAGACAGCCTTAGTGGGGCATCCTTGGACTGGTACATGCAGCTGGAAAGGACCTACATCAAGAGCTGGGATGATTTGGCAAGTGCCTTCATAAGGCAATACCAATATAATGTAGACATGGCCCCTAATCGCATGCAATTACAAAACATGTCTCAGAAAAGGGATGAATCTTTTAAGGAGTATGCCCAAAGATGGAGGGAGCTAGCATCTTGTGTGCAACCTCCATTGCGGGAAAATGAGCTAGTAGATACATTCATGGGAACTTTGCAAGGATTATACTATGAAAAGATGATTGGATCAGTCTCAATAGGATTTGCGGATTTGGTTATCATTGGGGAAAGGATCGAGAATGGATTAAAAAGTGGAAAGATTGGAACACCGTCTCCCAATCAACATAACGACAAAAGATACTCCGGAAACCGTTCGAAGAAGGAGGCCAATGCCATTTCTGCTGATAGGTAAACTCAAGTGCCATATAACCCTTACGTGGCAGCCACGGCCTCTAGCCAAGCGTCTCCTACGCTCCAGATCCAACAGCCAAGGGCCCCACCCCCTCAAAATCAGCAACAACAGAAGCATCCCCGAAGGGAACAAAGGAGGCCATGGAAGGACTTTGACCCTATACCCACTACATATACTCAAATCCTGCCAATGTTAATCCAAAAGGGATTGGTAGAAATCAAGCCGTTAGGGCCCCCTCCTACGCCTACTCCTCGAGGGTATGACGCTAATGCTAGATGTGATTACCATGCTGGATCGCCAGGGCACACGGCTGAAAAATGTTTGGCTCTCAAATTTAGGGTGCAAGATTTGCTGGATCAGAAGGTTATTAACTTCAGTTATGACACTCCAAATGTAGGAGATAACCCGTTCCCAGGGCACGCTGGACCAACTGTTAACTTCGTTGAGGGACTAGGAGAGGACGTCATAATTAGAGGGGTGGAGCAAGTAAAGACCCCTATGACGAAAGTGAGGGAAACATTAATTGGGTACGAGGAGTTTGAAAGGCTGCACGGTGACTGTGAGAATTGTGTGATTGATCCCAATAGCTGTAAGAAGATGAAGGAGGTTCTCCAACAACTAATGGACCAAGGGATAGTACAGATTGGGTACTTAAGGAATATGAATGAGGTAGCTGCCTTGGACTCATAGGGGCAGGCACCTTCTGAGGTTCCATACCAGAAAAGAGCGGTCACGACTCCCATTCAAATACCAGTTCCAAGGCCTACACAAGTGCCTATTCAAATACAAGTTCTGAGGCAGGCACAGGCGCCCATTCAAATACCAGTTGCAAGGCTTACACAGGTTCCTATTCAGATAACGATTCTGGTGCCTGCACAAACACCAATTCAGGTACCTGTTCCTACGTCAGTCAAAGCCCTGGTGCCTGCAGCATCAGAAGGTCCTATCACGTTCCATGTACCAACGCCATTTACCTATGAAAGCTCCAAGACTGTACCTTGGAAATATGACGTCACGGCGTCAGTGGGAGGAAAGACTATAGTGCCGTCACCAGCAGTTACTAACATAGCTGGTATTGGAGGAATGACACGTAGTGGAAGGGTATACTCTTCAGAACAACCCAAGAAGGATATCCCCGAAAGCTCAAAAAGGAAAGAGACCACAAGTACAGGCGAGGGGTCGTCCAAGAAGGGCATATCTCAAGAAGATGCCGAGGAATTTTTAAGAATCATAAAGAAAAGTGATTATAGGGTGGTGGACCAACTAAATCAAACATCATCCATCTCTATTCTATCCTTGTTGTTATGCTCGGAGGCACATAGGGAATCCCTGCTAAAGGTCCTAAATGAAGCCCATGTCACTAAAGACATATCAGTAATTCAATTCGACGAGGTAGTCTCCAATATTGCCGCCAGCACCTGCCTGGGTTTCAGTAGTGAGGAATTACCTCCCGAGGGGCAAGCACATAACAAGGCCTTACACATATCAGTCAAGTGTCAGGACGCCATTCTTTCAAGAGTGCTGGTAGATACAGGGTCTGCTCTAAATGTCATGCCTAAGGATACCCTTATGAAATTAACATCTGTAAGGACCTTTATGAAGACCAGTTCCTTGATTGTCAGGCCATTCGACGGTTCAAAAAGAATGGTAATTGGGGAAGTGGACATACCTACAGTGGTGGGATCACATACCTTCATGATCACTTTTTTTGTCATGGACATTAATCCCTCATACACTTGTCTTCTAGGACGACCATGGATTCATGCTGCGGGCGCAGTTACTTCCACACTTCATCAGAAGTTGAAGTTCATATCTGGGGACAATTTGATAATTGTTGATGGGGAGGAAGACATGTTCGTCAGCCATCTCTCATCATTCAGATACATAGAAGTGGATGGAGAAACATTTGAAATACCGTTCCAAGCTTTGGAGGTTGCGACGGTCAGTCGTAAGCAAGTCGTTAGACAGGAGGAAAGGCCGAAAAGGATCACAGACTTGATTCAGAATGGGGATACTAGGGGCTGGGGCAAAGTGATAGAGATACATGAAAAGAAGGATCAATTCGGGCTGGGTTACAAACCAGCTAATAAAGAGGTACAGAAGTCTCGACAAATGACATTTCCTCCTCTCGAAGAAACTTTCCTTAGTGTCGGATTCAGAGACGAAGATCAAGTGACTGCAATTGAAGAGGAAAATAGAGGGATGCCAGATTGGGTGCGCCATTGCTCACCGAGAACAGTTCTCAACAATTGGAGAGCAATCGAGATTCCCGAGATGATTTCTATTCCAAAGTAATTTACTTTTCTAAAAAAAACAATAAGTCATTTGCTATGCCCAAGGCAAATGGACAAGCTTTGTAGGGCCACCTTTGTTTCTTTGAATTATTTAATAATAAAATCGCATTTTGTTCTCAATCAAGATCTTTTTTTTTTCTTTCTTTCTCATTTATTCTTTTCAAAATGGCAATACACTTTCTTTTCAATACTTTCATTTGCACCAACTCAAAAAATAATAAGCATAAAAATCTCCCTCATGCAGATTTAAAAATGAACCTATTGAAAACGACACCGCTATAATTCCTTACAACTTCGAGTTCCCGATTAACCAAGCGGAAGAGGGTGATGAAGACGATTGTGAACTTCCTGAAGAGCTGACCAGAATGTTAAAGCAAGAGGATAAGGTGATACAACCTCATCAGGAACCAGTGGATGTGATCAATCTGGGGACTGAAGAGGACAAAAAGGAAGTCAAAGTTGGTGCTTCTTTAAACGAGGATGTAAAGGAGAAGTTGATCAAGTTGCTACGTGAATATGTGGATGTGTTTGCTTGGTCTTACCAAGATATGCCCGGTTTGGACACAGACATTGCCGAACAAAAGTTACCGCTTAAACCCGAATGTCCGCCGGTCAAGCAAAAGTTAAGGCGAACTAGACCGGATATGACTCTCAAAATCAAGGAAAAGGTTAAAAAGCAGTTCGACGCAGGGTTCTTAGCCGCAGTAAAATATCCAGAATGGGTAGCCAATATTGTACCTGTACCAAAGAAGGATGGGAAGGTCAGAATGTGTGTAGACTACCAAGATCTCAATAGATCAAGTCCTAAAGACGATTTCCCATTACCTCACATTGATGTATTGGTGGATAACACGGCTCAATTTTCGATATTCTCATTTATGGATGGGTTTTTCGGATATAATCAGATCAAGATGGCTTCATCCGATATGGAAAAGACTACCTTTATTACCCCTTGGGGAACTTTCTGTTACAAGGTGAGGCCCTTCGGATTAAAGAATGCAGGGGCAACTTATCAAAGGGCAATGGTCACTCTATTCCACGATATGATGCACAAGGAAATAGAGGTTTACGTCAATGATATGATCGCTAAATCACAAACCGAGGAAGAGCACATAGTCAATTTACGGAAGTTGTTTAAATGGCTAAGGAAGTTCAAGCTACGACTAAATCCTGCGAAGTGTACTTTTGGGGTCAGATCTGGGAAATTATTGGGGTTCATAGTCAGTCAAAGAGGTATAGAGGTTGATCCTGATAAAGTGAAGGCCATTCAAGGAATGTCGGCTCCGAGGACTGAAAAAGAAGTACGAGGGTTCTTAGGGAGGCTGAACTATATTGCTAGATTCATCTCACACCTTACTGCCACTTGTGAACCGATCTTCAAGTTATTGAGGAAAGGTCAAAGCCTTGAATGGGACGAAAACTGTCAAAAGGCCTTTGATCGAATCAAAGAGTATTTACAAGAGCCACCCATATTGGTACCCCGCCTGTACCTGGAAGACCACTTATAATGTATCTGACGGTGCTTAACAATTCGATGGGTTGTGTACTCGGACAACAAGACGAAACAGGGGGAAAGGAGCATGCAATTTATTACTTGAGTAAGAAATTTACGGATTGCGAATCCAGATACTCACTCTTGGAGAAAACTTGTTGTGCTCTTGTATGGGCTGCCCGGCGATTAAGACAATATATGGTGTGCCATACTACTTTATTAATATCAAGGATGGACACTATCAAGTATATATTTGAGAAGCCTGGAGTGACTGGGAGAGTGGCTCGGTGGCAGATGTTACTTACTGAATATGACATCCAGTATGTCACCCAAAAGGCCATAAAAGGAAGTGTGTTAACCGATCATCTCGCTCATCAGCCAGTGGATAACTATCAACCTATGCAATTTGACTTCCCCGACGAGGAGGTGGTGGCTGTAAGAGACGATGATATCCCGGATTTTTATGAAGGACCTGAGCCCGGATCTCGATGGAAGCTTATATTCGATGGAGCCTCAAATGCAGAAGGACATGGAGTAGGAGCTGTTATAACTTCTCCAACGGGATTTCACATACCCTTCACTGCAAGAATATGCTTCACGTGTACTAACAATATGGCGGAATATGAGGCATGTATCTTAGGGATTAGCGAAGCCATTAACCTCGGAATCAAAATCTTAGAGGTATATGGAGATTCGGCTCTCGTCATCAATCAAGTCAAAGGAGAGTGTAGAACACTTAATCCCAAGCTGACTCGATACCAAGATTGTGTCTGGAAAAGGATAGAGTACTTTGATGAGATCATCTTCCATCACATCCCCAGAGATGAGAACCAACTGGCAGATGCTTTGGCAACCTTGGCATCCATGTTCAAAGTCAAATGGTATAACGAAGCACCGACTATAAGGATTAATCGCCTAGACAAACCCTCGTATTGTGCAGCAGTAAAGGCTGAAGTAGATAATAAACCTTGGTTTTATGATATCAAACAGTTCCTCTAAAAACAAGAATATTCTGCAAATGCCTCAAGTGGGGATAAGAAAACACTTAGAAGACTGGCTGCCCAGTTCTTCCTTGATGGAGAGGTACTATATGTTATTTCCTTGGTTTTATGGTTGGCATTATTTTGCTAAAACTCATGTAGCAGCAGATGTTGAATGAAGATGTCTAATGATATGTTTCATTACTCTTTGTTCAACATGTCGTATGAAGATGTTCCATGACAGCTCATAGGACATCGCGTTGTGAAGTCAGTTTTATTGCAGATTCTGTTACTATGATTTGTAACTGAATATTCTGTGAATATTTGGTTATCCTATGTGGCATCCAAAGCATTTTTGGATTAGGGTTACTTGTTGGTTTTCGGATTTGCTGTTGTTTCTAATTATGGAGACATAATAGGAAACTTTGGATTGAAGACCTATTTTATTGGAGTTAATTTTGCAGATTTGTGAGCAACCTAATTGCTGCGTTTTTTAAGCCCAATTCAGTCCAGATTACAAGCTATAAATAGACTGATGAAAACCTAGTTTTAGGTGTCGAACTTACATGTATTTTTAGGGTTGTGTGCTTGTGTTTTGTGAGCCTAACTGGTATCTTATGATAATAGTATAAGGACTGTAGTGTAAGTTGTATAAGGTTGCTCATAAGCTTTTAAGTATTGAGTAGCTGTGTGTTAATTCTCATAAGTTGTGAAGTATTGAGAATTTATGTTTCGACCATTGTTACTTGTCTTGTAAGGAACCAGTCACGGGTTGTGATTGAAGAGGGATTTGAGGAGGGCCTCATACCTAAGGGAGTCTTAGGTAGAAGTCATAGGAAGGGTAGTGATTAAGTGAGCTGATTGAACCGGGTGTGGTTATCAGTGAATTGATACTATCAAATATTGATTTCATCCCTGGCTTGGTAGCCCCCAGATGTAGGATAGTTAGATCCGAACTGGGTTAACAATTTCTGGTGTTCTTTACATTTTCTGCACACTTTTATTTTGAACTTGTTCATTGTTGTTGTTGTATATCAGTGTCTCGACATCTCGATAGGACATCTGATATATAGGCCAGAATTTCAATTGGCATCAAGAGCAGGCACCCTTTGTTGTTTCTGGGTGAGATTCAGGGAAGGTACTTTCTGGTACAATGGACAAGGATGGAGGAGCTCTGAATAAACCACCTCTGCTGGATGGTTTTAACTATGAGTATTGGAAACCTAGGATGATAGCTTCCATCAAGTCCATGGATGATCAAGCATGGAAAGTTGTTCTCAAAGGTTGGGAGCCTCCAAAGGTAAGAGATGGAGAATGAAATCTTACTAATGTTCTGAAGGAAGAAGAGGACTGGGATGATGCTGACTACAAAGGATCTGTTGGAAATTCTAAAGCCATGAATGCATTGTTCAATGGTGTCAACAGAAATATCTTCAGGATGATTGAGCATTGTACTATTGCCAAAGAGGCTTGGCAGGTCTTGAAAGTTGCTCATGAAGGGACCTCAAAGGTGAAAATGTCAAAGCTTCAGCTTCTCACTAGCAAGTTTGAGAGTTTGAAGATGAAAGAGGATGAGAGCATTCATGATTTTCATATGAACATTATTGAGATAGCTAATGCCTCTAGTGCCTTAGGAGAAAAGATGTCTGACAGCAAGCTGGTCAGGAAGATTCTCAGGTCTCTACCTAAGAGATTTGATATGAAGGTCACTGCTATAGAGGAAGCTCAGGACATTGACAAGATGAAGGTGGATGAGCTTATGGGATCACTCCAAACTTTTGAGTTAGGACTCGGTGAAAAAGCTGAAAAGAAGAAGAGTATAGCATTTGTGTCAAGTGCTGATGACTCAGATGATGAAGGAAAACTGGTCAAAGATGAAGATGTGTCCAAAGAGCTAGTGTTGCTTGGAAGAAAATTTAATAAAGTGTTGAAAAGGATGGACTGGAAGTTAAGAGAAAATGTTCGGAACAAGTCTCTCGACATCAACAAAGACCAGGAAGGAGGCAGAAGATCCAGAACTGAAGAAGACTCTAATCAAGGGAAGAGAGTGCAATGCTATGAATGTGAAGGATTTGGGCACGTAAAAACTGAGTGTCCCACTTATCTCAAAAGATAGAAGAAGGGATTATCTGTGACATGGTCAGAAGATGATTCTGAAACCGACGCTGATGAGAAATCTGCAAAGTTGGTGACAACATTAACAGGAGTATGTGAATCAGATGAAGAATCTGAAGAGCTTACTTTTGAAGAGCTGGCTATCTCTTATAAGAAGTTGTGCATTGAACATGAAGAAGTATGTCAGCAGAAAGAAGAACAAGCATGTGTTATTGTTCATTTAAAGGCTGAGAATACTGAGCATATGTCTACTATAGCTGATCTACAAAGTGAAGTAAATGTTTTGAATTCAAAATTGGACAACATGATAAAAAATGTCAGAATGTTAAATAGGAGTTCGGATGTACTTGATGAAATTCTGAAGTCAGGAAGAGATGTTGGAAATGTCAGTGGTATTGGATTTAAAGGTACAAATGAATTAGATGAAGAAAAGAAATCTGAGGAAGTACCCGTTCAAGATAAGAGAAGTTTGAAGATGTTGAATAACATGCTGCAACATCCTCCCAGGCATCAGAAGAAGTTCATGAAGAAAAAGAATCAAAGGTGGACATGCTACCATTGTGGGAAGTTTGGTCATATAAAATCTTTTTGCTACAAGCTACATGGTTATCCCAAACCCATGCAACAGTATAGTAGAAAAAAAAGCTGGGTTGAAACAAAAAGGATATGGACTTCAAAGGATAGTGTAAAAGAACATAGGGACTACAAGTCTTTCAGAGTCTCTACAAATGAAAAATGGTTCTTTGATAGTGGATGTTATCGACATATGACTGGCACTAGTGGATATATGTCACATGTTAAGTATAATGCTCCTAATGAGGTGATGTTTGGTAATGGATCGAAAGGAAAAGTGCTTGGTGTTGGAAGAGTGGATTGTCCAGGACAGCCAATTCTGGAAGAAGTATTGCTTGTTGAAGGGTTAGATACTAACCTAATAAGCATAAGCCAGTTGTGTGATCAAGGTCTTAAGGTCATTTTTACAACCCACGAATGTTTAATAATGGATGAAAAGAATGTTGTTGTTATGAGAGGTGAAAGAACCTCAGAAAATTGTTATTTGTGGAAAGACGAAAGCACAATTGTGGAAGTGTTAAACCAAAGAACTTGTGAATGGCACGTGTATAAGGACCCATTTCCAAAACTTATAAACAGCCCAGCTAACACATTCCAACTTCAATCCTACAGTGCAAAAACTTCATCTGACCTATTCTCTCAAAACTCTTCTTCGCTAGGGTTTGCTCTTACTCTCTTCAATACTGCATTTTGTGAGCAACAAAAAATGTCTCAACATCATGATTCTCCTGCTGATTCAAGAACTTCTCAAGTCAATAACAAAGACTATGATCCTCACCGAATGATCAAACTCACAGACCTTGTTCTTGATATCGCCCCGTTGAATGTTGTTCATTCTGACACTAGAGGTGAGCAACCAGTTTCCCACTCTGTGAATGAAAGTATGTCAAGTAAGAAGTCTAAACCCCTTTCATCTATGAAGAAAGACAAAATGATTACTAGGTTTTATTCTGATAAGATAAACCCTAGAAAAAATGTCACTGAAAAGAATTCAAATAGGAGGATGGATGAAACTAAGAATGATAGTAGGACTCTTGATGACAATGTTTTCAGTAGAGATCAGAGTCTTAGAAGATTTGCCACCTTTGCTGTTAGTGAAGCTGATAAAGATGTCGGGTCTGACGTCCCAACATCCATGGCAGGAAATACAAATAATAGTCCTACTGATAGAACTGAGAATTGTATACCAGTTCAGGTGGCTAGGGAAAGAAGAAGCAAGAAGAGGGCTGA
The DNA here is from genome assembly GCA_022829125.1 of Lathyrus tuberosus. Lineage (NCBI taxonomy): Eukaryota > Viridiplantae > Streptophyta > Magnoliopsida > Fabales > Fabaceae > Lathyrus > Lathyrus tuberosus. Next base: position 32,795,927 of record JALAZF010000006.1, on the reverse strand, counting down.
GATGTGTAGTAACATTGCTGAGAAAAACTCTGAAGAGGAACCAATAGCTGACATACTACAAAGAATCAAGAGTAGAAAAGAGAATACCATTGTGGCTGAGAATTCAAAGGATGCAGAAATGATTAGGATATCTGCTAATGTGGAGAGTAACAAAAGAAAGGCTGGAGCAGGTCCCTCTAAGCAATGGAGTAAAGTTGTGGTTCCAATCAAGAAAAGAAGGGTCACAGGCCTGAATGAGTCAAATGCTGGAACTGATGTCCAGGACATCAATAGGAGAAGGGAGGATCAAACTGTCAGGCAAACTGATAGGTGGAAAATTGTCATCCAAAGAAGGGTAGCTTTAGAGAGAGAACTGGGAAAAGACTTCAACTAGTATAAGGAAGTGGTTGATCTTATTGAAGCTGCTGGGTTGATGAAGATTGTGTCTGACATAGGACCATGTTATGAGAAGTTGCTTAAGGAGTTTGTTGTGAGTATCCCTGAAGACTGTAATAGCAAACTCAGAAAAGTCTATGTAAGAGGCAAAGCTGTGAAAATTTCTCCCAAAGTGATTAATAACTTTCTGGGGAGACCTACGGACCATCAAGCTGAGTTAGGAGCAACAGATGATGAAATCAGTGAGGAGATAACTGGTGGTTGCATCAAAGTTTGGCCAAATGAAGGAAATCTCTCTTCTGGGAAGCTAAGTGTCAAATATGCTATCCTTCACAGAATTGCAGTGGTAAACTGGGTTTCTACCAACCATACTTCTACCATCTCATCCATGCTTGGAAAATTCATTTATGCTATTGGAAAGAAGGTCCCTTTCAACTTTGGAGCATATATCTTTGAACAAGTTTTGAAGCAAGCTAGCTCATCCGCTGTTAAGCTACCCATATGTTTTCCATCCGTAATTTGTGGAATAATCCTAGACCAATTTCCTGACTGCTTAGTAAGAAGTGACAAAGTCAGCAAGAGAAAACCTCCAATGACTTTGCATTATAGGCTGCTAGGTGGAGTTCATGTGTCTGACGTTGTTGGGACATCCTTCTCAACTTCACGACGTGTCACTCTTAATGATGAAGCCATTGCTCAGTTGCAAGAAACCTGCAAGGAGCTGGAAGAATCTATCAGGAGAGATACAACAAGGAAGACAAAGCTACAGCAGCTGATTAAAGCCTTGGTTGAAAAGAGAAATGCTGCTAAAGAGCAAGAGCTGACTGAAGGTGATGGACTAGGTGAATCTACTGAGTCTGATAGAAGGAGTGTCCAGCAGTCTGATGATTCTGGTTCTGAGAATGGTGCCTCTGAATCTAAAGGTGAAAGTGATGAGGTGGCTGAAGAGGACAGTGCTGAATAGCTAGAGGCTATCTGCAAGTTTACTTTCTGTTTTTGTTTGTTTTTGTTCTCTTTTAGGACAACTTAATTCTGTTTTGGTTTTAAACAATATACTGCTATGTGATTTGGTTACATTTGTCTATGACCTCTCTTTGTCATATTTGTGGCTAAAAAGGGGGAGTAGTAAGTGTGAGGGGGAGCAACATTGTTATGTGCTTGTGCTGGCGTGTTGCTGCTGTTGAGGGGAAGTTTTGCCAGTTTGCTATGATGAGATGTTTGCTGGACTGTGTGTGTATATGCAGCTGAGGGGGAGTTTTTTTTTTGCTGCTATTAATGGTGTTTTTTTTTCCGCTGCTGATACTGATGGTATTTAAGTGTGTGTGGAGTTTTAGCCAAAAATAAGCCAAAGGGGGAGATTGTTATTTCCTTGGTTTTATGGTTGGCATTATTTTGCTAAAACTCATGTAGCAGCAGATGTTGAATGAAGATGTCTAATGATATGGTTCATTACTCTTTGTTCAACATGTCGTATGAAGATGTTCCATGGCAGCTCATAGGACATCGCATTGTGAAGTCAGTTTTATTGCAGATTCTGTTACTATGATTTGTAACTGAATATTCTGTGAATATTTGGTTATCCTATGTGGCATCCAAAGAATTTTTGGATTAGGTTTACTTGTTGGTTTTCGGATTTGCTGATGTTTCTAATTATGGAGACATAATAGGAAACTTTGGATTGAAGACCTATTTTATTGGAGTTAATTTTGCAGATTTGTGAGCAGCCTAATTGCTGCGTTTTTGAAGCCCAATTCAGTCCAGATTACAAGCTATAAATAGACTGATGAAAACCTAGTTTTAGGTGTCGAACTTACATGTATTTTTAGGGTTGTGTGCTTGTGTTTTGTGAGCCTAACTAGTATCTTATGATAATAGTATAAGGACTGTAGTGTAAGTTGTGTAAGGTTGCTCATAAGCTTTTAAGTATTGAGTAGCTGTGTGTTAATTCTCATAAGCTGTGAAGTATTGAGAATTTGTGTTTTGACCATTGTTACTTGTCTTGTAAGGAACCAGTCACGGGTTGTCATTGAAGAGGGATTTGAGGAAGGCCTCATACCTAGGGGAGTCTTAGGTAGAAGTCATAGGAAGGGTAGTGATTAAGTGAGCTGATTGAACCGGATGTGGTTATCAGTGAATTGATACTATCGAATATTGATTTCATCCCTGGCTTGGTAGCCCCCAGATGTAGGATAGTTAGATCCGAACTGGGTTAACAATTTCTGGTGTTCTTTACATTTTCTGCACACTTTTATTTTGAACTTGTTCATTGTTGTTGTTGTATATCAGTGTCTCGACATCTCGATAGGACATCTGATATATAGGCCAGAATTTCACTATATAAAAGGAATCATGACATGGTGTTACTCCGGTGTTTAGATGGACATGAACAGGACATGCTCATCAGAGAAATACACGAGGGATCCTTTGGGACCCACGCAAATGGGCATGCAATGGCTAAAAAGATTCTCCGAGCAGGGTATTACTGGTTGACTATGGAATTGGACTGTTTCAAATATGTCAAGAAGTGCCACAAGTGTCAAATTTACGCGGATAAAATTCATGTGCCGCCAACTCCTTTGAACGTTTTAACTGCCCTGTGGCCTTTCTCTATGTGGGGGATAGACATAATAGGGATGATCGAGCCAAAGGCATCAAATGGACACCGGTTTATTCTAGTCGCTATCGACTACTTCACCAAATGGGTAGAAGCTGCTTCCTACACTAATGTGACAAGACAATTGATTGCACGATTCATCAAGAAAGAGATAATTTATCGCTATGGGGTTCCTAACAAGATCATCACAGATAATGGGCTCAACCTAAATAACAAGGTGATGGATGAGCTATGCGAGAGTTTCAAAATCGATCACCATAACTCGTCACCTTATCGCCCGAAGATGAACGGCGCATTTGAAGCGGCTAATAAGAACATTAAGAAGATCATCCAGAAGATGGTGAAGACTTACAAAGATTGGCATGAAATGCTCCCTTTCGCACTACATGGCTATAGAACCTCAGTTCGAACTTCGACAGGAGCTACTCCTTTTTCCTTGGTATATGGCACAAAAGCAGTCCTCCCGGTTGAAGTAGAAATCCCTTCACTAAGGGTCATAATGGAGGCTAAGTTGGATGAAGCAGAGTGGGTACAGAATAGACTTGATCAACTGAATCTCATCGAGGAAAAGCGCATGGCTGCTGTATGTCATGGCCAACTGTATCAGCAGAGACTCAAGAAAGCATTCGATAAGAAAGTTTGTCCTCGCCTATTCGAAGAAGGAGACTTGGTGTTAAGGAAAGTGCTACCCATCCATAAAGATCCTCGCGGAAAATGGACTCCGAATTATGAAGGACCATATGTCATAAAAAGCGCATTTTCAGGAGGAGCTTTAATATTGACTACTATGGATGGAGTGGATTTACCCCGACCGGTAAATTCCGATTCAGTCAAAAAATACTATGCCTAGAAAAAGAGGATAAAAGCCCGCTAAGTCGAAAACCTTAAAGGGCGACTTAGGCAAAAGTTAGGGCGTCCCGGTGAATTGAAAACTCGAAAGAGCAATTCAGGCAAAAATTAGGGACTTAGAAAAATGATACCCACTAAGTCAAAAACCCTAAAGGGTGGCTTAGTTGAAAAAAATGGTATAGCATCCTGGTGGACTAAGATTCTAAAAGAACGGTCCAGGCAAAATCAAGGATATCCAAAAGGCATAGGACTGATAGCACTAAGGGAATTCAGAAAGGAATGATCAATCCAGTCGTCATCTTCAGAAGCGAAGTGTCAAGACCTCGGAAGTTTAGGGATATTAGTCAGTGTTATATTTAATAGGGCCATAGATAAATTTGTTTTTTTTTCGTATTGCCATTTCTTTTCTGTTTTGTAGTACTTCCTCCTTATGAGGATTTGCTTCCCTTATGTACTACTGCCCATTTATGGGCCTTTCTTCAATAAATAAAATTCTCTTTGCTTTTCAATTTTTTCCGCTTGATTACAAAATGCCGATTTTATTTATAATAATGCATTGAAACATTGGGTATAATCGAAAAGAAAAAAAAAGGAAAAAGGAAAAGGTACTTTACTTCGATTCAGAAACAACAAAAGGATCATTGTTTCTCTCAAAGATAAAAATAAAGGATCCACAAATTGACGGTCAGAATTCAATCACTATGGGAGTCTCTCTACGCATCTCCAGATGTCAAGAGCAAATAACTTGTCACACTCATCAAAAGGAGTTAAGGGTTCAAGGGTCGGGAAGTTGGAATGTTACAGGAGGATATGGTTTCCGTAAAAACATGCACTGCATATCATAAAAGAGGCGTTAGCCCAAACAAATGCATCATACATAAAAGCATACATGCTTTCATACTTGCATACATGGCATAGGATCATTTTCTTCCAGGGTAAAGGGTTTTAATCGGATATCTCGTCACGGGTTTGTTATCAGGGATCTTAGGATAGTCTGCGTGTTACTTGTCTGGCTTGGCGGTCAAAATTAGGGGTCCTTCTTATATTTAATCATCTCCTCTTCAAAAGAGAAAGACACGTCGTCTTCCTCTTTCTGATCCGAAGACGATTAAATAGGGGCAACTGTAGTACCCTAAATTTTGACCAAAAGTTTTTTTTTTAGATTTTTCTTTTGCTAATAAGGGGTGTCATTTGGATTTTGGGGGTTCATCAGTACTTTTGAAGCCCATTTGGGGATTTGGTTTAGTATAAGGTTTTTTTAGAATTTATTTTTTTAGTTTTTTTAAAAAAAGCATAAGAGTTTTTTTTAGAATAAAATTTAATTTCTTTTTATTATATATAATGTTTGTCTTTATTTTCATTTAGAATTTGTCATTTTAAGAGAAATTTGATGAGGTATTTTTTAGAAGTTAAGATTTTTAGGATTGTTAAAGTTTTAGGATAATTAGGTTGATTATTTTTGGATTTAGATTTATTTAAATTAATAGTCTTATTTTTAGATTTTTAAGATTAATAAAAAGGATTTTGGGATTTTTTTTTTTAATTTTATTAGGTTGTAAATTATTTAGGAAAAGGGTTTTTTTTTAACGTAAGTTTTATTAATATCTCTTATTAATTAGTCTTATGATTATAATTTAGATTTTTCGGTTATTATTGTTTAATTAGAAAATTAATTACGATAATTAAAGTAATTATTTATTATTATTGTTTAAGGAGATACAGTTTTTTTTGGAAAAGGTTTTTGGTCACGTTTATTTTTCTCTTATTCTTAATTATTTTATTTTATTATTTTATTTAAAGTGATTGTATATTATTATTATTATTATTATTATCATTTTTATTAAGTTTAGTCAATATTTGTTAATTATTATTTATTATTTTGGTACGGTTTTATTTTTTTTTTTAGGGAAGATCATTAGTCACTTTTGTTTTTAATTAAGTGTTTTTATTATTTTATTTTATTAATTATGCTGGTCAATATGTTGACCGTCCTGTTCATCTTCTTCTTCCCTCATTTCACAAACCCTAATCTGGACGGCTGAAAAGGAAAAGTGGATCAACATCTAAAATTGAACAAAAATCAAATCTCATTAAAATTCCAAATCAAATCTTCATCATTACACAGATTGGATCAAAAAATTACAATAAATCAAAATCAGATCTAAAATTCCTAATTCTAATTTTAACAGAATTAAAACTTAAAACCTAATTTTCACTATAAAATCAAAACGATAGAATCAGAGGGAGGGTCAGAATTTTTGGAGAGAAAACCCTAGGCGCGCAGTTGTTACACAGATTCCTTTTATCATACCTGCAGAAAACAAACAAGGAAAGGGATTAGAAGTTGAGACCGGAAAAGAAAAAAGGAAAATTATACGAAAAGATTCACGGCAATGACGGTAAGAATTACTCAGCTTTGATGATTGATTGGTTGTTTTTGTATGTTTGAATCTGGGTTTTGTTCTGGGTTTTTAGGGTTAGGGTTCGTGAAGAACCCTAGGGTTCTTAGGGTTGAAGGTTAGGGTTCGTCTGGGAATTTAGGGTTCTTCGTTGAACCCTAGGGTTCTTGGGGTTTCGTTGGGTTTGGGAAGAACCCTAGGGTTAGGGTTCATATCTTCAAAGGGTTTCTGGGTTTTTGCAGGTTCCGGTTGAAGATCAACAGGAAACCTGGGAGGTTGAGGGTGGTCGGAGGTCCTTGGGGGCGGTGTTTGGTGGCGTCGCACGGTGGCAGAAGGTCAACCGGCGACGTAGACTTAGAGAGAAGGGGGAGAAGATTTTAGAGAGAAGGGAGAGAAATGGGGAGTTAGAGAGAGATTGAGAAATGAAAATGTTTGTTTTCGGAAGGTTCGAAGCTTAAATATCTCTCCTTTGTACCGTCAGATGTGCGCCAAGTGTCCTCACTTGTGCCACTCGATTTCATTTGACCGTTGAGGTCAATGTTTCCCCTGTATGCGCGTACACCATAAACAGACATGGCTCATCATCTGGGCCATTAGATGATACTACTTTGGAAAAGTATTCGTATCTAACGCATGAGATTCGGTCAGTCACAATACGCTGGATTGATCTAACGGTCTTAAGGAAATATTGGAAAAATACTTCAGATTAATCCAACGGTCTGAATTCTATTTGCATTTCCTTTTTTGGTTTTTTTCTGAGGTGTTGGCCATTGGGCTTTACGCCCAATGCTACTCGCACCCCACCCAGACGGCCCCAAGTGTTTGTTTTAAGGGGTTCTACACCCCCCTGTTTTGTTTTAATTAATTTAATTAATTTAATTATTTAACATGATTTAATTTAATTATTAATTATATTTAAGGGTTAATTAGGAGATTTAGGGTTCTTTAGGATAAATTAAGGGTTTAGGATTTATTTTGGATTTTTTGTGTTTTTTTATATTTATTCAAAAACCAATCACAATTGAATCAATTCCTTGATTCAAGTGGTGAAGTAAAAAAGGTGGAGGATTTTTTTTATTATTTGTTAAATTAGTTTTTTATTATTATTTAACTTTTTTTAATTTTCATGTAATTAAGTTTTTCTATATGTAAGTAAATTTTATTTTAGGATATATATATATATATATATATATATATATATATATATATATATATATATATATATATATATATATAAAGGTTTGTTTTTTTTGTAAGAAAATTATTTTAGAAAGAAGGATAAATATGGGGTGGGGATTAAAAAATAATTTTAAGATAATTTTGGGATAAACATATTCTTTGAAGAATTATTGAAATAGGGACTTTATTTTGGATTTGGTTTTTTTGTCATATTAAAGATTTTAACTTTTGGTTTAAATTCTTTTAAAAAAAAAACTAGGAAAATGGTTTTTAAAAAAGATGTTTAAAGATTTTAAGGGATTTACAAAAGGGATAAAGCTCTTGGTCCAAGAGCCTAAATAAAGGATGGGATAAGGGATAAGGGATTTGGATTCGGGGATAAAACTCTTCCTCCGAGAGTATAAACAATGGACAAAGGGATTTAAGGGATAGAACTCCTCATCTAGGAGTATAAATAATAGATTAAGGGATATAACTCCTCGTCTAGGAGTATAAATAATAGATTAAGGGATATAACTCCTCGTCTAGGAGTATAAATAATAGATTAAGGGATATAACTCCTTATCTAGGAGTATAAACAATAGATTTGGGGATATAACTCTTTATCCAAGAGTATAAATAGTGGATTGGGTTTAGGATTAGGGTTAGGAATAGGATTAGGGGGGTAGGAATAAGGGAGGTGAACTACGGTTACTCTGATCCTTCAAATTGAGGGTACGTAGGCATAGAGTTGCAAACCAACCCTAGCGAGTATAATTAGGAAAAAAACTTAGGTTTTCTTTTCATTTAGACAAACAAACATTCCCTAAACTCAAAGGTGGATCTCATTGAGTACAATGGAAGTGAAGGGTGCCTAACACCTTTCCTTCACTTAAATGACTCCTGAACCGTAGGAATCTCTACCTTAGGATAAGGATATTTAGGTTTATCATTATTTTCCTTTAAAAAATATGGTGGCGACTCGAATATTTTTGCCGGCCGCGACATATATATATATATATATATATATATATATATATATATATATATATATATATATATATATATATATATATATATATTCAATTAACCTTGGTAAATTTTGTATACAAGAGAAAAAATAGCAATCAAACCCCCAAACCAAAAGTTTAATGTTGATCCTATCTTCTGACTAATATTTCCAAGGCAATCATCCGGTTATCGCTACTCCTTTGACAGAACCTTGTTCTTCAAAGCTTTCACTCGGCTGATTCCTCGTTGTGAAATCTCTTGCAAAAAACCCTAAATAAACCTTGATCTTAGAGGGAAACCTCAACTTATTTTATCAATGAAAACCTCATAGAATACTCAACCCAATTTGATTACAACAATCCTAAATTGGACCATATCAATCTTGATATAGATGAAACTCAACAAAAAGGATTATGTGTAACTGTTGAATGCATGTAGAGAAAAAGGTTGAAGATGATGAGAAAATTATTTGTATGCTCTTGGTTTCAATTTTTAGAAATGATATATATATATATATATATATATATATATATATATATATATAAGAAGAAAAACAGAAAAACAGATTTTAAAGCAAAATTTCAAGTTTAGAAAAAGTTAAAACATAATGTGTTGGCCCAAAATGAGTGAGGGTCGGCCCAAGTAACATAGGACTCGACCCAAGCAGTAAAGGAGTCAACTCAAACAAGGCATGGTCGTTTTGGTTTGTCAAAGCATTAGTTGGACTTGACCCCAAGAGGTTATGGGTCGACCCACCCGAGCTCTGTGTCGACCCAAGAGTCTGATATGTCTACCCAAACAAGGCAGAGCTTTTCTTTTAAAACTACCTTCAGTATGGGTTGACCCAAAACACATATGTGTCGACCAAAGACAATGTTTTTCACATAAAACTCAATTTTTAACGTGTAAAGATGATTCTAACCTATTTTTGAATGTCCTGAGATAAAAATGCACATCTAGACATAGAGATAAAGGTTCAATGTACACAAATATACTAATTATCCAAGTTTTAATATCATTCAAAAACACTCATAAGGGGAAAGTGCACTCACACTTTATAAATAGGCTATGGTCTCCAATATACTGTACACAATCATATTGTGTCTTCTCCTCATCTAAGGAGTATTCAAAGCATTAGTAGTACTGGTTGACGATGAACCACACAAGTCATCAGGTGTTTGTTGTTTGTCTCTTAACATCTGTGTTTCAGGATTAACGCTAACAAGAATTTTTTCAATGGATCCATGTATTCCTAAAATCTACTTGTAGGTCCTTTAATTTATTACATGCGTGTTTGACTATCTGATTTCTGCACTAAATTATATGTTGTAATTTATGAGCATGCATATTCGATTGATCATTGTTGATTTAACTAACATTATTTTGTCAACATAAACTAATGTAGGCTCTATTTTAGGAAATTCAAGTTTAACCAATAGACCATAAAACCAAATTATTTCTGAATAAACAACAAACATGTCACGATACTCCAATTATGTAAAAAATTTAGAGGCTTTTGTTTTTTTCTTACTTTTCCACGAGATCAATGAAGAACCAAGAAAAATGCATCAACAAATGAGATAGCTTATAATCTACATCACTATAAGTACTCAATTTTGGAGTTATACTGATAAAAAATAATAGACTGTGGTGAGAGGTTCCTTCAAATATCGAGTTTGAACATAACTCATCATGGTCTATTATTTCCTTTCACTATAGCTCATAAATTGTCTGCTTATAGTGTTGATGATTTGACTCTCTGGTTGATGCATGTTTCTTATTTCCTCACTGATCTTGTGGAAAAGTAAGAAACAAGGCATAATCTCTAAATCTTCTACATAATTAGAGTATCGTGACATGTTTATTGTTTGTTCAAAAATAATTTAGGTATATGGTTTGTTGGTTGAACTTGAATTTTTTCCAGCCAGGGTATTCAGGAGTGGTTACTCCAGATTCTCAAATGTGGAGATGTTTGGTGTGTTAATCTGTTTTGTACCATATTACAAAGTGTTTGGAAGGCGCGAAACGCCATGTTGCACGAGAGTAAGAGGGTGGGACCTACTCAAGTGTCTTGGGAAGCGTTGCTTTTTGTTGAGGATTTCACTCTTGCGAATCCGGTTGGTACCAGAAGGAGGGAGGGCGACGATTCTTCGGTTTCGAAGGATTTTAGTTCTTCTGCTTGTGTTTTGCAGGTTGATGCTGGTTTTGATGCTAACAACAAAGCCTGTTTCGGCTGTGTTCTGAGGAATTCATCCTCTGTGTCTTTGGCTGCCAGCAGGAAAGAAGATGCCGAGTTCTCCCCTGTTGTGGCTGAAGTCCTCGCCATCAGATGGGCCCTTAAATTGATGAGCGACCTGAAGGTGAACAAAATCATCGTCCAGTCTGATTCACAGATTGCGGTTGATTGCATTAATGACGTCGTTGGTTATGCCGATATTGATCTCTTAGCTGGGGACTGTAGGAAGCTGCTTGAGGGCTTTAGTTTCAGGAGTGTAATGTTTATCAGTAGGGAATGTAATAGGGATGCCCATAATGTTGTTTGTTTGGGCAAAGCTTTTAGGTCCAGGACCTGGATTGGTGGATTTCCAAATATAGACCTTTTGGGTCATAATGTTGTTTCTTCTTTTCAGTAATGAATTTGGTTTTATGTCAAAAAAAAAAAAAAGTATCATCCAAATAGTTGCGAGTCGCATTTTTCATAGATGAGTCAAACATATCAAAGTTGATTGTCACTCAATTTGAAATGTCTATAATGATTAAATTATATTACTTCCTCGCATTAGTACTCAATTTTGTCGGATTTTTTTTAACAAATGACTGTTTATAGACCATTATTGACCAACCGCATAAATAAATTAGAAGGATGTGAATGAGGAAATAATACCATGTTGTTATTAGATTTATAATTTATCTTAAAATAAGTTAGATAAATTATAGACAAATCGTAAATAAATAATTTATTTTTCTTAATTTGTAATTATTAGCGGTAAATACGATAAATGAAATATCAAAAGTAAAAGGTATTCAATCAAAGTTGTTTAGGTGGACTAGGAAAGACACCTTATTTTTAGAGGATTGGGTTATTCGGTTGAGGATTTCATTTGTTAGATCAAAATGCTCTATTGGAGATGGTAGGGATTAGCTTCTAGAATGTCTAAATCTTGTATTTTCTTTGTTTGGTTCAATTGTCCTGCAAACTCTGTTTGTAGAGGATGTAGTATCTCTGTTTAGTTTTTACGAGGTTCAAGTATCTCTTATACTCACTTTTATTAATCCCATTGCCTTTAAAAAAAACCCTATTATATGTTACTAAGCATCATGTTTCCTGGCTTTGCAACTCATTTTGTCAAATATAAGAGAAATATCATCTTTCATGCACATTATTACTCCAACAAAAATTTATTCTTTACTGACTTTACATAGTATTAATCAATGACCACCTAAGAATTTTATCTTGTCTACCCAAAATAAGTTCACATCATAAAAAGTAACTACAAATTATTTCTTAAAACTTTGAAGAAATGTGAAACATCCAAATTATTTTCTTTCCATATAAAGCCAAGTAATCATTATTCATGTGGATCAGAAGTTTGTGGCCATCGTATTTTTGCACGCTGTAAACAGGATATATCTCACACACATTCACATATCAACGAACCAACTCCATCACCTTTTTTCTCACTGTACTATATCCCACTCACTCCAAAACAACAAAACAGAAAAACAACAATCACATTAATAATACAGACACTTTTGATATTTCATTCAATGAAACATTGAATCCACGTCCCTTATAACCTCATCTCCTATAAAGTACTGATACTTAGGGGTGGACAACAGGCCGGGTTGGACGGGTTCGGGCCCATTTGTGTCACCCGACTAAAACCGCGGTTTAGTTTTTAAGGCCCATTTCCGCCCAATTTTTAATCGGTTTGGACGGGTTGGATTCAAATAGGTTGCGGGTTAATCCGAACGGTTTAATCGGTTTAATTTTGTGGACAAATTTACTAAATAGACAAATGCATTCTGAAAATTAAAATAATAGATTACTCCCAAATTAAAACAATAAATGACTAATGCAAACTAAAAACTATTAAACATATATATTAGCCTGGCATCAACAACAATAGTAATGTACTTTATCAATTCTTCATGAACAACATTTGATAATGATAATTTCCTAAACAACATTGACATTCAAGTTATCTCTCTGTCCACTTTTAGGAGTTCATATACAAGGTATATATAAGGATTCAAATTTGATGGGCTTCTCCTTTGTGTCCATTATTTAGATGTATCATAAAAGCAATACTTGGATGGCTGAAAATTTAGAATATAAGCTTTTTAAAGAGACTTAGAGAATCATCATATTATTAGCATCTACACAGTAACAACATAAAAGTAAACAAATCTGTACAAAGTTTGAAACAACAGGCCATAAAAATTGTTTACATATTTTGAAACAAAACAACATAATATACATGTTGTAATTAACTGAAATATAATTGAAATCTATTTAGTTGAACACAAACCTATTCCAAAATATATGTTCTTCATTTGTAATTTCTGGCTTACTATTTAGTCCTCGCTCCATCTGTCCAAACCAAAGATATAAAAAAAAGTTAAAAAATTGCTTAACTAAAAGCTATCCAAAAACACAGCTTCATAGAAACCAAAGTGTCACCGTCGAACCAAGACACACCAAACAACTAAAATGAACTCAAAGTATTGATAAATATATTCAACAATATGGATTAGTCTCATAAAGTATTGATAAACATATCCTCAACATGTTGAACAATGACATATTCCCTCCTGATGCAGACATTACATCCGAATCATTTTTGGACATAGCAAAGCAAGGAACATAATCTTCAGGATTGCTATCGGCGATACTGTTAGTCATTAGGATGTTGCTCGATAGTTGCCACAACTGAGGTTGGACAGATGCATTGGCTCACATGATCAAAATGTTCACATAAAAAACAGTATACTTCTTATTCCCACTTTCTGATTAGATATTAGTAATAGTCTAAAAAAAGTAACTTCATATGCTTCTTCACCTTGCCAGATGAGTAACTTCTAGCATTATCTGAGTTTTTATATATCAAACTATTACAAAATAAGAACAATTTCATACTTAGAGAATAAAGGAATTTTGTATAAAATTGTTAAGGATTCATTATTTTTTCACTGTTTGTATTTGATTACTATATTATTCATCTAAGGGTTGTTTGATAATTTTGAATTGAATAACATACCTTGTTTACTTTAACATTCTCCAGTAGCTTCAAGGATCTACAATGAGATGGTTCATTAGGTTCAGTGGGCTTCCATATCTTTGATTTGTCAATGGATTCTTCACTTATTCTAGGTTTAACATCACCCATGTTTCGAGCATCCCCATTCTGATTCTGATGACATAAAGTTTGACATATAGTTAATTAATCAATTGTTGCAAAGAAAACAATTCATATACTAGCAAGAAATTTGTGAGCAAGCTTAAGATGCGAGAATGATATAAGAGGACGAGATCACAAACCCCAAAATATTTCTGAATACTAAAAACCCCAAAATATTAATAAAAAATAAAACCCAATATAATGGTTACTAGTAAGGTATGATTATTCCAGAAAAGTTTAGAAACAAATACCTTATAAATAAATGTAAAGAAAGTAAAGTAGAAGCATCTCCACGAGAAAAATGGAGGCAATAATGTAGAACACGTTTGTTTTTTCTGCACAAATCAAGAAACCAGTTAATGAAACAACAAGACAGAATATAAGCCCAAAATGGTTATTTGAAACCCTACAAAGCAAAAACTAAAAATACAAAACCCTAAAACTCAATCAAAACCACCAACCTTGCAAATGAAAGTAGAAAAATGGTAGAACGAATATCACAACTTCAAATAGTGTTGTTCTTCGGGAAGGTCACTACGAAAAGGAGATGGTGTTCTTCGTCCTGGAATAGTAGTGGGGGCGGTGAGGGTGAGTAACGGTGACGTCGGTGAGTGATGGTGATGGACTGAGGGGTTGGTCGTGGTGGATTAGGGTAGTGATTGACAAGGGAGAAGAGAAACTGTGGTTGAGCTCTGCTACGTGTAACTGAGAGAGAAGGTGTGATGAAAATGAAATGAATGGTGTGAATTAACTGATGAGTCTCACGCGTAATACAAAAACATGAAACAACATCATTTACTTTGGCATTTGGGCGGATCAGGGTACCTGCGGTCTAGTATTGGTTACCCGGCCCGCCCATTTAAACCCACTTTAACCCGCTTAAGCCACCCGTTAGACCCGTTGAACCATTTGAACCCGTTCAATATCATATTTTTTTCTGGTTTTGTTCGGTTTGGGTTGGGTCTGCGGTTTTTGGCCACCCCTGCTGATACTATACTACATAATCACTCTGCAGTCTGCACGTTGCTTTTATTACTCATAATTGCACGTTCAAGAAGCCATATATATTTTTCTCAAATAGTTTGAAATTTTACTATTTAAAAAAATGAATAAATAAGATGTACAAATTCAAACATGCACAGTTAAGAACTAAACTGACTTAATAGGACAAAACAGTCATATTTTTACATCATTATATGTGTCACATTTACTTCTTTGATAATTAATACTATGTAACATTTTCATTGGAAATGGATAAATACAACACATATTTTACATAAAATGAAGCCAAGCTAGCTAGCTAGCAACCGTATTAACCTAATCTCTTCTACTAGCTAGCAACCATAATAAACTAAAATCAATAATGGAAAAACACAGTAAGACAAAGGAAAATTCATTGACCAAAACATAGATTTAATCATCGAATTTCAAGAAAGAGGCCAATTAAGAACCTCATCATACAAGATATCAGGAATATTGACACCTAGTTGATGAGAATCAAGTGTTGATGATAGTGTGACATTCTTTTCTGAATCATCAAAAGTGAGTCCAGAAAGGTAATAATCATTAGCAGAAGATGAAGGAGGAGGAGCGTGAACAATCTCTTCCTTGCACTCCTTTTTCAATGATGATATTGATAATGTTGATGGATAAGAAGGTGATGAGAGAAAAGGGCAGTCTTGTTTGGCTGGTGTTGGGAAAGAGTTGTCAAAACTTAGGAACATGGAAGATTGATGAGAAGGAGAAAGTGATGAATCCATTATGATCTCAGGGCTTTGTATGATTCTACAAGTGTGATGACCACAGTAGGTTGTTTTGTAAAGAGGTGGATCCTCTTGAACTTTTTGTACTTGTTTTATTGCTTTGCATCCTTGTTCAATTTTGTGAGTGCACCTGTAGTAGTTCCTGCACAATACATACATATGTAAATCCATTTAGGTTCATAGCATAGAAGAAATCTATCTAGCACCGACACTTCGAAAACATGTGTGTGAGAATACCGACACGACGTGACACCGACACTTATAAACGAACATACCTTGGAAATTTGGTGTTGAGGATACTTTTTTGGCCATACTTTCTCCATTGATGACCATCTTCCACTAGATATTCAGACTCCTTCTCCCATGTTTGTGAAACTTTTCTGCCAAATAACAACATAGTCCTTTCATGATAAGTTGTTGATATGATGATGATAATAATGCCTAACAATAATTGATAGGGTCCAATATTACTCATATGTAAGGGACAAATAATAACAAGAGTATTAATTAACTTTTAATTATTAGTAATCATGTCAAATAACAAAGTATACATTACCTCATCTAAAGTTCAAATATAAGTGAAATTATAAAACTCACACAAGAAATAAGAAGAGAAAAATAAATAATAAATAAAATAAAAATCATCCAAATATACTAAACCTAATTGGGTATGAAAAACCATATGCTTGAAAATCAACCCTTTAAATAGATCTGTTATAGATCTGTATATATAGTTTTCTTTATCAATGGACGAAAATGCTAATAATCACTAAAAACTCATACAACCGTGAGTATTAGAATCCGGATTCAAACCCTAATGATGGTGAAAGAAAAATTAGTACCTAGTAATAAAAACAAAATTACTCAATTACCTTCTTTTGTAACAGCCTCTTCTTTCCTTAACAATGGAAGTACTCTTGCAATTACTCTCAAGAGAATCTTCAGATTTGAGTTGCACATCAGAGACCTCAGAAGTTTGAGTATTGTTCAAGAACAAAAGTGAATTGGTAAAGGTCATAAGCACTTCCTTCAAAAGATGTTCGGCAACCGGTGTTGTTGCTCCATTACTATCATCAATATCACCACTTTCATTGAGAATATTTCTGAGTTGATTTGCAAGTTCACGTCCTCTCAATAACTCATCAATCACCTTCCCACGACCATGACCAAGATTTTCATCTTCCATTTTTGAAAATTGAATCTAAGAAAGATTTTGGTTTGGTTTTGTCGTTACACACACTCTCAAAAAATACACACACAAACACTGAACTATTATATAGATGTAATACGGTTTTATATTTTTATGAAGAGAAAAACAAAATGAGAAAACAAGTTGTTGTTATATTATTATAAAATAAAATAAAAAAAGTTGTTGTTATATTTGCACATGCTTCGAAGTTAAGTGGAACTTTGGCATGAAAATTCAAACCCTTTTAACATGTTACTTAACCTCGCACGCGCTGCTTGAGAGCGTATTGCGCACAGCAGTGGTGGATGCGTAGCTTGTAACGTGTATGGCTTTGGCTTCTTCTTTGGGAGATGGAAAAGAGGATGGCGCGTGGGTAATGAATCTTATGGAATTTTGATGACGTCATTAAGTGAATAGTGATTGACGTCATCAGACAGGTGGCGTTCCTTGATTGGTTTATGCGAGTGATAGTCGCCAATGGCTGACCTGGGGACAAATTGAAATGTCGATTGTATCCCTGGAATCGGATTTTATGCATTACAGATGAAACATTGAGGTACAGACGAGGAAAGAGTAGATTAAAAAGAGTTGGATGTGCTGTGTAACCTTGGATAAGTATCAAAATGGAAAGCATCTAGATGAGATTTATAAATAAATTATTATTTAAGAAAAAGTATATTAAAATAAATAAATTAAACATATGATTTAATCATATTTATAAATTTTACTCGAAGGTGGGGATTTTGAAAATTTTTTACTCAAATAACCAAATGTTTCAAAAAATTTTTCAAAATATCCCAGTTTTTAAAATTATTCTCAAACTACCCCACTTAGGATTTGGGCTTACACAAGGGTGACATTACCAATTGGCTACCCTTCTTTAAGGGTATAAGGCTATTGTCAATTGAACTGGAGACACTTCATGAAGTCTCCAATTGAATTGCGACATGGTTCAAGGTATATAGTTATGTCGCCAATTGATGTGGAAACAGAGTGTACTTTATAATTTTTTTACCACAATGAAATAAAATTATCATTAATTTAATAAAGTATTACATTAATCACCGGGTCACGTAAGACATGGTTGTTGCGGTTCATCCATTTACGGCGCTCAGTTTTTGCAAAATCCTTCCAGCCGTTAAAGTCCAATTTATCATTAACCCTTTTAAATGCCATTTACTGATGTCAACAGGAGGATCTGGGATGTTTTGATGCATTCCAAATTGCAGTTTGACACAGTAACTGTTGTGCATCTCTATAGGTGTGAATCTGATGATCGGGACACATGCAGTCCAAAAGACAACATCTTCCTCTCTGACTTCATGAACGGTGTATTCAAAGGAATTAGAAACCTTCCAATCACCGTTTTGGTAAGATCAACCTATTATAGGTTGGCATCACTTTTCACAACAAGAGGCGAAAGATGGAGTGCAGTGTTAGCATCTGGTCAAGTATTGAGTGAAAGCATAATGAAAGTGATGAAATAGGATACTATCAGAGCCAGCACACATGCAGTTACAATCTTTGACCGTCATAGGCAAACATTCAGTGTACAAGAAACAATGGACCATAATGAGGGGAGACCTAATTTATCATATGTTGTCAAACTAAATAGATGTTGGTGGGACTGTGGCAAGTACCAGATCTTCCGTGTACCTTGCTCACATGTCATTGCAGCATGCGCACATGCTCGTTAGGATGTTTATGGCTATCTATCTGATGTTTATAAGGTGATTAATGTTATGAATGTATACAACGAAGGCTTCACAGTGCTACCAATGGAGGATTATTGGCCTCCATACCAAGGTGACATAGTTTGGCACAACGATGAAATGAGAAGAAAGAAAAAGGGACGCCCAAATAGCAAGCGTATAAGAACCGAAATGGATACCGCTGATAAGATGATAAGATTATGCAGTATCTGTCGTCAGCCCGGACACAACCGAAAAAATTGTCCCAATGTCAGAGGAACATCTGCATCATAATTTAGCTTATCTTTTCATTTATTGTAACCAAATATTTTCATATATTGATGGGTCTTTGTTACAACAAATGTTAACAACAAACAACACTAACATAAACAACACTAACAACAAACAACACAAACAACATAATACATTCCTAACTGATTACAACAATCAAACTATTTTCATTCGGTCCAAACATGACTTCCCTCGCATCTTTGTTAGTCTTCACACGAACCCATCCACGCAGTCGATCAAATCTTTCAATACTTCGGATTTTTTCCCCTTCACCAATGTATCCCTCCAACCACCGATTCAGCTCCCTCTTAAGTTGATTGAAACTTTGTATGTTCCAAAATAGCATGTCCATCGGAGGCTTCTCTCGCGAATAGACGACTTTTCTCCATCGGCGACGATACATTTTAGCAGTAGAACAAAGATATGAGATGGGATGTGGAACTAAATGATCAGAACACCTCTATTTATAGAAAAAAAATTCAGTTTTTAGGGAGTCTCCTGATGAATTGGCGACTCCCTTATATACCTTGAACCATGTCGCCAATTGAATTGGAGACTTCATGAAGTGTCTCCAGTTCAATTGGTGACAGCCTTTTGCCCTTAAAGAAGGGTCGCCAATTGGTATGACGCCCTTGTGTAATCCTAAACCCTAAGTGGGGTAGTTTGGGAATAATTTTGAAAACTAGGGTATTTTGGGATTTTTTTTTTAAAAACTGGGTTATTTGTGTAAAAAATTCGGATTTTGAAACTCAAAAATTGTACACATATAGGTCAAGCTAAAGGAACACAGAGAGGAATAAAAAATTACACTTAAATATGAGACACTACATATTTTAATAATGGAGAAAACAATCATACATTATTTGAGTAAATAGTCGCATGAGACAAAAAAAAATTATAGGTCATAATGATATGCTAGTAGAATATTTTTCTTTATTTTACGCAATTTATCTTTTTTTATTTACTTTTTTTATGTATTTCTTAAGATTTTAGTTTAATTTCTCACATTTGTGCTATATGCTCTTTGGAGTAATCGAGAAATCGGCAATTGAAAGACAAATTTTCTTCCCTCGTTGCAATCGTTTGAAAAAAAACAAAATTAATGTTGAGAGCTATCAATTAAATCTCCACTAAACTTCAAACGTTCAATAACAAATTTAGCACACTCACTAACACATTACAATCAATACCGCTAGAAATTTCAATCGTTAAGTCGCGACTACGTTAGGAAGCCAAGCCAACGACGACTAGATGAGTATGCCAACGACAATGTTTATTCTCAAAGTTTCTAGAGTAGGAATAGTTGTTCCACCCGAGGAACAAGTTTTAATGACTATAGGAAAAAAATTAGATATGTTGA
Organism: Lathyrus tuberosus; assembly: GCA_022829125.1. Taxonomy (NCBI): domain Eukaryota; kingdom Viridiplantae; phylum Streptophyta; class Magnoliopsida; order Fabales; family Fabaceae; genus Lathyrus; species Lathyrus tuberosus. The sequence continues at coordinate 32,775,825 of JALAZF010000006.1, read as the reverse complement.
TACATGACCTATTGTATCACGTGTCTTAACACATTAACGACTTTGTAAGATTAACGTTTCCCATTCATGTCAAACAATTTAGGAAGTTGGATACTAGACGAGCAAATTCAGGTGACACTTATGTCACGTCAACTACTCAAGGAGTTCAGTAAAACCATGGTTTGGTAGGTGTTGTTATCCAAAGATATTTGACCAACACGACAGTAGGTTATTTCAAGTCCAGTTGGTTTTTCACTACTACAAATAATACATTTCATGACAAAATTTTCACCTCACTTAAAAAACTGAAGTATAATTCTAAGACGCATCATGTTTTATTTATTTTTTATATAAATACCACATATTCCCTCGGTTTATAAATATAACAGAGGGGAAAAATAAATCAGGACATGCTCTGAATCCTAGCAACAACAGTTTATGTTTTTATTCCTTTAAAAGTGGTGTCTTTCTTTTGATTTTATTTTTTATTTTTAAATTAATGATCTATTCCTTTGATTTTATTTAATAATCGAGGGATTAAATAATCAAACTTTATTATAAAAGCACTCGTTAATCAGATTTTACCATAAACGTTGTTTAGTTTTAACAAGTGTGAGTAGTGTGGATAATAGTTCCACATTGGATAGGAATGTGGTGACTTGAGCATTTATAAGTGAGAGAACCCACACACCTATCACCTTAAGGTTTTGGGTGAATATTTGGTGTGTCTCTCACAAAGGTGTTGCTCTAGAAAAAGAAAATCCCACAATGTTCAATGCTCCCTAGTGAAAATCTCCCCAACAGTGGTATCAGAGCCTAGTTCTAGTGAAGGACCGGCTCACTTGTATCGAAAGTACTTTCCACAGGTTGTGGTTAGAAGGTGTCCCGTTGAAGAGTGTCACCGGAGGTACAAGGGCAAAAAGTGCAGTTGCACAGTTGAAGCTTCCGCTTAAGGGGGAGCAATGTGGAAGCATTGTGGATAGACTCACTCTTTAGGTGGAATGTTAAGTATTAACAAGTGTAAGTAGTGTGGATAATAGTCCCACATTGGATAGGAATGTAGTGACTTGAGCATTTATAAGTGAGAGAACCCACACACCTATCACCTTAAGGTTTTGGGTGAATATGTGGCGTGCTTCTCATAAAGCTGTTTCTCTAGAAAAAGAAAATCCCACAATGTTCAATGTTCCATAGTGAAAATCTCCCCAACATAACTTATATGTAGTCGCTCCAAACTTGTATGCATCATACTTTTGGGTGGATTGTAAGATAGAAAAAATCTTCAATGTTCTTCTATCTTGAACAGAACCTTTTTTTTTGCTCTTGCAATCCATCCAAACATAATATTGTTGAAGTTGTTGTTGTATTTTGGAATAATCTTCCTATGATATCAATCAAAGAAAACATTTCTCAATGTATTGCTTTCCTCGGTTGACAACATTGAAAAATTTAGTCCTAAACATTGTGAAAATTGCAAGTGCAAAAAAAATTTGAGAAAATATTTGTTCAAGATAATGAAATCTCTCTGGAATAGATTACAAATGCAGAAAAAAAAATCTCTTAGTAGGACCAAGTAACTTATCATAAATTTGAAAAAAGAAACATATTTTACCTTAATTTTTATTAATAATTTAGGTAAAATATTTTATTGAGGTAAAATATAAGTGTGCTTCTTTATCGTCCTTACACAAATATTTGCCGTCCATTTAATGAGTATTGACGCTCAAGACACATCATTAATGATCCTCGTGAAACATAAAAACCTCATTATAAAAGTATTTCTGAATATTAAAATTTAATAGTAGTGAATCCACAAGAAATCCATTGTTGTGAAACTCAAACGTGGTTGTGAAACCCTCTATGTTTAATTAGATTGCCATGAGATTTCACAAAGTATCACTATGATAAATTGCAAGAGCAGAAAAAATTAGGTTTATTTTAATTTGTGGTTGGTGAGAGTGTATTTACTTTGCCAAAAAATTATGTGATAGATTTTAAGTGCGGAAAAAAAAATATGATTCAAGGTTTCTTTTCTAACATAATTTCTGATTATGTATAACTGCAAATTTATTTTATTTATCTAATCGTTTTTTTAATTTTATATCTGAAACAAATGCATGTAATACCTAACATTTATTCTTCCACAAGGTTCAAATGGAGCGCAATACCAGCATTTTCCACTCCAGATTTATAATGATGAAGATGATTCGAACAATGATGAAGATTATTCGAATTCACAATTTGTCAAACATATATACTTGTAAATTGAAACGATAAAAAATATAAAATAAAACATGAAATATATATATATATATATATATATATATATATATATATATATATATATATATGTGTGTGTGTGTGTGTGTGTGTGTGTTTCTTTCAGTTTTTCAACAATATAAAACACACACACACACACATATATATAACATCTAATATATATGATACCTCCTCGATTATAGATATAGTCGAGAGGTAAAGTGGTGCCTTTTAATAATAAAAATTGTGAGTACAACTTCCGTTTAGATGTGTTTTGTATGATGTCAAAACTAGGAGACGTTAGCGTTTATGTACATTGGACGGTATCATCTGATTTTAGTTGTGCATTATGCATTTTAGCATTAGGAAGTATGTCAACATATTTGTAAATGGTTTAGAAAGATTCATGCATCAAGAAAATATTTTTATCCATCAAATATTTGTTTTTGTGTGAAAAACACTCTACAAGTCGACACATACTATTATAGGTCGACCTATAGAAGAATTTTTTTCAACTACAGGTCAACACATACGATGCACAACACATGTGTTGCAGTATTGAAGCATGTAGCTTATGTTTCATGTGCTGCCTATACAGGTCGGCACATAACATGTATAAGTCGACACAGGACTTTTATAGGCCGACCTATAAATCAAAAATCTTGTAAAATTACTTTTTTTTTTTGTATTCCTTTTGGATTATTTTTACTTCTCACTTGCTCAGATATATATACCTGCTACATGCATCATTCTTTTTCAATGATTTTGGTAAAATCATAAACGAAACCTGGAACATATTAAGAGTAGTCATAATCTTCAACCTTGGTTTTATGCATACACACAAACAAAGTACACATAATCATTCATTGTTTGGGTTCCATCTAGAATCAAGTTGATAAGGTCCAATTTAGCTTGTGGTATTGTAAATTGGATTGAGATCTTATGGGGGTTTCAAATAAAAAAACCAATGTGGGGTTTTCCTTCAAGATCAAAGTGTGGATTTGAAGGTTTATGAGAAGATTACTCAAGTTTTGATTCGATCGAGTGAAGGCTTTGAAGGAATGTGGTTCTTGCAAAGGAGTAGCGTAAAATAATGAATCGAATTAGAATTGTTGGGTGACTTGATCAAGCTCAGATCAAGGGAAGAGAAATTTCTAGGATCAACATCAAGCTTAGGGTTTGGTTTCATTGCTACCTTTCTCTTATAAAAATACTATTGCAAAGTAAGTTTAATTTCATGATCTCAATTCGAATTCGAATTAAGGGCAGACATACCTATAGCGAGGCTAATTGGGTAACTGCCTAAAAAACTCCATGTGCACTCTCTCTTTATCTCTTTTACATTTCGTTTGCAAATTGTCGTGTTCATCATTTGTGTGATTAATTTGTTTGGTGATTTCTTTTGAAAATCATTTGAAAAGTCGTTTTGTTGAATTGATCACAATCACTTTGATTGCGGTTGGAATTGAAGATCAATAAAACTATACAAAATCTCAAACATAATTAATTGCACACAAGGTGTTTAATAATTTGCTTTAATTGTGTTTTTGTTTGATTTATTATTGGAAATAGAGTTGCTTGTTAAGTAGCCTTCTAGTAATTGAGATTAAGGAATATTGATTAACGTTGCTTATCATCATCTCCAATTTGTTTTCACATAGGCATATCCGAGATTTCCAATAGCGGATCGGTTTAGACGAATCGATCCAAGTTACTTCAGCTAGCCAATATTTTGAAAAACGTTTTCATTTATCAATTTTTTTTGGGATCTATTCACCCCCTCTAGATAAGTTATCTTCGTCTAACAAGTGCTATCAAGAGCTCTGGTTAATTATGTGCTTCAATACTTGCTTTTTAGAAAATGGCCACTAAACTTAAAGGGGCGAACAATAGAGCGCCAATATTCACCGGTGAAAACTATGGCTATTGGAAAGCTTGTATGCGTATCCATGTCAACTCGGCTTACAAGGGTATATGGGATGCCATCATGAATGATCGAAACGAAGTTACAATGACCAGTGATGAAGGTGTTACCGTACCTAAACCGGAAGCACGATGAGATGATAATGATACAAAATTGTGGTCACATGATTGGTAGGCACAAAATATTCTCACATCCGCACTTGGTATTAATGAATATTATCATGTCTCTCATTGTGAGAATGCCAAAGCTATGTGGGACGCATTAGAAGTTGCCCATGAGGGAAATAATAGGGCCAAACAAGCTAGGATCAATACGTTAAATCAAGAGTTTGAACTATTTCGCATGAAGCATGGTGAAACCATTGCCGAAATACAGAAGAGGTTCATACATATTATCAATCGCTTGAAGGCTCTAGGTAATCCTATCTCCAATGATATAGCTACTAATAAGGTTTTAAGATGTATTAATAGGAAATGGCAACCCAAGGTCACCGCGATCAAAGAAGCGAATGATCTTAAAACACTTGATTTCACAACTCTGTTTGGCAAGCTATAAGAACATGAGCAAGAACTCACTTGCTTGGAAAAACATGAGAAAAAGCATCAAAAAAGATGAAGAATGAGAAAGGTAAAGACAAGGAGGAATAAGGGAAGTCCATTGCTCTAAAGACTTTAAGTTCAAAGTCCTCAATAAATGAGCAAGATGATTGTGAAACAAGATATGACGAGAATTCAGATGAAAAAGACATGGGACTTTTTGTGAAAAGATTGAACAAGTACATTAAAAGAAATGGTGTGAAGTTCTCGGACAAAAACCTCATCACTTTTAGAAGATAATCAAACTCATCAAAGGAAAATGATGGCAAGAAAGGAAGATTAAGACGTTCATGTTATAATTGTGGCAAAGCCGGACATTACAAGTCGCAGTGTCCATTGATGAAGAAAGACAAAGAAAAAGTTCATAACAAGAAATCTAGCAAGTCTAGAAGGGCTTATATTGCGTGGGAAAGCGATAGAAATTCCTTAAGTGATGAAAGATCAAGTGATGTAGAAGAATTTGGAAATGTTTGTCTCACCACTCATTATCGTGACAAGAAGAAAAAGAATAAAATCACTCAAAATATGAACATGTTGATGAATTGTCTTATGTTGAGTTGCAAAAAGCTTTTGAAAATCTACATAGTGAAGCTATAGATGCTTTCAAAAAATTAGCTTCGAACAAAAGAATCTTTGCATATTTGGAAGCTAAAGTTTTGGAAACTGAAAAGAATATGGAATCTCTTAAAGATGAGGATGAAGAACCTTCGTAGTTCGGTTGTGAAATTTGTCACATTTGGCAAAATGAGGTAAATACTCTTAAAGTTAAGTTGGATAAGGTATTACAACCAAAGGTCGCTTTTGCTATTAATACTGCCTATAGCAGGAAAATTTGAGATTAAGTTATTGATTAACTTAACTCACAAAACAAGAGTCGTCACTGCACTTTTATTTTATCCAAAGGAAAGGGAAAAGAGCGAATAAAACCTAAAGAAGTTCTAAAACAAGAACTGATAAGAACAGAGAGAGAGTAAGGGGGTTGGTTACGCAAAGGGAAGGTGTTAACAACCAAAACGTCTATAGTACTCTATAGGAACCTCTTTGAAAATCTAGTGTTTGCCTTATAAAAAGGTGTTGTTTGCAAAAGATTGGTGAAGTGAGAAGAGAAGTATTTCTTTTTATAATTTTGTGTTTGACAAGACTTCCTAAGCCTCGTGCCTACGTACCCATAAAGTGCAATGGAGGATCAAAACCTTGTAGTTCGTTGTAAAAATAACAAAATGGTGTGTTATGATTGATTTTAAAGTGAACAAGACAAGTTGTCATTTTAAGGAGAATACTCAACTAATCACCCACAAGTGTGTGTAACTGGACCTTTGCATCACTATTGAGAAGGACTCCAACTTGGATTAAAATCAACAAGTATGCTACTAGCTCTCTCAAGTGGAAAATAATCAACACTAACCATCACTGTGGAGATAGGAAAATTACATCTCAACTATGAAAATGACTCATGTCTAAACCTTATGAAAAAGTTAAAAAGGAAATGTGCACAAAGGCACAAAATGGTTTGAATAGGTTAAGTCTTTTTTTAAGTCTTTTTGAAAATGGTAAAAGTATGCTTAAAATTGATTAGCATTTATTAAGAAAATAAGTTTGAAAATGCACTTGACAAAGTCAAGGTTTATTGTGAAAGAGGTTCTAGTTTGAAAGAAGAAGATTTTGAAAAAGGGAGAAGATTTTTGAAAATTTAAGAAGGAGGGAGATGAAGAGGCTATCCTAAAGCATAAAATAAAAGTTAAGGAAGGAAAATATCTAACCAAGATACAAGCCTTTGACATAACAAGCCAAAACTCCCATCCTTTGGACTCAAGCAACTAAAATAAGCAATAAGATAAGTAGAGAAAACCAAGCATCAGATGAAAGGCAAAGATCCAAGCCAAGTCTTCAAAGAGGTTTCTCAAGGTCAAAGTGTCAAATAAGATCCAAGGTCTCAAGATATAACTCCAAAGCATAGGGCAAGGAACCTAATTCTAAGTCCATCATCCATGAGCAAAGGATAGTCACCAAAAAGTCCAAGGAGCATTAAGAGTTTTATTAATTGTTTAGGACTTTATTAATGTCTCAAAAGAAAAAGAAAGTCCAAATGGGCAAAGAGAAAAAGGAATAAACATAAACAAGATGAATAATATGATATGATAATGATAAGCATAAAATAAAGAGCATAAAAATAAAAGCATAAAGATAAAGAGCGTAAAGATAAATGAACATAAAAATAAAAGGCATAAAGTAAAGTTAGTACAATTAAAGTTAGTGTTAGTGTTAATGAAGAAGATATTTTGTCATTTAATGTATATTACTCAACTAATCAACTGAACAAGTGTGAGAACTTTGCATCATCCTTTGAGAAGGGCTCCAACTTGGATTAAATCAAAAAGTATGCACTAGCTCTCTTAGAAGGAAAAGAAACTACACATTATGGAGATAGGAGATTTACATCTAAACTAAAGATGATTCATATCTAAAATTGGACCCAATATAATCACTTTCCGATTAGGGACAAATTTAGTGCTATGTTAAGCAATCGTAGCATAATCTATAAGGAATATCATATTATGGGAGGCCGGTCAATAAACATTCATGTTCCATACAAGTTAGAGATGTGATATAAAGATCACACTCCTAAAACATGTGGCACAAGTCAAAACAAGGTTGATCAAGACCTAAGTCAAGGAAAGATGGATCCACTATATCAATCAACCTCTCATAGTACTTTGGACAAACTTATGCATCAATCCAAAGTATCTCAATTGATCAAATGATCAATCAAATGGTAGATTTGAATTAATGAAAGTTCATCAAGCACCACTCAAGATCTCATGAACATGGTGGCCCACAACATCCTCCAATTGATCAAAAGATGGGTGAAAAAGAAAAAGAAAAAGATATCATATATTATAGATCTTTTAACGCTGGAGTATAGATGCCATATGATGTTTGGATACTATTGAATTTTAGATACCAATTGAATCATCCTTTCAGAAAGTTAACAACTTCTGACAAGTTTTGGGTATCAGTGCGAAATTCAGAACATCTCTTATTTCTAATAACTTAGTGGTCAACACCAGATATTAATATATTATCAAATCAAGCTTGTTTGGTATTCTTCTTTTTGTACATGTCTTCTGATCTCTTATACAATTGCTTCTTATGTAATCTTCTTTATTATTGACTTCTGATGTACATCTCTTGCTTCTTAAAACATATCTTTTGATATCTTATCAAATACAAGTTATGTATTTTGATATATCATAGCTTCTGACATGTCTTGTCTTCTGTCTTCTGATAACATGTTTTAACATACAGTGAACTTTTGTGAAGTTTCTGATCAATTCTCAAACATATGGTTAGAAGTAAAACATATTCAATTATATTTGTGATAAGATTCTTTAGATTGTATATCTAAATCATATATCACTTTCTCCCCCTTTGTCAGAAATCATAAAGGTATAGAAAAGAGATTGACAAAGAATTATGAAAAAGAAATTTCATTAATATCGATATTGGTTACATAATTTTAAAATAGTCATAAGACCATGGTAAGGAACATGAAGGAACTGAAGCTAAAGGAAATGACACAATCAACAAACCAGATTATACAGACCACAGACAAAAAGAGACTATCAAAACTCGCAAGGCCTAACAACATCTACTGTTGTCCGACACATCAGAGCTACACCCAAAAATCCGCCAACTTATCAACCCTTTCACACCGCACCACTTCAGCTGCATTTTCTGGTCCAAGCCTCTTAGCTAACCCAACAATTTCAGCTTTAAAGAAAAGTTCAAACAGAATCCTTCAAAAAGGAATATAGGATATATGCTAACTTCTGGAGATATCAATCGTATTCTTTAAATGATTGAAAATGGTTTGAGGCAGGTTGATCCGAACATTTTCCATCAGAAAGTAGATAAAGAGTCTGGCATCATGTGACAGAACATTTTTGTCTACTCCCCTTGGTCGGAAGTTGGATAGTAGAAGTTGAAACTAGGCTTTAGCTATGAGCAGGAGTCCTTCAGGACCATTTGGTTTGAACTTTGGAAGGGAATTGTCATGAATAACGGAAAGTTTTTCAACAAAGTTGTAGTTGAGGTGTTATTCTTCTATAGTAGTACCAGTTTGATAGCAGCCTATGGCTTCAGCAATGGAGGAAGGAGTTATAATGAAAGGAATCTCAAAAACTGAGGACACAACAGAGTTACCATCTTCACCAACCCGTGCAAACTTCCAAAACTCCTTCACAAGGTTTTGATAGATGGGTCCATGCAGAATGGCATAATATTTAAACCATCCTTGAATGCGTATACTAAAAGTTAGGTTAAGACCAGCTTCTCTGAGAACTGGAAGATTTGGACGAATTTCTGGAATAACTTCTAAAATGTCTTCGTTGCCACAAAAGGTTTTGAAAAACATGGTGACACAACTAGTGTAAGAAGAATAGGATGCAGAAAAGTAAGAGATACTGAAACGCTTAAGGAAAGATGATAAAAATAGAGAAGAGGTAGATACTACTTATAAAGAAGAGTAAAGATAATAATGAAAATCAGTTTCGAGACATGCAAAAAAATTAATGATTTATCTAAAAATAGTGACTGCTGCTATTTCCAAAACGGTTGATAAAATGATAGGTTAATACGCCTAATAAAAGATGAGAGTAGGAGACCTATACAGACACTATGTTCAGGGAGAAACAGAGAAGGCACTCAAAAAGGAATGAGTTCAAGATATCTAACAAAAAGTAAGGTGAAATAATTTTAATGTCCTGTATCAAAGATATTCTCATTACCCAATTTGTACCATCAAATACTAGGTGTGATACAAGTAATACAAAAGTTTTGTTAATGTATCAACCCTTCGTATCATAATGACTAATAAATGCATCATGCTCTTCAATTTCTAATGGTCAAAAGTATTTACGATAGTCATGCGTTCTATTCAAATTACTTAAGAAATAAGAAGACTTCACTAATCAAAAGTCTCATATCTCAGAAGTAGAGCAAATGTTACTAAGCAATAGAAATTTAATTTTCTATTCTAGGAAGTTACATTTAGAGATAGCTCTTTTCATTTTTTTTATGTTGAACTAAGTTCACATGCGAAATGAAAACAAGTCTAATTTCAGTAAGGAAATTTTGAAAAAAGATATTATCGTTAGCAAGGATTTTATCTTAAAGATTTTTGAAATTGAATTCCTTCTGATATAGTCTCTTAAAACGTATTTCTCTAGAATATAATAATAGATTTCTAAACTATCTAAAAATAAATAGTAAAGGTTAAAAATACATTACTCAATACTTTTGTAGATTCCCAACTTCTGATGTAGAGGCTTCTTCAGAATCATCAAGCGTTTGACTTCTTCAGGCTGGACCACTAGAATCATTTCTTCTTCCATCGTTTGTCTTCTTTCTGCTATCTTCATAAGAGTCTTTGAGTGTTGTGCAGAGACATGATCATCTTCATGGCTTCATGAGCTTTTATTCTGATAGATGAAAACATCTCTTCTGATGTTGGTTTCATCTTTGATTGTTGGAGAAGAACCAAGTTCTTTCTCTAGTCTTCACCTTAGAATCGTCAATCTTTTATCTTCAAGAAAAATCAGAAAGTGACTTCTTCAAGAAGGCTAATTTTCAGAAGGCCAAAAGTTTCTCAGCTTAAACATAAACTTTTGAGCAGTTGTGTGCTTAAAGAAACTTGTCGGAATCTTCTTGCATCATCATAATTCAATCATTGAATATATGCTAATATTCACCAGATGCAGATATCATTATGATCATCAAACCAAGACATATTTCCTTTGAGGGTTTGAATTTTAATCTTGTTCTTACTGGTTTGGTCTTATGAACAAGAAACAGTTCATCAGAAAGTAACACCTTCTATTCTTTCCTTTCTTAGGAGTGTGAACTGTGATGGTTTCTGATTGAGCATCTTCTGATTTCTTCATTCTGATACTTCTTAAGCAGCTTCATTTACTTCATCATAGAAAAGATAGTTTCCAGCTTTGTATTCTTCCACTAAGCTTTAGCTTCTGACTTCCAAGCTTACCATCAAATCTGACATTGAGTTGATTTCTGATGAAGGTAATTCAATAGCCTTTGGGTATTCAGAGCAATCTAACCAATATGCATCAGAATAGACTCGAATCATATTCTATTCTGAATAAACATGCTAGCTACTTTTTAGAAATGCTTTTTCATGATGATTTCTCATATATCATGATTTAAGCCATTTCTTTTCCAAGCTTGTTCTATTTTCAATCATCTATATCTGATATTGAAGAACTAGAACGTCAGAATCTTCATTTCATCAGATAGCTTTCTAAGCTCATACTTTCACTCAGTCACATGAGTCCAGAAAGTAGTGAATACAGAGGGATACATTCATGTATCTGAAGCTTCTGAAAAGAAACTTTGGATAACACTCTGAAAAAATTAAGCTTGTTCAACTGAGATTCCATTCTCAAGCTAACAACTTATTTATCTTATGTCAAGTCATTTTTCTTTATAGACACACATACATCAAGAACTCATAAAATTGATCTTGCATGTGTTGTTCTTCTAATCTTCTGACAGTTTGCTAATCTTTCTTTATGATCACTTCAAAAATTTGCGAAGCTTTCTAGAATTGAAGTAGATATCTTCATTCTATGTAGATAGTCAGAATCCTGATAACATAGCTAGTGTTTTGACTGCACCACTAAGAGCATCTGCATTAAAGATAGTTTATATTGCATAAGAAACTGCTTTATCTTTTGGAGATATCTTCTGCATGTTTGATCAGTTTCCAAAAGCTTCTATTCAAATAGCAAGCTTCTGATCATCTTCTTCAAGAATCCTGACGAAGAAGTCATCATTCAGAATCTTAAATTATGCAGTCATGATTTAAAATCTTGATAGCAAGATTTCTAACATCTTCAGCATACTTCATCTTGAAGTGCTCATGCTTCAAAATCATGACTCAAGCATTTTTCTCTTCTTTATATGAAAGAGTTCCTAATGAGCAATATTGTTGAAAACATCCCATACTCAGAAAGAATAACTTTCAGCAAACAAGATTTCTTGCTTCCTGATGATTCTTGTTGATCATTTTTAGATTATCCTTCTTAAGCCTTGTCTATGCATCACCTTGAGAAGATATGTATTTTTCAACTAACGTATTCCAAAAATAGCATTCAACAGATTCTTTAAATTATCTGATGAGTTTATTATCCTTTTACCAGCTGATTCTTCAACTTGCTTTCAATCTTCTTGCAAGTGCCATAAGAGAAGGTTATGTTGTCAATAGCAACCAACTCTAAAAATCAGTGATACAATCAAGAATGAACCTTTCTATTTTGTCATTTCAGTACTGAATCTTTTCATCATTGTATGAGACTGAAACTGTAGATGGTGGAGGAGATTAACCAAAGCGTTTCTCAAAGCTCGCCTGGATCTTTATCTGACACAGTTAAGTGTTTGATAAACATCAATAACAGAACCGGAGCTCTGATACCAATTGAAGGTTGAGAAACACAAGAAAGGGGGTTTGAATTGGGTTTCACATTTCGTCCCCATTTGCGGAATTTAAACTAATTGCATCAACAAGTAAATAAAATAAATGAACACAATCCTTTTATCCTGGTTCAATGTTAACGAAGTTACTCCAGTCCACCCCTCAAGGTGATTTCTCCTTATCACAAGGACTTAATCCACTAATCATCAACATGATTACAACCCCAATGGATACCATCCATTGCCTTCTTGAAAATCCTGGTATTCATTTGCCTCTCAAGGAATCAACCTCCAAGTCGTTCAACAACGACCTGGCCCTCTCAAGCATTCTGGTCTTCACTCGACCGCTCAAGGAATATTACCTTTTCAAGGATTTTCTTGTGCACTTATATGCTTCTTACAAGCTGATTACACAAATGAAGTACATGAACACCTAAGTGTTTCTAGCAAGATATGAGCAACAACTCCTTGATTTCTAATACATAAACTATCTAAAAAATAAATCTCTAAGAGATTATTAAGCACCCTAGTTCTATATAGCTTAAAAGCTTTCTTATGAGCACTGCGGCTTCTTATCATGAGCTTTAAGCTTCTTTCTGATGCACTCCTTTCTGAGTAGGTAATGCTTCATCCAACTTAACTATCAAGATCAACTAAGTTACTATGCTTCACTTATTGATGTTTCACTTGATGAGTTTCACATGTCTTTAGCATCTTGCATCGTTGTGCATTCTTCATCATTATGCTTTAGCTTCTTCTCCATTGAGCATTCTTTGTTTAAGCTTCAGCTTGCAACATCTTGTACTCTTTTCTTGAGAATATAATTCCATTTCCAATTCAACCATCGGGTTCAACTAAGCTATGATGCTTCACTTATAATGTCTCTGTTAGCTCCTAATTTCGACGCTACATGATTTCAAATAGATTTGGTTTTTAAAGAAGTTATTCTTTAAAATAATAAGCTAAAGGAGAAGAAGGCTTCGACCATAATGCTTCGACCATATTTGTTGAAAGCCTGAGTCGAAGAGAATGATTTTAAGACTTCAAACATTTCCAAGTCCAAAGAGTCAATTCGACAGGGTAAAATGGCTATGGATAATGCGCTGCAGTTACAATTAATTATTAGAGGGAAGTTCTACTATTTGAATTTGAAAAGCGGACAAGTGGCGAATATCCAGAAGTTGAAGACATGCAAAGTTCCAAGTGGCGTGTTCTAGGAGTAAACCGTCAAATGGTGGTTATTTTAGAGTATTATAAATATGTTAGTTCTAGAGTTAGAATGTGTGAAAAAATCGTGTTGTACAAGTAACTCTGTAATCACTCAAAGTATCCAGCGTGTAGAGAAAAGAGTGAGGCGAGAATGTACGTGATTGTAATCACCATTATCTTTCATTGCAATGCAATTTACTTTGAAGTTTCTACCTTAGATCCTTTACTTTGAAGTCCTTTAATTCAGTCTGTTACTTCCAAGCATTTCATATTACAAAGTTTTTGCTTTGCATTTTTTACATTGAGAAGCCTTTACCTTCAAGCATTTACATTTCTGCAGTTTATTCAAGACTTTATACATTTTCTTTACCATTTAAACTTCAGTCTTTCATTGAATTTGCTTTTACATTGTTTTTTCTAAGTTTCTTATTCGACTTAAACACTTTTCTACCTTTATCACTTTTTGTTTTACGTTTCATAGCGTCCTTTTTGTTTGCCAGCATGGTAGAAATGTTTGCTTTACGCATTTGTGAAACATTTTAAATACACTTATAGCATATGTCCTAGGATTAATCTGATCGATCCTGTAAGTTACTAGAACTTTATTGTTTTAGAAGATCAGCGGTTGTTTACCAATTTCCAAGGTAAACAAATTGGCACGCCCAGTGCGACGGTGCTAAACGTGTATTTGGAAGTTTATAACTTTTAAATAACTGTCAAAAGGAAGTTTCATAACTACCTTTTTGAAATTTTTTCGTTTCATTGGTAGAGATTGTGGCAAACTTCATTGTATGCACTTGAGAAGTGGAAAGGTAGCCAATTCAAACGAATATAGACCAAAGAGAAGAAATACGAGGAAAATGGCATCTGGCCAAGGAAATTCAAATCCCAGTTCTGCTGGGACGAATCCTTAACCAAGCAGTTTAAGCGCTCAGAACAGCACCATCAATCCTCAAGAAATACCAAGAAGTATTGTGGCGCCAACTCCAATTCCTTCGACAGGAGGGTCAACAGTGTTAACCATGGTGACAGAGCCAGCGCCTTCGACAGCAGGACCAGGGGCGTCATATGTGAGGCCTTACACTCAGCCAGTCCTGGAGTACATTGGCCCATCAGTGACAAATCCTCAGACTCCGCCAGGAGGAGTTTCGACGTATAGGCAGTTTCCTCCCCCAGGATTTTCACAGCCTTTGCCTAGGAACCCAGTCTATGGCATGCCAACGGCAATGATGCAGAATTTACGTACTGCGCCCCCAATATTTTCAGAGAATGTGATATTTTCCCCTTTACAGGAGTCAGGTTCTGGAATTAACATGGGTCGAAACAGCCAGTCCATAGGTTTGGGATATTCTGCTCAAGGACCCAACTTAACAAATGAATCTGCAGCATATTTGAGGCAACAGATGGATGAGAGCAACATGCAAATGGTACATACTTTGTCTCAGACAATGGGAGAGATTTTCCAGCCATTGATCCAGAATACTACTCAAACCAATCAAATGATGACAACCCAGATGGCGCGTATAGCAGAATTCATGGGAATGCCCGCTCCTGTTCAACACCAAAATCAAGGAGTCGAGATAAGGGAAATCGCTCAACAAGTGAATCTGGTGAATCCAGAGTTGGTCGAACCACCTAGGGAGGAGCCTCCTAGGAATCAAATACCTATACTTGAAGAGGAGGAACCAAGGATGGTGCTAGTAAACAGAAATCAAAACGTTGATCATGTGGTGAATCAGGTTCGACGCAATAATGTAGCAGCGGAGAACAATTTGGCAGCCATGGTCGAGAGAATAATGGCTCGAAATGGCCTGAATATGGGTTTTTCTAGGCCAAACTTCACCTCGCCTATAGTAGACTATATACTCCGAGCTGAATTGCCCCCCAGGACAAAAGTACCAAAGTTTACTAAGTTTTCAGGAGATACTACAGAATCTACCGTCGAACATGTGGCGCGCTACCTGATCGAAGCTGGTGAGATTGCGAATGATGAGAGTTTAAGGGTGAAGTATTTCCCTAGTTCCCTCACTAAGAATGCATTCACGTGGTTCACTACATTACCATCTGGTTCGATTTGTAATTGGACCCAGTTAGAACGTTTGTTCCATGAGCAATTTTACATGGGGCAGACTAAAATTAGTTTGAAAGAATTGGCTAGTGTGAAACGAAAGTTCAATGAGCCAATGAATGATTACTTAAACAGGTTTCGACTACTCAAGGCTAGGTGCTTTACACAAGTTCCTGAGCATGAACTTGTAGAAATGGCCGCTGGTGGCCTTGATTACTTTATCAGGAAAAAACTGGACACCCAGTATCTAAGGGATATGGCCCAGTTAGCTGACAGAGTTCGACAGCTAGAGCGTCTCAAGGACGAAAAAGCTAGGGTGAACAAAAACAAAAAGGTAGCTTACGTCGAATATCAGGAGGGCATCGAAGAGTTGTATGACGAGCCTGTTAAGTTCGACGAAAGTGAAATACATCTTGCTGAACTTAAGCAAGGTCCTCCTTATTCTTGTAAATTATTAGTCCCTTCAAATGGGAAAAACCCTGTCGAAACCTAAAAGAATGATAGGTTCCCCAAGAAAACATACACGTTCGACATCACTAAATGTGACAAAATTTTTGATTTGTTAGTTAAGGATGGTCAAATACTAGTGCCTCCTGGTGCTAAAATACCACCTTTAGAGCAAAGAAAAAAGAGAGACTTTTGTAAATACCATAATTATATGGGTCATAAAACTTCTCAATGTTTTCTTTTCAGGGATCTGGTGCAGAATGCTATACAGGAAGGTAGACTCAAATTTGGGGAGAAGACTAAGACCCAATGAGAATTGATGCTGACCCTCTCCAAGTAGCTGAAGCAAATTACACAGAGCCCGAGGAGGTTAACATGGTCGAACTAGTTGAGGAATCTGACAGTAGCTCAGATAGTGTCAGCACCAACGAAGCTCTTGGCAGAAATGCCATAGTGGTTGAGGTTACTGAGGACCTTACCAATGATGTTGTGTTCATTAGAGAAGTCGAGGAAATGGATGGATGCAAGCTTGAGCATTTGATATGTATGGTGTAACACCTCATTTCTACCCGACGAATATTAATAAAATCAGAGTTACGAAATTTCAACATACGAATAGGATTCTATATTCACAACTTACAACAACAACATTTAATCACATTTTAACATAGATACATAACACTAAAAGCTTGGGTGAAATGATAACAACATAATTTAGTCTTTGTAAACCAAAATAACTTTTATAATTAAGCAGCGAAGTCACAAACTTCAACTTAACGGACATAACAACTTTATCCAACATAAAACATCTTCAAAATAATAATCTTTAAAGGAAACAACTTAAAAATTCAGCAAAAATACGAAAAGCAACAATAAAAGAAACAAGCGTTCATCCCCCCCCGAGTGTTACGTATCAGAGCGCCGACATCGACTCGAACTAATGAAGGTAGACAACCTTCACTCCGGATTACCTGCAGGATGGCGTATAAACCATCACCATACGCAGAAGGCGTGAGAAATCAAACAATATAATCGGATATATGATAAATAATATATTAGTTCATATTATGTAAAAATCACCGCTTCACAACATTATTATCAACATCAACCAACAACACAACAACAATTATGCAACATGAAATGCGACTTAAGCTATGCACATGCATGTGGTACCATTGGAGCAGAACTCCCAACTTATAAATTTGCCAATTAATATTGACGTCAACAAGGCATAAGCCTTCAACTTAATATTTTTGCCAATCCAGGCCAACTTACCGAGCAACAGCTCCAACTTGATATGCGATGTATGCAACTCAACATGAATATCATAATAACAACAATAATGGTTATGTAACCACACAACAACAAATCAACAATTAGCCATAGGCCGACAACTTAACAACAACAATAAATCAACATTGGCCATAGGCCTACAACTTAACAACAACAACAAATCAACATTGGCCATAGGCCTACAACTTAACAACAACAACAAATCAACATTGGCCATAGGCCTACAAATTAATTCTTGCCACAAATAAGGCAATGCAACAAAATTCCTACCAGCAACTTCACAACTTAAACACGACGATATCACGGCAACTTATATCCTACTCTGTACCAACCATCTTATATCACAAACGCTTCTCGAATTTATTCGGACAAGACTTCCAAAACCGGTTAATTATTCTCCTACTAAAATTACTAATGTTTCTGTTCAACTTTAATATTATTACGACTATTCTGGTACTGTCATAACACAACAAGTTCTGCTATAATTAATCACTATTTCTGCTTTAATTATCCTTCTACTAAGGTATCACTTACTGCTACTGATTAAACCACTTATCACTTACTGTTACGGCTTATTATCACTTACTGCTACTAATTAACTAATTATCACTTCTACTAGTTCCTGTCTTTGCTGCCATTTTCTACTAACTACTAATAGTGGAGATATTAATTTCCTGCTTACTGTTACCAACACAATACTAGTATTTCAAACCAACATTATTTTTCCTTATTATTTCTTACTAACATATTATTAAGATTTCCTAATATTCCTCCCCAACATTTTATTAAAATTTCAAACAATTATTTGCTGCTACTAGTACTAACGTTTTTCTCACATTAATAATCTACAGTGGAATTATTAGTAAATCCAAATTCCCATTAATAATCCAATTGCCATTTTCTATAATATTAATAATTAAAACAACTACACACCCTCACACACACAGGTGGCTTGCGCCACCTCACCCACACACAAGGAGGTGGCTTGCGCCACCCCATAACCACAAAACACAGGTGGCTTGCGCCACCATTCACCTTAAAGCAAGGTGGCTTGCGCCGCCATTTCAACAAGTGCCAGAGGTGGCTCGCGCCACCCTCAATTAACATACAAGGGTGGCTTGCGCCATCCCCCCCCCCCCCCCCCTTTTTTTTTTTAAAACCAACATTACTTAATTTCCTTCTCAGCGTAATTCGTCCTAGCCCCAATTCACAACCTCTCTTCAGATTCTAGCACAGTTCCGATTCAACCATCACATTAAAACAGAAACGAAATAAAGTTATATCTTAAAGCAATATAGACCAATCTTCTACAACCAATTCATCAACACCAACGTATTTTCGATATCCAAGACAGCCATTACAACACAGACAGAGGTAATTCTACAAACCCAACCCCACATATCATTCATCAAATACCCTGTTATAGAGTCAGAACCCCACCCTTACCTTGGATTGAAGGTCGCTCTACTCTCCGATTGAACCTAACTTTTGCCTTTCTTTTTCCTCTTTTCCCTCTTCTCTGCAACTTTACGTAACTTCTCCCAAAACCTTATTCCTTTCCTAATGCTACTTCCCACATTTCCATTTAAAACCTATTCTTCCTTATTTTTCTCCACAATCCCACTACTAATACTTAGTCTTCCTCATTTCTCTCTCACCCAAATACTAATTAAATCATATTTTAATTAATAATAATATTAGGAATAAAAATAATAATAATAATAATAATAATTTCCATCACCTATTTAATTAGATCAATATTCAGCTATTATTATAATTAAATAATTACTAACTAAAATAATCTAATTAGTCTTAGTCCCTACACCACCAATCTCTACGTTTTTGGTCACACACCCCTACTACCTTAAAGATAATTCTTAAGGCCACTACCCCTTACGATGGCTACATCAAAAACAGCCAAAACACACCAAAACACACGATCAATTACATCAATTCACAATTATTTCATGAATAATAATTAAAATAAAAACGGGCGTTACATATGGCTGCTGAACACTACTTTAGGACATCTTCTGAAGTTCAAAGGTTCGATGCTGAGGCTACAGTCGAGATCCATGACGAAGCTGAAGCATCAAAATTGCAGATGGTGACAAAAGAGACTGTTGACCGTTTCAGACAGATGGATGAGGCTGCTGAAGGCCTTGATGTCCACTTCTCCAAAATGCGTTTAAAAGATGAAATTGACATAAATATGGTCGAAGTGACTAACGGACAAGTCATGGATATTGATGAACAGGTTCGTCAAGAAGACTGCAACAAGCTGGCTTATCCAAGAGAAGATGAAACCATTGTTGATTTTCTCCACAGGTGCCAAGGAAAAAACTCTAAAGTTATGTTGTGCCCTAGATGCAGTGCTATCTTTGACAAAGAAGCTGCTCATAGCCTCCAAGTGGGGAAAGAAGCCAAATCTGGACGCGAGAAAAGAGCTGCTCAAAGGCCAGGGCGTTTTGACCCAAGAAAAGCTACTCAAAAACAATATGGCCAAAGGCCACAAATGCCAAGGGCTAAGCATGCTACTTTCAAACCTAGCAGTGAGGTACCAACTGGAAAGTGGGTCAAACCAGTTGAAGCAGCAGGGAAAAGGAAACAGAGATGGAAGAATTTCAACGTAGCTATAGGTTCTTCAATGGAGTACCAGAAAGAATTCAAGTCCTCCAATAAAGCTGCCTATATTTCTGAGAATTACAAAGGCAAAAATCTTATGTCTAGGTCCCAGTGGAGAAGGGAACAGAGACGAAGGAAGGCTTTGAGGGAAGCCCAGGCCAAAGATCTAACTGAAACTAGTACCAACGTTCTGCCTGCTAGCAATAAAGATGTTGGGATAAAAATAACAAATAAGATGCCTGCGGGGCGTAGGTTATTTGCTTCCAAGAAGGAAGAAGCTGAGAGGTTTCCAGTCAAAGCAGTCGAGGATGAAGATTTGACTCACAACTTTGATTCCGACTCTGATGCCTCTTTAAACATCATTTTTAATGTGGTTTCGGTGATGCCAAGAGAATATGATAGGATAACTGAAGTAGAAAACTTAGACGCCAATGCTGAGGCTGAAATGGTAGCACACCAACCTGTGTGCTACTATGTGGTGAACAATGGCTGTGTCGAAGAGCAAAATGCTTTCTTTGAATGACCAACTGAGGCCATGAAAGGGCACTTGAAACCTCTGTACACTACAGGGAAAGTAGAGAACGTGGCTGTGAATAAAATCTTGGTGGATTATGGGGCTACAGTCAATTTAATGCCACATTTCCTACTAAGCAAGATCGGTAAATTCAACTCTGATCTTAAGCCCCACAACATGGTCCTTTCTAACTATGAAGGGAAAATTGGTACCACTCTTGGCGTTCTGCAGGTTGATTTAATTGTGGGAATAGTAACAAGACCTACCTTATCTATGGTAGTCAAAAGCAAAGCTAACTATAACCTTCTGTTGGGGAGGGAATGAATCCATAGTGTTGGAGCAGTACCTTCGTCAATGCACCAGCGAATCGCAATCTGGAGGCCTGATGGCATAGTAGAAAACATTGAAGGTGATCAAGGGTACTTTAAGGTGCATGTTAATCATGTTGATGGTGTTGAGTTTGACAAAAACTTGGCGCATATTGCGCCTTGTACTCCAGCAGAATTTGATTTCACCCCAGATGATCATGCATTATGCTCATTACACCTGCACCCTGCAGAGGGATTTCGATGGGATAGATAGGTCATAAGGGAAGAAGGCAATGTCCTATACTGTGGGGAGCCTGATGTAGACCCCACAGGCTAGGGAAGTGAATTCAGTAATAATGACTGAATTCGATGCAATACAAAGAATTTCGGCCTATGTGGCTGAATCTAAATTACAAGCAGCCTTGGAGGCTGCACACAACCACATGGCTGTCGAAGCCACAACTCAAATTTGTGAAGTAAGCCCTGGTAAGGACTTTGAGCCTGAACCACCTGATGGGTCTCAAATCGAAGACCAAAATCAAAGGCTTGATGCTATTTATGATAATGAGCCTTTGGGTTTTGAAAGGGATCCAGTGTCAGATAACATTAGAATGCTGGCGCAAGATCCTTTGGAAGAAATTGACTTGGGTGAAAGGGGAGTAAAAAGGCCTACTTATGTTAGTGCTAACCTTGACCCATAACTCAAAGTCGAAATGGTCAAACTATTGAAGGAATTTAAGGATTGCTTCGCTTGGGACTATGATGAAATGCCTGGTTTGAAGAGAGAGCTTGTTGAACATAAGTTGCCAATCATACCTGAGAAAAAGCCAGTCAAGCAAAATCCAAGACGGTTTTCCCCAACAATCCTTTCAAAGATCAAAGAGGAAATTGAAAGGTTACTTAGATGCAAGTTCATCCGTACAGCTAGGTATGTCGAATGGCTAGCTAATATTGTACCAGTCATTAAAAAGAATGGTTCTTTAAGGGTCTGTATAGATTTTAGAGATCTAAATTTTGCAATCCCTAAAGACGAATATGATATGCCTGTGGCAGAAATGTTGATTGATTCTGCTGCAAGACATGAATACTTGAGTATGTTGGATGGTTATTCTGGTTATAACCAAATATTCATTGCTGAGGAAGATGTCCCAAAGATTGATTTTCGATGTCCAGGGGCATTAGGCACCTACGAATGGGTAGTAATGCCTTTTGGTCTAAAAAATGCTGGGGCAACTTACCAGCGAGCAATGAATTCGATCTTTCATGATTTTATTGAGACTTTTATGCAAATCTATATTGATGATATTATTAAGTCTTTTTCAGGGAAAGATCATTTAAGCCATCTTCGACATTCCTTTGAAAGGATGAGAAAGCATGGTCTTAAAATGAATCCTCTTAAATGTGCTTTTTGTGTGCAGGCAGGGGATTTCTTAGGCTTTGTGGTCCACAAGAAGGGGATCGAAATTAACCAGAATAAAACCAAAGCCATTATGGAAGCAAAAGCACCATCAACAAAGAAGGAATTGCAGTCTCTATTGAGCAAAATAAATTTCTTGAGGAGGTTTATATCCAACTTGAGTGGGAAAACGCAAGCCTTTTCGCCATTGCTTTGAGCTAGCAAGGATGGGTTCGACTGGGGGCAGGCTCAACAGGAAGTTCTAAATTATGTTTATGTTTATATTACTCTTGTACAAAATTGAAGCATTATATAAAACCAGTTGATGCTTATGTTTCTTCTCGTTATAACGTTATTAAACATATGTTGTCCAAACCTATTTTGCATAGTCGAATTGGAAAATGGGCATTAGCATTAACTGAATATTCCTTAACTTATAAGCCTTTAAAAGCTGTTAAAGGACAAGTAGTGGCAGACTTTATAGTTGACCATTCTACAAATGAGACCCCTCTGAACTATCTTGAAGTGGAACCTTGGAAGTTATACTTCGACGGGTCGAGCCACAAAGATGGGACAGGCATAGGAGTGCTTGTTATTTCTCCTAATAAAATTCCAACAACACTTAAGTATAAAATTGAAGGTCGTTGTTCAAACAACGAAGCTGAATATGAAGCTTTAATTGCTGGACTTGAAGTATTGTTGGAATTGGGGGCAACTCATGTTGAAATAATGGGAGATTCAGAACTGGTCATAAAACAAGTTACCAAGGAATACAAGTGCATAAAAGAAAACTTGATTATGTACTTTGTAGTTGTGAATCGACTGTTGAAAAAGTTCGACGCAGTTAGTTTTCGACACATCCCTAGACTGGAAAACCAGGTCGCTAATGACTTGGCTCAGATCGCATCAGGGTATAAAGTTTCGAAAGACAAATTACAAGATGCAAGCGAAGTTGAAGTCAGAGGAAGGGTGGTGTCAGTAGGATTAGCCCCGTCAGATTTGGAAGAAACTAAGCTTGGATACGCTGATGAAGACAATTTTGCAATTCTAGCAGTTGATAGCATAACTGACAAGGATTGGAGAAAACCTATAGTAGATTATCTGAAAAATCCAATATCTTCGACAGAAAGGAAAATCAAGTATCAAGCTTTGAGTTATATCTTGTTGGGTAATGAATTATTCAAAAAGACTCTTGAGGAAGTATTGCTTAAGTGCCTTAATGAGGCAGAAGCGTACTTGGCCCTTTCGACTGTCCATGGTGGGACATGTGGAGCACATTAGGTAGGCCATAAAGTGAAATGGTTGTTATTTTGACAAGGCATGTATTGGCCTACCATGTTAAAAGATTGTATCAAATTTGCTAAGGGTTGTCAGGAATGTCAAGTTCACGCTGGCATTCAACACGTCCCTGCAAGTGAATTACACTCTATAGTGAAACCTTGGCCTTTTAGAGGATGGACTTTGGATTTAGTTGGAGAAATTCGACCAACATCATCTAAAAATGATAAGTACATTTTGGTGGGTATTGATTATTTTACCAAATGGGTCGAAGCTATCCCTTTAACAAATGTTGATCAAGAAGATGTGATTGAGTTTATCCAGAAACACATCATCTATAGGTTTGGAATCCCAGAGACAATTACAACAGACTAAGGATCAGTCTTCACTGGTCGGAAAATGCAAGAGTTTTCTAAAGACATGGGTTTCAAGCTTTTAACGTCCACACCTTATTATGCTCAAGCTAATGGCCAAGTCAAAGCGGCAAATAAAGTAGTTATTGGGTTGATAAAAAAGCATGTGGGAAAAAGGCCAAGAAATTGGCATAAAACATTGGACCAAATACTCTGGGCATGTCGAACGTCCCCAAAAGAGGCAACTAATACTACCCCATTTCGACTGACATTTGGTCATGATGCAGTTTTGCCTATAGAAATTCATCTTCAGTCCATAAGAATCCAAAGGCATCATGAGATCCCATCTGAGTCTTATTGGAATATGATGCTTGATGAGTTAGTGGATTTAGACGAAGAAAGGCTCCATGCGTTGGAGTTGCTAAAAATGCAAAAGAAAAGGGTGGAGAAGTCTTATAACAAAAAGGTCAAGATTAAAACCTTTTTAGCTGGGGAATTGGTGTGGAAAGTGATATTGCCTATGGATCGAAAGACCAGATCTTTAGGGAAATGGTCTTCTAAGTGGGAAGGTCCCTTTCAAATTATTAAGGCATTTAGTAGTAATGTTTACGAGGTTCAGGAGATTTAGGGTGATCTAAGAGTCTTAAGGGTAAATGGGAAATATTTGAAAAAAATATAAGCCTATTTTGCAAGAGATTCATATTAGAACATAAGTCTTATTAAGATTGTAAAAGCCAAAATAGGCCATGTGAGGCCAAAACGGCATACAAAGGAAAGGAAACAAGTACAACAACATGAAACCTAGGAGAAAGATCATTCATAGTCTCTCCAATTAATAGAGTTGAGGAAGGTGACATAATCTTCGTCAGCTTCATCATCAGAGTTTTGTGATTTGGAATGTCCTTTCTTGGGGACCTTCATCTTAGTTTCTCGCTTCTTGGCACGAGAGGTTGCTCCAGTTGAAGTATCATTGTAGGCAGTAGTTGTTGCCTCAACTTTCTTTGTCTCCTCAGCCACTTTCTTGGTCACTGCCTTCTTTGAGGAAGTACTCATGCTTGCTTCAGTGGGTGCAAAATATGGCTCATGTGAAGAGGATTTTATAGAGCCAAAGCCTTGTAAAGATTGGCCCGTCAACAATGGAAACACGTGAAATTGCTCTTGGGAATATACCCTAGGGTTATGCTATTAATATTCCTTTATGGAATAGAAACTTGTGCTGTTGGAACACTAAGCTGTTAAAAGCTGCGTTATTTTCATGATTTCCAAGAAAAGAGGCAGAGTACTTTAATTACAAAGATTAGCAAAGTTTAAGAGAAAATGCGCCATGATTTTATCAAAGATTTTGCAAGTCGAAGAGCTAATAGCAAACAGAAGTATTTAGATAGATGCCAGGGGGCATTGAGATTGTCTTTACATTGGGTCTCAAAAGGGCCAAAAAACATGATGATCAAAAAAGAACTACAAATAAGAAATCATAGGACAATAAAAAAGGGAGCTTCGACTTCAACTCAAGAAAGTTGACCTTGTGAGTCTTAAGGCGTTTCTCACACAGAGCTTTGTTGAGCTTAGCTGTTGAAAGTTCCTTTTCAAGCGTTTGGGCTTTATCAAGGAAGTCTATAGTGCGCTTTAGCTCTCTGGCCATTTCAGTATCGTCGAAGTCTTTCAGCTCAAGGTTGTGTTTTTCAGCGTTAGAAATCTTGTTTTGCAATTCTTCAATTTGCTGCTTCCAGGTATCAATGTACTTTTGGTTCGACTCTATCTCTGCCTGCCTTTTGTTTTGGTCAATCTCCAGATTTTCGACCTTAGCTTCTAATGCGTGTGCTTCATCCCAAGTTGAATGTTCCAGTCCAGTTGTAATTTTAATGGTGTGTTGGATCTTGGGAAGAAGTTTGAAGTCCTCAGACATCTGATTTACTAAAGCAGTTAACTCCACAAGGAATTCAGACACATCTTTACTAAGAGTCGAGAGGTCCAGTTTTTGGAGGCTATCTTTCAGGAAGAGAGGAGCAGTTCGATCTGAAAGTAAGACATTGTGGATGTCTCCCTTGAAGAATTTGTAGTTGATCTTTTGAAGGACAGGCCTGGCAAAGTCATCTGGAGCTGGACCCCCAGAACTGGTCGAAGTACTAAGGCTAGTACCTGAAGAGCTGTACTTCTTCTCAAGTATCATTCTGGCATACTCTCGAGGATTCGACCATTTAAGGGCAGCCAGTGGGTCTCCAGTGGGGGATCCTCCAGTAGTCGAAGTGACTGTAGGCCCAGGAGTTGGATTGTTGACAAGACCTGTTTCAGCCACGAGTGAATGGGTCTGATCCTGCTCAGTCCTTTCCCCCTCTTCTTCTTGTTCTTCTTCATTTTCGACCTCCTCTTCTTCCTCTTCAAGTGGCCTTCCTTCTACGTCCATGGCAATGGTCTCTGTATGATCGAGAGGTTGTTGGTTAGAAACATCATCCTCTTCATGTTCAGAGCCATCTGTTTGGGATTGTTGAGTGTTGGTCTTGGTGGGCGAGTTTTTGTTTGTTTCATCTGCTTCAGAAGGAGGAACTGTAAGAGGGATAGGTTGGTTAATTTCGCCCAGTGAACTATATCCAGAACCAAGGTCAGAGGTAGGGTGATAAGTTGGCTCACCTTGGCTATTCAGGATAGTTGTTGCAAAGCTGAATGAAGTTTGTGGTGGGTTAGAACCACCTACATCAGCCTGAAAAC
Organism: Lathyrus tuberosus; assembly: GCA_022829125.1. NCBI lineage: Eukaryota > Viridiplantae > Streptophyta > Magnoliopsida > Fabales > Fabaceae > Lathyrus > Lathyrus tuberosus. The sequence goes on along the minus strand of JALAZF010000006.1, from coordinate 32,749,382 downwards.
CACAAGTAAAGAGAATAAGATTGAAAGAAATCTGAGTAAGGAATGCAAATGCTGAGTAAAGATAGTGTGTATACCTGTACAGTTGCGGCATCAGGACTTGAGTTTGCACTCTCAGGATCACCAACAGTCGTTTTCGACACAATCTTGGAGAGTTGTTTCTTGACACCACTATCAACAGGTGTCTTCTCAAGAATTCTGGCTGCCTTTGAGGAGGATTGGGTGGTAGCTCCAGAAGCTTTGGTAAGCTTCCTTTTCTTTTTAGCCACTACCTCCTCAGGGGATTCATCATCAACATCTGAAGGGACAATTGTTTGAGCACCTTTCTTGCCCTTTTTGAAGGCATTGGAGGTTTTCGATTAGTCTAAAAGGTGATGCAAATATTAGAAGTTGGTTACACAAAAAGATTTAGGAAAGGGATATAAAATACCTTTGTGCCTTCGGTTTCCTTTTCGACTCTTGCAGCACCCTTCGATGAGCTGGTCTTCCTGGCCATAGCTGAAAGACAAATGATTATTACAGGATTAATAATTGAGTGGTTAGTTAAAAATCATAAATCGAGGGCCTCAAACCTTCATATATTTCGAATTCGACACGACATCCTCGACTCCTATATGAAGGTGTCCTTTGAAACTGTCCAGCGTATGTTTAGTCGCAACCACCTGTTGGGCTTTCGGTTGAGACTGCTGTCGAAGGAGTTTTAGGTGTTCACCACAGACAAACCAGTCTGGAAATGGGGGGGGGGGGGGCAAGTGCCATTCCAAAATCAGCGTTAGGCAGTCGAGGGAACTTTGGAGGAAAGAGTTCAAACGCCACCTCATAACGTTTCTCAAGAGGAACGTTTAAAGGGATTTTCAACTGATCCATTTTTTGTAGAAATTTCTCCTTCAAAGTGACAGCAGCCTCACGAACGGTTCGACTAATATCATCTGGTCGATAGACAGTTTCAAAGTACTTTTGGAAAGCCTGAATTTCTTTGACATGAATGAACTTACTCTTCTTGGTTTTCTCCTGCACATCAAGAAAAGCTTGGTCAAGTAATGAAGAGAAGGCAACAACATCAAGAAATTGTTCACTTTAGTACTTCGACCACCAGTTGTGAAATGGTTTAGTGCACAAAAATGTGGGTTGAAAGTGCACAGGGGAAATAGTTGCTTTTCTAGCGTTCCACCAGTCGAAACGGATTGCAGCACCTCCTTCATCAAAACTGGCAGTATGAAGGACTACATGGCCTTTCTTCTCATACATACACTTGGGGAAAATTTGAGCCAGCCCAAACTGCCGAGAGACAAGGTTTGGTTGGTAAGCAATCAAGGCTGCCATATCTCTTCCAAGATTCAGCCTCTGAATGATAAATCTAGGAATAAAAAAGGCTTCCCAGATTGAAACAGATTCAGTATGGAGTTTTTTGGATGAATTAGGGAATGGTCTTGTAAACCACTCAGGTCCACATTTTCTTTCAGCAAAAGGGGCCATACTGGGTGTGAAATCATACCGCTTGGCAAACATCATAATGTAACTGGAGAAGACTCCTTTGAGAGTTTCCCCATCATTGGGCGTGAGTTTCACCAGGCGAGTACCTTCGACCCTCCTTTCTTTGATTTCACCAGAGTCCTCATCGACTTGCCCTTTCCTGGGAAGGCTAGCTTCGAAAGTTGCATTAAGCCATAATTGAAGCAGCCAGAGGGGGCCATTCAGGTGTACAGTGCCCTGGGCCTCCAAGTCTTTGAGTCGAGCTGCCCCTTCGCTGAGAGACTCATAGAGGTTTGCCAAAATCAACCCACTAAGGCAAACTCCTCTGTTGTTGTGAAGTTGGTTGGCCAGAGTAAGATATTTCTTGGCCACCTGTAGGGATTTTGAGTAAAATATATACCTCGACAACCATACGGTGAGGAATACAATGTGTTCCTTGTCAGTTATTTCTTTCGTGTCACGTTTGTGGTAGTTTATGAAGTGGGTGTATGTAAGCTTGGAATCAGAGATCCCTATGGTATCCTCTGATCAGTTTCAGGATCATATGAAATGCCATCTGGTCGAAGCCCTGCAATGGCAGCTAGGTCGAAGAGTGTGGGGGTAAGCATCCCACAAGGAAGATGAAAAGTGTAGTGGGTACTATCCCAAAAGTAAAGTGATGCTGCCAGCAGATGCAAACAATAAGGAATATTGGTCTTCGACAGCATAAGCAGATCATAAATTCCAATGGTTTTCCAATGATCAGCTTTGACCTTTTCCATCCTGGTCATCCAAAGGTCAAAATCCTTTAACTGGTTAGCAGCTCTTACCAATCTAGTACCATCATGAAGATACCTAAGATCCAACTTAGTCGAGGTGGGTGTATCAGGGGAAGCTTCATCTTCCTTAGGGTTGCTTTTTTGCCCTAAAGGTCTTGATTTACGGTAAGAAGGGAAAAACTCACTAAGTTTTTCATCGGTGGGCTTAACATCAGCTAATGGGCCACATAAAGCATAAGGTTTATCAGAAACAATGGGAGGAATCATTACCTGAGACTTGTAAATGCTCCTCGCTTCCGCAAGAAGGGGTTCTGGCATGAACTGCTGATTCTTCACCACCTTGGGTCTTGGAATGTTCGATAATGGTGGAAGGGATTGCTTGAACTGTGTGGCTCTACCTTTTTGACCTCTTGTTTCTTGGGGAATGGTTTGTGAAGACGCCATTGTTGGAAGTTGAAGAAAAGTGAGAATGCGTTCTGGGTTTTTCTTGAGAGAGTTTGAAGGATGAAGAAATAGGGTTGCAAGAAATTCTGAGAATGCAAAAGTTTAATAAGTTATGGAAAAAGGGTATTTATAGGCGTTTGGAAGTTAAAAAGGTTGTCAATCCACCAATGGAGCAAAGTGGGTAGTGGGACGCGTGTCTTTTTTTTGCAAAAAATGTTTGAGTGGTGGCAGTTATGATCAGACTGCAAATGTCTAGTTCCAAGAAAGGTGATGATGAAAACTGTTCAAGGATACAACGGAAAAGACGTTTGAAGATTTGCCATTATGGTATGAAGTCATAAGGGTGATTGAAAGAAACTGAATAGTTTCTAGATCGTGGGTTGGTCAGTTATGACCACGTCTTCTCATAGTCGAATGCGCAAGCGTCGAAATTGTTTCTATCAAAAAATGACCTTCCTACCAACATTGGCGAAAGGACATTTTGAGGGGCAATTTGTTAGCTCCTAATTTCGACGCTACATGATTTCAAATAGATTTGGTTTTTAAAGAAGTTATTCTTTAAAATAATAAGCTAAAGGAGAAGAAGGCTTTGACCAGAAGGCTTCGACCATATTTGTTGAAAGCCTGAGTCGAAGAGAATGATTTTAAGACTTCAAACATTTCCAAGTCCAAAGAGTCAATTCGACAGGGTAAAATGGCTATGGATAATGCGCTGCAGTTACAATTAATTATTGGAGGGAAGTTCTACTATTTGAATTTGAAAAGAGGACAAGTGGTGAATATCCAGAAGTTGAAGACATGCAAAGTGCCAAGTGGCGTGTTCTAGGAGTAAACCGTCAAATGGTGGTTATTTTAGAGTATTATAAATAGGTTAGTTATAGAGTTAGAATGTGTGAAAAAATCGTGTTGTACAAGTAACTCTGTAATCACTCAAAGTATCCAGCGTGTAGAGAAAAGAGTGAGGCGAGAATGTACGTGATTGTAATCACCATTATCTTTCATTGCAATGCAATTTACTTTGAAGTTTCTACCTTAGATCCTTTACTTTGAAGTCCTTTAATTCAATCTGTTACTTCCAAGCATTTCATATTACAAAGTTTTTACTTTGCAGTTTTTACATTAAGAAGCCTTTACCTTCAAGCATTTACATTTATGCAGTTTATTCAAGACTTTATGCATTTTCTTTACCATTTAAACTTCAGTCTTTCATTGAATTTGCTTTTACATTGTTTTTTCTAAGTTTCTTGTTCGACTTAAACACTTTTCTGCCTTTATCACTTTTTGTTTTACGTTTCATAGCGTCCTTTTTGTTTGCCAGCATAGTCGGAATGTTTGCTTTACGCATTTGTGAAACATTTTAAATACACTTATATCATATGTCCTAGGATCAATCTGATCGATCCTGTAAGTTACTAGAACTTTATTGTTTTAGAAGATCAGCGGTTGTTTATCAATTTCCAAGGTAAACAGTCTCACTTGAGTAGTTTCCTATGATGCTGGCATACTCATCGTTTGTGCACACTTGTAGTAGCAACTTCATCTTTGCTTGCTACGTTTGATAGTTTGATGTGTTGAATAATAATCCTTTGTATGAAAAGCAACTAACAACCCTTTTATCTGTCTCTCTTTGTGATCAGTGGCTGCTTCAAGCAATAAGCCATTAGCAACAAGCAACTGCCTTTTCTTCAAGCTTCCGAGTCTTTAATTTATAGAGCATGAGAGAATAGATTCGTTAAGGGGTATTCTTGGAAACATATTCCAACAGAAAAATCCCAACGTTCATATGAAGAATGATCAACATCACTGTATAAAAAGGATGCTCTTGCACACATTTTCAAGGTAGAGGATATAGAGTTTTAGTACTATTATATTCAGCTTAAAACCATTCTGATCTTCAGTCTTCTAGCATCTTCATAGACTTCAGATATTAACTTGATGAAGCATGCTGTAGAAGAGTCATTCCTTGTGTAGTCTTCAGAAACACAGTCTTCAAAATTCCAAGATTTTTGTTCAGCAGAATATATCTTGAGAATCTTCAACACTCGTTCTTTTAGAAGAATTATCTTCAGAGTCTTCAGAACTCGTTCCTTCAAAAACTTGTCTTCAGAGTCTTCAGATTTCATTAAGCACGTTCTTTGTCTTCAGGGTCTTCAGCACTTTGTCCATTCAGAACCCTGTCTTCAGAAACTCTTCAGAACTTGATCTTCATAAATTGTGTCTTAAGAATTTTCAAAGCTTTGTTCACCTGAACCATGTCTTCAGAATCTTCAGAACTTGTAACATTAGAAGCGCATCACATTAGAAAGTCTTGTAGACCTTTCTTATAAAGTCTTAATTAGAATGTTCAGAACTAACGTTCATTAGAATCGTTGTATTAGAAACATTCATTAATCTTGACTTTAACTTGTACACACATATGTTTTCTTCCAGAGTGTTGATAACAGAGTCTGATGATGTCACACGCCTTCTTATCAGAGTCAGAATCATTTTGACAACAGTCACACACTAGAAGAAACCATATCATACAGAATTATTCTCTTAGATAACATGTGCAGTTATCATCAAAACTTAATGACCAAATGTAGAACCAAATCTTGTTCTTACACACATATACACACACACACACACACAGATATATATATATATATATATATATATATATATATATATATATATATATATATATATATATATATATATATATATATATATTCAATTAACCTTGGCATATTTTGTATACAAGAGAAAAAGTAGCAATCAAACCCCTAAACCTTACGTTTAATGTTGATCCTAACTTCTTCTCTTCCTTTGAACTTAAGCAAGATCAAGTGACTAATATTTCCAAGTCAATCCTACGGTTATCGCTACTCCTTTGACAGAACCTTGTTCTTCAAAGCTTTCACTCGATTGATTCCTCGTTGTGAAATCTCTTGCAAAAACCCCTAAATAAACCTTGATCTTGGAGGGAAAACCTCAATTTGTTTTATCAATGAAAACCCCATAGAATACTCAACACAATTTGATTACAGCAATCCTAAATTGGATCTTATTAATCTTGATCTAGATGACACTCAACAAAAAAAAATATGTGTAATTGTTGAATGTATGTAAAGAAAAAGGTTAAAGATGATGAGAAAATTATTTGTATGTTCTTGGTTTCAATTTTTAGAAATGATATATATATATATATATATATATATATATATATATATATATATATATATATATATATATATATATATATATGTGTGTGTGTGTGTGTGTGTGTGTGTGTGTGTAAGAAGAAAAATAGAAAAACAGATTTTAAAGCAAAATTACAAGTTTAGAAAAAGTTAAAACATAATGTGTTGACCCAAAATGAGTAGGGGGCCGACCCAAGCAACACAGGAGTCGACCCAAGCAGTAAATGAGACAACTCAAACAAGGCATGGTCGTTTTGGTTTGTCAGAGCATTATAGTTGGACTCAACCCTAAGAGGTTATGGGTCGACCCACCCGAGCTCTGTGTCGACCTAAGAGCCTAGTGTGTCTACCCAAACAAGGCAGAGCTTTTCTTTTAAAACTGCCTTTAGTATGGGTTGACCCAAAACACATATGTGTCGACCAAAGACAATGTTTTTCACATAAACTCAATATTTAACGTGTAAAGACGATTCTAACCTATTTTTGAATGTCCTGAGATGAAAATGCACATCTAGACATAGAGAGAAAGGTTCAATGTACACAAATACTAATTATCCAAGTTTTGATATCATTCAAAAACACTCCTAAAAGGATAGTGCACTCACACTTTATAAATAGGTTGTGGTCCCCAATATACTGTACACAATCATATTGGTTGACGATGAACCACACAAGTCATCAGGTGTTTGTTGTTTGTCTTTTAACATCTGTGTTTCAGGATCAACTCTAACAAGAATTTTCTCAATGGATCAAGGTATTCCTAAAATCAACTTGTATGTCCTTTAATTTATTACATGCGTGTATGGCTATCTGATTTCTGCACTAAATTATATGTTGTAATTTATGAGCATGCATATTCGATTGATCATTGTTGATTTAACTAACATTATTTTGTCAACATAAACTAATGTAGGCTCTATTTTAGGAAATTCAAGTTTAACTATACCATAAAACCAAATTATTTCTGAATAAACAACAAACATGTCACGATACTCCACTTATGTAGAAAGTGTAGAGACTTTTGTTTGTTTCTTACTTTTCCACGAGATTGATCAATGAAGAACCAAGAAAAATGCATCAACAAATGAGATAGCTTATAATCTACATCACTATAAGTACTTAATTTTGGAGCTATACTGATAAAAAATAATAGACTATGGTGAGAGGTTCCTTCAAATATCGAGTTTGAACAGAACTTCTCTCATCATGGTCTTTTATTTCCATTCACTATAGCTCATAAATTGTCTGCTTATAGTGTTGATGATTAGACTCTCTGGTTGATGCATGTTTCTTGGTTCCTCATTGATCTTGTGGAAAAGAAAGAAACAAGGCAGAGTCTCTAAATCTTTTACATAATTAGAGTATCGTGACATATTTATTGTTTGTTCAGAAATAATTTAGGTAAGTGGTTTGTTGGTTGAACTTGAATTTCTTCAGTAAAACCTACATCACTTTATGCTGATGTCATAAGTATTATCCAAATAGTTGTGAGTCGTATTTTTCATGGATGAGTCAAACATATCAAAGTTGACAAGTTGATTGTCAGTCAATTTGAAATGTTTATAATGATTAAATTATATTACTTTCTGGCATTAGTGCTCAATTTCGTTAGATTTTTTTTAGCAAATGATGTTTATGGACCATTATTGACCAGCTACATAAATAAATTTGAAGAATGTGAATGAGGAAATAATACCATGTTGTAATTAGATTTATAATCTATCTTAAAATAAGTTAGCTAAATTATAAACAAATCGTAAACATATAATTTATTTTTCTTAATTTGTAATTATTAACCGTAAATACAATAAATGAAATATCAAAAGTAAAGGGTATCCAATCAAAGTTGTTTAGGGAGACTAGGAGAGACACCTATTATCTGTTTCTAGACATCATTTTCTAGACTAGGCTTTGTAACTCATTTTGTCAAATACAAAAAACATTACTACTCCAATAAAATTCATTCTTTACATATATTAATCAATGACCGTCTAAGAATTTTAATTATCTTGTCTACCCAAAATAAGTTCACATCATAAAAAGTAACTACAATTATTTCTTAAAACTTTGAAGAAATGTGAAACATCCAAATTATTTTCTTTCCATATAAAGCCAAGTAATCATTATTCATGTGGATCAGAAGTTTGTGGCCATCGTATTTTTGCACGCTGTAAACAGGATATATCTCACACACATTCACATATCAACGAACCATCTCCATCACCTTTTTTCTCATTGTACTATATCCCACTCACCCCAAAACAACAAAACATAAAAACAACAATCACATTAATAATACAGACACTTTTGATATTTCATTCAATGAAACATTGAATCCACCCTTATAACCTCATCTCCTATAAAGTACTGGTACTATACTACATAATCACTCTGCACGTTGCTTTTATTACTCATAATTGCACGTTCAAGAAGCCATATATATTTTTCTCAAATAGTTTGAAATTTTACTATTTAAAAAAATGAATAAATAAGATGTACAAATTCAAACATGCACAGTAACTAAACTCACTTAATTGGACAAAACAGTCATATTTTTACATCATTATATGTGTCACATTTACTTCTTTGATAATTAATGTCACATCTATAATATAAGAAGATTAATTGTTCTGGTACTCGCCAAATTAACCATCTTCTTAATTCTGTCACCTCACTATTTTATAGGCAAATTGTGTCTAAAACCAACTATTTTCAACTAGATTTGCCTCTAATTACAACATAACTACACCATTACCACTTCATATGCCACTTTAGTATGATTTAGTTGATGAATAGTTGTCAATCGAACCAAATTTTTGTTTTTGAACATTGTTTGTAATTGGAACAGCAGCCAAGGATGCTTTTGCTCAGACCACACATGGGTGAGATTTGTCATTTCCAATGCAAATAATTATTTGGGAGCAACGCTGCAGATTTCAACTCTCATCTTCAACTCCCTTTCATTTTTTCCATGAAACACTAAGGTGGTTTCAAGAAACTCTACATTATTCAACCTTCCAGCAACGATAAAATTGTAAATCTTTTGAAGCAATCAACCAACATCAGCCAATATAACAATAATATTGCTTCAAGTTTCCTCTTTCCTCTTTTCTCCTTCTCCATTTGTTTCCTCTTTTCTCCATTTGACCTAAATCCGTTTCGATTTTTTTGAATCGTTGTTGTTGTTTGTCTGCATAAATGGATTTCAGCAACTGGAGAAGAATAAGGATTCGAGTATTTAGAGCACGCAATTGGAAGATTATTCCATATCTGTTACATTTTTCGGCATTTTTCATGCCAATATGACACATATTTCATTGGAGGTCATATCTTGAGCATGTAAGCATGAAACTTTATACTTTTAAAATAATTCCAAATTTGTTGCTTCCTTTGAATGTATCATTCAGTTTGAATTTTATCTTTTATTTTTGCTTTATTTCATAATTGTAAATGCACACCATCTGTTTGATAAAATGTTTTAGCTGGTTTTTGAGTCTCCGACGGGTATGTGATGCTCTTTGTACATCTCTTGTGATTTAAAGTTCAAAAAATATTTCTTGATAAAGTTACTATTTTGTAGTATGCTTTTAATCTGTTGTCACATGATGCACATATTCTTTCAAACTGATATAATGAAGAAGAAATGAAGTTGGTCAAGGAAACGAGAAAGATTTGGGTAGGCTGCGTTGTTTATTTGCATTTTTTATTCATCATGTTATGAAATTCTCTAACCCTACTTCACTATACTATTTTTTCAAAGTGACAATGATGTTAAAATAACAACTACATGTATACGACTTCCTGTTATGCGGGCTCATACTGTGGTGTAAACTCTGCGGGCAGTATGCTGTCAATTTATTATCTCAATTATATGTTTTTAAATAAATAAATAAATGTTTTATAATTATAACACTGAAAAAATATGTTAATACAAATATTTTTATAAAACACCATTTTTTCACAAATATTATATTCTATAAATATGTTTTAATTTTTTAATAGATATTATATAATTAATATAATTATTTTAAATAATTAATACGATTGATCATGTTATATGTTTTGTGATATAAGAACGATAACCAAATTTTCAAATTCAAATTTACTTATATTTTTAAATTTATATATTTTTATTTTTGAAATATTTACTATAAACTTACTTATATTTTTAAATTTATACATTTTTGATTTTATAATATTTACTATAAATATATTTTTAAATTTATAAATTTACATCTACTTCAATATATTGTATATATAAATTTAATTATTATTTATATTATAATAATTAAATATATTGATTTATAGAAATATATAATTTTAAATTTATGATATCTTATTTGTATAAATAAAATTACTCTATCAACATAATAACATATTTTCACAATTTTCCTATTTTTATGTTTGCAATCAATATCCTATTTTATGTTTACAATTAATAACAATTTTATATCTTATTTTCACATTTATGAAAGAAAAGTTTATAACGATAAAAATAAAAAATAAAAAAATGTTAACGGGTCAACTTCATCATTAATTGATATATATTTATCTATATAATATAAAATATATATACTTAAACGTAACACGGAAAAAAGTGTGTTATTTTTTAATTATTTATATTACTAATAAAAAAAATAAATGAGACAAATATTTATAAATAAAACGATATTAGACAAAAAAACATAAGTAATGTATGAATTAAATTACATTAAAATTATATGTTAATATAAACAATTCATTATTATTTTATGATCACCAAAACAAAGGAAATAAAAGAAATAATTAAAAAAAAGTAAATATGTTTTAAATAATGTATGAATCCGAACACGAGAAAAATGTATTTATTCATGTTACTAATATTTATTTATAGAATTAAAATAATATTTTCAAATACTATGTTATTAGTTCATTTTTTTAAAACTAAATTATTGCATAAATATTTTTATAAATAATGTCAAAATATATTTAATATTTACATACGGGAAAATATATGGTTAATCCAAATATTTGTATATACAGGAAAATAATGCTTTAAAAATAATAAACTTTCGTGGTTAAATAATTTTGTCTTTTTATTTTTTTTCTCATTCTTATTACATTTTAAAAATAAATTTGCGTAACACACCATTATACGTACGAACACACGGGTATCCGATCAGAATTCGTGTTAACTCACGGGTTATTACATTTTTTTTATAAATAAAAATAATAAAAGTAAATATATCTTAAATGATGTATGAATCTATATACGGGTCAGGGCCGACCCAACACAACTTGAGGCCTGAGGCAGATCTTAAAATGAGGCATTTTTAAAGTAATAGTATTTTTTATTTAAAATTTTATTTTTTGATTTTTTTAGATACAAAATCATTTATTAAATTATTATAATAATTTATTATTGTAATCAATTTCATTTACTATATTAGCTATCTTCTTTCACGTTTTTCTTTGTTTGATAATTTTTTAATATAAAATGAGGAAGAAAAATGTCTTAAGGATTCATTCTTCAGAAAATCTATATCAATAACTTAAGGGGACATTTCCCTACTAATAAATCTCTCAAATTTATACTAATATTTATCCACTGGTTTGGATCACATATATTTTTAGCGGTGTCTGCACTGTCAAATTCTTCTATTAATAAATTATTATTTATATTTTCTTCGTTATCTAAGGTTTTAACTTAGTTTTTCTACTAAATATACATTTTCATTTTCGTGCATAACTTCTTCATTTGTACATTGTTGTCAACTTATTCATTCAACGAATAATCGTCTAAATTTTTAAATTTACTTTTTTTTGTATGTTTTAATAAATTTATCTAAAATTCCATTTTGTGATTCAACTAAAGATTTATTTATTTTTTTTTCAATTTTGAACTTCTTGATTCAAATTTTCGAATTAATATTCTTCTATTCTAAAATAAAATAAAAAATATTTTACAGTAGATATTAATATAAGACAAATAAAATTTATCAATAATAAAATAAAACAAATAAAATTATTAAAATTAAAAATTAAATAATAAAATTTTTAATCAAAAAACTTGTTTTTTAGTGTTTCTTTAATCTTGCCTTGTTGTTTTTCTATACAATTTTTTTTTGATAATATTTAATTTTTTTCTTTAAAAAAATAGAATGAGAGATGAGAAAGAAGCAAGAAAGGAAGCAATTTGTATTTATTTAGTGTGGTATGAATGTGATGAGATGGAAGTAGAGAAAGAGAAAGAAACATAGGCTATGCAACATGTAACTTTCAGTATAAATTTATTAGTATTAATATGTATTGATTTTCAAAAAGAGAGAGAGAGAAAGTAGTACATTAATGAGTAGAATTATTAAATTAAAAAGCTACAACTGTAATGTAAGATTTGTGACTTTTTAATTTCTTATTTCAATGCAAATTTGCAACCATACATTAAAATAGATAAAATAAAATAAAAAGTTTGAGGCCCTAGACAAAGGCCTCACCTGTCTTGCCTATGTACCGGGTCTATACGGGGTAAATGTATTAATTTATGTTATTAATATTTATTTATACAATTAAAATAATATTTTTAAATTATATGTTATTAGTTGATATTTATAAAATTAAATAATTGTATAAATAAAAAGTAATAAATTTGAAATAGAGTCATAGGGTTTTTCCTCTGAGCGACTGGTTCGTATTCTCCCTTTCATCTCCATTAACACCACAACAAATCATACTTTACTCTTTAGAATGGTTAGATGAGATCTCCAAGAAGGGTCATGTGACTGGTTTGGAGGATTTGGTTTAAAGTCCTAATCTTAGGATTAGGGACCTTCCTTCCTCTGAGTTAGTCATTCCCTTTCTCGGGGTCTCTTAGGTTTGGGTCGTATTTGGAGTTCCTGTAGTTAGAAAGTTTGAATCTTTCAGTGGTTGAAAATGGGAGTTTGGATTGAAAGGGGTGCGAAAAACTCAGAATCTACTAAGAAGGATAACATCTCAATTTGGAAGGCAAAAGGGGGAAAAGGTAATGGTGAAAATCCAGACACTCTTACTAGTTTTTTCTTTACGGAGTTTCCAGATTGGCATAATGCTATGGGATTGTCGAGGAAGTGTTTATCCCATCTATGAGAGATAGAAGGGGGAAAAGATTTGGGTTTGTCAGATTTAGGGATGTAGAAAACCCTAGATTATTGGGGATTAAACTAGACAATATTTTCATTTCTGGAAAGAAAATCTTTGCAAATCTACCACATTTCAGAGGAGTGTGAGGAACGGTTTTGGAGGAAACAACAATCAAGCGTGTGATAGGAGGGTTGAAGGGGGGATGCGAGATTCCATCAAAGAGGCAGGACATGGCATAAGGGTAGAGATAATCCTTCCTTTGCTCAGATGGTGTCTGGAACAAAAAAAGGCGAGATCCCCAAATTGATAAATAGGGCGAAGATTAATTTCAAGGATCTAAGGGAATATGAAGGATACAAAAAACCTAATTTTGCTCATTTACAAGTGAAGGTGGAGGATAAAGATCTATCTAGATTCAAGAAATGCTTTGTTGGGGTTGTTAACCAAAGTGGAAATACATAGAATATTCAAGATGCTTTGCATTCGAAAGATTGTTTCAGAATCAAAGTCATACCAATGAGGGCGGATTTGTGCTTACTCAAAGACATTGACGAAGGTGAAGTTAAGGCGCTGATTGAGGAAGACAGAATTTGGGTAACCAAATGGTTCTCTGAGATTCATCCATGGTCTCCAAGTGACGTGGATAACGAGAGACTCACGTGGTTACGTTGTTACGGTCTACCCTTCCATGCCTGGAGCCACGAGTCCTTCAAGTTAATATCAGGAACGGTTGGAGAATTCATCAGATGTGATAACCAAACAGAGAAGCTAGAGACTCTTGATGTGGCAAGATTCTTGGTTAAAACAAAATATGTGTTAAACTTGAATGACACGTTTAATATAGGTGTAAATGACGATATTTATAATATCAAATTCATTGAGGAATTTCATGGACCTAAGAGGATTCTTGTGGAGGATGGAGAAGAAGTTGTTAGTGAATCAGTTAACAAAGAAGAAGAAGACGACTTTAACAGTGAGGATGAAGATAGAGAAGGAGGAGAAGGATGGGATAATTCAGAAGAAGGAGATGATGGAGATATTGGTGAGGATAATCTGTTACAAACTAATTCTGATAAGCAAGAACAGCCTAGCCGTAGAGCAATTGAACTCACCAAACAGGTGGATGACAACTTGATTGATAAAGTTGTAACAGGCAGTGGAGGAACAACTAAGGAGGATGTAGGAATAAGGGTGGATGCTAATTTCAGTGAGGCACACAACATAATAGAGATAATGCCTGCTACTGATACTGTATTGAACCAGTCCACAGAGGTGGATAATTCTTTATCAGAAAGAGTGAAGGGTTACTTAGGGTTGGAAAATGGAAATTTTGATTTAAGAGTAAACTTAGAGGCCAATGAGTGTAATAAGGGAAGTTGTTTATTTCCTCAGAATGGCCCTAAGGATTTAATTAACAATTCTACACATATAGGGCTTTGCCAAAGTCTGACTGAAGGTTTGAGAGCAGGAGAAGAGTTAAGGTCCTCAAAGAATAGAAGGAAGAAATCCATCAAGGATATTTATGCTAATAATCAGATACCATTTTCTCCTTCATATTTTGCAGCACTTTTACACTCGGATATTCCTAATCACTTAGAATCACCTATGGATCAAGGATTTCCTATTGAAGAGGCTGAAGAGTCTGCATCTAGATTTTCTGGTGGAAGCATCTTATGTTGTGAATCAGTGAGTGATGGAGATGTTGTTCAAAGTAATTATCGTATTAGAAAATCCGCTGATGACTTACCTACAAAGATATGGTCTGCTATGAAAACTATGGGGATTGTTGGAACAGAGGGAGACGACCATTTTGTGGGTAAGATCAAGATGATGGAAGAGAAAGACAGGTTGCAGTTTGAAGAAAAGAAGGTGTCAGCTAATGGTGTCAAATGAATTGTCTCACATTCAATGTAAGAGGGTGTGGTGGAAGTTTGAAAATAAGAAAAATTAGAAGTATCATCATGAAAGGCAGTGCAGACATATGTTATCTCCAAGAAACTAAGTGCAAAATAATGACTGATAAAATAGCCCGCAAATTATGGGGCGGTGATGACGTTGAATGGTCAGCAAGTAATTCTGAAGGGTTATCTGGGGGGCTGGTGACATTGTGGAGAAAAGGCTTCATAGAACCTTGTGCAAGCTTTAGGGGAACATGCTACCTGTGTGTCAATTCAACCTGGAGTAATAAAAATATTTTCTTCATCAACATCTATTCAGGTTGCAATATATCGGATAAAAGAAGGCTTTGGGCAGATTTAATTGAGCTAAAATCTAAACACCAAGGGGCAAGCTGGGTGATTGGCAGAGACTTCAACGCCATCAAAAATTCTGGTGAAAGGATTGGTAGAGGAACTGAGTATAAGTCAGAGATGAGAGAATTTAGAGATTTCTTAGAAGTTATGGACCTGGAAGACTTTCCTGCAGTGGGCAATAAGTTTACATATTGCAATCTTTCTGGTTCGTGTATGAGTAGATTGGATATATTCATCATCTCGAGAGATATGGCTAATACGTGGAACACGATAAACCAATGTGTGGGTTTGAGAGATATCTCCGGTCACCGTTCTGTTTGGCTTAGAGGGAGGAATATTAATTGGGGACTTAAGCCCTTTAAGGTATTTGACTCTTGGTTTGAACATCCAAACTTCTTGGAATTTGTTAAGAAGGAATGGGAGTCATTCAAGATTGAGGGCACTGCTTCTCACATTCTAACTAAGAAATTTCAGCTTCTCCGTGCAAGATTACGTTGGTGGAATGTCCATGTCTTCGGATGGATAGACTTATAAGTGGAGATTAATACAGATACTATTAACAAGATTGAGGATGAACTAGCTAATACTGTTGGTCATGTTTCTGTGGAGTCACTTAATGAAAGAGGCAATGCTCAGAGAGAATTATGGAAATAGCTACAGTTGAAGGAGAGTATTTTACACCAAAAATCTAGAGTCAGATGGATTCAACAGGGAGATAATAATTCAAAGTATTTCCATAGCCTGCTCAAAACTAGACACAGGAAGAATAACATTACTTCTGTGACAATAGGTGGAGAGACCTTTGAGGATGTGATTCATGTCAAATCTGTAGTGCAGGAGCATTTTCATCAAATGTTTAGCAAGGATAATGTGACAATACCATATCTCAATTTTGATGGTTTGACGAGTCTTTCATTGGAGGATAGCACAATGTTGGAGAGAAATTTTGAGGATGATGAAATCTGGGAAGTCATTCGTAGCTGTTCTCCGGATCGAAGCCCTGGTCCTGATGGCTTCACTTTGGGCTTCATTCAAAAATGTTGGGAGGTGATCCAAGAAGATTTCACCAACTGTATACAAGAGTTCTTCAATACTGCAAAGATTTCGAAGGCAATGAGCTCGTCTTTCCTAACTCTGATTCCCAAAGTTGAGAACCCTCAGAACCTGACAGATTACCGACCAATATGCCTTATAGGTTGTGTGTATAAAGTGGTAGCTAAACTGATGGCAGGTAGATTGACAAAGGTGATTGGTAAATTGATTTCAAAGTCTCAGACAACTTTCATACCAGGTCGGCAGCTGCTATATGGAGTCTTGGTGCTGAACGAAATTATTGATCTTGCAAAAAAGACAACAAAGTTGTGTTCTGTTTAAGGCCGGTTTTTCAAAAGCTTATGATTGTGTGGATTGGTCCTATTTGAGAAACATTTTAGTTTCGATGGGATTCGGTCAGCACTGGATCAATTGGTTAGATGGTGGAGTTTTCACGAGTCACATGTCTGTGTTAGTTAATGGCAGCCCTACTTCTGATTTTGTGGTGCAACGTGGGTTACGTCAAGGAGACCCGCTTTCTCCTTTTCTATTCGCTATAACAGTAGAAGGATTCACAACTTTAGTCAAGAGAGCAACCAATCGGGGACTGTTGCATGGTTTTCAAGTTAATAGTGATACAGTGTATAATCTTCTCCAGTTTGTTGACGACACGGTAATTCTGTGTAATGGAGTGTGGCATAATTTGTGGGCTATCAAGGCAATTCTGAAAAGGTTTGAACTTATTTCTGGCTTGACTGTTAATATGAATAAAAGTTGCCTATTTGGAGTTAATGTAGAGAATTTTTTCATCAAAGCAGCCGAGCAGTTTTTGGCCTGTAAGTTTGGTAAGGTTCCTTTCTTGTTTCTTGGCTTAAAAATTGGAGATAACCATAAGAAATTGTCCTACTGGGAGCCGATAATTAATTGCTTCATGCTTCGTTTGGCTGGTTGGAAGGGCAAATTGCTCTCTATAGGTGGAAGAGTTTCTCTGTTAAACTCGGTTGTCACCAATTTGCCCATTCACTGCTTGTCTTTCTTTAAGGCACCTATTAAAGTTTTGAAAATTTTGATTAATATTCAAAGAAGGTTTTTATGGCACGGTTGTGACGATAAGAAGGGGATTACTTGGATAAGCTAGACTGATACTTGTAAAAGAAAAGAAGATGTTGGATTGGGGGTGAAAAATCTTGGCTTATTCAACATTGCTCCCTTATATAAGTGGAAGTGGAGAATTTTAACCGAGGAAGAGGCTGTATAGAGTCCAATTATGAGAGAGAGAGATATGGGGATCAATTCAAGTTCATTGCGACTAAAGAATATTATGCTCGAGGTTCAAAAGACTCTCAATGGTGGAGAGATGTATGTCAAATTAGGAATATTCCAAGTTCTGCATTATTTGGTAACTATATCTCTTGCAGGTTGGGTAATGGAAGTTCGATACTGTTTTGGAAAGCAAGATGGCTAGGGAATGCTCCTCTACAAGATTGTTTTCCTTTAGCTTTTCTTGCTGCGGAAAATCCAGATGGGGTTGTGGCCGACATGGGGAAGTGGGTGAATAACTCTTGGATTTGGTGTTTTCAACCTGTCAATCCGTCGCTAGAAGTGTTGATTGAATATAATGGTATGCTGCAGCTGCTTCACGATGTTTCGATTAACATAGATGTGACTGATACCTTTGTTTGGTTCAAAAGTAGTTCTAATAACTATACAGTAAAATCTTATTATGGAGATTTGATCAGAGGGGTGGGCGGAAATTATATCGACTCTGAGACCAAGGATTTACTGAAAATGCTGTGGGGCTGTCCTGTTCCATTTAAGGTGCAGATTTTTGGATGGCGACTGTTATTAAATAGACTACCAACAAGGTGCAACCTTCTTCGTCGTAATGTCATCTCAAACCCTCATGACACGGCATGTCCCTTCTGTTTCCAACATCTTGAGAATAATCTGCACCTCTTCTTCTCCTGTTCCAAATCAATTCTTATTTGGCAGGAAATTAGTTATTGGTTGGAAATTAATTACTTTGTTGAGACTTGTCCCTCTTGACATCTTTTATCCTGGCTGTTGGTTTTGAAAAGCAAAAAATCTTTGAAAATTGCTTTTAGTTTTTGGTTTGCTTGTTTGTGACGGAATTTGATGGGCCAGGAATCAGATTATTTTTAAGGATGGTATTTGCGACCCAGACGGAATAGTAAATAGGATCAAATTTCAATCTTGGTGGTGGCTTCTTTTGTTACATAGGGGTAATATGCCTTGTAATTTTTATCAGTGGCATTTGTATCCTTTCGATTTTTTATAAGGTTTGAATTAAACCTTATGGCGTTTTTGTAATTGAGTTGGGTACCCCTAGTACCCCATTAATGTTAATATTTCTCTTGATTATCAAAAAAAAATAATTGCATAAATATTTTTATAATTAATGCAAAACAAATTTAATTTTTACATACGATAAAATGAACAGTTGATCCAAATATTTGTATATATATGAAATAATTATAGTTATTCTACAAATATAAATAAAAATATATTTTTCTTTTGAAAATAATAATTTTTCTTAGTTAAATAATTTTGTCTTTTTATTTTTTTTATTACATATTTTAAACAAATACGCGTCATACAACGAATGCACAGGTATCCTACTAGTTTTCATTGGAAATGGATAAATACAAAACATATTTTACATAAAATGAAGCCAAGCTAGCTAGCTAGCAACCATATTAACCTAATCTCTCCTACTAGCTAGCAACCATACTAAACTAAAATCCGTAATGGAAAAACACACTAAGACAAAGGAAAATTCATTGGCCAAGACATTGTTATAATTATAGAATTTTAAGAAAGAGGCCAATTAAGGACATCATCATACAAGATATCAGGAATATTGACACATAGTTGATGAGAATCAAGTGTTGATGGTAGTGTGACATTCTTTTCTGAATAATCAAAAGTGAGTCCAGAGAGGTAATAATCATTAGCAGAAGATGAAGGAGGAGGAGCATGAACAATCTCTTCCTTGCACTCCTTTTTCAATGATGGTATGGATGATGATGTTGATGGATAAGAAGGTGATGAGAGAAAAGGGCAGTCTTGTTTGGCTGGTGTTGGGAAAGAGTTGTCAAAACTAAGGAACATGGAAGATTGATGAGAAGGAGAAAGTGATGAATCCACTATGATCTCAGGGCTTTGTAAGATTCTACAAGTGTGATGACCATAGTAGGTTGTTTTGTAAAGAGATGGATCCTCTTGAACTTTTTGTACTTGTTTTATTGCTTTGCATCCTTGTTCAATTTTGTGAGTGCACCTGTAGTAGTTCCTGCACAATACATGAAAGAGATATTGAGAAAGAAGCATAAAAGAACCTATGAAGCATAAATACTACGAAGCGACATTGACACAGTGACACTCATAATAATTTAAAAAGATAAATAAATCGAACATAATCTGTCGGTGTCCAGCACCAACCCTTTTTAAAGGTGTGGTTACTACATAGAAAAGAACATATATACCTTGGGAATTCGGTGTTGAGGATGGTTTTTTGGCCATACTTTCTCCATTGATGACCATCTTCCACTAGATATTCAGACTCCTTCTCCCATGTTTGGGAAACTTTTCTGCAAAATAACAACATAGTCCTTTCATTATAAGTTGTTGATATGATGCTGATAATAATGCCGAACAATAATTGATAGGGTCCAATATTACTCATATGTAAGGGACAAATAATAACAAAAGTATTAATTAACTTTTAATTATTGATAATCATGTCGAATACAAAGTATACATTACCTCATCTAAAGTTCAAATATAAGTTTATATAAAAAAAAAAGTTCAAATATAAGTGAAATTATAAAACTCACACAATAAATAAGAAGAGAAAAATAAATAATAAATAAAATAAAAATCATCCAAATATACTAAACCTAATTGGGTATGAAAAAGCATATGCTTAAAAATCAACCCTTTAAATAGATCTGTAATAGATCTGTATATATAGTTTTCTTTAACAGGTGAGTATCAAGATTCAAACCCTAATGATTACATCTAATCTAGCACTATCAATTTCTATCGGTTGAATTAGAATTTGCGTCAAATTATATATAGGTTTATCAAAGAAATGAAAAGTGATATGTGAAAGAAAAATTAGTAACTAGTAATAAAAATAAAATTACTCAATTACCTTCTTTTATAACAGCCTCTTCTTTCCTTAACAATGGAGGTACTCTTGCAATTACTCTCAAGAGAATCTTCAGATTTGGTGAGTTGAACATCCTCTGAAGTTTGAGTATTGTTCAAGAACAAAAGTGAATTGGTAAAGGTCATAAGCACTTCCTTCAAAAGATGTTCGGCAAACGGTGTTGTTGCTCCATTACTATCATCAATATCACCACTTTCATTGAGGATATTTCTGAGTTGATTTGCAAGTTCACGTCCTCTTAATAGCTCATCAATCACCTTCCCACGACCACGACCATGACCTAGATTTTCTTTTTCCATCTTTGAAAATTGGAATCCAAGCAAGATTTTGGTCTGGTTTTGTTTTGTTACGCTCTTTTCGTTCTCTCTCTCTCTATCTTAAAAAATACACACACAAACACTGAACTCTTATATATAATATATAGGGTGTAAATGTAATAGGGTTTTATATTTTTAGGAAGAAACAAACAAAATGAGAAAAAAGTTGTTGTTATATTATTATAAAATAAAATAAAAAAGTTGTTGTTATATTTTGCACATGCTTCGAAGTTTATTGGAACCTTGGTATGAAAATTCAAACCCTTTTAACATGTTACTTAAACTCACACGCGCTGCTTGAGAGCGTATTCGCACAGCGGTGTAGGATGCGTAGCGGGTAACGTGTATGGCTTTGGCTTCTTCTGTGGGAATTGGGAAGAGGATGGCGCGTGGGTAATGAATCTTATGGAATAGTGATGACGTCATCGGGTGAATAGTGATTGACGTCATCAGACAGGTGGCGTTCCTTGATTGGTTTTGTGCGAGTGATAGTCGCCAATGGCTGACCTGGGGTCAAATTGAAATGTCGATTGTATCCCTGGAATCGGATTTTATGCATTACAGAAGAAACATTGAGGTAGAGACAAGGAAAGAGTAGATTAAAAAGAGTTGGGTGTGCTGTGTAACCTTGGATAAGGATCAAAATGGAAAGCATCTAGATGAGATTTATAAATATAAATTATTATTTAAGAAAACGTATATTAAAATAAATAAATTAAACATATGATTTAATCATATTTATAAATTTTACTTCAAGGTGGGGATTTTGAAACTCAAAGATTGTACACATATAGATCAAGCTAAGGGAACACAGAGAGGAACAAAAGACTACACTTAAATATGAGACACTACATATTTTAATAATGAAGAAAACAGTCATACATTATTTGAGTAAATAGTCGCATGAGACAAAAAAATTTATAGGTCATAATGATATGGCTAGTTGAATATTTTTCTTTATTTTACGCAATTTTTTTTTTTTAGGTATTTCTTAGGATTTTAGTTTAATTTTTCACATTCGTACTATACGCTCTTTGGAGCAGACGAGAAATTGGCAATTGAAAGACAAAGTTCCTTCCCTCGTTGCAATCGTTTGAAAAAAAACAAATTAAATGTTGAGAGCTATCAAAAAAATTTTCACTAAACTTCAAACGTCCGATAATAAATTTAGCACACTCACTAACACATTACAACCAATACCGTTAGAAATTTCAATCGTTAGGTCGCGACTACGCTAGGAAGCCAAGCCAACAACGACTAAATGAACATTCACAATCAATGAGTATGCCAACGACAATGTATATTCTCAATGTTTCTAGAGTAGGAATAGTTGTTCCACCCGAGGAACAAGTTTTAATGACTATAGGAAAAAAAAAGTTAGATATGCGGATACTTGAGAGAAATAAGGAAATGCACTTATAATGTAAAATTTTTTACACTGTCAACCAATGAGAGACATGAATCAGTATAAATTTTAATTTTATTTTTAAAATACTGAAATGACATGGTAAATATAAGAGTTTTAATTGGTTGCATGTGTAAAACTATCTTACACTGACAGTGCACTACCATTAAACATTTTTTTTTTTTAACTTGTATAACAAATAAAAAACTAAAAAGATAATTATTAATACTTTTTTTTATATAAATAGGTAAATCAAAGAGTAACAAACTAAAAACAATTAATACACCTTAATTTATTCCGTAAAACATAACTAGTAGAACAAATAGTAACAAAAGAATACACCATAATTTATGCGGTAAAACAAAACAAAAATTGATCGGATCGATTAATAATTTAATAATAATAACTTCTTGCACAATAATTGAATTCTAATAATAATAATAATAAAAATAATAAATTTTCATTGAAAAAAATAAAATATTTAATTATTGTGTATGATACTTTTTTATGGAGCATAATTAATTTGATTGTGAAATTTATTTTAATTTACCATGAATAATATAACTAATTTAATAGTGATAAATTAAAAAATGTTATGAAATCAAAATTCCATTCTAAAAAATTTAGTAGCAGATTTCCTTCTAAATAGCATAAACAATATAACATTAATAATTAATTTGATATATTAAAAAAAATTAAAATAAAAAAGTTGTTATCTTTCTCATTAAAACAACACAATATTTTATTTGGGGAAAAGAAACCCTCGTTCATTATTCTCATTCAACCCTAATTTTTCTCCTCCTTATTTTGAGCGTCGTCACAGTGTGGAAAACATCGTACCTTGAGCACCACCGTGAGATAATCCTCACATTTGGAAGATAGATCTCTTAATTTTGCAAACCCCAAATCAATTATTGAAGCTACACACAAGTATGTTGTCCTTCTCATCTACAGTACATACCGCACCACATTCACATTTCACATTGTTTTCGGTGGCTGAGGTTTTAGGTTAATCCACTGTGTTCCCATCTTAGGTAAGACAATGAGTACGGAGTACCAATGAATACAGAGTATTAGTTTTTCACTATTCTTTTCTTTGAAAAAGATATTATGATATCTGTGTGTTTCATACTGATAGAGACAGGGAAGGACCTAAAGCCTAGCATGTGAGTGCACTGGCTCCCACTACAATTTAATTAATTAATTTATTAGTATACATGTAAATATGTTTACATGTTTCTATGTAATTCTTTCCTATACATGTTTACAATCAGTACGTGTAAGATATGTTTCAAAAGGACTATATGCCTTCTATAGTACTACTACAAAAATATATATCTCAATTAGGTGCATTTTAAGATTTTTTTAAATATTTTAAAGATAAGAAAGTTTAATAATCTCAATATTTGAGAAATAATTCATATTTATATTTAAAATTATATATTTTTAGTGTTATGATTCAGATTATATTTTTCCCCCACAATATAAAATTTCTAGGTCCGTACCTGAATAGAGATAACTCCCAAATAACTATCAGAGAATTTTGAAGTATCCGTAAATATCATTAAAATATATTTTTTAAAAATTATATATATATATATATATATATATATATATATATATATATATATATATATATATATATATATATATATATATATATATATATATATATATATATATATATATATATATATATATATAATTTTCTCTAAATGACCTGTTTGTAAAAATAATTGGGCTTTTCATTTTGCAATTGATAATATGAGAGTATCCTTTTAAAAAGGAGTTTAGATGGAAATATTTTGGGGGCTTGTTTGGTTTCCAACTTTATCATGTTTTCTACCATCATATTTAATAATAATTACAAAAATTGTGTTGCAAAATTTCCTGTATAAATTCTATTTTAGCAAATTATGTTGTTTGTTTAAATATTCTTATGCAGTCCTTTCTTGATGTATAAATTTTGAAGATTTTGCTGTATAAATTTATCCTAACTCAACCTTACAGATCAACTCGTGTTTCCTGTATAAATTTGATAGAAAAACAATTATGATGTATTTTGTTTAATTTTCTTATGCAACAAGGTATCAATGAAGATATTGAAAATGACGATATAAATGATGATATTCAAGAGGACAACGTAGATGATGGATTTCAAGAGGACGTCGTAGGTGACGAATTTTAAGAGGATGACATAGATGTAGATGATGAATTTCAAGAAGATATTGGTGGTGGATTTCAAGAGGACGATATAAATGGTGAATTTCAAGAGGACGACGTAGATGAAGAATTTCTGGAGGACGACATATCAGATGAATTTCAAGAGGACGATATGGATGATGAATTCCAAGAAGACAAACTTGAATGAGTTGGACGATGTGTTTTTTTTGGCTTGTAGTTGAAAGCATTAAACTTGAACTATGTTTTTTGTTATTTTGCTAGGGTCGTATGTATTAAACTTAGTATTATAAATAATGTTACGTTAGGAATTTTGTTTACTTGCTACTATCTTGAATTAATGTTTGAACTTGATTTTATTGTAATATAACTTTTGTGGATCTATGGTTATATTTGATCTTGTTTAAGTTATAATCGACATTTTTTTGAAGTCAATTATCGTCAACTATAATATTTAGAAATTAATTGCAAAATTGTATATTTTATAGGGACATTGTAAATAAAATCCTCCTGATTCAGAAGGTGGGGAAACTATAAAAACAAACCTCTTTATTTTATGGGACACTATAAAAACATTCCTTTTGTTTTAGATTTAAGGCAACGCTTACTAATTGTAGCAGCATTTGGCAACACTTAAAAATTGTCGCCTCAGAGGCCACGAATAATCGTCCCTTATTCCTTTTATTTATGCAACGTTTTTAAAAATCGTGCCCAAAGATCATGAAAAAACTTCCGCTAAGACAATAGGCACCGCTCGCACAGGAGACACCTAGAAAACGTCCCCTATTCTTTTAGGCACCGTTTTCCAGAGTTTTGGCAACATTTTTCAATTGTTGTTGGAGAGCCTAAATGTTGTAGTGGTGTAAATTTGATGTTATATTACACTCTTTTTATAGAAATCGGGTGTAAATTTTTACATATATACTGATCGTGAAGGCTGGATCAGATCCTGTAGAACTGGGCTGCCAAGTGCGTCAGGGATGCTGGTCGTATGGAGAGGAGGGGGTGTACCTGCAAGGTACTCCGACGCTCAAGTAAGAAAGGGTCAGAGAAAATGGGCAAGTACAAAGTATGAGTTCTTAGGGTGAATATTGGATACCTGACCCTCTCAAGTGAGAGGGTTATATAGAGCCCTCAGCGCGTGGCCAACGATCCTATTTTCGGGGCGAAATAACCGCTTTCCCCAAAGAATAGGTAACTACCCAAACTAGCCGTTATGTCGGGCAGGGTGTCCAAAACTAGCCGTTCTGTCGGGCATAGGCATAATTCTGGGCACCTGCCCATAGCTGTTCGGAGAGCAATGAAGTCGTGCGTGTCGGGCAATAATTTCGAGGAAAAACGTTGCATTCCCTGCCCGGTTGAAGGGGCAGAAAGATAACTTTTGCCCCTCTGTGGATTGGACTTAGGCAATTTGGGCCGCTCTGGAGCAGAAGCGGATTGGGCCATGTCTAGCCATTGGTCCAGTCCAGAACAGGAGCCCCCCAAGTCGTTGCTCCCGAGCATGGGAGTGATGACTTAAGGACAGTTCGTTGCTCCGGGGAGCTAGCATGGGGTCGTCGTTGAAGACGAGGAAGATTGTCTTAATGCGTCCGTGACCCCTGGTGTTCGTGAAATTCGTGGTCGTGACCTTGTTGCCCGGTGTTCGGGGAGAGTAACGGTCAGACAGAATTGGAAACGATGGGACGCCACGTGTGCCTAGAGCTCCGTGTAGCAGTTAATAGGCAATGATGGCTAGTGGATAGCCATCATGGCCTACGAGCGTGTGTTTGAACGTGCCCCTTTGTATAAAAAGGGGAAAATCGTTTCATTTGGAACTTTTTGCTCTGATTTCTCTCCGTTTCCTTAAGAATTCTTGCCCGTAACCGCCGTCTGCCTACTCCGACCACCGCTTCAAGCTTCGAGCAGCTACTTTCGTCTACTTAAATCAAGTAAGTTTTCTGATCCTTTGCTTGTTTTACTCCCTTTTGTTGTCAATGGTAGGTTGCATGTGGTTAGGGCTAGGTTTGGAGGATGAAATGAGTGAGTTTTTGGCGATTGTTGGTGGTGGACGGTGGTTGTGCCTTTTTTCTACCTCTGACATGTCGCCGGAGTTAGTAGTATGTTTCAGCAAGCAGGGTGGTCCACGACGATGTTGCGACAGCTATGCATGTGTGACCGCCGTGTCTGTTCATCATCTGAGTGGGTGATGAGTTTTCCGGTGGGACATTCCCAGGTTCCGGTGACGCTTTGCGATTTCCGGGGAAGCTTCAAAATGAAACTGGGTATGAGTGTGGGGAAGCTCCTCGCTCGGGATGATTAGCTTCGAGCGTCTCCTCGAGGGGAGGTGTCAGTTTTTCCTTTGATGTTAGGGCTTAGGCCGGGGACGTTGTCCTCAGCCCTTTGCGCGCCCTTTCACTTGACTTAGCGGTGGAAAGGTGGATTTGATTTCTTGTCGAATTCACTTTCTTCTCTGCTTTTCAGGTGATCGTAATGGCGACGGGGCCAGATAGAGAGGTTATCCTAGATACATCCGACGAAGAAACAGGCTCTTCGGAAAATAGTAGCTCGACGGAGTCGAGCACCTTCAGTGATGTCGGGGAGGAAGAAAACTTGGAAGTTATGGACGAGGCGCCCCTGAAGGTCCTGATGAAGAATGGGAGGTGGTTGAACCTTCCGAACATGTGTCCACTTTCGCAACATATTTGGGCGATGTCTTCACGGAGGTTGGACCGGAGGGGGAGTTGAAGGTGCACTTCCCTACTGAAGAAGAACGGGTCTGCACGAACTTCGAGGACCGTTTTATGATGTATAAATATGCCTTTAAGGAGTTGGGCCTGAGGTTGTCGTTCACTGAATTTCAGCAGTCAGTGTTCGTTCATTTGAGATTGGCCCATACGCAACTGTATCCCAACTCGTTGGCCTTTATCTGGGCGTTCGAGCTGGTATGTGAGCGTTTCTCCATAGGGGCTACTCTCCCTCTGTTCTTCATTGCTTCCATCTTCAAAGGCAGCTATCGAGGACGGCTGGGTTTCCTTGAAGAAGCCACGTAAGTTGTTCAAGCCTTTCTGTGAATCGATACGGACGTTCAAGGAGCGATATTATGTTGTCGAGCCCCTGTCCGAGGCTGCCCAGGATAGTACATACGTCTGGGAGATTGAGGTGGACGAGGATGGGAACGACCTGCGTGACGAGGCGGGGAAATTTATTGGGCGGAGAATCTATAAGTTCCCCATCCATTGGGCGCCCGATCATTTCGCCAAGAAGCCCAGCGACTATGTCCTCCAGCTGAATGAGCTCCACGGGTAGGATGTCGTGGCATATGGGGAGTTGGTGAAGTGGGTCAACTCCTTCCGGCTTGCTGAGTGCTGGATGAGCAAGGGTAATCTGATCTTCGAGGAAGATGGGAGTCAGAGGGTTGAGCGTCGATTTATCAATATTAAGGCACTGCTGAAGTGCAAGATCCCCGAGGATGCCGGGAAGCTACCTTTTAGTCTTAGTTGTTTAAATTTGTTTGCTTTATTTCTTTTCCTCGTATCTAACGTGCTCATATTTTTTTTGTGCATGTGAGATGCCTCAGGCTCATGACCGAGTTGTGAGGAATGCTCTCACGAGGAACAAGGCCGGTGCGGCTCCTCCGAAGTCTCGGTTTGCCGGTGCTCGTGCTCCTCCTCCGGCGCAGTCTGCTGCGGGGACCTCTTCCTTTCCTACTCCTGCTCCCCGGGGGTCTCCTCTTCCCTTGACCGATCGATCCAAGCGTCCAAGAATCACTGACGTTGTGGAACTCACTCGGGCATTGGAGAAGGGGAAGTTCGAGCTTCCTCCTTGCATCCATGACAGGAAATTCTTCGAGGGGAACTCTCTGATTGTGCCTCGGGCGGAGTCGTTTTGCTTGGAAAGCATGGACCACCCGAGCAAGAGGGCGTTGATGGCTCAAGATGCTTCCGCCTTGGTCAGGATGCTGGAGATGGCGGCCGTTTACGCCGAAGGGGACTCTGCAACAGAGGCCGAACTTACCGCTGCTCGGGCTTCTATGGCGTCCATCAGAGAAGAAGCTAAGGTTATCGAAGATGCTCGGAAGAAGGCTGAGAAGGAGGTGGTTCGGTTGAAGAAGGAGAACTCCACACTGGCGACGAAGAAGAAGGTTGCCGAGGAGCTGGTCCAGCGGCTGAGGGCGGCCAATTCCCCGGGTGATGATGAGCCGGAAGATGTGAAGGCATTGAAGACGAGATCCGAGTTGGTTGCCCGTTTGCTGACGGCCGAGGACGATGGTATTGTCGTTGCGGAGGAGTCTTTCGGGAACGTCGTGGCTCAACTGCGAGTGGTGAACCCTGAGCTTGACTTTTCTATCGAGGACACCCACTATCTGGCGCACGTTGAGGATGGCTGGATCATTATGCCCGATGATCTCCTTGAAGGGAATAACGAGGATCAGCCCGCGGAGGACCAGGTGCCTCAGTCCGAGCCTGCCGAGTATGTGGATGAGTGAGGAGTTTGTATTTTTGATGTTGTAATTTGTCCGGCCTGCGTGCTGTGTAACAGTTGTAATTTATTTCTTGGGGGCGTGGCCCCCGTTTAATGTAACCCAGTACAATCGTGGTCCTTGTGGCCACTTATCATGTTAAGTTATTATATGTTCGATTTTGTTATCTGCATGAATTTACTTGCTTTTATTTTTTGCTAAGTCTTATACTCATGCTCGTTGTGAATGTATGTCCGCCCGTGATAGGGGGTATTTGACTTGTGCGAATAATTTGGGGGGATTGCTCATTGTAGATGTGTTCGACAGTGAGGGGAACTGGTCGAATGGTCGGGGAATATCCTGGCGGGGGTGCAGAGCTCAGGTCGCGTTTGAGGCCTGAGTTCGCGGCGTGAGCGTTCCATCGCGAGATGGGGTTCTGCCATTCATGTTACTTTGACGACAGCGATGCTCGATCGAGGACCGCTGTCGAGCAGTTACCCGGCTCGTTACTGAGCGGGGTTCTGCTTTATTCGTATGCGGCGCTTGTACCTAAACGTGCATAGTGGTCGGTAGCTGACGTCCGTCGTTGTGACGGGTCGAACCGAGAATTTAGCTGTAGTATTGTTTTAGCTTTTCGGCGTTCCATGGTCGAGCAAGTTCTTCCCCGGTGAGATGTTCCAGGTAGTAGGCCCCATTTTCCGTTTTTGCTCGGACGCGATAGGGCCCCTCCCAGTTGGCTGCTAGTTTGCCTTCGCGAGAGTCTTTGTGGTTTCTTCTTAGAACAAGGCTTCCCACGTCAAACTCTCGTCGTATCACCTTGGCGTTGTGCCTGATGGTAATTTTTTGTTTTAGTGAGGCTTCGCGGAGGGCTGCCCTGGTTCGTATTTCCTCGACGAGGTCGAGTTCTTCTCGCAGTGACTCGTCGTTCATCTCCTCGTCTAGGGGCGACTTTGTCCGCCTGGAGGGCACGTTAACTTCGACGAGAATTATAGCCTCTGTCCCGTATGCTAGATGGAAAGGTGTTTCCCCGGTCGTTGAGTGTGGAGTTGTGCGGTATGCCCATAGTACGCTGTGCAGTTCCTCGACCCATGCCTTCTTTGTTTCGTCCAGCCTTCGCTTGAGGCCTCGAAGGATGACTCGGTTGGCTGCTTTAGCCTGCCCGTTTGTTTGAGGGTGCTCGACGGATGCAAAGTGCAGCTTCGTGCCTAGTTGGGTGACGAAGTCTTGGAACTTCCTGTCCGTGAATTGCGTCCCGTTGTCCTTTACTATAGCTTAGGGGATACCGAAATGTGCAAGGATGTTTCGTTTCTAGAAACGCAGGATGTTGAGGGCAGTTATTTTGGCTAGAGCTTCCGCTTCTATCCATTTTGTAAAATAGTCTACGCCCACTATTAGGTACTTGTTCTGGCTTGATCCTACCACGAAGGGTCCTAGGATGTCTAGGCCCTACCAGGCGAATGGCCACGGGGAGGACATAGCCTTGAGCTCGTTAGGCGGAGCTAGGTGCATGTCCCCGTGTCGTTGGCATTTATCGCATTTCTTCACGTGTTCTTTCGCGTCGTGCTGCATGGTCTGCCAATAGTACCCCGCTCGGAGGGCCTTACGGGCAAGCGACCTTCCGCCGAGATGTTGGGCATTGATTCCTTCGTGGATTTCGCGCAGGATGTGCGCGACCATTTCTTCCTCGACACACTTGAGCAGCGAAATGGAGAATCCCCGCCTGTAGAGTTTATCTTCGACCGGGACGTAAGAGCAGGCTCTTCGTCTGACTGTGTTGGCCTCCTTTATGTCGGATGAAAGTTCGTCTTTAGCGAGATAGTTGTAGACAGGGGTCATCCAGCAGTTGTTGTCGCCGATCACCTGCACGTCGAGTGTCGGGGAGGCCTTCTCGATGCTGGGACGAAATTTGATGTTATATTACACTCTTTTTATAGAAATCGGGTGTAAATTTTTACATATATACTGATCGTGAAGGCTGGATCAGATCATGTAGAACTGGGCCGCCAAGTGCATCAGGGATGCTGGTCGTATGGAGAGGAGGGGGTGTACCTGCAAAGTACTCCGACGCTCAAGTAAGAAAGGGTCAGAGAAAAGGGGCAAGTACAAAATATGAGTTCTTAGGGTGAATATTGGATACCTGACCCTCTCAAGCGAGAGGGTTTATATAGAGCCCCCGGCGCGTGGCCAACGGTCCTATTTTCGGGGCGAAATAACCACTTTCCCAAAGAATAGGTAACTATCCAAACTAGCTGTTATGTCGGGCAGGGTGCCCAAAACTAATCGTTCTGTCAGGCATAGACATAGTTACGGGCACCTGCCCATAGCTGTTCGGAGAGCAATGAAGCCGTGCGTGACGGGCAATAATTCCGGGGAGGAACGTTGCATTCCTTGCCCAGTTGGAGGGGCAGAAAGGTAACTTTTGCCCCTCTGTGGATTGGACTTAGACAATTTGGGCCGCTCTGGAGCAGAAGCGGATTGAGTCATGTCTAGCCATTGGTCCAGTCCAGAACATATACATTTATAGATGGTATATTACACCTTTTTTTGTGTTAAAAACAGATGTATATACATTTCACTTTACACCCTATTTTATGAAAATGGGTGTAAATTTGATGTTAAATTACACTCTTTTTTATAGATATCGGGTGTAAATTTGTACATATAGACATTTATAGATGGTATATTACACCTTTTTTTTTGTTTAAAACGGATGTATGTATATTCAACTTTACACTCTATTTTATAGAAAACGGGTGTAAATGTGTAAATAATTGCATTTCAATCAAACAAATTTACACCCAATTTCATAAAAATCAGATATAAAATGAGCAGTGATTACTATAGAGGTTGGCAAATTTACACCCTGTTTTCTTTAAATAGGGTGTAAAAACGCGGTGTATTACACCTGTTTTTGCTATTGATGTTGGCATGTTTACACCTGATTTTACCATTCATATTGGCATTTTACACCCGATTTTACCATTGATGTTGGTATTTTACACCCGATTTCACCATTGATGTTGGCATTTTTACACCCTGTTTACTTTAAATAGAATGTTTGTATTAGTTTCATAATTATGCTATATTTAATTAGATTTAGAATCTATTTTATTTAATCAAATATTTTTTATACCACTAAACATTCAATAAACGAAAAATACAACCAAAACAACCATCCTAACATCATGTATATATAAGTCTTATCAAATCATATTATCTAATAGCATAAAACAACCATCCTAACATCATTGTGCATATAAGTCTTATCAAATCATATTATCTAGGAAAAATACCCTTTTTGGTCCCTTAACTATACCTCGGGGTTCATTTTGATCCCTTAACTTTAAAAAGGTCCATATTAGTCCCTTAACTCTTCAAAACATTCCAAATTAGTCCTTTTTGTCTAATTAGCGACTGATTTTTGAATTTTTCCGTCGCTAATAGGACAAAAAGGACTAATATGGAACATTTTGAAGACTTAAGGGACCAATATAGATCTTTTTAAAGTTAAAGGACCAAAATGAACCTCGAGGTATAATTAAGGGATCAAAAAGAGTATTTTGCCTATTATCTAATAGCATAAAGTCATACAACTAAATCATATTAACAAAAATTATCTATTGTACGTCTTCTTTGTCCTCATGCTCTTCAGCCATTTGCATTTGCTCTTCAGCCTTTTGGTCTTTAACATTTTTCTCTTCAATCATTTCCAAAAAAACATTTAGCCCAGAGTTGTCGCACGTGGTCAACTGTCTCTTTTTCATATGACGAAGTGTTTGTGAATATCTATAAGTTTACATATAATAAGTTAAACTACTACACGTTTTTCATTAAATACATGCAATACAACAATATTTTAACTTATCCTACCTCGTTGAATATTTCAACAATAGAAGCATCAACGATGTCAAACATAGTCTTCATGACGTAGTATCCACATGCCCATCCGTTATCTTGACGATGTGCCTACATATATATAAAATCTTAGTTACAATAAAGACACCATGAAGTGTGACACAACAAAACATCCACCTTGCATGCTATAATCCAATAAAGACACAATAAAATCTTAGCTGTATATAACTATAATCTTCCAATTATGTATGTTATTTGTCAAAACCTCAGTAAGCGTGACACGACAAAACATCCACCTAACATGCTACAATCCAATTCTTACATACAACGGAAGAATTCAATTTCATACATACAACAGCATTGCAGTAAAGATGGTATTTGTAGCATAACAATTAAATTTCATGCAGCAGCAGAACCAGAAAATACTCCATATTTTTTATATCAATAATATATTTATTTTTCCTCGCATCTTTCATCAAATTGACAATGCAACTAATATAAATCTACCAACTATATATATATATATATATATATATATATATATATATATATATATATATATATATATAATTTATGTGCAATGTGTGTCGGACCTGATTGATATCAACTCAGAAACAGTATTTTGGAGACAAGTACAGTACCAATGTTGAACACAAGATCACGAGCTATTATGAGCATCATCTTTTATTATTGCTTTATTATTTAAGCAGACAATAAATGATTAATTCTATGCTTTGTGCTTTGAATTAACAATTGGACTAATCGTGAGTTCTGATAAAGTAAGAATCCTTGTCTTATATACACTCTAATACTTGAAGCTTTTTGAAAATATTGACTTGATGGACAGGTGTCTCTGAAACCTTTTTTCTGGTAAAACTGTTAAAAAACTTTCAACAAGGCTAATTCTTCATATACTTGCTTTTTAAGTAAAAGTACTTTGAGTATTCCGCCTTGGTTGTTGTGTTTTCTCAGAAGTAATTGTTCTTAAGCCTAAAGGGACATGTCTATCTCTCTTATATTCAAAATTTGCTCTAAAATTTGGTTCTTAAAAAGAGTGTACTGACAAAGATTCTAATTCATTTTTATTAAGACTCATTATTGTCCAAACATTTAATACATGCTTGCTCATTTAATATAAATCAGCACTCTATGTGTTATGTTGCTGCATTTTACCTGATTTTATGTGTTATCTTCTATATAAGATAATATTGTGAAATAATTGTTTATACTAGAATTTCTTTTCTTCTCAATATGTCTTCAAAGATCATTAAAGGAGAGATTTATTATCTAGATATTCTAAAGGAATATGCGGTGAACCTAAATGAATTGACAATAATTAATATTTCTCAGATAGTTTTAGATATTCATTTTCAGAAAGGGGATGGATATTTTTCAATGCTTAATGGATTAATCTATCCAGATCTTGTGAAAGATTTTTGCGCGAATGCTCATGTTAATCGGAATGAGCTAGATGTTTGTCATATTTTATATGTTGTCTATGGTTTTCCTGCTGTGATAAACTCTAAACTCATCTCTCAAGCAATAAATTGTGAAGAGGATAGAGTTACTATTGAAGACTACAGACATGACAATATGTTTATAAATCTTTTTCACAACATATATGATAATGAATGGTCTACCGCAAGCCCTTCTACTATTACTCCTATGGCAAAAGTATGGTACCATATTATGTGACATCTGACATAACCCTAAAGGTAGTATATATAGCCTCTTATACATAGTAAAACATGCAATTCCTTTAAAGGATCATGACAGGTAACCTCTTTCCAAGGAAGTCTTATGACACGTCTATCACAATCATGTGGAAACCACATGATCATTTTGTTATCTCTCATTTGAGACCTCCCACGTATCCAACATGACTACAGTAGATTGAGCCGAGATCATTTGTATAATGTGGGCCTTGGGCTATAATATATATGACGGTCCATTTTGTGATGGCAATGACCATCAAAGTATAATTCCAAGGAGTTAAACCTAGATAATCTTGTTATAAAATTTTATTGATATCTATAGAATAATTTTTGAAAAATATTCTATCACTTAGCCTTTCATTGCTTTTAAAGGAACTTAAGTCAATGAAAATCCAGTTAAGGTTAAATGTACCTATTTTCTATGCAAGACAAGTTTTAACAACGTAAGCTTCATTTTATCAAATTGAGAAGTTACAATGACCTCAAATGCTTTTATATAACCCTTTAATTTAGTAATTTAGTACAAGAATAATACAAGTTCAAAGTTTCTCTATATTATTTTATCTGGGTATTACTTCCTTACTACAAAAACACACATGTTACCTCGGGTGTAAAAGGGATTTTACCTCAGTGATACAAGCGAGGTAACGAAGGTCGTCATGAATACTTGCCACTTTACCCCTTATTTTCTGAATAACCAAAGAGATAGTTAAAATGGTCATTGGTTTGATCCTAAGCAACAATAATTTTTAAATTTTAAAAACTAGTGTCACATACCTTTCAATTTATGCCCAAGACCGAGGAGAAAAATAATATTTTTTCTAATACTAATTACATTGTTTACACATAATATTAAATTAGATTTTTCTACACATAATATTACATTGTTTACACAAAATATTAAAGTAAAAATATATAATAAAAAAATTGAATCTGATTCATCATCATCACTGTAGGTGAAAAACAAATGTTGGATCCTCATTTCATGGAATCTTGGGGAAGATCTAACTAGTTGGTTTTTGTACATAATTATATTTACTTGATGAAACTGGTTCTGTCACGAAAGAAGCTATGGTTCGGCTCTGATTGAGTACTCGTGAGAGAGCCTGATCAGAAATTTATCAATAGTACATTTCAGAGTCAGAAGCGTGATATACTTGCCTCTAAAACTGAGTAATGTCAACTCAAGCTCAGAAATCACGGGACTCGAGAATAATTCACATTATCTTTAAAAGATCGTGTTGTACTTGTTTCACATAAGAGTTCTTTGGACAAAGGCCTTATTCAGCAGATAATTCTTTGGCTACGAGTTCCAACATCTACTTTATTGAAAAAGAAGTTGTACATGAAGATTTGATTTTAATATAGTTGTTGAGTTGCTTCAAAGATTTTATTATTTCAGCTATAAAAGGAGCATAAGAATTGAAGATCAACTAAGTGAATAACACTGCAACTATAACTAAAATATACACGCACTTCACACAACTTGTAACAGCTCAAGAGAAGCTAATCTATTAAGAGTTCTTATTCTTGTTTAGGTTAAGAATCCTTAGTGATAAAGTGTGTTGCATTATATTTGAACATCTCTGGTTGTAAATGGAGTGTTGTTGTAAGTTATTCCTATTCTAAACAGATAGTTTAGATAAAAGTCTCTTTCCTTGGGCATGAGCAGTGAAGTCTTGAATTTGTGGAATCTAAGTAGGAAGTCTTAAATCCGAGGGGTTTAAGCAAGGAAGTCTTGAATTCGAGGGGTTTAAGCAGGAAGTCTTGGATTGAATGTCTAAGCAAGGAAATCTTGAACCTTAGGGGTTTAAGCATAAAAGTCTTAGGATCTGAGGATCTAAGCAGGAATTCTTGATCAGGTGCTGATTAAGCAAGGAAGTCTCGGTTGAGGGTTTGAGCAAAAAAGTCTTATACTTGAGTGTATAAGAAGTTGTAATTTGGTTGAATATAGTGGAAATCTCTTGTTCTGCAAGGGGACTGGACTAATCTCAGTTGGAGAGGAACCAAGATAACTTTTGTGTGTTCTCTGCCCATTTATTTACTTATGTCTTTCTATCTGCTACATTTATAAATCAAAGTCAAAACTTCTATTTAGATTTTGAACTTTGATCAGAAGTTGAAAAGATTTGGCAAAAACAATTCAATTAAACATTGACGTGAATAACAACAAGAACAACAACAACAATATTAGGTGAGATAGATTGCAAGAACGAAAAAAATGATTTGTTAAAGGTTGGTGTAAGAAGAATAACAACATAGAACCAAAAAAATTATGTCTCGCAGCCCATCAGACATAATGATGTTTAAGAATATGGAGCAGCTGAATTTGTGAGTTAGGTTTAGGGTAAAACTTAGTGAAGGAACCCTTTTATAGTAAAATCTTTGTATGATACCCCTTGGTTATTTGAGAAATCAAGGGAATAGAATATTTAATAATAAAATAAAACTTTAAATAATAAGAAAGGTGTCACTTTTAAAGAAAAATGAAAACAAAAGTTGCAGTTGCTGGGACTCAAAGCATGTTTACTGAATTAGTTTATCCCTCGTTTTTTTTTAAATCGGGGGAATAAATGATAATTTCTTGAAAAAAATAACATAGCGCATCATGGAATTTTATCTCAGTTTTTTATTAAATAAGGTGAAAGTTTTGTCATAAAATATAATATTTGTAGTGGTGCTTAAATAATAAATGCCTCTTTCATTTGCTTCTAAATTATCTTTAGCAAACAAGTGTAATATCATATCTTAGAAGACAAACACATAGAGCTTAAATGGTATTCCATTCACAAAAGGCATCATTATAGATGAGTTGATTATGTTGTATTTTGTTCTTTGGAAGAAGGGTTTCCAAAATGGATTTTGTTTTTCTCGTATCAACCTTTAATATTTTTTCTTAAATTAGAAACCCCTTAAACTTGTATGGTTGTTTAAATGGACTTGCCTTCTAAAATATCTCAGTTTCTTCCTTGATCTCTGAAATTGTCTCTAGCATGGATCTTCGAGAACATTGCCTGATAGGTATCTTACTAGGTTTTAAAGATAACCTTTTCTCTACCAACTTTTAATTTAATTATGTCATGTCTATGTATTTCCAGGAAAATCAGCCTTAGTATTCAGGAAGGAAAAGTGTATAATTTGTTTCTTTAAAGCTTCATCTAACAAATTGCCCACGTAAGTGATTTTGGGATTTGATCCTTCTTCCTTCAAGTTGACTTCTTCGAGAAGGTGGTATGCCTCAAGCTTACAAAAATTGCCAGGTCATCTGTTCTTGAACCCTAAAGGTGATCCATAGAGAATGAAATCAAGAATTTCATGTAAATGAATGTTTCATTTTTCTTCTTTTGATGTTTCCTTTTTATTTACTTGATAAATGAAGGGATTCTTCAAAGGATCATTTTGAAATTTCTTTGAGTTCTGAGGATCTAGGTCTTTCGAACATATTTTATTTGGATGGTTCAAATCAACCATCTCTTCTTCAAGATTTAATATAACATCCATATCCTTTTTTCGGCCTTCAATGAAACACCCTAAAAAACCCAATGCACATTTTTAAAATAAAATCATGCAATAACAGATTGTTTCAACCATAGAGTGTCACACCTCTCTCATGAAACATGTTTCTAAAAAACTTTATAATGACATAATAGAAATTTAAATCATATTATCTCGCTGAAACATCTCATACTTCATCTAAACAAATGACTTAATTTCAATATAAACGGATAAGTCAACAATTCTCATACAATATCAAATAACTGAAACCTATCCTGATGTTAGACTGTCATAGCGACATCTTAGAAAACAAATAACTTAAAACGATAAACATAAAGAAGTGGGCATCTACGTCAATCTTTCGAACAAGCACCAACACAACAAAATAGAAGGGGTGAGAAATACTTTCATAATGTTAATGGTTTATGTAAATAGTTAGGATAGTTTAACAACAACATTCACAATATCATAAAATAAATCACAATAATTAGATAATCACCAATGAAAATATAATGCAACGTATTTCTCTCCTACTTCTCAATGCATGTAGTACCAAGGTTTTGATGTCAGAGTTATCTTACTGAATAATCCATGTCTCCGGTTACTCTCTGAACCTGATATTGTCATTAGTTCCTCTCTGAACCATGACATCACTGGACCGATACTATGATATTTGTGTCTGTCTCGTTGGATAAATATAATATTCGTATCCACCCTATATCTATGCAAGTATCTGCTAAGCGGGTAATCCTCGGGTTTTAAGGTACACGTGGATATTTACATATATCCATTAATAACATTTTTTTCTAAAATTATTTTTTTGAAAAAAATATTTTTAACTTATTATAAAGACACAAAAAGTTATTAACGTGAAGTAGCATTTATACTTTGCACTAGTGACATTAATTTTCTTTTTTTTTTCACCAAAACATAATAGCATTCGAACAAAATATTCATACATTTCAATTTTTATCAAAACAAATGAACATATTGTGATTGTGACTTATGGTAGAAGTAAAGTCTGAGTATAGAAGAAAGTTAAATATGAAATTACCAAATATGATTTGTATTGAATGAAAGAATTTTTTTTTTATTAAAGAAAACATTAAAAAAATATGTAAAGATTAACTTTTTTTTAAAAGATGAAAAGACAAAGTATGATAAATTAATAATATTTAAATAATTTAATAATTTATTAAGGAAAATATATATTCATTAAGTTATCTGTCTAGTACTTGTGACAGATTTTATCGACGGATACTGACATATACGTTTTTTTTTCATCTCTAATAATAATCCCATGTTTCATTTAGCAAGTTTCTCCTTTTAATGGTTAGAAAATTAATTTAAATCGATTGGATCGAGGTTAGAATCGGGAATGATGTCACTTTTTTTAAAGGTATTTCAAGCACTCTCTTATATGTCTTAGAGTTAAAACGCAGGAATACCCAGGATAAGTCAGTCTTATATCGAATTTGCACAAGACCGACAAAAATTCAATTTGTAACAAAGAGTGTTGGGAATTTGTACAAGAGGATTTTTAATTTGTGGTATGATTTTCTGAATTCCAAAATGAAATATTTATAGCTTATGTATTATTTCACAAGATTGCGACCCTCGATTTAAAAATAGAATATTCCAAATGTATAGCCAAGCATTTTGAGATTTCTTTAACTGATATATAAAGTTGCAAACAAACAAATTAAAGGTTGGTAATTGTTAGTATGAATTCAACAAAAAGCATGTGTGAACTGATTAGAAATCGTGTTGTGAGATTCAATTTTGTCGTTTCTATTTCGGTCAAACCATCAACATGTAAATTTTATTATATTGTTATTTTAGGAAAGCTCACACGTCTACGATTTAGACTCTAAAGTCAGAGAGGATGCATGCATTCATGAACACGAAAACCTTGGCTGAACTATTTTAACTCAGCTAGATTCTATAGGACATAGTGGCCACTTGCTAGTGAAAGTGACATTTGATTGGTCTTTGAGTTTTGTTCAATATCTAATGAAATATAAAATAAGATATTATAAAATGTAATTAATATCATATTTATTTATATATATTAAATCTAATGCATCAAACTATTTTGTGACACCTAACACTAATTTCTTCAAAAATAATCCACATCATTAATTTAGCTTATATGTACAACTTCTACTAAACTACCAATAAAAACACCACTATTTACCAACACACATGATTTGACTATTTCCCTACCAAAACCCTCTTTTCATCTTCCCTTATTCTCCAATACCACGTTACAAGTGACAAAAACAATTTCTCCTCATGTTTCCAATATCTCAAGAAGCGTGGTTGTTTTATGATTACGACGATTCGAGTTTCCCCTTCCTATAGTTTTCAACAAATTGACGGTTCGAGTTTCCCCTTCTTACAATTTCTGAAAAATCAATTTGGGATTATTTGACTATTTCCCTACCAAAATCATTTTTTCACCTTCCCTAATTTTCCAATACCACGTTACAAGTGACAAAAATAATAGCTCCTCATGTTTCCAATATCTCAAGAAGCGTGGTTGTTCTATGACGGTTCGAGTTTCCCCATCCTACAATTTCCAACAAATCAACTATTCGAGTTTCCTAAAAAATTTTCTTTTAATAAATAAAATAATAAACACATGTATTATTATTATTATTATCATTATTATTACTATTATTATTATTATTATTATAAACATTTAAATCATTTAAAAAAAAAACCTGAAATAATGACAATAAATATAATAAATTATTTTTTAGATCAGGAAAGAAAATCCATGAATGGATGGACATGAATTAAACATTTTGGTGAATATAATAATAAAACTTTATACTGATTTAAGGTTCATTATAACTCATAACTCATTCAGTTTAAAATTGATTGATAGGGTTGTTTACTTACCTATTAAATAATTGACTTATTCAATTTTATAA
Source organism: Lathyrus tuberosus (assembly GCA_022829125.1). NCBI lineage: Eukaryota > Viridiplantae > Streptophyta > Magnoliopsida > Fabales > Fabaceae > Lathyrus > Lathyrus tuberosus. The sequence goes on along the minus strand of JALAZF010000006.1, from coordinate 32,708,609 downwards.
TAATTAAGAATTAATAAGATTCTAATTGCATTATAATTTAGAAATAATATTCATTTATTATTATGACAATCCTACTTTACACGTTTAATAATTAATATTTTACATGTTTAATAATTAATTATATGATAATTAATAGTTAATTGGATTCCAATTGCATTATAATTTATAACTAATAATCAATATACACAGTTATTTATATTATTGTTATTATTATTATTATAAATATTTATATAAATATTTTAAAATATAACATTTTAAATAATCAATATAAAAGAGATCATTTTCTACATCATTTTATTCATCTTTATAATTAATTATATTAATTATTTTTAAGAATCAAAGTAATATTCTTCATATTATTGTTAAATTATAAATAATGAATGTAGATATTAAATTACTAATTAATTTATATACAATCAAATGTTATTTCTAATATTAATTAAGATATTAAAATAAAATTCATTTGATTCATAAAAAATTTATTTAATCTCGGTAAAAAAGTATTTTTTTTTTATAAGCAGAAATTTTATTAATAAGAGATTAAGGAAATCTCGAACCAACAAACTACAACCAACAACGAAACAAATAAATTACAAAAAATCAAGTGGCTTTTTATACCATTCGTACAACCTACAGGTCATACAACTTTTACTACCTAGAATTAACCAATTCCACGACGTGGCTTTAATATCGTTGACAATGTCATTAACATTAAAGATAGCGTCGTTGTAAAGAATATTGTTCCGACATCTCCAAATATTCCAACATGTTATAAACTATAATGAATTAACCTTTCCTTCTTTGCATCTACCACGAAGTTTCGAAGTCCACGACTTCAAATGCCAACCCATCGTAGATCTTCAACCCACTCACAAATCTTATTCCACACCAACGAAGATTTAGCACAAGATACGAAAAGATGAGTAGAATCCTCGATGTGATGAAAACAAAACATACAAACCTCTTCATGAGCATTATCAATAATATGTCTTGCACTTAAATTGGCTCTCGTGGGCAGCCTATTGAGACTCAACCTCCATCCGAAAATCTGGATTTTCGGCGGTAAAACCGTCTTCCACAATTGCTTCCAAAAATCAGCTAAGTCTCCCTCAATCTCGTCATCAAACAGTGAATCATTCAAGCAGTAATAGAAAGATTTGACAGAGAATGTGGATGATTCATGTTCTAACCAAACCTAAATGTCTGCTATATTCCGCCTCATAACCACCTGCTTCAGTAAATTGTGTAGATCCATTACCTCGTCTCCCAGCCCTTCTAGATCATTGCCAGAACCGTCCATTATGTTCCACTGCCAAGCTTCGCCCACCCACTCTCCCGTGTCCATCATCGAACAGACCTTGTTCCTGCTAGCACAGAATAAAGAAGGAAACCTCTCTTTCAATGCCGTGTCTCTAATCCACGCCGTCTGCCAAAAAGCAATATTCATTCCATCTCCCGCCTTGCAATCCAAGTAATCGCTAAAACGATGCGAATCGTCAACTGATAATTTCAACAAATCCTTCATCCATAAAGAAGTATTTCGCCAACCTCCACCATCATTGCCGACTTGCATAATAGTACTCAGATTTGAGTATCCAGCTTCAAGCGTGTGCCTCCAAATTCCGCTCCCACCACTATAAAATTTCCAAATCCACTTTGCAAGAAGGACCTTATTAAACCGACCAACATGTTTGATGCCTAGACCTCCACGATGTTTCGGTTTACAAATAGAACTCCAAGAAACCCATGCCACATAACTTTTATCCTTATGACCAGCCCAAAGAAACCGACGTTGGATGAATATAATCTCCCGAACCACCACAGATGGGGCCTTGAAGAAAGAAAGGTGGTGGATAGGAAGGTTAGCAAGCACCGAGTTAATAAGAGAAACTCTTCCACCAATGGAGAGATTCCTACCATTCCAATTAGAAAGTCTTTTCTTCAAGCAAGAAACAACGGGATTCTAGAACGAACGACGATGATTTCCACCAAGAGAAAGACCCAGAAACAACGGGTAAAAAAGTATTTATTTGTGATACTAATAAAAGAAACTGAATCTTGATAAAATATTTACAATAAACTATATTTAAAATTATTCACAATTTAATTCAATAATGAAAATAATAAATATTTAAATTTTGTAATATTACTGAAAATTGAAAAATACATATAAATAATAAATATGTTTTTATATTTTACTTAAACATTAAAAAATATAAGTCATATAATATTTTATCCTGAATATTAATAACACATAATAAAATATTAAAAATAATAATTTTATTCTCTATACAAATTAAAGTTTATTTGTCACTAATAATAGAAGAGGGTCAACTATTTTTAAGACAAAACTTTATAAATCATTGTAATTCTTTTTTTTTTTAAACATTAATGTCATAAAATTAATGCCATCATTAGAAAAACCAAAAGTTGGTAGAATATTTACAATAATGCTAATCCCGATTAAATGCAATAATGATTATAATAAATATTTAAATTTTATATTATTAACATTATTACTTTTGAAAAACTAATTAAATTCTATTACATTATATTTTTGACTATCCATCTGTAATTTAATTTAACTTTTAATTTTACTATTAAACAATAAAATCACATCAAATTTACAACTATTTTTTTTTCATAATGCCGATAAAAAATTATCAATTTCATCTGTGAACTAAATTGAAACATTTATATCATTTAAAAAAATATAGACTATTTTTTTAGATCATGAAAAAAATCGATAAATGGAAGGACTTGAGTTACATATTGTGGTGATATAATAATAAAATTTTATACTGGTTTAAGTTTTATTATAACTCATAACTCATAAAGTTTATAATTGATTAATATGATTGTTTCGTTACGTATTAACTTATTGACTAATTCACTTTTTTCACAATTAAGAATTAATTGGATTCTAATTGCATTATAATTTAGAAATAATATTTATTTATTATTATGCCAATCATATTTTACACATTTAACAATTAATTTTATGACAATTAATAATTAATTGGATTCCAATTACACTATAATTAATAATTAATAATCAATATACATGGTTTACTTATATATTATTATTATTATTATTATTATGAACATTCATATCAATTTTTTTTAATATAACATAGAAAAAAAATCAATATAAAAGAGATCATTTCATTTTATTAATATTTATAATTAATTTTATTTTTTTATTTTTTATAATCAAAATAATATTCTTCATATTGTTTTTAAATTAAAAAAATAATAAATATAAATATTAAATGACTAATTATATTATATTCAATCAAATGTATATTTTTTTTATTATTAGGAGAATTAGTTTAACACCTTTAGAAACCAGAGGCATGAAAAATATGTATAATGTATTATAAATATTAATCATTATCTGAAATATTAATAAGAGTAAATATTTTTCATTTATATATATATAAACAAATATTACTATAAAATATATTCATAATCAATTTTATTAAAGTTCACTCATCACCATTTAACATATATCATAGTTATATGAACATTGCTACCCATTAATTAAAATATTAAAATAATATTCATTTGAATCATAAAAATTAATTTATTGATAGGTAAAAAATAATGTTTATTTGTAATGCTAATAGAAAAAACTGAATCATGATAAAATATTTACAATAAACTATATTGAAAGTTGTTCATAATTAAATTCAATAATGAAAATAATAAATATTTAAATTTTAATTATTATAGAAAATTGAAAAATATATATGAATAATAAATATGCTATTTTATTTTACTTGAACATTAGAAAAAATTATACATATAATATTTTATCCCAAATATTAATACCATATATAATAAAATGTTACAAAAATATAATATTTTCTTTTTATAAATACCTTAATAAAGACGTATATTATTATTATTATTACAAAAAGTTATATCATGTTTTAAAAAATATAACACATGAAATAACGTGAATAAAAAAATAAACTATTTTTTAAATCATGAAAGATAACCGATGAATTTATGGACTTGGATTATTTACGTATTTAATTAATAATAATTTCAATTTTATTATAACTAAGAATAATTGGATTTGAATTTTATATTTAGTGGTTAACCGTTGTTTAGAATATTCATTTATTATTATCACAATTGCATTCATTTAGCCGTTTAAAAACTATAAACATAGAAAAACACATATGTTACAGTCATAGGAACACATTTTCCTATGTAAACAACAATCTGTTAACTTTTTTAATATCACATCATAACAACGATCATATTCACTATATATCCATATTACTTGACAATCAGCAATGGAAAATTCTATCCTAGATCTTAACACCAATCGTGATGATTCATTACTTCGAGTCAGAGCCTTTCGATTGTGGGACGTTTATAATCTGTTCAACAATGATGAACAACATTTCCAGAAATGATTTTGTTAGATGAGAAGTTATTAACTCTTTATCCAAAATGTTGTATTAGTTGTTAACAAAATATACTTTTATATTCGAAACATTTAACATTATTAGTTTTTTCTTTATAAAATTATTGATTTCAATATTTTATTGCTAATTTTTTTCTTCAGGGAACTCCTTTACATGTATGGATAACAGTTTAGAGAATTGATACAAGAGGAAAATTTATATATCATAAAAAAATATAAAAATAGTTCTGACAAAAGAAACATACAAACCAGTCAAAGGCTTAAACAAATGCATGGTTTTTGCGAATTTTGAATTTCATGCCATTATTTTGAATTTCTTACAATAGAAACAATTTCAGAAAGAGTTGGAGACAACAATGGTCTCTCTTGGTAGTGTTATACACAAGTTACCCTACAATAATATAAATTATATTATATAACTATATTCACATTTCTTTTCAAACATAGTTTGAGTGCTTCATGCTATTGGACATGAAGAACACGTTTACGTACAAGGAAAACCAACAAAAATTCTCAGACTTGAGTTGAGACTACAAGAGTAAGATTTCAACTATTCATATTTTCTTATTCATATATTCATATATAAATTAAGTATATTAAATTAAAATTAATCTAAACATTCTAAACATAATTATTCATAGGTATAAAATTGTTAAGGTCACGAACATTTGTACCAACCACTATTCTACAAGAACCAATTGTAAAAATAACTATTAAACAAGTAATTAAATCTGTATTACAATTATACAAATATACTACTAACTTTATGAATACTAACAATATACTAATTACATATAGGAGTCCATATCACCGCAATAATTAAAAACAAAGAAGGTCACCAAGAAGAAGAAAAAGAACAAGAAGAAGAAGAATGACGTGGAAGAGGAATTGATGACAGACAACATCAATGGTAAACAAAACAAGAAAAGAAAAACAAAAATTCGCAATTCTAAACGAAGGTTAGTCTTAACATTATCACATGATGAAATACATATTAAAGAGAATTAAAAAAAAAATAGTAGCAACAATGAACTTTAAATATTATCCTTTGATAACGAGTCACTTTTCACCTTGCATTTCCATTATTTATAAATGTATTACTTTTCAATTAAAATTAGACTATTTTCTTTTGTTATGCTAATCTTATTGTCTATGTTATAGAGTTTTCATAACAAATAATATCTATCATAAATAACGTCTTATTTTATTTCAACAACTTCTATTTACTACCCGTATGATCTTCTTTGGGTTCTATTCTAGTTTAATCATAAAATAAAACATTTCTTAGATTAAAAAATAATTGATATTTTTTAAGTTACAAGATGTATCTCACTTGAGTAGATGATACTGTAGATGAATCACTTTGAATGATAATGTGTATTTGCAAAGATACTATGAGGTCAAATTAGGACACAGTGTATGCAATTGAAAATCGCGGGTAGACAAATTAATTTAGTGCCATATTTGAAATATGAATCTCATATTTAAATAGTGGTTGGACTCATATGTGCTTCATTAATAAATGTTTTGAGAATGTGGCACAAGGTTACTAATAAGGTTTTCAGGCGTCTTTCAACTAGGTGGGATGCTTTTCCAGTTGGCCCTAGATTGAAGGTTGGGAAGGAAACTATGTCATCTTCAGTTTATTTTTCTAAAATACCAGATAGGATTAAGGTGGGAGACATCTTTGAACTGTTCGGTTGTGTAAGTGATATCGTTGAGGTCGTGATCCCACCTAAGCGCAACAAGATTGGCAAGAGGTCTGGGTTTGCGAGATTTAAGGATGTGGATGATATTAGGCTTTTAGCTATTAAGCTAGATAATATTATCATTGATGGCAAGAAGATACATGCAAATCCTCTGCGCTTTAGTAGGACCGAGGAGAAGCAGCAAGAAGTTATGAGGAAGGATAAAGGCAAGAGAAATCAAGTTGGAAAGGGGGAGAACAGGAGATGGAGGGGAAGGGTTAACGAAGAAAGTTGTGGGTCTAGATCTTTTGTTGAGGCAGTAGGTAAAAAGGCTTATCAAAGTGCCAAGCCAGACGCCCCATATCCCGATTCTATCCTTTATTTCGAAGTCAAGGAAGATGTTCTTAGCAGATTCAAAAAGGCGTATGTAAGAGAGGTTATCAAGTGAGGAATGGCGTATAACATCCATACCTATTTTGAAACTGAAGGTTTCTTCTCGATCAAAGTCACCCCGTTAGGGGCTAATCTGTGTCTGTTGGAAGATATGGAGGAGGGGGTTATTCTGGACCTGGTAAAGGAGGGAAAAAGCTGGTAGGGACAATGGTTTTCAAATATTAGAGCTTGGAAAGAGGAAGATGTTGATAAAGAGAGAGTCACGTGGATCAGAGCCCATGGAATCCCTTTCATGCATGGGGTGTCGATATCTTTGTACTACTGGCGAATACGGTGGAATAATATGTTTGTTCTGATGAATTTTCGTTGAAGGCCAGTAATATGGACATTTCCAGATTTATGGTTAGAACACCTTGTTCAGTGGTTATTGATAAACTTGTGAAGATTAAGATTAATGACTTATGTTATACGATTAAGTTGTCTGAAGACTCTTATGGTCCTCTTCGTCTAAACATATCCAAGGATGTGAATGCTTCTTCTGGTGTGGGAGCTTCATCTTCTGACTCTGATGAAGGGTGGTTGAATCTCCATTCAGATTTCCAGGAGGTAGGCGATGAGGATGGTAGGATGGTCACCCAGGTTAGCTCGGACACCGAGGTATATGGTAATTTTAATGATGACATTCTGAAAGAGGGTGGTGCTATCAACAAGGTTGTAGGTACTGTCAACTCTGAGTCCATGTTAGGTGTAGATAGAGAAGAGACAAATGGCAGGTTTGAAGAGGCGATAAGGGCGATTAAGCTAGTGGTTGTCAATAGACCTAATGATGATGAATCCCCCAGGTTTTCTCGATTATCCTCTGGATCCAAAGATACTAAAGTCAGCTGCTCTATTGGCACCTCAAAAATTGAAAAGGTCCTATGTGTTAAAGAGGCTTATCGTAAGAGCAGGAAAGTCAAAAGCATCTATGACTTCAGTGGGCCGGTTCTGGACAAAAAGCGTAGACCCAAGAAGAAAGCTCTTAGGGCTCATTCTTCAGTGGACTCTCATTTTGAGTTGGGTGAGGGATTTTCTACAAAATCTTTTCAAGCTCATCCCACGGCTTGCGAACCTCTTTTGAGTCAAGGAGCTTTCCTCCCCAATGCTCAAACTGAGGAAGAAGATAGGTTTTCAGCTGGTGCTATTATTTGTTGTGATTTAACTACTGACTCTGACATGATTCATTGTAATTTTCGTTTCTGGGAGAATCTAGAATCAAGGGTAGGAGAAAGGTTTGGAAGGCTATTGCTAATCTGGGTGTGGTGAACAAAGGAGGGGATAAGGATTATCATAAGAAAATAGAGGAGATGGAAAAGTGGGACAAAGGAAAGAAACAGGTTTGGAAGGTGATAAAAAAATAGGGGAAATGATTATAGGATCGCTCAACATTATGGGGGAGGCAGTTTGGTGAAGAGGAAAAGGATAAGTAAGATTATTAATCAAGGAAATACATATATGTTTTTTATTCAAGAATCTAAGATGGTATCTGTGGATTTTATGACCGTGAGTAGTTTTTGGAAGAAGGAGAACTTGGGTTGGTCCTTTTCTAACGTTGTAGGTCAATCGGGCGAGATTATAACTATGTGGAAGAGAGATTCGGTGGATGTCATTCAAAGCTTCAAAGGAGTAGGTTACTTGGGGTTGAAGGTAAATTGGAAAGGAAGGATCTATTATATAATCAATGTGTATTCTACATGTTCTTTGGAGCTTAAAAGGAAGTTGTGGAGGGAGCTTCTTGATCTCAAACTTCGTTTCAACGATGGCGAATGATGTATAGGCGGAGACTTCAATTCAATCACGAATCTTAGGGAGAGAAAATCTAGATCTTTGGATAGCAGAGGTACTGAAATGCGGGAATTTGCGGAGTTCATTGAAAATATTTAGTTGATTGACTTACTGTGCAAAGGCAAAAAGTATTCATGGTATAGCGGTGATGGTAGATCAATGAGTAGAATTGATAGTTTTTTGGTTTATGAGGTTGTGGTTAGTAGTTGGGATTTAGTGGGCCAATTGATCGGGGGACAAAGATGTTTCAGACCACTGCTCCATTTGGCTTATTGGTAACAACTCTGATTGGGGTCCGAAGCCTTTTAGGGTTAATAACTCTTGGTTCGACAACGCTAATTTCCTCCCTTTTGTGGAAGATACTTGGAGGAGTTTGAGGGTTGAAGGCAGAGGTGACTATGTGCTAAAAGAGAAGCTGAGATTACTTAAAGTCAGGCTTTGCAAGTGGAATACAAAAACCTTCGGTAGAATCGATTTGGAAGTGGACAAGGGAAAGGATAAGATCAACGAATTAGATAGTATACTTGAGTTTTGTGAAGAGGTTGATGTTCCTGAGGTGTTGGAGAATAGGAAAATCTATATGGATCAAATGTGGCATAACCTAAGGATCAAACATGCTCTTTCAAAAATCTAGATTAAAGTGGGATTGTGAAGGGGATACCAACAACAACTTTTTCCAAAGGACCATGAAGGATAAAAGAAGAATTAATTTTATAGGTTCCATCAACACTGCTCTAGGTATTGTTGATTCACTGGTAGGTGTGAAGGAGGAAGTTTACAAATACTTCTCTGCTAAGTTTGTGGAAGAAGAGACGTTAAGGTCAACTTTGGACGACATCTCGTTTTGCAGCATTTCTGAAACCCAATCTAGTATGCTAGAAGCCAGGTTTTCTGAGTTAGAAATTAAGGAAGCAATTTGGGGATGTGAGGGGTCGAAGAGTCCAGGACCCGACGGTTTCAATTTCCTCTTCATCAGGAAATGTTGGTATTTTCTTAAAGATGATTTCCCGTGTTTCTTTAATTATTTCCATGAACATGTTGTTCTGTCTAAGTCTATTTGCTCTTCTTTTTTAACCTTGGTTCCGAAAAAAGAAAATCATTTAGAACTCGCAAATTATAGGCCAATTTTCTTGGTTGGCTGCATGTATAAGGCTTTATCCAAACTTCTTGCAGGAAGAATTAAGAAGGTCCTGGCACGATTGTTTCTTCTTGTCAAAGCGCTTTTGTTCCGGGGAGATATTTGCTCGATGGGGTTGTTGTGGCTAATGAGGTTGTTGATTTCACAATAAAAGATAAGAAGAAGTGCCTTTTATTTAAAGTGGATTTCGAAAAGGCTTACGACAAATTTAATTGGGAGTTTCTTAAATATATTATGAAAAGGATGGGGTTCAGCACGCGTTGGCTAAAATGGATAGAGGTCATCGTCTTTACTAGTCATATGTCTGTGCTCCTAAACGGTAGCCCAATGGCAGCGTTTGGTGTGGGAAAGGGTCTCGAATAGGGGGATCCGTTATCCCCGTTTCTGTTTGTTCTCGTGACAGAAGGTCTAAATGGCCTGGTTAAGAAGGCTTATAATATTGGAGTTTTCTCAGGTTTCAATGTGAACGACAACTCTATGGTGAATTCTCTTCAATTCGTAGATGACACGCTTCTATTCGGTGACGGTAGTTAGAATCATGTGTGGGCTCTTAAGGCGGTTCTTAGAGGATTCGAAATTGCATCAGGTCTTGGAGTGAATTTCATCAAAAGGAAGCTGATTGGGATTAACATCAGAAATCATTTTTAGTGGTTGTTGCTAATTTTTTGTCTTGCAGGATCGAAACGAAGAAGTTTTATTTGCTTGATATCCTGATTGGAATTAATCCAAGGAGGATCAAGTCTTGGCTTCCTTTGATCAACAAGCTTCAATTGCGATTGTCAAATTAGAAAGGAAAATTTCTAAATCTTGTAGGAAGAATTACGCTGCTGAAGTCTATTTGGTGCAGCCTTTTAATCTTATACGTCTCCTTTTACAAAGCGTCGGTTTCCATTTGCAGGGAAATAACGAGAATTCAGAACACATTTCTTTGAGGTGGAGCAGAAGGATGTAGGAAGATCCATTGGGTGGGATGGGAATACTTGTGTCTTCCTTTAGATTACGGTGGCCTCGAATTCAAGAGAGTGGAGGAATTCAACATATCCTTACTATTGAAATGGAGATAGAAGATTATTGAGGGTTTAGATTCTTTGTTGATCAACATTCTGAAGGCTAAGTATGGTAACATTAATCAGCAGGTTTTGTACCCTTCTTGCTTCCGCAGGCGTGCTTTTAGCTCTTCATGGTGGAAAGATGTTTTGTCATTAGATAATAATTACGGTTTTAAACTTTTCTCTGATCACCGTAGTTTCCTTTTGGGCAGCGACATTTTGACTTCCTTTTAGCACGCGGTCTGGATATTTAACGTTTGCTTAAGATAGGCTTGTCCAGACCTTTATGGTTTAAGTGTTTCTAAGGCGGAATCGGTGGCGGGAATGGGCTGTTGATCTCATGACAGGTGGACGTGGGGAGATTTTGGCTTCAATACTCCATTAATTTTCGGTGAAGTTTAGAGTAGTTTGGATGCTTTAAAGCTACTTCTGCTTAATGTTGCTCTTAGTATGGATAATTTAGATTCGGTGACTTGGATTTGGGACCCTTTGAACGGTTATACCGCTAAGTCCGGATATGGTTTTATGATTAATTTTTTGGTGTCTGTTGCTCCGTTTGTAGGTCCAGGGTTAGCTTTTACTGTATTGTGGAAGGTCTTGGTTCCGTATAAAGTCAGGGTGTTCAGTTAGAGAAGTTTCCTCTATAGAATAGTGTCGAAAGATCAATTAATTAGGAGGGGAATAACAGGTATTTCAAACCCTTTATGTGTTTTTGGTAAGACTGAGTTTGAAACTGTCAATCAAATTTTGCTCAATTGCTCTATATCAAGAACCATTTGGAATGTGTTGGTTATTTGGGTTTGGGTCCAAAAAGATAATTTGAGAAATGACTTCTTGTCTTGGGTAGACTTCGCTTCTAAAGTGAAAGTGAAGAAGCACGAGATTGGTTCTGTTTGGCTAGCAACTTGTTGGATTATTTGGAAGGCGCAGAACGATATCGTGTTTAACAATGGCTTCTGCAATGTTTCCGATATGATATGGAATATCAAATTTTTGGTGTGGAGATGGTCCTTTATAGGAGAAATTGGTAGGCCCAAATATGATTTTTACGAGTTTTGTAAACTTCCGTTACATTATTTAGCGTAAGACGTATTTGGTATTAATTTCTTCTTTGGGTAGGCTTTTTTGCTTGCTTTTTTGTAATCGGGCTCGAGTACCCTTAGTACTCATTTAATGAAATTCTCGCTTACCAAAAAAAACTAAGGTGATTTTTGAGATAATTAATGGACAAATATATTTTTTGTTATTCTAACTAACTCTGAGATAGGTGGTGCTGGTGCAACAATTTGGTTTGAATATGTTTTGTAGAGTTTATAACTATGTGAGCATGCGGTGCCTCTAGATGTCTAATTAATGGGTATAAAATCTTGAAGGATGGTCTTGGGTGTAGGTTGTTATATTATGTGATCTTATTACGTTAAGGTTAGCACCTTGGTGCTTGTGGCTTTGAGTTTATCTATAGACCTATCATGTTCTCTAATTTATGGAACTCCTTAGTGAACGATCCACAATATATTTGTGTTGGGTTGCTTAGTCCCATATTAACTTCTTTCTCGATCAATTTTGGAAAATTTTGTTGGGTTATTTGACATAACCATTTATTTGTTGATATTCCATTTAGGTCAATTGCAGCTAGACGTTGTGGTCCTTTGAGAAATTTCAAAATCCTCACTCATAAATTAAGTAAAGTTGTTTGTGAAAATTTAATATGGGCAACCATGTCATTATTGGATATTCAGATGTCATCTTTAATCATTAGTTGTCATCATCAAAAGTTGTTGTCTTTATTAAAGACATATCACCTAGGAGTAACTTGCAAAACAAGACTCCACACCTTTAACATGATGGAGTTCTCTGATCGCCACTTCTCCTACTCAGAGAACTTTCTGGGTGATTATCAGTCACTCCTTTGAGTGTCTTCCGCTAGGTTATCTGACCTACTAAAGGTCCAACTCTTGAGATATCTTCTAGTGGTGAAAGCTCAAAGGGAGAAACATTCCCACACTATCTGAGAACTACATTCTAAGATGAACTGTTCAATAAGGAGTGTTCTAGAAAGTGGAGTGGTGATAATGCTTCTAAGAGAAAAATGTGATGTTGTGAAGGAATACACCAAGGAAATAGCTATCACGGATCTCACCCAATTTGAAGCGTTGAGGCACCTCAAGCAGTCGCTTACAAAGATCCGAAACACCAAGGAGAGTTTAGAGGAAAAATTCTCATCACCCAAGAACAAAGTTATGGCAATCTCCGCCTAACATTTTGAAAGGGAAAAAATACGGGTTACCTTCCTTTACCCTAATCTATACTTAAGTCAGATGGATCCCTTTCAGGTGGTTAGGGATGGTCAACTAGTGGATGATTAATAGTTTTAATTTTCTTGTAATATACACTTTTTGTAATATTGAGCATATTCCCGCCCTATGTTTATTAAATGTCATCAGTGTAAACATATCTTCGTATTTCAATTCTAGGGTACAATGTTTTATCATGTGGGGGACTAGGAAGTCTGCCCTGATCCCCTAACATAATTGTTAGTAGCATTAGACAATGTACCTTGTCTCCATTCAGGATGGAGTCCCCCACGAAGAACCCATGTTTTGGTGAGAAATGATCCCTCATAGGTATCCAACACCTTGGTTGCCTCTTAAGGATTTTCTTAAGGAACCCAACATTTGGATCAACTCTTTAGGTTAACAATTATCACTACAACAAATAATGCTTTTCATGACGAATCTTTCACCTCGAACAATAGAAAACTGAGGTACAAAGCAAAAGTGCGCTATTTTTTATTATTTAAAAACAAATGACAAATAAACAAATTCCCTCGGTTTTTCAAAAAACCGGGGTGACAAAATAAATCAGTACAAGCATCGATTCACAAATATCACAATTTATGATTATATTTATTTATAAGTTCAAACAAAATCTTCTAACCCTTCGATTTTCTATTTAACTGAGGCATAAAATAATAAGATTTTACTATAAAAGCCCTCGTTAAGCAGATTTTACCCTAATCCTTACTAATATGAAGCCGCCCCAAGCATCATTCTTTGGGATGAATTGCAAGACAGAAAAATCTTAAATGTTCTTCTATCTTGAACAAAACATTTTTTCTGCCCTTGCAATCTATCTCACATAATGGTGTTGATGTTGTCGTTGTTGTATTTTTTGGAATAAGCCTCAGTTAATTATTCGTTGTTGTATTTTTTACAAGTGCAGAAAATCATTCTTGCTTCAAGTTACCCAAAGAAAGGAGCTTAACCAACAATGATGTGAGCTCAACCTTTGAAAAGAGCTCAGATGATAGAGTGCAAGTGCAGAAAATTATTCTTGCTTCAAGTTAAACAAAGAATAGAGTTTAACCAACAAAGAATGGAACTAGCTCAACCTTTGAATAATACTCAGTTGATAGATTGCAAGTGCAGAAAATCATTCTTGTTTCAAAAAAAATTGTTTTAGTGGTTATGCAACAAAATTTGGATATCACCGAAGATGTGTTGTAAACAATGTTTTATAATATTTTGTATAAACAATGTATTTTCCAAAACAAACAAAAAATAGTCACCTCGGTTTTCTTTAACATCGAGGTGATAGTTAATATAAAACCTCGATTTTATAGTAAAATCGAGGTGGTTAGTAAGCATATTTTACTTTTAAAACACTCGTTAAATAGATTTTACCCTAATACTAAATTATATACAATGTATTTTTAATATTTACAATTATTTACAATGTATTTATACAATGTATTTACAATTATATTATGGGTAAACAATGTAGCAATTATTTAAAAAAATCATCTTAACCCTTGATTGTCAAGATAAACCGAGATGAAAGATACACTAGTTTTGAAAATAATAAAAGTGATGATGTTGGGGTTGGAACCCATGTGCATTTAACTTTACCTCTCGGTTTTAATACCACCGAGGTAATAAGTTGGGTGTTATCACGCCGCCCTCTGTTACCGTGCTTCTATAGCCGAGGTATTATGCATTTTGTGTCCAAGGTAAAAAGCGCTTTTTGTAGTAGTGTATTTCACTTAGGGATCCAACATTTTTATGGCCTCATAGGGCAACAAGGATCCTACTTGGTAATCAAACATTTTGATCGCCTCTGATGGCGACTGTTGTACCCAAATTTTTACCCTAAGATTACTCACATCTCATTTTGCATCTTATACCACAAACAAGATCATGATTTGGTTCCTTTATCCCTCTCTTCTTTGGGTTTATGCCTTACAGGGATCACCGAGCATCTGTGTGTTTGTTATTTGCCTTTATTTGCTTATGTTTACTAACCTTTAATCAAAATCCAAAAATATGTTTGTTTCCCTTTTACTAAATTTTTTAGGAAGGATTTGGGTCAAGGATATCAAATATCAGTCCCTTAGCTCGAATGAAATTCATCTGAACAAAGTCAAAGTTGATATGCGAACAATTCAAAATCATCTGATCAAGAGTTTCCAAGACTTAATTGATTATTATTCAAGAAACTATAAGGTTCATGTGTTTATTTCCATGCCTTCTTTGACAAGCAAAAATAATCAAGCCAAAGCCATGACAGTTCAACAAAAAGGCAATTTTCCCATTCTTTTCACTGAAGTAATCGATTACCACTATATGGGTAATCGATTACCACGTGGGAAATTTGAAAAAAATTAACAAATTCAAATTCTGCAACATTTGGCACCAATTTCATCATGAGAATATTTTAGATCACTTCCTTTTAATTCCCCTACATAATCACAATTAATTCCCACCATACACCTTCACTAATAACCACTTGATCTTGATTTTCCCTCCAAATTCAAATTCCAAGCCTAATTTTGGTTCCAAACCAAACTCCAAGCCACCAAAATTTCCAAGTCTAAACTCTATAAATATAACCCTCATTCCATTCATTCTTCAAACTTTTGATAGCCAAATTCACCTTGCTAAAATTTCTCTTCAAGCTTTTGAGGACCAAGAAACCTCTTGAAATTCTCTCCCCAACAACAAAATTCACTCAAAGCTCACTTTTCTTCTTTTGAAAGTTAACAATTTTTCACATTGAATCTTGTACAACTTTGAGCTAAACCTTCATCCAAACTTGTTTTCTTCGTCAATTCTTGTAGATCAAAGCTTTGGAGTTTGCATCTTGAAGCAATTTGAAGGAATTTTCAAATTTAGAGTGGTAATCTCATTTTCCACCATTGTTGTTCTTTATTCATCTTCCACAATGTGATCCTTTAATAATTCTTGTTGCTTGATCTTTGGATCTTGCAAATTGTGTTTCAGTTAGTGTATTTATTGTTGTTTACATTGAAATTTTGTGCACAATCCATTCCTTGATCATGCTGAATTTTGAAGGAATGCTGAATTTTGGAGATGCTAAACTTTTGTTGTTTTTCTGCTGTTTTTGCAGTGGTAATAGATTACCCTATCATGGTAATCGATTACCCTGAGACATAATGGTGTTTTTCACCTATTTTTGGACTATTTTGGTTGTTTCTTCATTCCTAACCCCTTCCCTTTGTTCTTAGCCTTAGATCACATAATTTTGTGGTTTAATTTGGCTTTCTCTTCATCTATTTCTCTTTTATTTGGATCAATGAAAGTCTTATGGATCTTAGAATTTCTTTGTTGAATTCTTGATCATGACTAGATCATTACCTTTTTTTTTTCTTTTCTTGCGGTATTGCTTTCGGATGACGATTTACATATCACTCATAGCATGCATTAGCACAAAGATAATTTTGATCGGCCTCGAGTAGGGTGACTTCTATATAAGTCACTTGGTGATTGCTTAACATAGCGCTACATGTGTCCCGTATCGGAAAATGATAATTCTTGGCCCAAACTTATGTTTGCAAGCCCAAGAATGGTTGATTATTTGTCTGTTGGCTCAAAACCTATTAGACTTGTTGTTAGGAGGCTTTGGTCTTATCAATCCTCTAATGAGTTCTCATTAACCTTGACCTAAGTGCATTATTCAATCATTATTGATCATTTGTTCTAACAACTAATCACTAACTTCTAACCTATACTTTTATAATTCCTTCTTGCTCCCTATCTCTCTTTATTTTTATTGCTCATTGCTCATTATATCATATCATGTTTATGCTTTCTTAATTTTCACTTTGTCCACTTGGACTATTTGTTTATGCTTATGCCTTTTTCTCTTTGTCCACTTGGACCAAAAACTTAATTAAGGCTAAATCCTCTAAAAAAACTTGTGCTTCTAATCTTGGACTATGGTTACTATCCTTTACATTGGACATGGAATTTTGAACCTAGACCTTGGACTTCAATGCTATTCTTGGACCCTTGGACTTAGAACTAGGACTTTCTCCCTTTGCTTTGGAATTATGGTTTGAAGACTTTGGAGCTTTGTGCTTTTGCTTGGTTTATGGTGAAGATAGCTACATTTGTGGTTAGATCTTTCTTATCCTTAGCTTTTACTTTATGCTTTAGGATAGCCTCTTCATCTCCTCCCCATTCTTAAATTTTCAAAATCTTCTCTTTTTTTTTTCAAAACCTTCTTGTTTTCAAACTCTCACCTCTTTCATAATCAAACATTGACTTTGTTAAGTTATTTTACTCTTTTCTTTTCATTTCTTAATAAATGTTAAACTACATAAGCATATTGACACCTTTTTCAAAAGACTTTAAAAAAACCACCAAACTCACTTACCCTCTTTTGTGCCCTTGTGCACTTTTCCTTTAACTTTTTCACAAGTTTAGACATGATTCATTTTTTATAGCGGAATTATTCACTTGGAATGACGACTTGTCTTTTAATTTTTTAAAATCAACCAAAACAAACAAATTTCATTCTTTGTACCACGAACTACGAGGTTTTGATCCTATATTACACTTTGTGGGTATGTAGGCATGAGGCGACAAGTCTCTCCAAACACAAAAATCTTTAAAAAAATACTTCTCTTCTCATCTCCTCAATCTCTTTTCAAACAAACCTTTTCAAACCAAAAATCGTAGATAGATCAAAGGGTTCTTATAGAGTACTATAGACGTTTTGGGTGCTAACACCTTCCCTTAGCGTAATCAACCCCCTTACCCAGTCTCTGTTTACTTGTTCTTGTTCAGAACTTGTTTAGGTTTTATTCGCTTTTTTTCCTTTCCTTTTGGATAAAATAAAAGTGCGGTGGCGACTCTTGCTTTTTTAGTTAAGTTAATCAATAACTTACACTCACAATTTGTGCCGCTACAGAAAAGTGGCGACTCTACTGGGGACTCTGGTTCTTAGTGGGTTCATCCTACTTTGATTTGTTTACACTTTATCTGTTTGATTTGTCTGTTATTGGTTGTTCTGTTTGAGTGATCTTGAGAGGTGAGATATATCCTATACCAGAATCTGAGAGCTCTTATGATAGGAAGATGGTATAGTCAAGGATACTTCTAGGGAGTAATCCCGAACAAGTTGAATTGAGAATCCATCCACTCAGTCGAGGCTTCCTCAGAATTATTGATGTCTAGCGAGTAATTGCGAAAAACATTACTTTTTCCGACCTTAGGCCTATGACACTGACGACTTTAGAACCCTTTAACCCATCTTAGCCTTATTACGACGTAGTGCGGTGGCTATGAAGGTGTAAACCTGAAATAGTTGATACGTGATACTACACTCAGACGAGGTTCTCTTGAGAATATTACTGATTCCCGAGTAATCGGCGTGCTAGTAATATCCGAAAGAGGATTGAGGACTCTGGGAACTTTTTAGAACCTTGTTCTATAGGTGCTGATAAAATCTTAGTACATACCTTTATGGGTTGGTTCTTAACATTGACTTCATGCTCGTAACTCGGACCTTTGACCGGTGTGCTTTGAATGATCTTGTTTGTAGTTGTTGCATCCATGCACTCTTGCATTCATGAGCATACATCTGCATTTATCCAAGTTGCCACATAAACTTATTTCAATTGTCTCCTTCCTTAGTTATCTGTTCACCGTCAAGCTGTTTCCTTAACACAACTACGGAACTAGAGCTGCTGTCAGATTGAGAATGGAAAATCAAGAACAACACGATGCCGAAGTCAGAATGGAAATTGATGAGTTGAAGGCCAACATGACCAAGCTCACAGAAATGATGCAAATTCTAATTGCTAGAGGTGAACCACCTCAGAGGACCGTGATCTCTGAAGTCTCAACTGCTGCTGTTAACCCTCCACTAATCTAGCAACCAGCTTCTACTTGGCCAGAATTTGGGTTACCTCTGAATTACTCGCCACCCTTTGCAACTACTCTGGTGGTTGTCCCGTTTGTATCGTCAGTATCTTCAGCTCTATTGTTCACTGAACCTCAGCCTGTTGTGCATTCTGCTGCTCAAGCTACTCCTGAGAATCCTCCTTTCGTGTACCTTGCTGCTGGTCCACAATACGAAAGTCAGGGAGAACCTGGATACATTGAGGAAGTCAGAGAGCAATGGCAAACTTTGGAGAAAAGGATAAGAGTCGTGGAAGGAAATGATGTCTTTGTTGCTGCCGCAATGGACATGTGTTTGGTTTCAGACTTGGTTATGCCTGCTAAATTTAAAACTCCTAATTTTTAGAAATACAAGGGGCACACCTGTCCCAGAAGACAGTTGGTGATGTACTACTGCAAGATGGCTGCCTATACCAATAACGACAAATTGCTCATTCATTGTTTCCAAGACAGCTTGAGTGGGGCTTCATTGAAATGGTATATGGGACTTAAGAAGAACCGTATCCAAAGCTGGAATGACTTGGCTAATGCTTTCTGGAAGTAATATAAGTACAATCTGGACATGCCACCTGACCGCCGTCAATTGCAAAACATGTCTCAGAAAGAAAAAGAATCCTTTAAAGAGTACACTTAGCACTGGAGAGAGCTAGCTACTCAGGTGGAGCCACCCTTGGCAAAAAAGAAATTGACTGGATTATTCATGGACACTCTTCAGCCACTCTTTTGGGAAAAGATGATAGGTAGTGTATCATCTGGTTTTGCTGACTTAGTCACTATAGGAGAAAGACTAGAAGAGGGTATTAATAAAGGAAAGATTACTAATGCTGAAGCCTTTAATGGTGCTAGAAAATCCGCTGGGAATTTTCAAAAGAAGAAGGATGGTGATACCCATGCTGTTTCAGTTAAAAGGAAACCTCGTCGCAGACAACAACAATATGTAGCTGCAGTTGCTCCTGTTGTTAATGCTTAACAAGTTCAAGCTCCTCGTCATGCTGTTAGTCAAATCAGAATCGTAATAGGGTTAACTTTGATCCTATCCCGATGTCCTACACAGAGCTATATCCAGGTCTTGTTCAGAAAGGTTTGATTACAACAAGGGCTCTACCTCCTCCTCCAAATCCTTTCCCAGTCGGCTATAGGGTTGATCTTCATTGTGAGTTCCATCAAGGTAGGGCAGGTCATAACTTGGAAGGTTGCTATGCATTGAAGGCTAGAGTGCAAGAGCTGATCAGAGACAAGATTCTCACCTTTCTTGATGATAATCCCAATGTTGTCAACAATCCTTTTCCAGAGCATGCCAAGTGAAGTTTGAGTCAGTTAAGACAGATCATCTCCTAAAGCCAGTGTTTTAGACAGGACAACTCATCCTTGTTGCTTATTAGTCACTAGGCTTTGTTTCTTTCTGTTTTCATTTTTCTTTGATTGTATTGACTGTTTGCTTTCAAACTTTATTTGTACTTTCATGGTAATTTCAATTAAATGAGCATTGCAATGTTTTTATTCAATTCATTATATCCATTGTGTGCATCTTTATGCTTTCTTTTTCACAAAACAAAAATATATCTCCTATTCACTTTCTTTATCAAGCTTTTGGTTATACAAAGATTAGAGGGAGGATGATGAAAACGAAATACCCAAAATTGTTGGATTGTATGCTTTTAATTAAAACCTGGATGATGATGTACATACATTGTTTCAACTCCCAAACACTAGATAAATAAGGAAGTTAACTTCTTGTTAACCCCTTTGAGCCTAGAAATTGGAGTTTCTTTCTGTATGAAAAAACCCGCAATCTTAACCTGGGGATGGGTAGTTCTCAGTTAATTTGACTATGTATTTAAACACAAGATAATCATTCAAGACGCCTTCCAATAAAGGTTGCAATCACAAGCTTTCCTTCGCACACATCAAAGAAGTGTCAAAGATGTCTTTCAAATCAAAAGCCAATGATGGTTCACCGTAATCAATAAGTCAGGAAATCACTATCTTTCAAAAAAACAAAGAATAAAAAAATCAAAAGAAAAGCCCGCTAAGTCAAAACCTATGAAGGAGAATTACCCAAAAATTTGGGCATCTCGCTGACTGTAAGCTCAAATGACACAGTTCAGGCAAAAGTTAGGGATAACAAAAAAAAAATCAAGAGGTTACCAAAATCCTCAAAGAAAAAATGATTTGACTAAGGTCCTCATTAAAAATAAAAAATATGTTGTAAGAAAAAGTGACTGCCATCACAAAAATCCCTTGGCCCTTCAGCCATCATCATAACAGTGTTGTAATTCCAAAATCGCTTGGAACCTGAATGTATAGTTTGAATTAACTGAGCATAGGACTGAAGAACATCACAAATAATGGGTTGGGTACAAATAAACTTTGAGCCTATATACTTTGTTTCGAAAAACCGTGAACCAGACCACGTTACAACCCTCAAAATACCTAATAGAAGCCAGGTTTTTTTTGAAAGCATACTACAGCAAGGTTGCGTAAATTGACTCCTAAGTTTGTGCCAATAATTTGTTTTGACGTCATACCTTTGCTTTCTGTTTCATTTTGAATGTATAAACCTTTGTGTTTTGAAAAGTGATTCATTTTGCTTTACATCAATAATATCATTCCAAAAATGATTTTTGATTTCAAAATTGCATGAGCTTTACATTAAAATTACCATGAATGAATGATTTTATTTGTAGACAAACTTTCCTCATCAAGAAACTTCAAACAGTTGAGAAACTTAGTCAGTGATCCTATCAGGGACACATTACTTCCAGATCCTGTTGTGAATTAATTCAAGACTTGTTGCTCAGTGCAAGTTATTCTCAGAATTGGTTAGCCAGAATATCTCTTTCAAGACCCATGTTAAGCTTAGTCTCCACAACATTTATTTCAAGAACTGAACCCATGATCAGTTCATCCCCAGCAAAAGTCAGGCTGAAGCTATGATCAGTTTATCCTCAAGATTCATTTCAAGAACTGAAGCCATGATCAATCTTTTCCCCTGCAGCACTCAAGTTGAAGCTATGATCAGTTTATCCTCATCAGTTAATCAATTTAGGGCAGTTTTCTTCAAGAATCCTCAAGATATCTTTCCTCAAAAGACCATCAGCCTGATACAATTCATAAGTGTGACAAAGATATTGTTCAACATCTTCTCTCCAAGCAGAGTGGGCAGTGTTCCCTGTGTTGAGGAATCAGAGTTCCATTCTTCCCACATAAAAGAGTCTAACTCAGTTATCCCAATCATTTGCACTGCATACATAAATCATTCATATATCATGCATAGAAAGATTTGCATAGCTCAAAGTGTGTTTCACGCTCATATGCATTTCCTGAGGTCCTGTTGCTATCACCATCTTACCTTGTGATCAAAGTCCAACTTACTTGGCGCCTACCAAAACAGTTACCTATCTTTTCGTTCAATGCCATACCTGGATGTTGTCATTTCCTTGTGCATCTAGTGTTGTTGTTAGATGTTTGTCTTCTTCCATTCCAGTGTTATTCCTGGATCTTTGTATTCTTTCACTCCAGTGCCATTCCTGGATGTCTGTCTCTTTTGAACTCCAGTGCCATTCCTAGATATCTTGTTCCTCTTGTTTCTCCCAGTGCTATTCCTGGAAGTTCTCTCACTCCCTTTTATAATCCCCAACATACTTTCTTGGATATCTTTCAGTGTCATTCCTGAAAGTTTTATCTGTTCATTCAGTGCCATTCCTAGTTGAGTTTTCTCTTTTACTTTCAGTGTTATTCCTGAAAGTTTTATCTGTTCATTTAGTGCCATTCCTGGGTGAGTTTTCTCCTTTGCATTCAGTGCCATTCCTGGATGTCTTTCTCACTATCATTCAATACCATTATTAAATGTAGTGATTTACCATTACTTTTAGTGCCATTCCTGAAAGCATTTTCTAACTTTATCCAATGCCATTCTTGGATAATTCTGATATATTTTCCAAATTTCTTACTCTTTTTATCCAATGCCATTCTTGGATGCTCCTGAGGTATTTTTCCATAACTTTTCTCACTTCATTCGATGTCATTCTTGGATGTTGTGATTTCTTCTGTCCAATGCCATTCTTGGACACCTTTTCCCCAACCGAGTCCAATGATATTCTTGGATATCCCTGATGTTTTCCCTTATCATCCAATTCCATTCTTGGTGTCCCCAGTGAATTTTTTTTCAAATGGAAGTTTTGTTTCAATTCAATGATATTCTTGGATGTTGATTGATATATTGTCAGTTGAGTTTTTCTCCGTCCAATGCTATTCTTGGATGACTCTGTTGTTTGCTATTATTTTTATTTAATTCCATTCTTGAATGTTGTAGTGCCTTTCATCCAATGCTATTCTTGGATATCTTATCCCCAATAGTGTTTTTCATCTCCATTCAATGCTATTCTTGGATGACGCTGTTGTTTTTACCATAAACTTTCTTGTTGTTGTCCAATGCCATTCTTGGACATCTATTGGTATACTTTTGTCTCGTTCATCGTTTTCATCCAAAGCTATTCTGGGATGTCACTACTCGTTTTCCCAGGGTCTTGTCCCTCTCTTTCTAACTATTGATGGATATTTCTTGTCACCTTGACAGATCTCCAGAAATAGCTTGTATTCCCCAGCGTGTCTTTTCACGTCATCTCACTCAATTTACCGTAAATCCCTTGTTTTAAGTTCCCCGCGGAGTGTTTTATCCTTTGCATTCATATCATCTTGTGACATCTTAGGGCTAAATATGTGGTTTTCTGTATTTAAGTACCTTCAATCTTGGCGAGACAAAGGTTTCAACCTTCATATCTCCTGATGGAAGAAACTTAAATAGGGGCAACTGTTGTACCCTAATTTTTACCCCTAAGATTTCTCACATCTCATTTCGCATCTTATACCAGAAACAAGATCATGTTTTTTTCCTTTATCCCTCTCTTCTTTGGGTTTATGCCTTGCAGGGATCACCGAGCATCTGTGTGTTTCTTATTTTCCTTTATTTACTTAAGTTTACTAACCTTTAATCAAAATCCAAAAATGTGTTTGTTTCCCTTTTACAAACTTATTTAGGAAGGATTTGGGCCAAGGATATCAAATATTAGTTCCTCAGCTCGAATGAAATTCATCTGAACAAAGTCAAAGTTGATCTGCGAACAATTCAAAATCATCTGATCAAGAGTTTCCAAGATTTAATTGATTATTTTTTCAAGAAACTTCAAGGTTCATGTGTTTACTTCCATGCCTTCTTTGACAAGCAAAACGAATCGAGCCAGAGCCAAGACAGTGCAACAAAAAGGCAATTTTCCCATTTTTTTTCACTAAAGTAATCGATAACCACTATGTGGGTAATCGATTACCACGTGGGAAATTTGAAAAAAAATTAGCAAATTCAAATTCTGCAGCATTTGGCACCAATTTCATCATGAGAATATTCTAGATCACTTCCTTTTAATTCCCCTACTTAATCACAATTAATTCTCACCATACACCTTCACTAATCACCACTTGATCTTGATTTTCCCTCCAAATTCAAATTCCAAGCCTAATTTTGGTTCCAAACCAAACTCCAAGCCACCAAAATTTCCAAGCTTAAACTCTATAAATAGAACCCTCATTTCATTCATTCTTCAAGCTTTTGATAGCCAAATTCACCTTGCTAAAATTTCTCTTCAAGCTTTTGAGAGCCAAGAAACCTCTTGCAAATTCTCTCCCCAACCACAAAATTCACTCAAAGCTCACTTTTTTTAATTTTGAAAGTTAACAAGTTTTCACATTGAATCTTGTTCAACTTTGAGCTAAACCTTCATCCAAACTTGTTTTCTTCATCAATTCTTGTAGATCAAGGCTTTGGAGTTTGCATCTTAAAGCAATTTGAAGGAATTTTCAGATTTGGAGTGGTAATCTCATTTTCCATCATTGTTGTTCTTGATTCATCTTCCACAATCTGATCCTTTAATAATTCTTATTGCTTGATCTTTGGATCTTGCATATTGTGTTTCAATTGGTGTATTTACTGTTGTTTACATTGAAATTTCATGCACAATCCATTCCTTGATCATGCTGAATTTTGAAGGAATGCTGAATTTTGGAGATGTTAAATTTTTGTTGTTTTTATGCTATTTTTGCAGTGGTAATAGATTACCCTATCATGGTAATCGATTACCCTGAGACAGAATGGTGTTTTTCACCTATTTTTGGGACTGTTTTGGTTATTTCTTCATTCCTAACCCCTTCCCTTTATTCCTAGCCTTAGCTCACATAATTTTGTGGTTTAATTTGGATTTCTCTTCATCTATTTCTCTTTTATTTGGATTGATGAAAGTCTTATGGATCTTAGAATTTCTTTGTTGAATTCTTGATCAAGACTAGATCATTACCTTTTCTTTCTTTTCGTGCGGTATTGCTTTCGGATGACGATTTACATATCGCTCATCTAGCATGCATTAGAAAAAAATCATTTTGACCGGCCTCGAGTAGGGTGACTTTTATATAAGTCACATGGCGATTGCTTAACATAGCGTTACATGTGTCCCGTATCGGAAAATGATCATCCGTGGCCCAAACGTATGTTTGCAAGCCCAAGGATGGTTGATTATTTGTCTTTTGGCTCAAAACCTATGAGACTTCTTGTTAGGAGGCTTTGGTCTTATCAATACTCGAATGAGTTCACATTAACCTTGACCCAAGTGCATTATTCAATCATTATTGTTCATTTGTTCTAACAACTAATCACTAACTTCTAACCTATACTTTTATGATTCCTTCTTGCTCCCTATCTCTCTTTATTTTTTTTACTCATTGCTCATTATATCATATCATGTTTATGCTTCCGTCATTTTCACTTTGTCCACTTGGACTATTTGTTTATGCTTATGCCTTTTTTTCTTTGTCCACTTGGACCAAAAACATTAATAAAGGTCAAAACCTCTAAAAAAACTTGTGCTTCTAATCTTGAACTATGGTTACTATCCTTTACATTGGACATGGAATTTTGGACATGGAATTTTGAACCTAGACCTAAGACTTCAATGTTATTCATTAGGACTTTCTCCCATTGCTTTGGGATTATGGTTTGAAGACTTTGGAGCTTTGTGTTTTTGCTTGGTATATGGTGAAGATAGCTACATTTGTAGTTAGATATTTCTTATCCTTAGCTTTTACTTTATGCTTTAGGATAGCCTCTTCATCTCCTCCCCATTCTTAAATTTTCAAAATCTTCTCCTTTTTTTTTCAAAACCTTCTTGTTTTCAAACTCTCACCTCTTTCATAATCAAACCTTGACTTTGTCAAGTGATTTTACTCTTTTCTTTTCATTTCTTAATAAATGCTAAACTACATAAGCATATTGACACCTTTTTCAAAAGACTTAAAAAAACCACCAAACTCACTTACCCTCTATTGTGCCCTTGTGCACTTTTCCTTTAACTTTTTCACAAGTTTAGACATGATTCATTTTTTATACCGGAATTATTCGCTTGAAATGACGACTTGTCTTTACTTTTTTAAAATCAACCAAAACAAACAAATTTATTTCTTTGCACTTTGTGGGTATGTAGGCATGAGGCGACAAGTCTCTCCAAACACAAAAATCTTAAAAAAATTTGAAATTCTGGTACCAGATATGTGATGTTACGTGTGATGTCACAACAACACACTCTGCAATGGACAATAATAAACAACAGAAGAGTACACAAAGAATTGTTCACCCAGTTCAGTTAAACAACTTACTCTGGGGGCTACCAAGCCAGGAAGGAATTTCACTATTAGTAGAATTAATTTACAGACTCAACAACCCAGTTTACATCTCCTAAACTTAATCTCTACCTAATAAACTTTCTACCTAAGAGACCACTTAGGTATGAGAACACTACTCACTTCCTAAAACACCTCAAAGATCACACTTTGAGAAACACCTTGATCCTGCTTACAAGCTTTGATCAAGTAACAACACTCTCTTGCTTCACAGCTCTAAGAGAGTACACCTTACAACTCACCAATTCAACCTAGAATGGTTTACAAACTACTCGTACAAAGACAATGATTGACACTCAGTCTATGCTCTCTATCTTCTGTACTTTCTTCAGAGGATAGATGCGCTTTATATAGCTATTTGATTTGGGCTTGGACCTGCTATAATATCTGACCTGATTTGTTATTTAAAACTGAATCTTCAAAACAGATTTTTTTCTCCAAATCTTTTTAAATCTTCAGCCTTTAAACACTCCTACAAATCTGCATCAAATCTGTTTGCAACAGAAAATATCTTCTCCAAGATATTCGCATCCAATAACTCTAACAGCTCTCCCAAATTCCAGCTAATACGCTTAACCCTAAAAACATCTCAAACCTGATGTTTTAATAAACTGCATATCTGATGTCATGACATCGCATGTGACATCAGACTTCAAAACTTCAACAACTTAAAAATATAACATTAACCAATGTTAAGACTCAATGTTAAGACATCAGCCATATGACATCAACATTGAACAAACAACTTTGTTTTACCAAAATTCTAGCCAATCCAAGAACTAACAATCTCCCCCTTTGGCTAATTTTGGCTAAAACAATCTCTGCAACATCAGAGACTTCAGCAGCGAGCAGTGGATAAAAATTGAAAATTGTTAAACACTCCTAGCAGCACTCCTTCAAAACAGCTCCTACTTCAAAATCCTGCACATACTCCATCAGCTCAGCAAAGGGTCAAGCTCCCCCTCAAAACCAGAACCAGCATACAGCTGCACAAACACTCTCCCCCTCAACTTCTGCACCACATCAGAAACAAGATTCACAACCACACCTTGGCTTGGCTAACTCTCCCCCTTTTTAGCCATAATTAGACAAACACCTACTAACTACCAGTTAGTCCTAAGCTATCTCTCATTGTCAGTCTAAAGTCAGCATTCAAGACAAGACAAATCATAGAACAAAAACATAAAAAGTGCTTAAAACATAATATTCAGGTTACAAACCAAACACATCAAGTGCAAAACAACAAAAGCAAAAAAAAAACTACTGTCTAGCAGAAACAACAAAAGAAACTTAATCTTCATCAGAGCTAGGCCCATCTTCATCATCCTCATCATCTTCCTCAGAATTGACACCTTCAGCATTGACATGAACATCATCATTATCATCCTGTTCCAAGGACAAGATCAACTTCTCAATTTCCTTCTTTCTAGTCATGCTGGTACTGATCACAATATCCAGATCCTTGCAAGTAGCCTTCAATTCTGCAAGCAAATCAGCTTTGGTACTTTTCTTCTTGACACCAGCATCTGATGTTGAGACAATGTCTGGAACATGACTCCCAACAAACAATTTTGGATGCAGAGATAATGTAGACTCCCTCTTGCAGGCTGTGTCTGAACTTGTCAATATGCCAGGATGTTGTTTCAGAATCCACAAATGAGAGATGGGAATGCTATAGGCATTTTGATAGCATTAGTGGTGGCATATTTCACAGTCTGTTCAAAAATATATGATCCATAGTCAAATTTCTTCTTAGTGCCAATAGCATAAATGAACCTTCCTAATCCCACAGCTGTTGTGGTTTTATGATTAGTAGGAACCCAATTTGCAGCTCCAATTCTGTGCAAGATAGCATACTTAACACTAAGTTTGCTAGTTGTCAATTTTCCTTTCAAGGGCCACACCTTTACTTGACCAACAGTTATCTCCTTGCAGACATCATTATCAGTAACTTCTAACTCTGTAAACTCTTCTTCTTTTCTTCCTAGGTAATTGTTGATAACCTCAGGAGAGAACTCAATACATTTGCCTCTAACAAACACTTTCATGAAATCCACACTTCTTTTGTCAGAAATATTCACAGGAATGTTAACCATAAATTCCTTAACCAGACTGTCATAACACTTGGAGAACCCACAAACAGTCTTCATCAATCCAGCAACCTTTATCACCTCTATGACTTCTTAAATTTCCATAGCCTCTTCGCCAATCTCTCTTTCAAGATCAAGTCTTCTTTGACAAACAAATTTCCACATGGAAGCACTGCTTGCATAATGGAATGAAATGTTGTCAACAGGAACATCAGGTATCTTGTCAGCAATTCTCTTCAAGATTGACTTTCTCACAGGACTGATGTCTTGAACATCATCCTCAACATCATACTCTGATTCAGATTCTTCCAACAACTTCCTCTTTCTGGGATTCATAGCAACTTTACTCCATGTTTTTGTTGGACCAACAACAAAAGTCTTTTTCTTCTTTCCTTCAGCTGACTTCTTAGGAGAAGATTCCACATTCTTTCCTTTTCTAGTTTTAACTCTTTTGGCAAGACTAGGTACAGCATTTCCAATCACTTCATCATCAGACTGGTCAACAACATTTACCACATCTTCATTCTTCTTTCCACCAGGGCTAGTTTCAACATCCCTATCAGGCGATGTTCTGACATTTGTTTCAACATCAGCTTCCTCATGAACACCTTCTTCTTCAACACCTACTTCAACATCTTTAATGACAGATATAGCCAGTCTATGAAGATTTGTATCAGCACTTTGCATGTCCTCCTTTTCAGCAGGCATTTGTCTAAGGGGAATAGAAATGCCTTTTACAGATAAACCCTTATCCAAAATTTTGGTGGCAATCTGATTAAGACTGCGATCAACATCAAACCTCTCTTCAACATTTTGAGAGGTAGATGACCTAGATGCAGATTTATCACTAAAAAGTACACTAGTGACTTGCCTCATAGTTTCATTATCATTAAATTTAGTTGCACCCCTTTTTGGTTGAAGTTTAGGAGGTCTTGGCTTACCTGATTCAGGAAGCATCATGGAGATGGGTGCTATATTTAGAGTTTCTTCTGCAGAGCCCTCTTCTGTAGAAACCCTAGCTTTTTCACGCGATGAACTTTGTGAAGCAGATTTCTTAGATGGAGATGATATATGTTTTGACATTGTTCCTGTGAAGCACTTTAGATTCAAAGATGAATGGCAATTTCTGTTGAAGGAGAAGGAGATGAACAATTTAGGGATATGAAGTTTGATGAAGCGTGAGATGGCTATAATAGAAAATGATGGCCTAAAGTATGGAGCCTGATTCTGAGTACCACTTAAAAGCCAATCAATGAGTTTCTCCATCCAAAATAACTTTCCTTTTAAATTTTTAAAAGAATTCACACCATAAGTTATTCACCCTAATTGACCTTTCAACATGCTCAGACTTTCACACTTAATGTTACAGTCTGATGTCACAACATCAACCTTAACATCATTAGATGAGCTGACCTCTTGAGGTTCCCATTGATAACAATTATCTCTGGATCTGACTCCCTTCATAACAACCTCATTCTTCTCATTAGTCACCAAACACTCATCTTTAGTGTAGCTGACTTTGTATCCTTCATCACAAAGCTGACTTATGCTAATCAAATTAGCACTCAAACCTTTGACTAGAAGCACATTGTCAAGATCAGGTCCATCATGACACTTCAATTTTCCAACTCCTTTTACCTCCCCTTTCTCTCCATTACCAAAAGTAACATGATTTGAGGAGCAAGAATTGATCTCCACCAAATGATTTTTGGACCCAGTCATATGCTTTGAACATCCACTGTCAAAGTACCATCCATCCTTAGCAGAATGTCTATCTGATGTGTGAACTAATAGACATGTAACCTCTGCTTTAGGAACCCATTATTTAACAACCTTAGTCCTGTTCTCCTTTTGTCTAGGTTGGGGGACAGATTTGGGATATCCATGCAGTTTAAAGCAAGAAAACTGCATATGACCAAATCTTCCACAATAGAAGCACCTTACTCTCTCTTCTCTGAAGTTGTTAAACTTCCTGCCACCTTGATGATGAAACTGCTGTGGCTGCCATCCATAGTACTGGTGATGTCTTCTTCCATAGTTTGTTTGTCTTCTGTAGTGAGGATTCTGTCTCTTAGGTTGTCTTCTATGATGATGTGGCTTCCTTCTACCATAAAAATGAGGCACAACATTATTATATCCAAAGCCATACATATTCCCCTGATGTTGAGACATCTGATGGAACATGTTAAACCTAGAAGCCTGCATGCTCCTATGGTATTGAGGAGGCATATACTGCCTAGCTCCAGAAGTATGAACCTTCTTTTGATGAGGACCATGAGCATACCTTTTCCCAACATTTTGAGGCTGTTGGTGAGCAACCTGCTTGGGTTTAGGATTATGTTTCTTTTTGTTATGTTGAGACATTGGTTGAGACATGTCCTTTTTGGTTCCTGAAGTACTAGCTTCAGCAGAAACCTTCTCCTCAACAATAAATCCTAAGCCAGATTTGTCTCCTGCTACCTTTTCTGCCTGAAGGATCTTATCAAGAGTATCAGATCCACTATTCAACATTCTAACAGATTTTGTCATTTGATCAAGTTGAGATTTAACCAACAAGACTTCATTTTCAAGATCAGCTTTAACAGTCTCAAGCTGAACAATTTGTTTCTTTCGTTTCTCACTTTCTTGACAAACCTCTGCATTCCTCAGACATAACTCTTGATAGGAGGCTGCTAACTCCTCAAAAGTCAATTCCTCATCACTTGATTCTCCATCAGACACACATGTCCCTGTCAATGCTCTGACATGCTTGGTTGACTCTTCTTCACTTTCACTATCAGTATCAGACCAGGAAATAGTCATGCCCTTCTTATGCTTCTTAAGGAATGTAGGGCATTCTTTCTTGACATGCCCATAACCCTCACACTCCAAGCATTGGATCCCTTTGTCTTGAGCAGTCTTCTCTTCATCCTTTTCTTTTGACTTGCTGATGTCAGAGGAGATGTTCTTAACATTAGGTTTGTAGTTTCTATTCATTCGCTTGAACACCTTATTAAACTGTCTTCCCAGCATAGCAATATCCTGAGATAGCTCCTCCTGAGATTCAGCACCATTCCCTTTCTTCTCTTCTTGAGTATTAGATACCAAGGCTATACTCTTTGTCTTCTTTTCAGGTTCCTCTTCATTCAACCCTAACTCAAAAGTTTGAAGAGATCCAATTAGCTCATCAACTCTCATTTTGTTGATGTCTTGAGCTTCTTCAATTGCAGTCACCTTCATCTTATATCTCTTGGGAAGGGACCTAAGGATTTTCCTCACCAGCTTTTCTTCAGTCATCTTTTCTCCAAGAGCACTAGAGGCATTAGACAGCTCAAGAATACTCATGTGAAAATCGTGAATAGTTTCATCTTCCTTCATCTTTAGACTTTCAAACTTTGATGTCAGAAGTTGAAGTCTTGACATCTTAACCTTTGAGGTTCCTTCATGAGTAGTCTTTAAGATGTCCCAAGCTTCCTTAGCAACTTCACAGGTGTTGATCAACCTGAAGATGTTCTTATCAACTCCATTGAAAATAGCATTTAGAGCTTTAGAATTACCAAGGGTAAGCTCATCTTCTTCCTTGGTCCATTCTTCTCCAGGTTTCAGTTTTGAGTTGCCTTCTTTTTCTTTCCGATCATCATCTTTCTCAACAACAACAGGTGTTTTCCATTCTTTTATGATAGCCATCCAAGCCCTGCTGTCCAAGGATTTCAAAAAGGTAATCATCCTTGGCTTCCAATAATCATAATTAGAGCCATCCAGAATAGGGGGTCTATTCACAAATCCACCAACTTCCTTGTCCATCTTACCAGAAAGTATCAGCCCTAGATCTCACCCAGATGCAGAGCAGGATGCCTGCTTTGATACCAATTGAAATTCTGGTACCAGATATGTGATGTTACGTGTGATGTCACAACAACACACTCTGCAATGGACAATATAAAACAACAGAAGAGTACACAAAGAATTGTTCACCCAGTTCAGTTAAACAACTTACTCTGGGGGCTACCAAGCCAGAAAGGAATTTCACTATTAGTAGAATTAATTTACAGACTCAACAACCCAGTTGACATCTCCTAAACTTAATATCTACCTAATGAACTTTCTACCTAAGAGACCACTTAGGTATGAGAACACTACTCACTTCCTAAAACACCTCAAAGATCACACTTTGAGAAACACCTTGATCCTGCTTACAAGCTTTGATCAAGTAACAACACTCTCTTGCTTCACAACTCTAAGAGAGTACACCTTACAACTCACCAATTCAACCTAGAATGGTTTACAAACTACTCGTATAAAGACAATGATTGACACTCAGTCTATGCTCTCTATCTTCTGTACTTTCTTCAGAGGATTGATGCGCTTTATATAGCTATTTGATTTGGGCTTGGACCTGCTATAATATCTGACCTGATTTGTTATTTAAAACTGAATCTTCAAAACATATTTTTTTTCTCCAAATCTATTTAAATCTTCAGCCTTTAAACACTCCTACAAATCTGCATCAAATCTGTTTGCAACAGAAAATATCTTCTCCAAGATATTCACATCCAATAACTCTAACAGCTCTCCCAAATTCCAGCTAATATGCTTAACCCTAAAAACATCTCAAACTTGATGTTTTAATAAACTGCATATCTAATGTCATGACATCGCATGTGACATCAGACTTCAAAACTTCAACAACTTAAAAATATAACATTAACCAATGTTAAGACTCAATGTTAAGACATCAGCCATATGACATCAACATTGAACAAACAACTTTGTTTTACCAAAATTCTAGCCAATCCAAGAACTAACAAAAATACTTCTCTTCTCATCTCCTTAATCTCTTTTCAAACAAACCTTTTCAAACCAAAAAGCGTAGATAGGTCAAAGGGTTCCTATAGAGTACTATAGACGTTTTGGGTGCTAACACCTCCCCTTAGTGTAATCAACCCCCTTACCCAGTCTCTGTTTACTTGTTCTTGTTCAGAACTTGTTTAGGTTTTGTTCGCTCTTTTTCCTTTCCTTTAGGATAAAATAAAAGTGCGGTGGCGATTCTTGCTTTTTGAGTTAAGTTAATCAATAGCTTACACTCACGATTTTTTCCGCTACAGCGACAAGGATCCAATTTAAGGATCTAGCATTTTTATCGCCACTTAGGGCAGTAAGGATCCCACTTAGGGATCTAGTATTTTGATTTCTTCAGAGGGCGACAAATATCCTACTTAGGGATCCAACATTTTGATCACCTCTGATGGCGAGAACGATCCCACTTAAGGATCCTAATCCCCTCTTAGGGAAGCAAGGATCCCACTTAGGGATACAACATTTTGATCGCCTAATAGGGCGATAAGGATCCTACTTAGGGATCCAATATTTTGATCGCGTCTGATGGCGGAAAATAACCCACTTAAGATTCCAACATTATGATCGCCTCTAATGGCGGCAAGGATCTCACTTAAGGATCCAATGTTTTGATCTCCTCCTAAGGCGGCAAAAATCCCACTTAGGGATCCAACATTTTGATTGCCACATGGAGCATCAAGGATCCCATTGGGGATCCATCATTTTTTATCGCCTCATAAAGCGACAAGAATCACACTTAGGGATCCATTATTTTGATCGACTCATAAGGTGTCAACAATCCCACTTAGGTTTCAACATTTTTTTCTCTTATGGAAATAAGGATCCCACTTAAGGATCCAACATTTTGAACGCTAGTTAGGGCGCTAAGGATTAGGGATACAAAGTTTTGATTGCCTCATAGGGCAGAAAGGATCCTACTTAGGGATCTAGCATTATGATTGCCTCTGATGGCAACAAGGATCCCACTTAAGGATCCTGTCCGCATTTTAGGGCGGCAAGGATTCCACTATGGGATAAAGCGTTTTGATAGCCTCATAGGGAGACAAGGATCCTACTTAGGGATCAAGCATTTTAATTGCCTCTGATGGCGGTACCAATCCTACTTAAGGATCTAACATTTTGATAGTTCCTTAGAGAAGGATCCGACTTTAAGATCCATTATTTTGATTTCCTCACAGGAAGGAAAGGATCCCACATAGGGATCCACCATTTTGATCACCTCGTATGGTAGCAAGGACCCTCTTGGGGATCCATATATTTGATCGCCTCATAGGGAGGGCGACAAGGATCCCACTTAGGTATCTAATGTTTTGATCATCTCATAAGGAGGAAAGGCTCCCACTTAGGGATCCAACATTTTCATCTCCTTATAGGGCGACAAGGATCCCACTTAAGGATCCAACATTTTGATCACCTCTAATGGTGGTAAGGATCGCACTTAAGTATCTAACATTATGATCGCCTCATAAGGCGACAAGGATCCAACTTAGGGATCCTTCGTTTTGATTACCTTATAGGGTGAAAAATATACTTCTTAGGTATCCAACATTTTAATCGTCTCTGATGGCAGCATGGATCCCACTTAAGGATCCTAATCGCCTCTTAGGACGACAAGGATCCCACTTAAGGATTCAGTAATTTTATCGAGTCATAGGGCTGCAAGAAGCCTACTTAGGGTTCCAGCATTTTGATCGCCTCCGATTTTCATAAGGATCCGACTTAAGGATCCAACATTTTAATCGCCTCTAATGGGGGAAAATATCTTACTTAAGGATCCAACATTTTGTTTGCCTCATATGGCGACAAGGATCCCGCTTAGGGATCCAGTATTTTGATCGCCTCATAGGGAGGCAAGGATCCCACTTAGGGATCCATTATTTTGATCGCCTTATAGGGCGGCAAGGATCAAACTTAGAGATCTAGTGTTTTGATTGCCTCGTAGGGCAATTTTTTCTTGAGCCTTTAGGTTTCCTACAAAAAGGGAATAACCAGCAAACTCATATTCTCTGAAATAATAAATTGAGGGTCCTCATTAAATACCTTTTTCCCTATGTAAAACGAATAGGGAAAATAATGCACCCCATAAAATAACATGTCCTTATAAGCGGAATATATACAATGCTCACCTATAAAATTTTCTAATAAAATGACTAAACAATAGTAAATAAAACAAATCAATAATTGCAATGCAAGTGGCACAAGAGGGAATTCTTTATAGGCCTTCAATCTTCTTTATAGGCCTTTAAGACTTAATATATTGATTAACCAAATTCAAACACGAGAATATCTAAGTAATTTATAGAAAAAGTAGATAAATATGTGCGACACCCACTTTTGTGGCATGAACATCACTTATGAATCTTTCAACTTGCAATGATTCAAAAAGTAGACCAATTCTTCTTCAACTTTGGGGTAGACCTTTGCTGCATGATCTTTATAGTTTGCATTGTTATCTTCAACCTTTGCCTCATCGACAGTGTCGACCACCATGATATCTACTGGCTCGACAAAGAGAACCTCAACTTTTGTTTTAATGTCCTCTTCTGGTCATGATTTCTGCTTGTCTGAAATTTTGAGCCTACCATCCTTGAGAGAATTTTGCACCAAATCCCTGAAAAGTACACATTGAGAAGTTTTATGACCTAAAAAATTATGAAATTTACAAAAACCTTTTTTCTTTCTTTGTTCTACTGGTGGGACCTTAACCCCTTTAGGAACAATAATTTTTCCATCTACAACCAGTAGATGAAAGATTTCATCACACTTAGTAACGTCAAAATTATATGTTTTAGCATCGAATTTTTCATTTTTAGGTTCAACGGGATTCTTCCCATTTGAGGGTTTTAACAACTTGTATGTGTAAGGAGGCCCTTGCTTTAGTTCGGCCACATTAACCTCATTATCCTCTACATCTCATACTTTGAGTTGGACGAATTCCCTATGTTGTCGACTTCGACATATGCAACTTTATTTTTACTGAACTTAGATGTTCTAGCTTTTTTAGCCTTCAATCGTTCGACTTGTCAAACTCTGTCTGCCAACTGAGCTATGTCTCTTAAGTATTATGTGTCTAATTTCTTCCTAATGGAGTAATCGAGACCCTCTGCTGCCAGATCGATTAACTCATGTTCTAGCACTTGGGTAAGACATCTCACTTTCAAGGTTCTAAACCTATTCATCGATACTTCCATCCACCTTTCGCCTTACACTCGCTAGTTCCTTGAGACTAATCTTACATTGTCCATTGTAGAATTGTTTGTGGAATGTCCTTTCTAATTGGGCCCAAGTAAAGATGGAGTTTGAGGGAAAAGTGGTGAACCATGTAAAAGCCTTCTTAGTCAACAAGTTAGGAAAATACTTGATTTTTCAAATTCTCATTGTTGGCTAAATCACCAGGCTCAGTCTGCTACCGGGTAACGTGTTCGACGGTGGATTCATTAGTATCACCGGAAAACTTGGTGAGTTCAGCCCCTAGCCAATTCGGTTTGCCTTACATACTTAAACAATAGGGATATATATTTTGGTCTGGGAAAGCCCATGTTGAGGCCATTCTGGATCAAAATGCATTCAATAACATTAGTGATATTATTCTGTTCCCCTACATTGTCTTGTCGGACTTGTCTAAGGACTTGGTCAACATCTTGGTTCTGTTAAACCAAGACCATGTCAAGTCCTTCAGGCCCTTGATGGTTTTTGACAACACTGTTTTCTAGGGAATTAGCCTCTTAAGGAATATTAGGCACTAGAGTCGGTGGAGCTGGTGGTGCTCCAAAGGAATCAGCAATCCTACCCATTTGAATGACTAATTATTGGTAACTCTTATTCGTGTTCTCTACAAGTGGGGGAAACATATTGCCTATCCATTGCATAATCGTATGAATCATATCATGGTTGCTTTCATCCATTAACTCTTTCATAACCTTAAGAGAGTTATTGGTCAAGGACAAAGCACCCTGGGGAAGAAAGTACCATATACCTCCTAGTGTTGTCCTAATTGGCCGAAGTTGCCCATAGTGGACGATGAAGCCAAATAAAAATTAAAGGGCGATGAAGTTGCCATTGCGTTTTTTGAATACACTAACGTACTAGGGTTCAGGCTTGCCATCATTGCATTTGGCATACCATATGATTTTTCCTTATGAGGTAACGAGAATCTTAGATAAGGAGACCTTTGGTATCATAAGTTCCATAACTCCCTAGAAAAGGTTGGTGTGCTTGAAACTTGTGGTGATGAAACCCCCATATCAGGGGGTATGGAATACACCACTACTTGGCTTATGGCAGTGGGCATTTCTTCGATGGAGGTTCGAGCCACATAACTGCCGACACTAGTAATTATGGGTTATCCTTTTAGGTTTGGAGTATTACTCTGGGAAGGGGTTTGATTTTTACGAGACATTTCAGAAATTTTCGTACTACTCCTCCAGTTCATACAACATAAGACCTCATAAATTTAGAGACACGACAAAGAAAATAACATAAGACGCCTTGTTCTGCAAAAGTATTAACACAAAAGGGTCCCACTGGGCGTTCCTTTTTCTGCAAATATCATGAGTTTAGAAACTATGTGAGATTGACTCAAAAAATATCTAAAGCAATTTATGCAAATGATTTATGTGAACACACGTGCGTTTGAATTGAATGTACTCGTCGCGTGAACAATAATGGCATAGAAAAAGACTCTAAATGTAGTTAAGTTGTGATAAAGGACAAGGTAAAATGCAATAAATAACATTAAACAAAGCAAAAGTACAAATGAATGTTTCGTTCAAGAAACAAAAAACTAATGAAAAGATTGGACACAGACGCGTACATGTTTCTCGCTCAAGTGTTTCGCTCTTTGACTCGGGTACTTCGATGGTATGGAGAGTATGTATGGAATTTTGTGACCTTTGATCCTATGTATGAGTCTGCTATTTATTCTATTTACAAAGTAACCGTCGACGACACTTATGTCCACTAGGGGACTACTGCATTCCCTTCACGTTTTATCTTCAGGTTCCCACTAGCGAGCTTACATGTCACCCATGACTCTACCTGTTTAAAACCCACGTCGAGTCATAACTACTTCCATTTCCTCGTGAGCCCCTAATGGTAACCGCTCCAACGTGTTGTCAATGCTGCCTACCAAGGACTTTGGATTTGTAAATTTACTAAGTCTTTCAACCTTACGTGGTTCAGTTGACTAGTCTTCTTGTTGAAATAAAGGCCCCTGTCGACTACCCTTTTTGAGATTCTGGACATGTTTCCCTGTGATCTTGGTCTTGTGGATTCATGAATTAGATTACTCCAAACCATGTTTCCCTACGTCGACGACTTGGTCGATCTTTCGTTATTAGTCTATCGATGCTTCATCATTAATGCTTTCTCATAGCAAATGTCTTTTCATTGACATTCTTTATTGAATTTCTACTATCTGAAAAATCCAAGTGTAACAACACCAGAAAAGTTTGATCTTAAAATGAGGTGGGAATTATTGTGGAAATGGAGTTGAAGAAGGATATTGTGGATGTGAAAAGAGTATGAAATCGAATCATAGCCTTGAAATTTGTAGTGGAACAAGACACCTTTAATGTTATTAGTGCTTACGCACCTCAGGTTGGGTTTGCAGAACACGTTAAGGCATAATTTTGGGAGTATTTAGAAGGTGTACTTCGGGATATGCCCCATTGAGATGATATTTTCATAGAAGGGGGTCTTAATGGATATGTAGATAGAGTAGCTAGAGGTTTTAAGAGCGGGTTTTTTCTAATGGAGTTGAATACGGAGGGTAAATACATATTGGAACTTTCATCGACTTTGGATCTTACCATAGAAAATATGTGGTTGAGGAAAATAGTTGAACATATTATCACATATAAAAGTGGGGTGATATATTCTCAAATAGATTTATTTCTAATAAAGAAGTTCGATAGGAAGGTTTGCTTGGACTGTAAATTTATTCCAGGAGAGAGATTGACTACCCAACATAGAGTGTTGGTTACAGATGTAAGAATTAAGAGGATAACAAATACAAGAAGTAATATGGTAGCGCCACAAATCAAGTGGTGGCATTTGAAGGGTGAAAAACAAGGAATTTTCGACACAAGATCTTAGCGGGAGGGTTTGGACAACCATAAAGAAGTGCAAATGATATGTGGAATAAGATGACCTAAGAGATTAGAAAATTGGCTAAAGAGAGGTTGGGTGAATTGAGAGGTTTTGGACCTAGGGATAAATAATCATGGTTGTGGAATGAAAGCGTCAAGAATAAAGTCAGAGTAAAAAGAGTAGTGTTAAAGAGTTATCTAGGTGTAAAAATGTCAAAACTTGAAAAAAGTACAAAAAAAAATTTAAGAATGAGACCAAGAAGGCAGTGAATGAAGCATGACCCCAAGCTTTTGATAGATTATACCAATCTCTAGGAACCAAGGGGGAGAAAAATTTATATGTATTCTTGATAAGGGAAGATAAATAAATACTAGAGATTTGGATCAAGTGAAGTGTATTAAAGATAAAGAAGGCAAAGTCTTGGTTCAGGAAAAAGATTTAAAGGATAGGTGGAAGACATGTTTCTACAACCTATTTAATAAAGGATATGATATCTCATCGAACTCTAGCAGACTCAATCTTAGAGAAGTGGATCATAACTATAATTATTATCATTGAACTTATAAATAAGAGGTAAAGGAAGTGTTAAAGAGAATGAGTAACGGCAAGGCGGTTGGACCAGAAAACATACCTATTAAAGTCTGGAAAACTCTTGGAGATAGAGATATTGAGTGATTCATCAAACTCTTTAATGAATTATGAGGTTAAAGCGTGTGTCGGGAGTATGGAGAATAATCACTTTAGTTCTAATCTATAAGAACAAGGTGAAACACCCTAAACCCCAAAACACAATTTATAAAGCATGTGGAATAAAAGAATACTAAGGGTGCCACATTTCTCAGTATAACACTTCAATTGTCTCATAATTATAAAATCAACTTCAATTAATCATAAAATAGTTAATTCAACATCTTGCACAAAAAAACCAAATAAAATATTCCCAACCCAGTGTTACACTATCAGAGCAACACGCGGAAAACTAAATAATGTGAAAAGATATACAACAAAGAAGGCCAACTATGCCATCCTCCAATATAAACACCAACTAAAGCTCATAAGTCTCTACCTGAGCATCTGCACCACATGTTTAATGAACAACACATAAACAAACAAAAAAGGGGTGAGAAATACATTCCATATATTAGTAGTGTATAAACAACAATGGTAGTATATTACACAGTTAAATCAATCATACAGATTCAACAACAGATTAATTAAAAAAAATCCAATTATGTATGAAATGTATTCATATCCTCTACTTCAATGCATATGGTACCAAAATTTTGGATATTCAGAGGTATGTTACTAAAGTATTTAACTCGTCACTTGGACCAAAGTCCTACTCATCACTGGATCGAAGTCCTAGTCGCCACTACACAGAATTCCTACTCATCTCTAGACCGAAGTCCTACCTATATCCAATATACATGATGCAAGAATGCAACAAACAATACAAATTGTCATCCACAATCCTCTAAATCTAATCCTTGTCACTGGACATAAGTCCTACATGTCACTAGTTCCTTCGAACCTAAACACATTATCATCAATTATTGCTGATGTAAGGCCACGTCATTAGTTCTCTTGAACCTAAACATCTCAACATTGGTTTTTGCGAACCTAAACACATCATCATCAATTATTGTCGTAGTAAGGCCACATCATTAGTTCTCCTGAACCTAAACATCTCAACACTAGTTCTTTCGAACCTAAACATACATCACACGAACTCTAACAATTAAAATTAATGTAAATATTGGTTTATCTCAAACACAATCCTCAACATTCAAAAATACATATTAAAGATTCATTCAACAATTAAACAACACTTAACATAACTCATATTAACAAATTGTTATTCATAGGTTTAAAGGTTATGGGCAATATCCTTTAAGAATTTAAAACAACCCTAAATTAACTCAATTACTTACCGACTCAAATCTAAACATATCAATAACTAAAACCCAAGTTATTTATAACTGTATTCAAATTCCTTAAATCGCTTCAAGGGTTTCCCAAAACCATTGCCCCTCTAAGTTTAGCCTTAAAGTCCATAAGCCCTTAATTTAACTCTAAAACAGAATGTTTAACTTCACAATAGTGCAAAATATTATAGACTTATGAGAAAATTTATGAAACTCTTTTGTTTAAAGGTTCTTTAAACCCTCTTTCAAACTCAATTGGTTGCATCTCGGTCGAAGTATTCTAAATCTAGTTCTTTCGTTTCAATTCAACTATATCACAATATTTCTTGCATAAACTCTAAAATAGAATATCTAACTTCATAATAGCACCAAATATTATAGACTTATGATAAAATTATGAAACTCTCCAGTTTAAAGTTTCTTTAAACCCCTTTTTAAACGCAATTAATTGCATCTCAATCGGAGTTACAAAACTCAATTTATGCATTGATGACAGTCCATTATTGCATATATTTAGTCGAAGAATCAGAGCAAAAAAAGTGAAAGTCGAGCAAATATGAGGAGGAATTACCAAAGAATGAGGGAAAAATAGTTAAGGATGCAAATTATGGACTTTGTGAAAAACTGAGTGAAAAAGGACCAAAAAAGAGTGAAGCTTCGGAAATAATCACATCCAGCATCGTGGAACATTGCGCACGCGATAGGGCATTAAAAGCTGCATCGCGCGTGCGATGCAGGGTATCATGCGCATGATGGTCACTTTTCTAGGCATTTTTCTGACGCGTTTTGGTCCATTCTGGCGCCTTTAAAAGAGGAAATTCTTCACTTTCACAATGGTTACAAATCGTGGACAGGAGAACACAAATTTGGGAGCACAAAGGAGATTTTAAGAGCATTTTAAGGCATTGGAGGCCATCTCTTCAAGGGACTTCTCATGTTATTTTCATCCATCGATTGTGGTCTTTTTCTCTGAATAATGTGTAGCTAAATTCTCTTAGGTTAGGTTGTGTGATGATGAACCTTATTCAATATTGTTGGCATTATATGTTGGTTGGACTTTGTATGATTTTATTCAGTTGTTACTTATGCTTAATGCTTGTTATAATTTTAATTCAGTTGTTACTTATGCTTAATGCTTGTTATTTGAGATACTATATTAATCTATTGTTATACATATAGGGATTCCTGAACCGCAACCTATGTGTTGGACCTATGGCAATTGTTCTACTTACACTAGTTGAATAAGGATAGGAGACCTCGAGTAGTGGTATAGGGAATTAACGATATGTACATCACATAACACTACTTACGCTGACGGACTAGGGATAGGGAGCTTTGACTAGTTGTTAGTGAGTTATTTTGTGAGGGACTGGCTATAACTGCTTTGTTAATTCGCCGTGAGATTATAAAGATAAGACCATTCATACAAGGCATCATACCTCAATAAGAGAGGATAAGGGGATTCTAAAACACAACCTGACCACTTTCGTGCATTGTTTTCTCGTTTATTTTCCTTTAGCACTAAAACATGCAAACTCCCCCCCCCCCCTTCTTTACTGTTTTTACTTAAATTGCACAAATCATTGTCTTGTTCAAATGCAGTCCTTGTGGATTCAATCTTTTTATTACTGCAACGCTATCAGTACAGTACTGAGATATTTTCTGTTTGTGTATGCGCATTCAGGATCGACATTACTACCATTCGATCCGGAAATTGAAAGAACCGAACGTGCTCTCAGAAAAGAAGCTAGAGAAGCAATTTTGGCTGATGGAAAACAACCCTAAGTTGACTCATCAACACTTTTTTCGGATTCTGAAGACGAGAATAACATGGCTGCTCCACCACTCCTAACTAAGGGAGTTTACTGTAAAAGGACCGACGAGGTTCAGGTTTCTAGAGGATTTGTACCAGCAGACCCTACTAACTTTGATATTAAAAATTTTGTGCTTTTAGGTCTAAGAGACCATCTGTTCTACGGGAACGCTATCAGAGATTAGTGGGGTCATCTTGCATGCTTCTATGAAACCGCTTCGATGTGCAAGCTATATAATGTTACGAAGGATCAAGTGAAGTTACGGTTGTTTGGTTTCTCGCTTATTGGAAGGGCAAAAGATTGATTACTATGCCTTCCAAATGGAACCATTCGAACATGGAAGGAGCTAGAGGATAAGTTTCTACAAAAGTTTTTCACCACCACCCAGTTCACGAAAAAAAGGGCTAAAATTTTAAATTTTGAGCAATAAGATGCGGAGTCCCTGTGTGACTCATGGAGCAGATGCAAAGTTTCATCAAATGCCTAAAGAGTCAGACACGCATGTTGCTAGATGCTTCAACGGGAGGCATAATTAAACAAATGATAGAGCTATAAGTCAAGGACCTAATTGAGAAGATGTGCATGAACGAGTATCACACTAAAAGTGAACAATCGGTAAAAGTTGAGACGGTAGGTACACCTAAAGGTATCTTAACTGTTGATGCTCAAACTGATTTATTAGCTCAAATTGAATTGTTGAATAAGCAGCTAGCTGAAAGCTGCTTAAATAAATCTAATGTGAGCTAGGTACAAGCACTTAGGTGTGACTTTTGTGGAGGAGGGCATAAAAACATAAGGTTTTATTTAGAAGGTGAAGAGGTTCAATATGCTAATTTTCAAAAGAACAACCCTAATTCCAACACCTACAATCCGGGATCGAGAGATTATCTGAATTTCTGTTGGAGCAATAACCAGAATCAAGTTGGTAACCAAGCTATGCAAAAAATAATCAACAAGCTTCTAATTTCCAATGGAAACCGGACAGTTGGAAGATATGTTGGAAAAGCTTATGAAATCCACTCAACTTAGCTTGGAACAGGCAAAAAGGAATCATGAGACCATGAGTAGGAACCATGAGGCGTCCCTCAAGAATTTTGTATACGCGGATTGGTCAGTTAGCGAAACAAGTCACTACTCTATCAAGCTCGTGTGATGGGTTCTCTGTTAAAACGATGAATGATCATACAAAATGAGTCGTGCAATGATGTGGACACAAGTTTTGAGGCAATGGTTGTTAAAAGGAGAGATGAAATAGTGGAAGAGGAGGCATTGGACAAGGAAAATGAACCTTAAAGTGACCAAGAATAGAGAGGAGTCACAAATGACCAATTAATAGACACAAACTCTCCGTGGAGGAAAACAAAGAAGCAAATCCTTAATGATCCCAATCCCCCACTGCTTGAGTACATT
The DNA here is from genome assembly GCA_022829125.1 of Lathyrus tuberosus. Lineage (NCBI taxonomy): Eukaryota > Viridiplantae > Streptophyta > Magnoliopsida > Fabales > Fabaceae > Lathyrus > Lathyrus tuberosus. The sequence goes on along the minus strand of JALAZF010000006.1, from coordinate 32,663,985 downwards.
AAGTCACCATACCCTATAATTAAGAAAAAAAACCTATTTATGAAAAGGAGGCCAAAATGTTTGCCAAGTTCAAGGAAATGCTCAATACAATGCAGGTAAGTATCTCTTTCTAGGAGGTTTTAGAACTTGAAATTCTGGCACATAGTGGACAGATGTCGTATATGATGTCAGGACATCAGAATTTCGAATGCAATGTAAAGACGTCGTGACAGTAGAAATAAAAATGAACAATTTAAACAAAATTGCAGAAAGTAAATAACACAGATCAATTGTTAACCCAGTTCGGTGCAATGTCACCTGCATCTGGGCGTATCCAAGCCAGGAAGAAAATCCACTATAATAGTATTAGATTGAAGTTTTAAACGACCTCTAGTTTTACAAACTTTTCACCTAATCACTACCCGTGCTAATTCTATCTAAGACTCTCTTAGATATGAGACCCCTCTCATTTCCTCTCAGAACAAACAGTTCATGACAACAAGATAACAATCAAGAAGGAGACACACACCAATAAATAGAATCTACTCTTGCTTAAAAGCTTATGAGAGATTCACAAATACAACTCAACTAAAATAGTTCGGCCCTAGTATAAAGGTGATACAAGAGTGGCTCGCAAAATAACAATGAACAAATAAAACCCTAACAATCACTCTCACATGCGCAACTCTCTATTCATGTAGGTTTATAGTATTCTTATAAATAGCCTTCGGAAAGCATAGGCTTGATGAGAAAATTGGGCTAAATTAAATAGCAAACCCATAATATTCTGGAAGTGAATATATTATTAAATGCAGATCCATAATATTCTGGAAGAGAACATATTATTTCCTTAAATGCAGATCCAAATACAGCTGATGCACAATCTTTTGTAGAATCAAATCTAATCTAATCTTTCCTTAAATATTTTGGCAATCATTCTTAGGAAATATTGCATGGCTGTAACCGAACTTTGAGCGTCTAAAAACACACGTTTCTTAGACTATAATATACTAGAATCATATTTCTAAAGAATCTTCAGAGATATGCTTCAGTATCGCACCAACATGTCAAGACATCTGGTACAACATCTCTCTACAATACTTGTTTTAAAAAATGCAGCCAATCATAAAGCAAACAACCTAACAATCTCCCTCTTTGGAAAATTTTTGCTAAAACAACCTTTGCAAAACATACCTTGTAACAACCAATAAACTTAAGAGAACTTCTTCAAGGAAAATGCACAATATATTAACCTGGAACTTCTCTAAGATACATCAGAGGCATACACAGCAGAACAAGATAAAACCAGCCTCACAGAACACCATATGAAAGAGAAATAAATTCTCGCAGTCAGGATGTCAAGACATCATGTATGACCCACATGCAACCATACATCAAGCACAAAATTATCTCAGTCATGTCAGTAACAAAACTTCATGCTCCCCTAAACACCAGATCAAGGAGCAAAAGCAAAAACTACTACTCCCCCTCAAGTAGTACTCCCCCTTAAAGACAGATCAAACATACATAAAATCTACCAAACTACTCCTCTTTTTTAGCCTTATATTTGACAACACAACCATACATTCAACAGGAGCAAAAACATCCTCTGTAGCAGTTACAAAAGTAATAATAAAAAAATAGGGCATAACAGATGTCAACACTGTTATTTGTTTCCTCATATTTATCACCACCTTACCATATGTCACAACAATGTATATGACATGTGTCCCTTCAAATAACCTATAGTGCAAAGAAATAGGATATTCCCTCTTACATGCGACATCAGAGCTGACAAAAATACCAGGGTGCTGACTGAGAATAACACTATTATCAATCACTTCCACCTTAGCTTGCTCCTCCTCACTCCTACCCATAAACCTGTTAATAATTTCAGGATAAAACTCCACACATTTACCTCTGTCATAAACCTTCTTGTACTCCTTTCTCATCTTACTGTCACATTCCTCAGAAATGTTTACAATGAATTTCTTCACCATTATCTCATAACAGTCACCAAAACCATCAACACTCTTCATCAAACCAACATCCTCAATAAGATTCACCACCAAATAAAGGGAAGAGAAAGTATCGGTTGCACTTCTTTACATCTGTAATTGCTATAACTCCTCAAACGTGCAAATTCCCAATTCACCCTTTGACTTTTCAAATTGATTTGCATCCAAAGCTTTAGTAAATATATCCTCCAGTTGCTTCTCAGTGGCCACGTGCTCAAGAGTCACAATTTTGTCCTCAACAAGATCCCTAATAAAATGATGATTAATATTAATATACTTTGTCCAGCTATGTAGAATGAGATTCTTGGATATATTGATTGCACTCAGATTGTCACAATATAATGTCATGACATCCTGTTTGACATTATATTCCTTTAGCATTTGTTTTAACCAAATCAATTGAGAGAAACTGCTTCTTGCTACAATATACTCAGCCTCGGCAGTAGACAAGGACACACAGTTTTGCTTCTTACTGAACCAAGAGATAAGATTGTTCCCTAAAAGGAAACATCCTCCAGAAGTGCTTTTTCTATCAACAGCACTACCTTCCCAATCAGCATCACAATACCCTACAAGCATTGAATTAGTACTATGAGAATACAACATGCCATAATCATTATTACCATTGATATATTTCAAGATCCTTTTCACTTGAGTAATGTGGCTCATTTTAGACTCAGCCTGATATCTAGCACAAACTTCTACAGCAAATGTGATGTCAGGTCTTCTAGCTGTCAGATACAACAGATTACTAATCATACTCCTATATAAACTTTGATCCACATCAACACCTTTTTCATCCTTAGTTAATTTCAAGTGTGTTGCAGCAGGTGTCCTTTTGTGACTAGCATTTTCTAAGCCAAACTTCTTTACTATATTCTTAGTATACTTGCTTTGAGAAATGAATATAATATCATTCATTTGTTTAACTTGAAGACCAAGAAAATAAGTTAGTTCACCAACAAGACTCATCTCAAATTTAGATTGCATTTTCTTGACAAAATGTTGGACCATCTGGTTTGACATCCCTCCAAACACAATGTCATCAACATATATTTGAGTTATCATGAGTTTACCATGCTCTTTTTTAACAAACAATGTCTTGTTTGTTCCCCCTTTCCTGTAGCCATTGTTGACAAGAAACTCGGTAAACCTTTCATACCAAGCTCTAGGTGCTTACTTCAATCCATAGAAAGCTTTCCATAGTTTGTAAACATGATTTGGAAAACTAGGATCTATGAACCCCTTGGGTTGTTCAACATACACTTCTTCCTTCAAGTACCCATTCAAGAAGGAATTTTTTATATCCATCTGATATAGCTTGAACTTTAGCATACATGCCACTCCTAAGAGCAATTTTATGGATTCAAGACGAGCAACAGGTGCAAAAGTATCATCAAAAGAAACCCCTTCAATTTGAGTGTGGGCTATAAGACTAGTTTCACCAACCTTAGGTTTAAACTCCTTTGTATTCTTAATCATCACATGACTAGCCCTAGGTTATGTTAAACGTTTTGGATAACCATAGAGTCTGTAACAGAAAGGCTTTATATGACCATATTTACCATATTAATGACATTTCCAAGGCTGGAACTTGGCTTTAGTCTGAGTTTTCTGAAGTCTAGAAGGATGTTGTAACATTTGGTCAGACATCGTGAGCTCATGCTTCCCTTCAGCAGCTACAAATTTTGTCACGGATTTTTTTTATATTATTTAGAGATTGGTAATTAAAACCTATACCGGTCAAGATTTTACCTCCTTTCCCAACTCGAAGAATTTCATCTAACACATCAGACCCATTGTTCAATATTCTCATAGATTTAGTCATGTTTTCAAGTTTAGAAGTCAATAGGGTTACCTCATCTTGAAGACCAGAGACAGTAGATAAAAGTTTCTCTTTTTTCAGCCTGCAGATGAGTTACGATTCTCTTCTGGTTTTCTCTTACTTTACAAGTCTCTTCACTTCTGGCACAAAGCTCTCTATAGGAAATATCCAATTCTTCATAAAAGACATCCTCATCACAGGAATCTTCATCAGATTCACATCTGCCAGTGAGGGCTGTAACATGCTTAGCAGTTTCAACATCAGGTTCACTCTCAAAATAATCAGACCAAAAAGCAGGCATGCCCTTCTTTTGTTTCTTGAGGTACATAGGACATTCTAATCTAATGTGACCAAAACCCTCACATTCATGACACCGAATACCTTTTCCTTGATTGGGCTTCTCTTCTGTTCTTGCTTTTCTCTAAAGATCATTATTCTTCCTATTGTGAAATGACATGTTCTTGATATTTGGTCTTGACTTCCTATCCATACTCTTTAACACCTTATTGAACTGCCTCTCAAGAAGCACAATAGCATTAAAAAATCATTCATCAGTCTCCATGTCACAGTGAACCTCTTCATCATTAGTGTTTGAGATAAAAGTTATGCTCTTGTTCTTCGTTTCAGATATTTCATTGATAGCTAATTCAAAAGTTTGAAGTGACCCAACAAGCTCCTCCACTTTCATGTTGCTTATGTCTTGGGCTTCTTCAATCGATGTGACCTTCATGTCAATCTTCTTAGGAAACTACCTGAGAATCTTTCTAACCAGCTTCTCCTCTAACATCTTCTCTCCCAAGGAACTAGATGTATTGGCAATATCAAGAATAGTCATGTGAAAATCATGAATGGACTCGTCATCTTTCATCCTGAGATTCTCAAATTTATTAGTGAGAAGTTGAAGTCTTAACATTTTTACTTTTGATGTGCCTTCATGAGTTGTTTTGAGGATTTCCCATGCATCTTTGGCCATGGTATAGGTATTTATAAACCTAAAAATACTTTTGTCAAATCCCATTGAACAAGGCGTTCAAAGCTTTGGAGTTTCCAAGAGAAAGTTAATCTTCTTCCTTAGACCAATCCTTTTATGGCTTCAATTCAATCTTCCCATCTTTGTCCTTCACCACAGGATGTCCCCAACCTTTGATAAATGCTTTCCAGGTTTTGTTATTTATAGATTTTAGAAAATCCACGATATGTGCCTTCTAGTAATCATAGTTAGTGCCATCCAAAATAGGTGGCCTGTTAACAAATCCTCCTTACATGTCCATAGTACTAGAAAATATCTCCCTGGAGCTCACCTAAAACAGAACAAGGTGCCTGCTCTAAAACCAATTGAAATTCTGGTACGTAGTGGACAGATGTCGTATTCGATGTCATGACACCAAAATGTCTAATGCAATGTAAAAACGTCGTGACAGCAAAAATAACAATGAACGATTTAAACAAAATTGCAAGAAGTAAATAACAGAGATCAATTGTTAACCTAGTTCGATGCAACGTCACCTACATATGGGGGCATCCAAGCCAGGAAGGAAATCCACTATAATAGTATTAGTTTGAAGTTCTAAACGACCTTTTGTTTTACAAACTTCGCACCTAATCACTACCCATGTTATTTCTATCTAAAACTCTCTTAGATATGAGACCCCTCTCACTTCCTCTCAGAAACAGTTTATGACAACAACAAAAAAATTAAGAAGGAGGCGCACTCCAATAAACAAAATCTATTCTTGCTTAAAAGCTTATGAGAGATTCACAAATACAACTCAAATAAACAGTCCAACCTTGATATCTAGGTGATACAAAAGTGGCTCACAAAACAACAATGAATAAACAAAACCCTAACAATCACTCTCACATGTGCATCTATCTATTTCTATATGTTTAGAGTCTTCTTATAAATAGCCTTTGAAAACCATGGGCTTGATGAGCAAATCGGGCTAAATTAACTAGAAAATCCATAATATTCTGGAAGAGAATATATTATTAAATGCAGATCCATAATATTCTGGAAGATAACATATTAATTCCTTAAATGCATATCCAAATACAGCTGTTGCACAATCTTCTGCAAAATCAAATCAAATATAATATTTTCTCAAATGTTTTGACAATCATTCTTAGGAAATATTGCACAGCTGGAACCTAACTTTGAGGTTCTAAAAGCACACGCTTCTTGGATTGTAATATACTATAATCATATCTCCAAATAATCTTCAGAGATCCCACACTTAAAAACCAATCTTCCAAAACGCGAAACAAGATATGCTTCAGTATCACACCAACATGTCAAGACATCTGGTATAACATCTTGCTAGAATAATTGTTTTAACAAAATGCAGCGAATCATATAGCAAACAACCTAACGTAAATGATTCCTAAGTTTGCCAAATTTATGAAGCAAATATTAAAGGGTCCCAAGCAAAAAGTTGAAAAGGCGCAAGCCAATATGACTGAAATAGATGACAAACCCATGTCTGAAATATTGCCACCAAAGCTTAATGATCCAGGTAACTTCTCTATATCATGTGAAATTGGTGGGATGGAAATCCCACATGCATTATGTGATTTAGGATCGAGCATCAATATTATTCCTCTGAGAAAATTCAAGGAGATGAAGACAGGAGAGATCATACCGAGCAACAAGACACTTATTATGGCTGATTCATCTGAAAATGAACCGCTTGGTATTATACAAGATGTGTTAGTTTATGTCGATGGTTTGACCTTCCCCGCAGACTTTGTGGTGATTGACATGATAAATGATTCGGAAGGGTCTGTGATTCTTCGATGCCCATTCTTGGAATCTGAAAAGTCAAAGATAAATGTGGAGACTGGGGAATTAATTTTGAAGTTTAATTAGGAGAAGGTGGTGTTTAATGCATATTGTCGCGGCCGGCAAAAATTATCGAGTCGCCATCATATTTTTTAAGGAAAATAAATGATAAACCTAAAATCCTAATCCTAAAAGTAGAGATTCCTAAGGTTCGGGAGTCGGTTAAGTGAGGGGAAGGTGTTAGGCACCCCTCACCTCCATTGTACTCAATGGGATTCTCCTTAAGTTTTAGGGTATATTTATTTGTTGTTTGTCTTTTTATTTATTTACAAAAGAAACCTAAGTTTTTTATTATTGTACTCGCTAGGGTTTACAACCCTATGCCTACGTACCTTCAATTTTGAAGGATCAGAGTAACCGTAGTTCACCTCCCCTATTCCTACCCCCTAATCCTAGTCCCAAAACCTAATCCACTATTTATACCATTGGATAAAGAGTTTTATCCCCAAATCTATTATTTATACTCCTAGATAAGGAGTTCTATCCCTTAATCTATTATTTATACTCCTAGATAAGGAGTTCTATCCCTTAAATCCCGATCCGTTTATTTATACTCTCGGAGGAAGAGTTTTATCCCAAAATCCTAATCCCTTGGTCTTTATTTAGACTTTTGGAACCTAAGAGTTTTATCCCAAAATCCTATCCATTATTTATACTCTCGGACGAAGAGTATTATCCCTTAAATCCTAATCCATTTATTTATACTCTCGGATGTCAAGAGTTTTATCCCTAATCCATTTATTTATACTCTCGAATATCAAGAGTTTTATCCCAATTCCTATCCATTATTTATACTCTCGGACGAAGAGTACTACCCCTTAAATCCTTTAAATCCCTTTATATCCCTTATAATAAAACAATAAAATCCTCAAATTCCATAGAATTTAATAAAACCCAAAATGCCATTTATGCTAAGAAGTATAGCAAAATTAATCCTCAAATTATTCCGCTTTTAAAAAATGATTTTTAAATTTAATATAATCCTAAAATAACAGACTTTTAATTCCTATTTCCCTAAAAGAATAAACCAAACATTTTAAATATATATATAAAAAGTAAATTGAAAACCAAACCCAAGATTATCCTTAAAACCCTAAATAAAGTTTAATTCCTATTTTCTTTAAAATAATAAACCAAGTATGTTAAATATATAAAATATAAATTTAAACCCAACCCCACAATTAACCCAAAAATTCCTAATTAAAAATTCCTAAATAAAATTAAACCCCCATTTTTTAAAAGAATAAACCAAGTATGTTAAATATATAAAATACAAATTTAAGCCCAACCCCACAATTAACCCAAAAATTCCTAAATAAAATTAAACCCCTAATTTAAGAAGAAAATAGCCCAGTGATTTTAAATATACAAAACTATTAATTATGAAAACAACCAAAAATTAAAGACATAAAATAAAATAACACTTAAATATTTATCCTAATACTAATACCCCCAACATCCTATTTCTAAACCCTAATTAAAATCTAAATCCTAATTAAGTAATTAAATTAAGTTGTTAATTTAATTAATTCAAAAACCCTAAACCCTATTTCTAAACCCTAATTAAAAGCTAAATCCTAATTAAGTAATTAAATTAAGTTGTTAATTTAATTAATTAAAAAACCCTAAACCCTAATTAAAATCTAAATCCTAATTAAGTAATTAAATTAAGTTGTTAATTTAATTAATTAAAAAACCCTAAATCCTATTCCTAAATCCTAATTAAAAGTTAACCTAATCATTTAATTATTTTTATATTTTGTATTTAAAAGGTATGAATTATTACTTTAAATGAGGTATACATATTTTTCTCATTCCAATGAATCACTAAAACCACAAAACAAGTTCTAAATTAAAACCAGATTAAAAAATAATCCTAAAAGATATAAGTAATACTGTAATAATCATGAAAATAATAGAACAAAATGGGCACTTGTTTCAAAGCCATCATCGACACTCATATCTCCTTTCGCATGACACACAGTAACGGTAACAGTAGCTTTCAATATAACAATAATGAAACCACACAAATTTACTTCTTTTAATTCATGAACCATTTTTGAAGATTTTTTTCTTTCAAGCATAATAACTTCTGAACACAGTATTTCTTCATTTTTTTAATAAAAACAAAACTCACATCTCATTAGTACTCTCCTTAGCAATCCATGAAAAAAGATCCGAATAAAACAAGGAATGAAAGAGAGATATCGCAAAGGGACATTCACCTGGTGAATAGCTCAGCAACGATGGAATCAGAACGACCGAGAATGGAGGGCGACCGAGATGATCCTCTTTCCAGCGGGATCCGCGCGGTGGAGGCGATTGCGCGACAACTCTGGTGGTTTCGAAGTGAATTACCAGTATAGAAGGTTGTTGTTCGGGTCCAATGGCGGCGTCGATGGAAGTGTTGAGTGGTGATCACGTGACAACCTTGAGGACATATGCGGATACGTTGTTGTTGCTATTGTTTCGTAGCTGGCCCGACGATTGAGTGCAGTGGGTCCCGGCAGTTTCGATCTGTAGTTTCCGATCCGGAGGCTCTTGCGTGTCTGCACTAGGAAGATTCTTGTTTCTTTTCCTTGCCCTGTTTTGTTGTGGTTGAGTTTAACAAAAAGAACAAGCAGGTTGGTTGTTGTTAGAGTAATGATATTTTGGAGAATTTTCTTTAGAATTTGATATGTACAGGTTTTACGTGAAAGTGCTTTTTTTTTTGGCTAAAAGTTATTGATGAGTGTGATTATGTACTGGTGAGGGCATAAGGATTGGTTGTATCTACCCGGGGGGCCGTTAGGATTAGTAAGGGTTATATTTATATTAAGAAGAATTAGGTTTTCTTTTAAAAAATTATAGAATGAAATTTGATCAAAATAATCAGTAAAATTAATTTGATTAGATTTAATGATCATATTTACTCACTCCTCATTGATTCTTTTTCTAAAAAGTTTCAACTTGCTCCCCAAGATTCAATGAAAATAGAAATAAAATCTTTTTTGAAACTTTTTTGATTATTTGATTAAAAGTGCATAAAATCAAGAATTAAATGAAAATAAAATAAAATATAATGTTAAAAAAAATACCTAATTAAAAAAAACGAAAACTGATAAATAAATAATAAAATATACTTTTTTTTATTTTTTATAAAAATTAAATATTAGTTAAACCTGAATAATGCTAAAATCAATAATGAAAGCAAAATTTAATGTGAATGATTTTCACTATAAATAAAAATATATTTTTTGATTTTTTTATTTATTACTAATTTTTGGATTAAAAAAATGCATAAAAGTGAAAAACAATTTTTTTTAAAAAATGCATTATTAAAAAATACGAAAAATAATAAAAAATAATTAAAATGAAATATTTAATTAACTTTTCCAATATAATGCAAAAAATTAGAAATAAAAAAAATAAGAAAGAAGAAATAAAAAAAGTGACAAAAGTGAGACTTGAACTCATGATCCCTTAGACTCCCAATTCCTAACAATAAATCCTTACCATATGGACCATCCTAATCATCCAACAAAATGCCACTAATAATACTAATAATACCCATAATTCCTTTAACTAAAAAAGTATAGCTTAATAATAATTTAAAAACCTCAATATCTAATATTGGTCATAATGGTAAAAGTTATACTCCTATAATATTAATAGTAGGCATATTAATATTTTTCTAGTAAATTAGCCTGAGTTACGTGTTAAATAAGTTAGAAAAATATAGATCCCAAAACAGCAACCAAACCCTTATTATACTGGATATGTTAGTGATCTAAGCTCTAAGGAAAATAGGGAGTGGTCAAAATTTGGGGTACGACAGCTGCCCATATTTAATCCTCTTCGAATCAGAAGGATGTTGTCGATGAGCCTTCCTCCTTTTGAGGAAGAGACGATTAAATACAAGAAGGACCCTAATTTTGACCGCAGAGTCTAATAGGTGCTACGCTGACTATCATAAGATCCCTGGCAATAAACCCTTGGCGAAATACCCGATTGAACCTCTTGGTAAATACCTTTTCGAGAAACCCCTTTTGACAAACTCACTGATGGAAACCCTTGATACTTAAATAAAAATCCTTTAACAGAATCCCCTGATAAAATCCCTTGGTGAAATCCCTTTTGGTAATCCCTTGGCAAGACCTATTTTGATAGGTTCCTTGTTAAAACTCCTTTTGAAAAATTCCTTAGTAAAACCCCTTTTGATTAATTCCTTAGTAAAACCCCTTGATGAGATTTTGGAAAAAACCCTTTTGACGAAATCCCTTGATAGAAAACCCCTTGATAAGACCCCAGTGAAACCTTTTAGTAAAACCATTTGATAAAACCCTGATGAAACCCCACGATAAGACATTGGTGAAACCCTTTAATAACATTCTGGTAGAACCCCTAAAAAGAAATCTGGTAGAACCCCCTGATAAAACTCCTTGACAAAACCCTTAAATGTATCCTTTAAGTAAAACCCTGAGACGAATCTTTTTAAATGAAACCCCGGTGGAATCCCTTTGATAAATCTCTGGTAACACCCCTAATGGAACCCTTGGAAAAACCCTTAGTTATTTGACGACACCTATCCCTTATGAAGGCCATGTTGCCAAGTTGGGGATTAAACCCCTAAGAGTAAATATGAACCCTATGTATGCATGAGTGCATGTATGTATGTATGTTCATGTATGTATGTGATGTTATGCTATATATGCATGATTAGATGCTAGAGCGTAGCGACATGATTAATGCATGACAATGATTTGAATATCACCATATGTCCCTGTAATACCCCAAATTTTGACCACTTAGATTTCCCATCATTGTGCAAATCATCATCACAATATGGATGAACCATCATGCTTCATCAGTCTCCCCAAAGATGGGTGAGCATCCAATACAATCAAAATTAGGGTTTCAAGCCCTCTCTGAGTACTTAGACAAAGGATCAATCAAGAAATGACATGATCTTCAACTTGTCTAATCTCTTAAACATCCACAATGGATCAAGAAGGACTCCCACTTCAAGGATTAAGCACAAGGCTGCTCCCTTCTAGGTGGATCAAGTCTCAAGATCGACAGTGTCACCAAATTAGGGTTTTGGTCGACCAGGGCCTCCAGATGGAAATTTTCATCTGGGCACAAGGCAATGATCCAAAACATGACCTAATATACTTCACGGAACCTCATGAACCCATGCATCAAGTCAATTTTGCCTCAGGGGATGCATTCATCAAAAATCAGGAATTAGGGTTTCTTGACCTAATTCACCCCTAAGTTGACTTTTGGGATAAACCATGAGCCAAGACCTCAAGAAATGATTTGAGGGTCTCTAATACACCATATTGATCCATTTGGAACAATGGATTGATCCAAGAAGCTTGAGCAACAAGTCTCATTTTCATCTGCACCACAATTAGGGTTTTAAGGGAAAAGTCAACTGTAACTTTGACTTTTGACCAAGACATGCTCCCAAACCCTAATACATGATTGAATATACCCTATGACACCCATGGAACATGTCCATCAAGTTTGATTTAGGTCAAGGACATGATTTCCTGAAGAATTGCACAGTTTGGAATTCATCTGATAAAAAGTCAACTGTGCACAAAAGTCAACTTTGACTTTTTGAGATTTTTCACCAAAATGGATTTTTAACCCTAAAATGATGTTAATGTGTGATTTGAATCATCATTCATCAAGAAAAATCAAGAAAAGTGAGATAACTTGTAAAAGGGGTAACCATAAAACTTAGAAATTTTTCTAAGTTAAAAATAAAGTGGCAAAGGTACCAACTTTGGAGGACCATAACTCCTAAACCACAAAGCCATTTTTTCTCATCCAAAGATGGATTTGTAGCCCTCATTATCACCTACAAAAACTTCAACTACAAGTCATTCCAATTCATTAAGGATTTTGAGTTATGGAATGATCAAAGTGGCTGAAAAGTGAAAAAGTCACTTTTTCCAACACTTAGTGAAATTTTCACTAAGTCAGATTTTGCCTCACTTTTTGCCAAATGTAGGGGGATTTTTCACTTGGAATCAAAAGAGATCAAAACCAAACTTGTTCAAACAGTTGTTGTATCATGTAAGAGCTTTCCAAAATGGCCAAGAACATTGCCAAATTCAACCTACATCATGAGATACAACATTGTCAAGTTACCTTGCTGAAATCTGTCAAAGCAAGGCAGAGTTTGCATTTTGGGTCGATTTTCCAAAATCAGCCAATTTCAATTGCTCCAATCCACTTGGACACCTCAGAGGATTGAATCTAAAGGGGACAATCACTGAGCCAAGCCTCCAAAGTCCATGAAACAAGAAATAACATGTTGAACCTAGAATGGCCAAAATAGGGACAAGAATTCAAATTTGTAATGAGGCATTCAATGGAACCATCAAGGTGGCATGAACTGAGCCATTCTCATCTGAAATCAGTCAAGACTTATCCAAGACCAAGGGGACCAAAGCTCTGTACCCTAACCTCTAGTCAATGGCTAGAGGAGACTTTCATTTCCATTGGCCAACATTGAGGAAACCTACTTACCAGCTGCCATGCACTATTCCTTGCAAAACAAACTTGCTCTACTATAAATATAGCTCAATTGTGATCAGTTTGAGTACACCAAAGCCATCTAACAGATGCTTTCCTCAAAATATCTTTCTCTTGGCAAAAATTCCTTTCTTAGCAAGGTAGCTATCGGGTTTTGAGTTTGAGAGCAATTCTGCACAAACCAATCACTCACACACCTCACATACATCACATATGAGCTGATCAAACACTCACATAACTTCTGAAACATCAATTTCACAAAATCACTTGCCATCCACACAAGTTTGAAGTGAAGTTGCAGCTGAGATGCCATAAACTGATCCAGTCCATTTCAATTCAATCCAAGTGTTCAAACACACTCCATATGGTGTAGGGAAGCTGTCCAGATCATCACAACTTGTCTATAACACCTCCAACTCAAAATCACATCTGCTCTTGCTGTCACGACTTGGAGGTAAGCACATACTTGGTCATCTCTCAATCTATGCATATTTCCTCGCACAATAATTTGGCCATATGTTCATAATCATGCATGGAATGTTTTCCCTCAATTAATTACATTGTTTGAATAGTGTATAAAAAATCCTAGCCTTCATGCAGAAATTAGGGTTCTTGAGGTCTCTTCGTGATTTCTTGTTGTATGTTTAATTTAAATGAAATTAAAGTACATAGACATGATCGTGAGGTTGAGACGAGCATAATGATATGTGGATTGCATGATATAATTACGTATTCAGTGAGATTGGATGGAAAATGAAAATCTGGGCAAACTGAAAAACGCGCGTGTTCTTGGTGTTGTTCTTGGCGCCATTTTCATATAATTTGAATATTTGAATTTTGTGATTTTGTTTAATTGATTCAAAAATTAATTTCTCTCTGAGTTTTAATGATTTTGAGTTGTTTCTTTTTTTAATAATTCACAAAAATGTTAAAATATTTTATTTTATCAAAAAATCACAAAAATGTTATTTATTTCATATAATTGATATTTTTGTAAAGAATTAATATTTTGATTGTTTTTGGCATTTTAAATATTTTTTCTACATTGATTTTGCAACTTTTAATGCTTTCTAATTATTTTGTAGGTCAATACTTAATTTTTGAAGCATTAATCCAAGATCACAATTTGTTTTCCATGTGTTAAACAATTTTTGATCATTTTAATTGAATTTTTATTCAATTAAATACATTTTGAAAACAAATTAGGGTTTTGGATTAATTCAACCCTCATAAATCATTTTCAAAACACTTTGGGCCTCTATTAGAGTGTAAGACCCAATCCTTTTTTTGACCAAATTATCTTTGGGCCTCACTTATTGTATAAGTCCCGATACCGTCAAAAAACAAACGGCGCGATCGTCGCCTTTTCAAAAATCATCCGGGCCTACCCTCGTGTTATAAGCCCCACTCTTTTCTTTAAACCTTTTTGGGCCTCTTGAGAGAGTGTAAGACCCATCCCCCCTTGTACAAAAACTTTTTGGGCCTCACTCATTGTATAAGTCCCTCTGTACAAGTAAACGGTGCGATCGTCGCCCGTTTAAAAATAAAAACCATCTGGGCCTACCCTCGAGTAGTAAGACCCATTTCTTTTTCTTTAAAACACTTTGGGCCTCTTGAGAGAGTGTAAGACCCATCCCTTTGTACAGAAAACCTTTTTGGGCCCCAGTCACTTGTATAAGTCCCTCTGTACAAATTCAAACAGTGCGCTCACTGATAAAACCCTGGGCCTCTCCTTGAGCTGTATGCCCCAAATCTTTCTTTTTCAAAGCACTTTCTCCTTTGATTTTGAATATACTGTTGTTTTCAATCTTTCTTTGTTGAACAACTAACCAAACAACATGGAAGCTCTACAACCGTGTAAGTGGTTATCGCTTTCATTTATTGCTTTTATATTATAAACTGTATTGTGGGCCTGCTCACTGTAAGTCTCCTTTCATAAACTCATATCTACTGTGTAATAATAGTATAGATATTTCGAGTTTCCCCGGCAACTACGTCTAGAACTAGGTGACGCCGTTTCATTTATTCGTAGAAATAGACGCCTAGATCCCCAATAGGAGCACCAGATACAGTCTTCTCTTCGGCTGTCCTCCTTAGGAATCGTCAAGAAGCTCTACTCCCCAAGATGAATGTATTCTCCGTGAATGGCATCTTTGAGTTTCTTCCCAATTCTCGAGCTTTCCTGACTTGATCTATTCCTTGTGGATAGCTTGCCTTGAATGTCTCGGGGTTTGGGTACCCACTACGGTCATAATCTTGGACCTTAACTAAGGAACCCTCTTTAAAAGTTAAAAGTCGCTGGATAGTAAACCTCGCACGTTTACCAGTGGTTTTTTTATCTTTAAAAGAGTTATCTCTCCTAATGGAAAGGAGATGATAGACCCACGGGCTTCTTAAAAGCATCGGCCTCCTCTTGGGCATTATTCAAGGACCCTGCGGCTTCTTAGAAGTATTCACAGCCTCCTCTTAGGCTTCGTATAATGATCTCTTCCTCTGGGAATGATAGCCTCCTCTTGGGCTTCGTACAAGGACCCGTCGGCTTCTTAAAAGATTCCAGCCTCCTCTTGGGCTTCGTACAAATTGTCCCGACGACCTCCTAGAGGTATAGGAACAGAACCTAGTCATCCTCATAGAACAGTCCTTTCATAGAGTCTACTACTGTTTCTCAAAGCACAGTACAAAAGATAAAACTCTAGACTTGGACAGTCTAACTTCCTTGAGTCTCAAAGACATTCTCAAGCACCCTTCGTTAAATAGGAAGGAAACCCGCAGACTCGGACAGTCTCAATACCCTTTGGATTTCCCGTTTCCTCAAAGAGAAGGAAATATCCCTGATCCTCAAATTAAATCCCTGAGTACAGTATTGCTCATATAAGAACTGATTTTCTCTTTTTAAATCAGTATATTGGATCTGTCACTCAACTGAAACAGTTACAATAGCCTCCATCTCGGGCTTCATACGAGATACCAAAATTCTCCCCAGTAGAGTCAAAATAACCTTTTCGCCTCTCTCTCGGGCTTTGTACGAGATACAAAAACACTCTATTACTGAGTATAAAAGATTCTCCAACTGAGTCGACTCTTTGCTAGCCTCCTCTTAGGCTTTGTATAACGATATGCCCCACTGGGTCAAAAACTTTTAGCCTCTCTCTCGGGATTTGTACGAGACACAAAATAGCCTCCTCTTAGGCTTTGTATAATGATTTTCCTATCGGAAATTATCCCCCTCTTAGGCTTTGTATAAGAAAACCACTGGTTGATCCAATCGACCTTTTAGCATCAAAACTGTGCCTCGTTCACAGTACACAAACATCAACAACTCTTTCCCCCATCTAATCGCTGTAAGCGGCAAGCCTCTGGATCATCTACATCCATGCTACTATCCCTCTTTTAGCATGAGAAATTCCTAAGGAAAGATGGCATTGCTCTACACTGAGTTAAAGTCTTCTCCTTCAGGTTAAAACCCTTTCTTCGGAAATTATGGCATTGCTCGGATCTGCGTATCCCAGTTAAAGTAATTCTCCTTCTCCCCTCTTTAGAGATGACAAATTCTCTCTAAAGTCGAGGTCTTTCAGCTTCACGTCTTGGGCTTTGAACAAGACACAAATAGACCTTTCAGCTTCACATCTTGGGCTTTGATCAAGATACAAATCACCTTTCGCTTCACGTCTTGGGCTTTGAACAAGACACCTAAACACCATTTCCTCCCATAGAATAGGAGGAACTAAGAACGCTCTGATTTCCCTGTTTCGGTAAACGGGAATACGTAGGCATAAGATTGAAAGAAAAGATCTTAGCGAGCGCAATCAACAAAAAACCCAAATCCCATACCTTCGTCAACCAAAAGCAGTAATTCAAAAGCACCAGTCCTAACATCCTAATCCTTATTCCCCACCAGAAACCCTTTGCCTAGAAAAAAGAAAGAGAACCGTATTGGCGAAATACGAATAACCAGTACAAAAGCCCCCCCCCCACATTGATAGCATCCGTAACCTAACAGACCGCTGTTTAAACTCAGTATGCAAGCAGGGTTAATTGGAGACATCTATTTCCCTTCCTTATTCAGCTCACAATAGGATAAAAAATGAATCGACCTGTAGTTTAAAGCTCAAACCGCAGAGAGCGACCAGCGCTTAAGAACCGCGTCCAAAATCGCTCGCTACAGAAAAGTGGCGCCCACCGTGGGGCCGATTCCTTTCTTTCTACTTCTCTTGTGTGAAAATTTACACAAGTGACGACTCTGCTGGGGGGTCTCCTTTTCTGCCTTAGGGCATCATCCCCGTTTTCTACGGAAAATGGGAACTCTACCGAAGAGAAAGATTGACCTATGCTGGTCCATCTCTTAGGCAGGGAACCACAGATTGGGGCTTCCGCCGGGGAACCCATTTCTGTCAGGAACTTCAGATTCATAGCTTTATAAGTCTAGGATGATTAGGACAAATATATATACTGCTTTTCCTAATTGCTATACGTGTTTATTTTTCTGCTACTGGGAATGCGTGTGATGCCGCATGTGGTGAGATTGAGTATACACTTAAGAAAAGCCAACCTTTTTCGTAGTGCGGAAGCTATCGGAAATAGCTGTTACGCGATACTACCCTCATTTGAGGCTGGTGATCTATTCTCGGTGAATGGCACTTACTCTAAGATTGCACACAACTCGCTGGCGATCCGCTTGTTGTCTGCCTTCCTGGGAGGAGCTGATGATAATGAGTACAGGTACAAAAATCACCCTAGTATAAACCTTTGGGGATGGGTAGAGCCTTGACTTCATGACAACGACCCTTTGACCCCATGTTTTTTCTATGTTTTTGCATGCTGCATTCATGCATTCATTTAATAAAACATTAAAACATTCAAAAAACTTCTCTTCTAGTCTCTCTGTTTTTCAAATTAAACTAATACTGTGATTGCAAATATCAGAGAAAAGGATTACGCTAATGGATTTCGGTAGAAGGAGAACTCACCAGTATACCTTCAAGGTTCCAAAACTAGGAGATTTGAGAAAGTTAGCGAGGATGATCGTTAACCCAGAGGCTTTCAGAGCCAAGCACGGTGGTTTGCTACCACTGTTAAGAGTCCATGTGATTAAGGGGATCATGGACGCGCTCATTCAATTCTACGATCCGGTTTATCATTGTTTCACATTCCCGGATTACCAGCTAGCACCAACGCTGGAGGAGTATTCTCATCTGGCTGATTTACATATCACTGATCGAGCTCCATTTGCTGGACTGGAAGAAATTCCAAAGAATCAGACTATTGCAAGAGCAATTCATTTGGACGAGTCTGAGGTCAAGAC
This sequence comes from Lathyrus tuberosus, assembly GCA_022829125.1. Classification (NCBI taxonomy): domain Eukaryota; kingdom Viridiplantae; phylum Streptophyta; class Magnoliopsida; order Fabales; family Fabaceae; genus Lathyrus; species Lathyrus tuberosus. The sequence continues at coordinate 32,645,491 of JALAZF010000006.1, read as the reverse complement.
TCACATGACTACTAAGGGTGGCACCCAAGGTTTGCCAGCCCAGTTCTTGACAAAGAAAGCTCTGTACTTCGCTAGTATAGGGAACGGGACTGCTTTTGAATGCATCTTTGTCTTGCTCACCTACGGGTTATTTTTGTTTCCCAACATCAATAACTTCGTCGATATCAACGCTATTAAGGTTTTTCTCATTGGAAACCCTGTGCTGACTTTGCTCGCAGATGCGTATCATTCTGTACACTTGGGAAATTTGTACAGCGGAGGGGAGATCACATGCTGTGTACCTTTGCTCTACAAATGGTTTATCTCGCACTTGCCCAAGTCTGCTGCTTTTTGGGATTGCAAGAGTGTCTTACATTGGTCGTAGAAGATCATGTCTCTCACCAATTCAGATATAGATTGGTGTAATAGGATTTATGAGGGAATCAGAATCATTGATCGTTGTGGGAACTTCCCCAGCGTACCCCTCATAGGAACTAAAGGAGGAATCAACTATCATCCGATATTGGTTCTTCGTCAATTTGGATACCCGATGAGACACATCCCACTGGGTGTTCATCTGGAAGGTCTTTTCTTCAAAGAAGGAGAAAATGACAGAGCACTAAAGATGGAAATAGTGCAAGCTTGGAAACATGTTCATAAGAAAGGACGAGAGTCTCTGGGAAAACCGGGTTGTGTCTCGGTGGAGCCTTATCTCCATTGGGTACAAACTAGAGCTCTCAAGCTAAAGATGCCTTATCCTCGTTACGGAATTCTTCCGCCGAGGGAAATTGTCATGTACTTCATGACGGAAACTGAAAGGCTTCAGGTTACTCTCAACAAAGTTCAAAAGGAAAGAAGATCTTGGAAGAACAAGTACCGCACCCTCGACGTAGAGTGTATCCAAATACAGCAATTACTGAAAGAGAAAGATGCTCTGATTGAAATTTTGGAGCAACATGCTGTAGAGAATCATGATGACCAAAGGAATTTGCTCGCTCCTTTCACCTGGCAAAGGAATGACAACCCGACAACGGCCCAAGCGCCCCGGTCAAAGAAAAGGAAGATACCAGAATCAGCACCCGGTTTCTCTTCAGAGAGGACTCGGGACCCATTAGTTTAGGTTTCTGTTTCTGCACTTTGTAATCTACTGTATTTCCATTTTTGTAATCCTTTGGAATTCAATAAAAAGGGGTTTCCCCACTGTTTGATATTTGCAATCTAATTGTCGAAGTTTATTTTAATTAAACCTAAAAACGATTAATATAATCATTGCATTCATCATTCTCACATCGCGTATTCTCCTTACCTACGAATCTCACGTTTGTGTCTCGATTCTAGAGTCAAACTGTCTCATTCATATAATACTCGGGCCAATCGTCAGAAAAAGATGGATGATCTTGAGGAAGAAAACAGAGAGTTGAAAGAAGAGATCGACGCTCTGAGAGAGGATATGAGAAAGCTTCATAACGACATGCAAGACATGGCAGAAGCTCAGCTACAAAGAACTGTGATCTCAGAGATCACCTCAACGCCCATCATAGAAAAGTATGATCCTAGGTATCAGATGCTGAAAGATCGTCCTTGGGGCATGCCTGTTAACTATATCCCGGAAGGATATGTTCCGCCGATCACTGAAGATCAGGGAATCGCAACAGAAGCCGCTGGGCCTGAAGGTTACAGACTTCGGGAAAGCGAAGATGCCAGGGGCATACTCAAGACTCCTGAAGGTTACAAACTTCGGGAGGCGCCAAGACTTACTACCGTAGTCATGGTACCACCCCCTGTGGTGCACACTGTCCCGGAAGGGCAGATTCCACAGACACCTTCTGGTAAGAAGGAAACTATGTTCGATAGAATGGATGAATTCCAGGAACAGTTCCTGGAAATGTAGAAAGAGCTGCAAGCCATTCGCGGTCAGGATCTATTTGGAAAGGACGCCGCAGACTTCTGCTTGGTCCCGAATGTGAAAGTCCCGCACAAGTTCCAAGTGCCCGACTTTGAAAAATACAAGGGTAACTCTTGCCCTCAGAGCCATCTGGTGATGTACGCTCGGCGGATGTCAGCTCAGACGGAGAATCAGGACCTGCTGATTCACTACTTCCAGGATAGTTTAACCGGTGCCGCACTCAAATGGTACATGGGTTTAAACCGTACTACGATCAGTACATTCAGAGATCTTGATACTGCCTTCGTCCAACAATACAAGTACAATTTGGACATGGCACCCGACAGAGATCAACTCAGATCAATGTCGCAAAAGGAAAAGGAAACCTTTAAGGAGTATGCTCAAAGGTGGCGTGAAATTGCCGCTCAAATTTGTCCACCTCTTGAGGAAAAAGAGATGACAAAGATCTTCTTAAAGACCTTAAGCTCATTTTACTATAGCCGAATGGTCGCCAGTGCACCCAGTGATTTCACCGAAATGGTCGGCATGGGTGTACGTCTTGAGGAAGCCGTCCGAGAAGGACGTTTGGTAAAAGACACTGGATCAACGAGCGGTACTTAAAAATATGGTAGTGCTCTCCCTAAGAAAAAAGAGCAAGATATTGGGAATATCTCTCTCGGAAAGCAAAGGCGACGTTATCAGCCAGTAGCAGCTGTTACTCCTGCTATCGGCCCCGCGCCTGTTCCTATGTATCAACCTCAGGTTGCGCAGAGCCAACCTGACCAACAAAGGACACAACAGCCTCTTCAGCAGGCTCGTCCTCCATATAACAACAACCGTACAATACGGCCACCAGGATTTGATCCTATACCCGTAACGTACGCAGAGCTGTTTCCGTTACTGCTGGCTAAGGGGCACATCCAGACTAAGTCTCCCCTTTCAGTTCCGAAAAATCCGCCTTTTTGGTTTAAGGTGGATCAAACATGCCCTTATCATCAAGGAGGTTCAGGGCATAACATTGAGACTTGTCTCAATTTAAAATCCGACGTGCAAAAGCTTGTTAGGAGCGGGCTCTTATCTTTCAAAGATACGAATCCTAATGTTCTTACGAACCCGCTGCCTCAACACGAGAAAGCTGCAGTCAATCTGATTGAGAAAGAGACTAACAATGTCTATCAAATTCACGATGTACTCTTATTGGGGACCAATCTGGTCAAGATGCATTGTAGACAGAGTGGATATGGCCATGTGCCACCTCATAATTATCACCAGTGTGATATCTGCTCTAAAGACAACCAAGGATGTTCGGTAGTGCAAGCAGCTCTACAGGAACAAATGGATCTTGGATGGATCCAAGAGCACCGAGTTCGTGGAGTTAACATGGTCTCTACGAATTCTAATGTCATTCAAAACCACGACATCCGTGTGATGAATGTCAACTTGGTGGCGATGCACTCAAGGCAAAGCCAGTATCATAATCTGCCACGGCATGATTACAGTTCCTGTCTGATTTGCTCGGTAAACAAACAGGGATGCTCTTTCATACAAGAGGCCCTCCAGCGTCAGATGGATCTTGGATAGATCCAAGACTACCATGATAGGAAATCCTATCAAATCAATATGGTTCAGGTCTTCGATATCCGCATAATGAAAACCAACCTGGTAGAGTTACATGCTGAGCAGGTCCGACTTGGATTCTTAATATCACATGACTATCAAAGCTGTAAAGCGGGTTGCGAAAACGATCGAGGTTGTACCCTTGTCCAGGAGGCACTTCAGCACTTGTTAAATCACTGGTGGATGCCAATCTATATGGACGAAGATACTCAGTAGATTAGTATCAATAACAGGAATCCTACTCGTCGTCAAAGTCAGGATGTCCGATCAATGAAAGGTAACCTAGTGAGGTTACATTGTATTCAAAGTGGGCGTGGGCAGGTGCCACCACACAACTATGACAGTTGTAGCGTCTGTTCGGAAAGTAATCAATGGTGTTACCTTGTGAGAGCAGCGCTTCAGGGTCAGGTCGATCATGGAGAAATTCGTCCATATCCCGGTTCAGGACCCATCATTTGGTCGCCGAACTACCTTGCCGAGCAAGTTGAGGATGTTGTCACGATCTCTGGTCATCACAGGACCAGGGATGTTTTTGCCATCATCCCTCTACTTGACGAATCTAGAGTTCCCAACTGGGAACGGATCAAGGTTACTTATGACGGTCAGAAGAATCAGAAGGTTCCCATAGTCATCTATCTACCGGGGCCATTACCGTATGAATCAACTAAGGTTATCCCTTACAAATACGGTGCAACAATAATCGAGAATGGAAAGGAAATTCCATTACCCTCCGTCGTGAATATTGCAGACATCAGTCATGTAACACGGAGCGGTCGAATCTTCAACCGAGGGGTTGGAGAATCCAACAAAGAAAAGGAACTTCAGGCAGAAATTCCTGATCCGCCAGTCAGTCAATCTGGTAATCCCGACTTTTCAAAAGACAAAGATGAGATGCTAAAGCTCATCCAAAGGAGTGAATATAACATCGTTGATCAACTGTTACAGACTCCTTCAAAGATCTCAGTATTATCACTGTTACGCAATTCAGAAGCACACAGAGAGGCTCTACAGAAAGTCTTGGAGCAAGCCTTTGTGGAACAGGATGTAACAATCAGACAATTCGATAACATTGTCTCTAACATCACTTCCTGCAATAATTTGGGATTTAGTGATGAAGAATTACCTGAAGAGGGTCGCCGTCATAACATGGCGCTCAACATTACAGTTAACTGCCAGGGCGATGCTTTAGCCAACGTACTGGTAGACACAGGGTCAGCCCTGAATGTTATGCCGAAGTCCACTTTGACGCAATTATCATTTAAGGGCCCTCCGATGAGAGTCAGCGAGGTCGTCGTCAAAGTATTCGACGGATCCAGAAAAACAGTTATCGGCGAAGTTGATCTTCCCATAACTATTGGTCCTCACACTTTCCAAATCACTTTCCAGGTCATGGACATCCGGGTAACATACAGTTGTTTATTAGGAAGACCTTGGATACATCAGGCTGGAGCGGTCACTTCGACCCTCCACCAAAAGCTAAAGTTCGTCAAGAACAATTAACTTGTCACGGTTTGTGGGGAACAAGCCTTGCTTGTGAGTAACCTATCATCATCTGCTTGTGTAGAACCCGAGGAGGTTATTGGAACTCAGTTCCAAGCACTATCGGTGAGCAAGGACAATCAGTTCGAAGGAGGAACCTCGATTTCCTCATACAACGATGCTATCAAAGCGGTCGAGAGTACCGATACAACCGGATGGGGACGGCTTGTCATTCCTATTGACAATAAAACAAAGAAGGGTCTTGGTTTTTCTACAACCTGTACCCAGACAGCCGCCAACGATGAAAGTCTTCATCCTCTTCAAAACTTCTTCCACAGTGGAGGTTTTCTTCACCCAGTGTCTCAGACAGTTCATGCTATCAATGAAGAAGATCCCTCTGACACAGATGAAGAATGGAAGTCCTACCTTAACAAGGACGGCTATATGTCTCAGGAAGAGGTGCCTATGCCTTTTTGCTTTCCTACAGAAAGTCTGAGATTTATACCAAGATCAGATGTCGAAATGATCTACGGGGATTGTGATCCAGAAGGATGCCGTGCTCCGCCAAATTCATTAGAGGAAGACACTCTGATGAAAGACAACTTTGACCGCAATTACTATGGCCTGATGGATGGCCTGCCAATGTGGCAGCCTTACCCAGGAAACTTGGGGCAAGAAAGTCAGCCGAGTAATGAAACTCAGCTGAGCGTCATTGAACAGAATACCTGTGTCCCCACCATGTCATGGGATCAACACTCAGGTCATTCGGAAATTACTCAACATGAAGATGAATTCGCAACATTTGCAGGACTAGAATTCATCAATTATGCTTTTCCCAAGGTCAACGTCATCGAGAGGGATGACTTCTCCAGTTCCAAAGAAGTTTGGGACACTCTGGGACAACCAAGTGGAAAATACGACTTTATGGTCAAGTACACCGCTCATGAGAGCTCTGATATCAGGCTTGAAAATATCCAGCCAACTGGATGGGGAGATACAGCTAAGAGCAAAAATGCTATGCAAAATGCAACAGAGGAATCCTCCTACGACAATTCTGCTTGGGAGACAGATTCCAATGATCCTGCTCCACCAGAAATCAGCGTCATTTCTGAAGACAAATCAAGGAAGGTGCCAGACTTTGTGATTCACCGAGGAGTTCGCCGCCAATGGGTTGCCGTCTAGGTTCCGAAGGTCGTTCGTCAGTCAAAGTAATTGCCATCTTTAACCTTTCACCCTGCCCAGGTGAAACGGATGTTTTGATAGGGCTCGTTTTCTGTAAATTTCCCTCTTTGCTTTGCCCAAAGCGACAGAGTTTTGTTTTATAGGGCTGTAGTTTCAAGATTCGACTTGTTCATTAATAAAATAACGTCGTTCTGTAATTTCCGCATTAATTGCTGTTTTCTCTTTTTGCTTTTTCAGAAAATGGTAATCCTAAAAAACAATTCAATCATAAAAACAAGCAGTAAAATCAAAACACTGCACACACTTGCATTTTCTCTATCTTTTCTAAACACGAATCATCACGTCATGCAGATTGCTTGTTTTATACCCCGTTGAAACATACGATCCGATGCCTTCTCCCAACTTTGAGTTCCCGGTATTCGAGGCTAAAGAAGAAAATGACAACGAAATTCCAGAAGAGATCTCCCGACTACTCAGACAAGAGGAAAGGTCCATTGAACCTCACAAAGAACCGTTGGAAACGGTAAACCTGGGTTCAGAGCAAGAGAGAAAAGAAATCAGGATTGGGGCACTGCTCAGTCCAACTACCAGAGAGGGTTTGATAAAGCTTCTCAAAGAATTCCCGATGTGTTCGCTTGGTCCTATCAGGATATGCCAGGGTTGGATACCAGCATCGTGGAACATCACTTACCGCTAAGATCGGAATGTCCGCCAGTAAAGCAAAGGTTGAGACGGACTCACCCGGACATGGCCATCAAAATCAAGGAGGAGGTACAGAAACAGATCGACGCGGGTTTCCTCGCTACATCTGAATATCCTCAATGGCTAGCCAACATCGTACCCGTTCCCAAAAAGGACGAAAGGGTCAGAATGTGTGTTGATTACAGAGATCTAAACAAGGCAAGTCCAAAGGACGACTTTCCTTTACCACACATTGACATACTGGTAGACAGCACAACAAAGTTCAAAGTTTTCTCCTTCATGGATGGATTCTCGGGCTATAACCAGATCAAAATGGCGCCGAAAGACATGGAGAAAACTTCGTTCATTACCCCATGGGGTACCTTTTGTTACAAGGTAATGCCGTTCGGTTTGAAGAATGTCGGGGCGACCTATCAAAGGGCCATGACTACTCTGTTTCATGACATGATACATAAGGAAATCGAGGTATATGTCGATGATTTGATTGCAAAATCAAGAACAAAGGATGAGCACGTTGAACATCTGTCAAAATTGTTCGAACGTCTAAGAAAATTCAAGCTCCGCTTGAATCCCAACAAGTGCACCTTCGGTGTCCGTTCAGGGAAACTACTAGGGTTCATCGTCAGCCAGAAAGGAATTGAGGTTGATCCTGACAAGGTCAAGGCCATTCAAGAAATGCCTTCTCCGAAAACTAAAAAACAAGTTAGAGGATTCCTGGGACGTTTGAACTACATCTCCAGATTCATATTCCTTATGACCGCCACTTGTGCGCCGATTTTCAAATTACTCAAAAAGAACCAGGATTGCGTTTGGTCAGAAGATTGCCAAACCGCCTTCGACAGTATCAAGGAATATCTATTGAATCCTCCGATCCTATCACCTCCAGTGGAAGGAATACCACTAATCATTTACCTCACAGTCCTAGAGGACTCAATGGGATGTGTACTTGGCTAACAAGACGAAACTAAAAGGAAAGAGTCTGCCATTTACTATCTAAGCAAGAAATTCACCGACTGCGAGACTCGGTATACGATGCTTGAGAAAACTTGTTGCACTTTGGCTTGGGCAGCCAAACGTCTTCGCCAGTACATGATTCGTCATACTACTTGGTTGGTCTCCGAAATGGATCCAATCAAGTACGTTTTCGAAAAACCTGCTCTCACGGGAAGGATTGCCCGTTGGCAGATGTTACTATCAGAATATGACATAGAGTACCATGCTCAGAAAGCCGTTAAAGGAAGTATTTTAGCCGATCATTTGGCTCATCAACCGATTGACAATCAAGAATCAATCGGGTTTGACTTCCCAGACGAAGATGTCATGTATCTAAAAATGAAAGATTGCGATGAACCGCTACCCAGTGAAGGGCCAGAACCAGGTTCCCAGTGGGGACTCATCTTTGACGGAGTAGTCAATCATTATGGAAACGGAATTGGGGCTATCATTGTTACCCCTAAGGGTTCCCACATTCCTTTCACTGCTGGACTTACGTTCAAATGTACGAATAACGAGGCCGAATACGAAGCATGTATCATGGGTCTCGAAGAAGCGATTGATTTAAGGATCAAAAACTTGGACGTATACGGCGATTCAGCCCTGGTTATCAATCAGATAAAAGGAGATTGGAACACATACCAATCAGGATTGATTCCTTACAAAGACTATGCAAGAAGGTTGTTACCCTTCTTCAACAGAGTCGACTTTCATCACATCCCTCGTGATGAGAATCACATGGCTGATGCATTAGCCACTCTCTCTTCCATGATTAGTGTAGGTCAATGGAATAACATACCTAAGATTGACATCATGCGCCTTGAACGGCCCGCTTACATCTTCGCGATTGAAGCAGTCATAGATGACAGACCTTGGTATCACGATATCAAATGCTTCCTTCAGAAACAAGAGTACCCATCTGGGGCACTCAGAAAGGACAGGAAAACCCTCAGAAGATTGGCTGGAAACTTCTTCCTGAGCGGTGACACTCTTTATAAGAGAAATTTTGACATGGTTTTGCTCCGATGTGTCGACAGACCAGAAGCAGACGTGCTCATGAAAGAAATTCATGAAGGATCCTTTGGCACTCATGCCAACGGACACACAATGGCGAGAAAAATTCTCAGGGCTGGGTATTATTGGTTGACAATGAAATCCGACTGCTACAAGTACATGAGGAGGTGTCACATGTGTCAGATATACTCCGACAAAATTCATGTACCGCCATCACATCTCAAAGTTCTTTCTTCCCCGTGGCCTTTTTCCATATGGGGAATCGACATGATTGGTATGATTGAGCCCAAGGCTTCAAACGGACATCGGTTCATCCTGGTAGCCATTGACTATTTCACCAAGTGGGTCGAAGCAGCGTCATTCGCCAATGTAACCCGACAAGTGGTGGTCCGATTTATAAAAAACAATATCATTTGCCGTTATGGTGTTCCAAGCGAGATCATTACTGATAATGGATCTAACTTGAACAATAAGATGATGAAAGAGTTGTGTGCTGAGTTCAAGATCGAACACCATAACTCATCTCCCTACCGACCCAAGATGAACGGAGCGGTAGAAGCGGCTAACAAGAACATCAAGAAGATCGTTCAAAAAATGGTTGTAACCTATAAAGATTGGCACGAGATGCTACCCTTTGCTCTTCATGGTTATCAAACATCTATCCGCACTTCAACAGGGGCAACCCCTTTCTCTCTAGTATATGGCATGGAGGCAGTTCTCCCCATAGAAGTAGAGATCCCATCAATCCGGGTATTGATGGAAGCTAAGCTCACCGAAGCTGAATGGTGTCAAAGTCGACACGACGAATTGAACCTGATCGAAGAGAAGCGAATCACGGTACTATGCCACGGTCAGTTGTATCAACAGAGAATGAAGAGGGCGTTCGACAAAATCGTCCGACCTCGTGTTTTCAGGAAAGGAGACCTCGTGCTCGAGAAGATACAATCATTTCTCACTGACTCTCGGGGCAAATGGACCCCGAATTATGATGGCCCCCTATGTGGTCACGAAAGCTTTCTCAGGCGGCGCCTTGAGTCTTGCAACCATGGACGGAGAGGAATTTGCCTACCCCACGAATGTTGATGTAGTCAAGAAATACTTCGCCTAAAACTATAAAAAAAAACGTCTCGGTGGATTAAAAACCCGAAAGGGCGGTCCAGGCAAAAGTTAGAGACATGAAAAAAAAGAATCATCCCGATGGATTGGAAATCTCATAGTACAATCCAGGCAAAAGTTAGGGATAATGGCAAGTAACTATGTTCAACAGAGGCAAGTCCCTCAGCAGCAGTTACAGCATCATCTATCGGAGGAAATCTCCAGTCAAAGGTCATCTTCGACAGAAGCTCAGGATGCCCCGAATTCAAAGTTGGTAGAAGGATAGTGGTCGTTATGTTTCAACGTAGCCCTTTTCCCTGTAAATTACCGTTTTCTAACTTTGTATATACTCTTTGGAATCACGCGTTTGGATGATCTCCATCTTATCAATAAAATTTGAGCCCTTGTGCTTTTGTTTGTAATTCTTGCTTGTTTTAGCTTTACAGAACGACGTTGTTTAAACTTAATCAGCGATTCTTGAAATAAAACAAAAATGAATTTACTTGTTAAAACTTTTTCTGCTTTTAAAATAAAGATGGCAATTCCTTTTGACTGTTGAACATCAGAAGAACATCGATTGCTTCTCCCGAAGTAAGCGAACTTCAAAGTGCAGAATCAAAGTACTCCTTCTAAGCCAGTATGCCTGAATGAAGGGATCAATTGTGTCAGAGACCTTGTTTCGTCTGACATCCTCGGCCGAGTTCTCATCTCTTAAGCCCGATCAACATAGCTCCCAACGGGACTATCTCTCCTAAGCAAGGTGGAATTGCTATTTTGAACCAGCGATATCTCTACACGCCCCGCGATGGCCGAGTATCCAATTGTGTTCATCCATTAGTCTGTATGTCGCGTCTGTTTTGTCAGCATATACATACATACATCATGCATTTTTTATTTGCATTCACATTTCATATTGCATCACTATCACTTGAGTCGGTCTTGTCCCCTAGTGGTAGAAGTCCTCTCAATCGAGTTGTCAGTTCTTGCCTCGTCAGGAAATACTGTGACTGAACAACCTCGCTTCCGGTTTAATTCTGGAAAGAAGTTGGTCCTTGACCACTTTGATAACTTGAACCTCTGAAAAGCCAGAGAAAACTTTCGATAAGCATCACTCTTCGCCATTGAAGATGATATCCTTGCTTTCCCGGATTAAGGAAAATCCACAGAGAAAGCCTCGTGATCAGAGATTCGGCAGCACGCCAGTTTTGCTCTGAAAAACCACTGATGAGAAGGTCATTGACACCTCAAAATTGGACCCCATCATATGGCGTTTCTCCGGGAAGATCCCGAGAAAAGTATGATGAAAGATCCCAAGTGAAAACAGTCTCTCAAGAGACTCGCTTTCCCTAGTAGAAACAAATGGCGTCTCCAACAGAGAAGTTTGTACAACTCTAAAACTCAGACGACTGGGTTCCCCAGCAAGTCTGACATCAAAACTTTTTCCACTCAAATGGCATCTCCCCAGGAAAATTCGGCGAGAAGTTTGAGGAAAGCCGCTATGAATAGCGTCCCTTGTCAAGAAAGTTTATTGACAAAAGAAACTAAGACCAGTCCTGGGTAGGAAACCAGGATCGAGGGGAAGTTTAAATCAGAAACTAAGACCAGTTCTTGGTAGGAAACCAGGATCGAGGGGAAGTTTAAATCAGAAACTAAGACCAGTTCCTTGGTAGGAAACCAGGATCGAGGGGAAGTTTAAATCAGAGACTGAGACCAGTTCCTTGGTAGGAAACCAGGTTCGAGGGGAAGTTTACCTTTTCTAAGCATCATTGCTTAGCTAAAGAAGATGAATGCGTAAGCTACCATTCATAACCACCATCAAAATTTCGGATATTCCGATATTTAATCCACTTGCACCCCGAATGCTCGAATACCTTCGTCATTCACACCTTCGGGTCCAAGAAGATTAAATAGGGGCATCTGTAATACCCCAAATTTTGACCACTTAGATTTCCCATCATTGTGCAAATCATCATCACAATATGGATGAACCATCATGCTTCATCAGTCTCCCCAAAGATGGGTGAGCATCCAATACAATCAAAATTAGGGTTTCAAGTCCTCTCTGAGTGCTTAGACAAAGGATCAATCAAGAAATGACATGATCTTCAACTTGTCTAATCTCTTAAACATCCACAATGGATCAAGAAGGACTCCCACTTCAAGGATTAAGCACAAGGCTGCTCCCTTATAGGTGGATCAAGTCTCAAGATCGACAGTGTCACCAAATTAGGGTTTTGGTCGACTAGGGCCTCCAGATGGAAATTTTCATCTGGGCACAAGGCAATGATCCAAAACATGACCTAATATACTTCATGGAACCTCATGAACCCATGCATCAAGTCAATTTTGCCTCAGGGGATGCATTCATCAAAAATCAGGAATTAGGGTTTCTTGACCTAATTCACCCCTAAGTTGACTTTTGGGACAAACCATGAGCCAAGACCTCAAGAAATGATTTGAGGGTCTCTAATACACCATATTGATCCATTTGGAACAATGGATTGATCCAAGAAGCTTGAGCAACAAGTCTCATTTTCATCTGCACCACAATTAGGGTTTTAAGGGAAAAGTCAACTGTAACTTTGACTTTTGACCAAGACATGCTCCCAAACCCTAATACATGATTGAATATACCCTATGACACCCATGGAACATGTCCATCAAGTTTGATTTAGGTCAAGGACATGATTTCCTGAAGAATTGCACAGTTTGGAATTCATCTGATAAAAAGTCAACTGTGCACAAAAGTCAACTTTGACTTTTTGAGATTTTTCACAAAAATGGATTTTTAACCCTAAAATGATGTTAATGTGTGATTTGAATCATCATTCATCAAGAAAAATCAAGAAAAGTGAGATAACTTGTAAAAGGGGTAACCATAAAACTTAGAAATTTTTCTAAGTTAAAAATAAAGTGGCAAAGGTACCAACTTTGGAGGACCATAACTCCTAAACCACAAGGCCATTTTTTCTCATCCAAAAATGGATTTGTAGCCCTCATTATCACCTACAAAAACTTCAACTACAAGTCATTCCAATTCATTAAGGATTTTGAGCTATGGAATGATCAAAGTGGCTGAAAAGTGAAAAAGTCACTTTTTCCAACACTTAGTGAAATTTTCACTAAGTCAGATTTTGCCTCACTTTTTGCCAAATGTAGGGGGATTTTTCACTTGGAATCAAAAGAGATCAAAACCAAACTTGTTCAAACAGTTGTTGTATCATGTAAGAGCTTTCCAAAATGGCCAAGAACATTGCCAAATTCAACCTACATCATGAGATACAACATTGTCAAGTTACCTTGCTGAAATCTGTCAAAGCAAGGCAGAGTTTGCATTTTGGGTCGATTTACCAAAATCAGCCAATTTCAATTGCTCCAATCCACTTGGACACCTTAGAGGATTGAATCCAAAGGGGACAATCACTGAGCCAAGCCTCCAAAGTCCATGGAACAAGAAATAGCATGTTGAACCTAGAATGGCCAAAATAGGGACAAGACTTCAAATTTGGAATGAGGCATTCAATGGAACCATCAAGGTGGCATGGACTGAGCCATTCTCATCTGAAATCAGTCAAGACTTATCCAAGACCAAGGGGACCAAAGCTCTGTGCCCTAACCTCTAGTCAATGGCTAGAGGAGACTTTCATTTCCATTGGCCAACATTGAGGAAACCTACTTACCAGCTGCCATGCACTATTCCTTGCAAAACAAACTTGCTCTACTATAAATAGAGCTCAATTGTGATCGGTTTGAGTACACCAAAGCCATCTAACATATGCTTTCCTCAAAATATCATTTTCTTGGCAAAAATGCCTTTCTTAGCAAGGTAGCTATCGGGTTTTGAGTTTGAGAGCAATTCTGCACAAACCAATCACTCACACACCTCACATACATCACATATGAGCTGATCAAACACTCACATAACTTCTGAAACATAAATTTCACAAAATCACTTGCCATCCACACAAGTTTGAAGTGAAGTTGCAGCTGAGATGCCATAAACTGATCCAGTCCATTTCAATTCAATCCAAGTGTTCAAACACACTCCATATGGTGTAGGGAAGCTGTCCAGATCATCACAACTTGTCTGTAACACCTCCAACTCAAAATCACATCTGCTCTTGCTGTCACGACTTGGAGGTAAGCACATACTTGGTCATCTCTCAATCTATGCATATTTCCTCGCACAATAATTTGGCCATATGTTCATAATCATGCATGGAATGTTTTCCCTCAATTAATTGCATTGTTTGAATCGTGTATCAAAAATCCTAGCCTTCATGCAGAAATTAGGGTTCTTGAGGTCTCTTCGTGATTTCTTGTTGTATGTTTAATTTAAATGAAATTAAAGTACATAGACATGATCGTGAGGTTGAGACGAGCATAATGATATGTGGATTGCATGATATAATTACGTATTCAGTGAGATTGGATGGAAAATGCAAATCTGGGCAAACAGAAAAACGCGCGTGTTCTTGGTGTTGTTCTTGGCGCCATTTTCATATAATTTGAATATTTGAATTTTGTGATTTTGTTTAATTGATTCAAAAATTAATTTCTCTCTGAGTTTTAATGATTTTGAGTTGATTCTTTTTTTAATAATTCACAAAAATGTTAAAATATTTTATTTTATCAAAAAATCACAAAAATATTATTTATTTCATATAATTGATATTTTTGTAAAGAATTAATATTTTGATTGTTTTTGGCATTTTAAATATTTTTTCTACATTGATTTTGCAACTTTTAATGCTTTCTAATTATTTTGTAGGTCAATACTTAATTTTTGAAGCATTAATCCAATATCACAATTTGTTTTCCATGTGTTAAACAATTTTTGATCATTTTAATTGAATTTTTATTCAATTAAATACATTTTGAAAACAAATTAGGGTTTTGGATTAATTCAACCCTCATAAATCATTTTCAAAACACTTTGGGCCTCTATTAGAGTGTAAGACCCAATCCTTTTTTTGACCAAATTATCTTTGGGCCTCACTTATTGTATAAGTCCCGATACCGTCAAAAAACAAACGGCGCGATCGTCGCCTTTTCAAAAATCATCCGGGCCTACCCTCGTGTTATAAGCCCCACTCTTTTCTTTAAACCTTTTTGGGCCTCTTGAGAGAGTGTAAGACCCATCCCCCCTTGTACAAAAACTTTTTGGGCCTCACTCATTGTATAAGTCCCTCTGTACAAGTAAACGGTGCGATCGTCGCCCGTTTAAAAATAAAAACCATCTGGGCCTACCCTCGAGTAGTAAGACCCATTTCTTTTTCTTTAAAACACTTTCGGCCTCTTGAGAGAGTGTAAGACCCATCCCTTTGTACAGAAAACCTTTTTGGGCCCCAGTCACTTGTATAAGTCCCTCTGTACAAATTCAAACAGTGCGCTCACTGATAAAACCCTGGGCCTCTCCTTGAGCTGTAAGCCCCAAATCTTTCTTTTTCAAAGCACTTTCTCCTTTGATTTTGAATATACTATTGTTTTCAATCTTTCTTTGTTGAACAACTAACCAAACAGCATGGAAGCTCTACAACCGAGTAAGTGGTTATCGCTTTCATTTACTGCTTTCATATTATAAACTGTATTGTGGGGCTGCTCACTGTAAGTCTCCTTTCATAAACTCATATCTACTATGTAATAATAGTATAGATATTTCGAGTTTCCCCGGCAACTACGTCTAGAACTAGGTGACGCCGTTTCATTTATTCGTAGAAATAGACGCCTAGATCCCCAATAGGAGCACCAGATACAGTCTTCTCTTCGGCTGTCCTCCTTAGGAATCGTCAAGAAGCTCTACTCCCCAAGATGAATGTATTCTCCGTGAATGGCATCTTTGAGTTTCTTCCCAATTCTCGAGCTTTCCTGACTTGATCTATTCCTTGTGGATAGCTTGCCTTGAATGTCTCGGGGTTTGGGTACCCACTACGGTCATAATCTTGGACCTTAACTAAGGAACCCTCTTTAAAAGTTAAAAGTCGCTGGATAGTAAACCTCGCACGTTTACCAGTGGTTTTTTTTATCTTTAAAAGAGTTATCTCTCCTAATCGAAAGGAGATGATAGACCCACGGGCTTCTTAAAAGCATCGGCCTCCTCTTGGGCATTATTCAAGGACCCTGCGGCTTCTTAGAAGTATTCACAGCCTCCTCTTAGGCTTCGTATAATGATCTCTTCCTCCGGGAATGATAGCCTCCTCTTGGGCTTCGTACAAGGACCCGTCGGCTTCTTAAAAGATTCCAGCCTCCTCTTGGGCTTCGTACAAATTGTCCCGACGACCTCCTAGAGGTATAGGAACAGAACCTAGTCATCCTCATATAACAGTCCTTTCATAGAGTCTACTACTGTTTCTCGAAGCATAGTACAAAAGATAAAACTCTAGACTTGGACAGTCTAACTTCCTTGAGTCTCAAAGACATTCTTAAGCACCCTTCATTAAATAGGAAGGAAACCCGCAGACTCGGACAGTCTCAATACACTTTGGATTTCCCGTTTCCTCAAAGAGAAGGAAATATCCCTGATCCTCAAATTAAATCCCTGAGTACAGTATTGCTCATATAAGAACTAATTTTCTCTTTTTAAATCAGTATATTGGATCTGTCACTCAACTGAAACAGTTACAATAGCCTCCATCTCGGGCTTCATACGAGATACCAAAATTCTCCCCAGTGGAGTCAAAATAACCTTTTCGCCTCTTTCTCGGGCTTTGTACGAGATACAAAAACACTCTATTACTGAGTATAAAAGATTCTCCAACTGAGTCAACTCTTTGCTAGCCTCCTCTTAGGCTTTGTATAACGATATGCCCCACTGGGTCAAAAACTTTTAGCCTCTCTCTCGGGCTTTGTACGAGACACAAAATAGCCTCCTCTTAGGCTTTGTATAATGATTTTCCTATCGGAAATTAGCCCCCTCTTAGGCTTTGTATAAGAAAACCACTGGTTGATCCAATCGACCTTTTAGCATCAAAACTGTGCCTCGTTCACAGTACACAAACATCAACAACTCTTTCCCCCATCTAATCGCTGTAAGCAGCAAGCCTCTGGATCATCTATATCCATGCTACTGTCCCTCTTTTAGCATGAGAAATTCCTAAGGAAAGATGGCATTGCTCTACACTGAGTTAAAGTCTTCTCCTTCAGGTTAAAACCCTTTCTTCGGAAATTATGGCATTGCTCGGATCCGCGTATCCCAGTTAAAGTAATTCTCCTTCTCCCCTCTTTAGAGATGACAAATTCTCTCTAAAGTCGAGGTCTTTCAGCTTCACGTCTTGGGCTTTGAACAAGACACAAATAGACCTTTCAGCTTCACAACTTGGGCTTTGATCAAGATACAAATCACCTTTCGCTTCACGTCTTGGGCTTTGAACAAGACACCTAAACACCATTACCTCCCATAGAATAGGAGGAACTACGAACGCTCTGATTTCCCTGTTTCGGTAAACAGGAATACGTAGGCATAAGATCGAAAGAAAAGATCTTAGCGAGCGCAATCAACAAAAAACCCAAATCCCATACCTCCGTCAACCAAAAGCAGTAATTCAAAAGAACCAGTCCTAACATCCTAATCCTTATTCCCCACCAGAAACCCTTTGCCTAGAAAAAAGAAAGAGAACCGTATTGGCGAAATACGAATAACCAGTACAAAAGCCCCCCACATTGATAGCATCCGTAACCTAACAGACCGCTGTTTAAACTCAGTATGCAAGCAGGGTTAATTGGAGACATCTATTTCCCTTCCTTATTTAGCTCACAATAGGATAAAAAATGAATCGACCTGTAGTTTAAAGCTCAAACCACAGAGAGCGACCAGCGCTTAAGAACCGCGTCCAAAATCGCTCGCTACAGTGCCCCAGTATTTGAACCTTGAAAATATGCCCCATATTATTAGGACATGGAAGAATGTCTTGAGAACGAACTTGGCTCCCCCCATACTGTAGTATGACTTTGGTATGAACTACCCCCAATATTTGAATCTTGAAAAGTGTGTCCCATTGTTTGAATCCTTAAAATGTATGCCCCTGATTAGATAGACCCTTGGAGTGACCGGTTTCACCATGTCGTTAAGGTGTCCTGCCCCAGTATGGAATTGTTGAATGGTCTTCCCTTTGTCACACAGGTATTTTCTGAAGAGAAACTTAGATCTCATCATAATGTGATATGACTTTTATATGAAATGCCCCAGTGTTTTGAACTTGAGAATATGACCCTGATCAGCAAGACCTTTAGATGACGTGCCCCTACGATCACTAGGTTTTTCCCTTGATTGGCATGATTCCTTATATGATGTGCTCCTGGGATCATAAGGATTTTCCCCTTAATTAGAAGGATCCTTAGGTGGCTTGCCCCTGGTCAGGAATGCCTTGAAGTGGTGTGCCCCTGATCAGACCATTGCTGATATTTCCCTGATGCTAAGTATTTATTTGCAAGTAAAATTATTCCCTTTGAAAAGTAATTCTAACTTAATGCTCATGCAGGTTTTGAAATCAAAATTTTTTTCCTACGGTGTATACAGATGATATTTGTCCATGAGGTTGGCACAAATGAAGGTGTGAGAATATGGTTAGCGATGTCCCAACAAACATTCGAATTCGGAGTCAGTTTAACAACGACTTTGCCGAGTATGCTTTTATAGTGCCCCTAGCTTCAATTAGGACTTTTACATGTTGTAACGTGGCCTGGTTCATGGTTAAAAAAACAAAGGATACAAGGCTCAAAATTTGAATTTTAACCCACCCCATTCTCCTTGATGTTCTCCATTCCTAAATCCAATTAACCCAACAAATGCGTTCATCCTGCAAGAGAAACTTTTCAGTCACGGTGATTAAAAGGTATATTGGTTTAAGCACTCGATGAGATTTTTTTTGAAGTGCAGTCACTCATTCCTGTTTATAAAATCGTTCCCTATTTTCCTTTTTCTTTGCTTTTAATCCCTTATTTTTGCATGGACCAATTCTTTTGAGTTTGTGGTCCATCGGGATACCCTAATTTTTGCCTAAGTCAAAGTCCACTGTTTTTCAGCTTTTCCTTTTCTTCTTGACTTAGCGGGCTTTTTCCCTCTTTTTTTTTTGGAACAATTCTTGAGTGATTTGCTTTTGTCTTAGAAAGGGTTTGACTTCCATATTAGATATTATGTGCTATTATCCCTTTTGCTTCCTCAATGTTGAGTGGTGTGAGGAAGAAGATGTGCTTTAAACCCTTTGCTTGGATTGACTGATTCTCTTGAGATCAGAATGCATCATTGAGTTAATTGAAATCTACCTTGCCCCTGGTTAATATTAAGGTTTTTTTTTTAAATAGAAAGAACACCAACTTCTGGCTCGAGGGGGTTGACTATGGTTTAACTCTTTATTCCTCCAGTGTTTGTGAAGTGAAACAATGCCTTACATCGTCAGCTAGGTCTTACCATTAAAAGCATACGTCAGCAAATTCGATTAGTTATTACATCCTTCTCCTCCTCTGTTTGTTAATAGGTGAGAAGTGAAATGGAAAAGGTTTGATTTTTTTTTTTATTTTGAGTGATGGCATAAGAAAGAGTGACAACGAATGGATGAACTCCAAAAACATGCATGTTTATTTTATTAAAATTATATCCCAAAAGGTACAACCTTTAATACAAACAACACTTAGCAAAAAAAAAGAAATTGCAACTGGATATGATAAAGTCCCTTGACCCCAGGGGTAGGCTTCCTTGTTGATCCACCAGTCTTGAGATATACTTCTTGGTATTCTTGTACTTGTCCAAGTAAGGGGTGACCTTTCACCTATGGCACTCCTCCTTTGAAAGTTGGTTGCAGGTCTTGTGCTTTGTGCTCATGATTTTAGTGTTTGAGTAGGATCAAGTAATTGCAGCTTCACTAAGGCACCTCCAAGTAAGTTATGAGACATTAGCGTAGGATCCAGTTCTCTTCCAAACTCCCTTTTTTGTATAGGCATCATCCAAGGTTATTGCATTTGAGGCTCTAGGCACTCCTCTGGTAGACATGGTGAAGGGTTACCTTATTTCCTCAACGGTACTTGCCCCTCTTGAATTCCTCCATAGCTTCTTGAGGTATCCTTTAAGTTCGTTCATGAGTATCGGGAAACCTCTTAACTCTTGGTAATTGGACGGGGCGAAAGCGAAAAGGATATGCAAATGGATGGGTATGTATGCAAATGCATGAAAATGCATGGGGTATGCAAACTAATTTTAAAAATTTATTTGGGGGGAATTCCAAAATCCATTGTAGTTAGAGATGAATATATTCAAAGGATGAAACCCATAGAATCCCAAATCCATTAGCCAATTCCAAATCCAAAATGACTTCCAAACTTATAACAATAATTCCTTGGGAATAACCCATAATAATCCAAAATGAAAACTCCTGAACCTAAGAAGGCGTAAAATAAATAGATGTCCCCAATGCCTTCTTCAAATGAGCTTTAAACCCCTCCAAGTATCATTTCTTAAGCCCTTGCACTTCCCTATCCTCCTTGTAGTGAGATGATGGACATTCAACAAGTAAGCTGAGTTTTTTTTAGGCTTGACCCTTTTTCTTTTTTCTTTTTTTTTATTTATATTTTTTCCCCCATGCCCCTTGTGAGGTTTTTCCTTCTCCTTGTAAATCCAAGTATAGTCCAAATTGTTCCCGCGTAGGAGCTGGTTGAAAATCCTTGAAGAGGAAGTCACATAGAGGAGGATCATAAAGTTGTGCAAAAGCAATTACGGCCTCTACCTTCCTAGGGATCCATAAGAGATCGAGGATCCTTCCATACTTGTGCATAAACATCCTTTGAGCAAATTTTGGCATTGAGTCTCAAAAGTCTTTGAGACTTTGTAAATCAGCACTTAGCATTCTGATGCGTAGGGTAACCCTTTTATTTGAATCCATCTTTCTAATGTTCCTACAACACATCTTGAAATTCCCCACAAAAATGCGCATATGCAAAAAAAAAAATTAAATGCATGATGACATGGACATTTGTTTTTATTTGGGTTAGGGTAAAAGGTGAGATGCAAGCATGGCCCTAACTAGGTAGGCTCCCTATGATAGGTTAGATCTATGTTTCGTCTACCCAATCCCCTCACATGTAGGATATAAAGTTTGGACAACATAACGACCCTATAATGTACAGACTATACCCCTGTTTTACCATGAAAATGAGCAAGCCTTCCTATGGTAATCCTTCGGGATAAGTCTCATCTGGGTAGGACCCTAGTAACAACCCTTGAGGGTTGAATATATAGGGTCTCCATGAGTTGGTAAGGGGTAGGCTAAAAGTTCTCAGAGTCTCAGACCACATCTAAATCATCCTCTACGTTAGGGGCTAACCCTTCCATGAGGACACCTTTGGAAGGATCTATTCTAAGTGTGGCATCAATGAATTGTTGGGGATGTCACATCCCCTCCAAAAACATTTCCGTTCCACGTCCTAATCTAGGGTTATACTCCAAGCTTGGGTTTTAGCTTCACACATCATATGCCACAATCCAATGCATGATGACAAAATAAAACAAAAGGCTCAAATATAATAAATAAACAAATATATAAAATAAAACCTGAGAATAATTAAAAAAAAAACAAAAAAACCATAAACACCCAAGACAAACAAACAAAACCCTAAAGCCTAAAGTTAGGAGGGACTCTCTTTAGGGAGGAATCCCCAGCAGAGTCGCCAGCTGTCGCGGCCGGCAAAAATTATCGAGTCACCATCATATTTTTTAAGGAAAATAAATGATAAACCTAAAATCCTAATCCTAAAAGTATAGATTCCTAAGGTTCGGGAGTCGGTTAAGTGAGGGGAAGGTGTTAGGCACCCCTCACCTCCATTGTACTCAATGGGATCCTCCTTAAGTTTTAGGGTATATTTATTTGTTGTTTGTCTTTTTATTTATTTACAAAAGAAACCTAAGTTTTTTATTATTGTACTCGCTAGGGTTTACAACCCTATGCCTACGTAACTTCAATTTTGAAGGATCAGAGTAACCGTAGTTCACCTTCCCTATTCCTACCCCCTAATCCTAGTCCCAAAACCTGATCCACTATTTATACCCTTGGATAAAGAGTTTTTATCCCCAAATCTATTGTTTATACTCCTAGATAAGGAGTTCTATCCCTTAATCTATTATTCATACTCCTAGATAAGGAGTTATATCCCTTAAATCCCGATCCATTTATTTATACTCTCGGAGGAAGAGTTTTATCCCAAAATCCTAATCCCTTGGTCTTTATTTAGACTATTGGAACCTAAGAGTTTAATCCCAAAATCCTATCCATTATTTATACTCTCGGACGAAGAGTACTATCCCTTAAATCCTAATCCATTTATTTATACTCTCGGATGTCAAGAGTTTTATCCCTAATCCATTTATTTATACTCTCGGGTATTAAGAGTTTTATCCCAATTCATATCCATTATTTATACTCTCGGACGAAGAGTACTACCCCTTAAATCCTTTAAATCCCTTTATATCCCTTATAATAAAACAATAAAATCCTCAAATTCCATAGAATTTAATAAAACCCAAAATGCTATTTATGCTAAGAAGTATAGCAAAATTAATCCCCAAATTATTCTGCTTTTAAAAAATGATTTTTAAATTCAATATAATCCTAAAATAACAGACTTTTAATTCCTATTTCCCTAAAAGAATAAACCAAATATTTTAAATATATATATAAAAAGTAAATTGAAAACCAAACCCAAGATTATCCTTAAAACCCTAAATAAAGTTTAATTCCTATTTTCTTTAAAAGAATAAACCAAGTATGTTAAATATATAAAATATAATTTTAAACCCAACCCCACAATTAACCCAAAAATTCCTAAATAAAAATTCCTAAATAAAATTAAACCACCATTCTTTAAAAGAATAAACCAAGTATGTTAAATATATAAAATACAAATTTAAGCCCAACCCCACAATTAGCCCAAAAATTCCTAAATAAAAATTCCTAAATAAAATTAAACCCCTATTTTAAGAAGAAAATAGCCCATGATTTTAAATATACAAAACTATTAATTATGAAAACAACCAAAAATTAAAGACATAAAATAAAATAACACTTAAATATTTATCCTAATACTAATACCCCCAACATCCTATTTCTAAACCCTAATTAAAATCTAAATCCTAATTAAGTAATTAAATTAAGTTATTAATTTAATTAATTAAAAAAACCCTAAAACCTATTTCTAAACCCTAATTAAAAGCTAAATCCTAATTAAGTAATTAAATTAAATTGTTAATTTAATTAATTAAAAAACCCTAAACCCTAATTAAAATCTAAATCCTAATTAAGTAATTAAATTAAGTTGTTAATTTAATTAATTAAAAAACCCTAAACCCTATTTCTAAACCCTAATTAAAAGCTAAATCCTAATTAAGTAATTAAATTAAGTTGTTAATTTAATTAATTAAAAAGGATGGGGACAACTTGTCATTCCTACTGATGCTCTCAAAGTAATCGAGAATAACAATGCAAAAGGATGGGGACAACTTGTCATTCCTACTGATAACAAAACAAAGAAGGGTCTTGGTTTTTCTGCGACCTGTACCCAGACTGCTGCTAGCGATGAAAGTTTTCATCCCATTCAGGACTTTTTCCACAGTGGAGGTTTCCTTCACCCAATATCTCAAACAGTCCATACTATCAACGAGGAGGATCCCTCTGATACAGAGGAAGAGTGGAAATCCTATCTTAATAAGGACGGTTATATGTCTCAGGAAGAAGTGCCTACGCCATTTTGCTATCCCGCACAGAGTCCGAGATTTATACCAGGTCAGATGTCAAAATAATATACGAAGATTGTGATCCGGAAGGATGTCGTGCTCCACCAAACTCATCAGAGGAGGACACTCTGATGAAAGACAACTTTGACCACAACTATTATGGCCCAATGGATGGCCTGCCTATCTGGCAGCCGTATCCAAGAGACTTGGGGCAAGAAAATCAGCCGAACAATGAAAATCAGTTGAGCATCATTGAAAGGAATACCTACGTCCCCACCATGTCAAGGGATCAACACTCAGGTCATTCAGAAAATATCCAGTACTACGATGAATTGGAAAAGCTTGCCGGACTAGAATTCATTAACTATGCTTTTCCTGAGGTCAATGTCATTGAGAAGGATGACTCCTCCAGTTCCACAGAAGTGTGGGACACCTTAGGACAACCAAGTGGAAAATTCGACTATATGGTCAAGTACACTGCTCCTGAGAGCTCTCGCATTAGGCTCGAAGACATTCAGCCAACTGGGTGGGGAGATCCACCTGAGAGCACAAATCATATGCAAAATACAATAGAGGAATCCTCCTACGACAACTCTTCCTGGGAGACAGATTCCAATGATCCTGCTCCGCCAGAAATCAACGTTATTTCTGAAGACAAATCAAGGAAGGTACCAGACTTTGTAATTCACCGAGGAGTTCGCTGCCAATGGGTTGCTGTCGATGTTCTGAAGATTGTTCATAAGTCAAAGTAATTGTCGTCTTTAACCTTTCACCCTACCCAGGTGAAACGGATGTTTTGATAGGGCTCACTTTCAATAAATTTCCCTCTTCGCTTCGCCCAAAGCGACAGAGTTTTGCTTTATAGGGTTGTAGTTTCAAGAATTGACTTATTCATAAATAAAATAACGTCGTTCTGTAATTTCCGCATTTATTGCTGTTTTTTTGTCATTTTTTCAGAAAATGGTAATCCTAAAAAACAATTCAAATAATAAAAACAAGCAGTTATCAGAAAATACACTGCACACACTCTTGCATTCTCTATATCTCTTCTAAACACAAATCATCACGTCATGCAAATTGCTTGTTTTAAACCCCATTGAAACATACGATCCAATGCCTTCTTCCAACTTTGAATTCCCGGTATTTGGGGCTGAAGAAGAAGTTGACAACGAAATTCCAGAAGAGATCTCCCGACTACTCAAACAGGAGGAAAGGTCCATCGAACCTCACAAAGAGCCGTTGGAAACAGTAAACTTGGGTTCAGAAAAAGAGAGAAAAGAAATCAGGATTGGGGCACTGCTCAGTTCAACTGCCAAAGAGAGTTTGACAAAGCTTCTCAAAGAATTCCCCGATGTATTCGCTTGGTCCTATCAGGACATGTCAAGGTTGGATACCAGCATCGTGGAACATCATTTACCGGTGAGATCGGAATGCCCGCCAGTAAAACAAAGGTTGAGTCGGACTCACCCGGACATGGCCATCAAAATCAAAGAGGAAGTACAAAAACAGATTGACGCGGGTTTCCTCGCCAAGTCAGAATATCCTCAATGGTTAGCCAACATCGTACCAGTTCCAAAAAAGAACGGAAAGGTCAGAATGTGTGTAGACTACAGAGATCTAAACAAGGCAAGTTCGAAGGACGACTTTCCTTTACCACACATTGATATGCTGGTAGACAGTACAGCAAAGTTCAAAGTCTTCTCCTTCATGGATGATTCTCGGGCTATAATCAGATCGAAATGGCGCCGAAAGACATGGAGAAAACTTCGTTCATTACCCCATGGGGTACCTTTTGTTACAAGGTAATATCGTTCGGTTTAAAGAATGTCGGGGCAACCTATCAAAGGGCCATGACTACTCTGTTTCATGACATGATACACAAGGAAATTGAGGTATATGTCGATGATATGATTGCCAAATCTAAAACAGAAGAGGATCATGTGACCCACCTGTCAAAACTATTCGAGCGGTTGAGAAAGTACCAACTCCATTTGAATCCCAACAAATGCACCTTAGGTGTCCGTTCAAGGAAACTCTTAGGGTTCATCGTCAGCCAGAAAGGAATTAAAGTTGATCCTGACAACGTCAAGGCCATTCAAGAAATTCCTTCTCCGAAAACCAAAAAACAAGTCAGGGGATTCCTAGGAAGTCTGAACTACATTTCCAGATTTATATTCCTCGTGACCGCGACATGTGCGCCGATCTTTAAATTACTCAAAAAGAACCAGGACTGCGTTTGGACATAAAATTTCCAAACCGCCTTCGACAGTATCAATGAATACCTGTTGAGCCCACCGATTCTATCACCTCTAGTGGAAGGAAGACCACTGATCATTTACTTAACAGTCCTAGAGGACTCAATGGGGTGTGTAATTGGCCAACAAGACGAAACAAAAAGAAAAGAGTCTGCCATTTACTATTTGAGCAAGAAGTTTACGGACTGTGAGACTCGGTACACT
This sequence comes from Lathyrus tuberosus, assembly GCA_022829125.1. Classification (NCBI taxonomy): domain Eukaryota; kingdom Viridiplantae; phylum Streptophyta; class Magnoliopsida; order Fabales; family Fabaceae; genus Lathyrus; species Lathyrus tuberosus. Next base: position 32,619,372 of record JALAZF010000006.1, on the reverse strand, counting down.
ATGCTTGAGAAAACTTGATGTGTTCTGGCTTGGGCAACCAAACGTCTTTTCCAGTACATGATTCGTCACACTACTTGGTTGGTCTCCGAAATGGATCCTATCAAGTATGTCTTTGAAAAGCCTGCTCTCACGGGAAGGATTGCCCGTTAGCAGATGTTGTTATCAGAATATGGCATAGAATACCATGCTCAGAAAGCCGTTAAGGGAAGTATTTTAGTTTATCATTTGGCTCATCAACCGATTGACGATCAAGAATCAATCGGGTTTGACTTCCCATCCGAAGATGTCATGTATCTGAAAATGAAAGATTGTGATGAACCGCTACCCAGTGAAGGGCCAGAACCAGGTTCCCAATGGGGACTTATCTTTGACGGAGCAGTTAATCATTACGGAAATGGAATTGGGGCAATCATCATAATACCTCAGGGTACCCACATTCCTTTCACTGCCAGACTTACGTTCAAGTGCACAAACAATGAGGCCGAATACGAAGCTTGTATCATGGGTCTCGAGGAAGCGATCGACTTAAGGATCAAGAACTTGGATGTATATGGCGACTCAGCCCTGGTTATCAATCAGATCAAAGAAGATTGGAACACTTACCAATCAGTACTGATTCCTTACAAAGACTACGCAAGAAGGTTGTTACCTTTCTTCAACAAAATCGAGTCTCATCACATCCCTCGTGATGAGAATCACATGGCTGATGCACTAGCCACTCTCTCTTCCATGATTAGTGTAGGTTAATAGAACGACCTACCTAAGATCGACATAATGCGCCTTGGACGGCCCGCTTACATCTTCACGATTGAAGCAGTCATAGACGACAAACCTTGGTATCACGATATCAAATGCTTCCTTCAATAACAAGAGTACCTACCTGGGGCACTAAGGAAAGACAGGAAGACCCTCAGAAGACTGGCAGACAGCTTCTTCCTGAGCGGCGATACACTCTATAAGAGAAACTTTGACATGGTCTTGCTCCGATGCGTAGACAGTTCAGAAGCAGACATGCTGATAAAAGAAATTCACGAAGGATCCTTTGGCACTCATGCCAACGGACACGTAATGGAGAGAAAAATTCTGAGAGCTGTATACTACTGGTTGACCATGGAATCCGACTGCTACAAGTACATGAGGACGTGTCACAAGTGTCAGATATACTCCGACAAAATCCATGTACCGCCTACACATCTCAAAGTTCTTTCTTCCCCATGGCCTTTTTCTATATGGGGAATCGACATGATTGGCATGATTGAACCCAAAGCTTCGAACGGACATCGGTTCATCCTGGTAGCCATTGATTATTTCACCAAGTGGGTCAAAGCAGCGTCATACGCTAATGTAACCCGACCGGTGGTGGTTCGCTTTATCAAAAATAATCTCATCTTCCGTTATGGTGTTTTCAAGCCAGATCATTATAGATAATGGGTCTAACTTGAATAATAAGATGATGAAAGAGTTGTGCGCAGAGTTCAAGATCGAACACCATAACTCATCTCCCTACTGACCTAAGATGAATGGAGCGGTAGAAGCGGTTAACAAGAACATCAAGGAGATTGTTCAAAAGATGGTTGAAACCTACAAAGACTGGCACAAAATGCTACCCTTTGCTCTTCAAGGTTATCAAACATCTGTCCGCACTTCAACAGGGGCAACCCCTTTCTCTCTAGTATATGGCATGGAAGCAGTGCTCCCCATCGAAGTAGAGATCCCATCAATCCGGGTATTGATGGAAGCTAAGCTTACAGAAGTTGAATGGTGTCAAAGTCGACATGACTAACTCAATCTAATCGAAGAAAAGCGAATCACAGTTCTATGCCACGGTTAGTTGTATCAGCAAGGGATGAAGAAGGCGTTTGACAAAAAGGTTCGACCTTGCGCCTTCAGGAAAGAGACCTTGTGCTAAAAAAGATACAATCATTTCTCACTGATTCTCGGGGCAAATGGACTCTAAATTATGACGGCCCCTATGTGGTCAAGAAAGCTTTCTCAGGCGGCGCCTTGAGACTTGCAACCATGGATGGAGAGGAATTTGTCTACCCCACAAATGTTGATGTAGTCAAGAAATACTTCTCCTAAATAAAGAAAAATAGCGTCTCGGTGGATTGAAAACCCGAAAGAGCAGTCCAGACAAAAATTAGAGACATAATCAAAAATCATCCCGGAGGATTGGAAATCTCAAAGTACAATCCAGGCAAAAGTTAGGGATTAATGGCAAGTAACTACGTCCAATAGGGGCAAATCCCCCAGCAACAGTAATGCCATCCATCAGAAAACTCCAGTCAGGGTCATCTTCGACAGAAGCTCAGGATGCCCAGAATTCAAAGTTGGTAGAAGGATAGTGGTCGTTATGTTTCAATATAGCCCTTTTCCCTTAAATTACCATTTTCTAACTTTTGTAAATACTCTATGGAATCACGCGCTTGGATGATTTCTATCCTATCAATAAAATTTGAGCCCTTGTGCTTTTGTTTGCAATTCTTATTTGGTTTAGCTTTACAGAATGACATTTTTAACATGATTAATGATTCTTGAAAGAAAACAAAAATGAATTTACTTGATAAAATTTTTCTGCTTTTAAAATAAAGATGGCAATTTCTTTTGACTGTTGAACATCGAAAGAACATCGATCGCTTCTCTAGAAGTAAGCGAGCTTCAAAGTGCAGAATCAAAGTACTCATTCCAAACCAGTACACCTGAACGAAGGATCAATTGTGTCAGAGACCATGTTTCATCTGACACCCCTCGGCAGAGTTCTTACCTCCTAAGCCCGACCAACGGTTGTTCCCCGCAGGGACTATTTCTCCTAAGCAAGGCAAAATTGCTATCGTGAACCCGTGATACTATACATCCTCCACCGTGGTCGAGTATCCACTCGTGTTCATCTACTAGTCTGTATGTCGCGTCAGTTTTGTCAGCATAAACATACATACATCATGCATTATTGATTTACATTCACATTCATATTGCATCACTATCACTCCAGTCGGTCTTATCCCCTAGTGATAATAGTCCTCTCGATCGAGTGGTCAGTTTTTTCCTCGTCAGGAAATATTGCGTCTGAACAATCTCGCCTCCAGTTTATTTCTGGATACAAGTTGGTCCCTTGATCACTTTGATAACTTGAACCTCTAAAAGACCAGAAAACGTTCGACAAAAGTCACTCTTCTCCATTGAAGATGATATTTTGGCTTTCCCGGATTAAGGAAAATCCCCAGAGAAAGCCTCTTAATCAGAGATTCGACAATATAGCAGTTTTTCTCCGAAAAAAATCCGCTAACGAAAAGGTCATCAGCACCTCAAAATTGGATCACATCATATGGCATTTCTCCGAGAAGATCCCGAGAAAAGTATGATGTAATACCCAAGCGGAAGCAGTCTCTCAAGAGACTCGTTTTCCCCAGATAGAATCAACAAATGGCGTCTCCAACAGAGAAGTTTGTACACCTCTACAACTCAGACCACTGGGTTGCCCAGCAAGCCTGACATCAAAAATTCTTCCGTCAAATGGCATTTCCCCAGGAAAATTCGGCAAGAAGTTTGAGGAAAACCGCTACAAATAGCGTCCCTTGTCAAGAATGTTTATTGACAAAAGAAACTGAGAACAGTTCCTTGGCTAAAGACCAGGATCGAGGGGAAGTTTATTTTCAGAAACTGAGACCAGTTCCTTGGTAGGAAACCAGGATCGAGGGGAGGTTTATTTCAGAAACTAAGACCAGTTCCTTGGTAGGAAACCAGGATCGAGGGGAGGTTTATTTCAAAAACTGAGACCAGTTCCTTGGTGGGAAACCAGGATCGAGGGGAAGTTCATTTCAGCAACTAAGACCAGTTCCTTGGTAGGAAACCAGGATCGAGGGGAAGTTTATTTTAGAAACTTAGACCAGTTCCTTGGTGGGAAACCAGGATCGAGGGGAAGTTTACCTTTTCTAAGCATCATTACTTAGCAAAAGAAGAAGGATGCGCAAACTACCATTCATAAACACCATCAAAATTTTGGGTATTCCGATATTTAATCCTCTTGCACCCCGAATGCCCGAATACCTTCGCCATTCACACCTTCGGGTCCAAGAAGATTAAATAGGGGCATCTGTCATACCCCAAATTTTGACCACTAAGATTTCCCATCATTGTGTAAATCATTATCACAATATGGAGGAACCTTCATGCCTCATCAGTCTCCCCAAATATGGGTGAGCATTCACTACAAACAGGAATTAGGGTTTCAAGCCCTCTCTGAGCTTTAGACAAAGGATTAATCAAGAAATGACATGATATTTGACTTTTCTAACCTCTCAAACATCCACAGAGGATCAAGAGGACTCCCACAGCAAGAATCAAGCACAATGTTAAAGCATTCCAAGTTTGGATCGCACAGTTAGGAATTCATCTGACAGTTTGGATCGCACAGTTTGGAATCGCACAGTTTGGAATTCATCTGACAAAAAGTTTGGAATTCATCTGACAAAAAGTCAACAGTGCACAAAAGTCAACTTTGACTTTTTGAGATTTTTCACAAATATGGTTCTTTGACCCTAAAATGATGTTAATGTGTGATTGGAATCATCATCCATCAAGAAAAATCAAGAAAAGTGGGATAACTTGTAAAAAGGGTAACCATAAAAGCTTAGAAATTTTTCTAAGTTATGAAACAAAGTGGCTAGGGTACCAACTTTGAAGGATCATATCTCCTAAACCACAAGGCCATTTTCCCCATTCAAAACTGGATTTGTAGCTCTCATGGCACTCTACAAAAGCTTCAAACATAACTCATTCCAATTCCTCATGGATTTTAAGTTATGGAATGATCAAAATCACAAAAAGTGAAAATGTCACCTTTTTCCAACACTTAGTGAAATTTTCACTAAGTCGGAATCTGCCTTCACTTTTTTCCAAATGTAAGGGCATTTTTCACTTGGATCCAAAAGGTATCAAAACCAACTATGATCAAACAGTTATTGTATCATATGAGGGCTTTCCAAAATGGCCAAGAACTCCATCAAAGTCCACTTGAGCCATGAGATATGACAATGGCAACATGCCTTGCTGAAAACTGTCAAAGCAAGGCAGATTTGTGCATTTTGCTCGATTTGCCAAATTTGTGCAAATGACAAATAAATCTATCCATCTGAACACCTCAGGGGGAGACCAAGGAGGGACAAACACTGATCCATAAGCCTCCCAAGACTTTGGAACCAAAAGTAGCATGTCAAACCTAGAAATCCCTAAAAGAGGGACAAGACTCCAATTTTGGCTTTGAGCATTCAATGCATGCACCAAGGCGGCATGGACTGAGCCATTTCCAACTGAATTCAGTCAAGACATATCCAAGACCAAGGGAACCAGCAGCCTGTGCCCTAACCTCTAGTCAATGGCTAGAGGAGACTTGGATTCCTATTGATCAACATTGGACAAACCTCTGCTGCAGTTGCCAATCACTATTTCTCCCAAAACAAACTTGCTCTACTATAAATAGAGCCCATTTGTGATCAGTTTGAGTACACCAAAGCCATCAAACAGATGCTTTCCTCAAAATCACCTTCTCACTTACAAATTTGCCTTCCAAAGCAAGTCACTATCGGGTTTTGAGTTTGAGAGCAATTCCAATCAAACCAATCATACACACACCTCATAAACATCATATAGAGGTGATCCAAACACTCACAAGTGACCTGTAACACCAAAATCACAAAGTCACCTCTCAAAACCTCAAAATAGGACTTTTGTGCATTTTTCAAGTCATGTCTTGAATCAATCACTTTCCAAACTAGATAAAACCTCAAACACACTCCAAATATCATCCTTGAACTGTCCCAAATGGTTCCCCCCATCTGGAACAACATTTGTGGGAGTTGCTATTTTGGCCACTTTTGTCCCTTTTGCAAGAAAGAGCTCAAACTTGTTCCTGAGGTTTCCAGCTGATTCCAACCCTACTAAAAGCTTTTAAGAGATCATTTGAGGGTGTCCAAAGCATCAAATCATTTCTGGAAGAAAGCCCTTGGCAGATTGCACAAAAGCTCCAAAAAGAGGTAAGCATCACAACTTGAACTCTATGAAATATGCCTTGCTTTGAGGTTCACTGATCATGCACATCTTGTACATGTTATATGTGTTGTGTTTGAACCAATTCATCATGTAATTCATGCTTGTACCAAGAGATGGCACAGAAAATGCAAATCATGGCCTATTTCAAAACCACTATCGGGTTTTTCAATAGGAGCATGATCTGAAAAAACACCACCGCCATTGGATTACTTGTGAAATTCTAGGAAGGATAGGCCTAAATTTTGTCCCAATCCATGGAGAAATGAGAAAGTTATGGCCTTCACGTTTCTAACCAAAACCTTGCCTTGCCTTGGGCCTGGCCAAAAACAAGGCAAGCCTTGTATATTTGTGATTGTGTTTCAATCAACGGATATATCACCACCCCAGTGGTAAGGCGCGCGCCCTATACACAAGAGGTCTGGGGTTCAAATCCCCCTCGCCCCAGACCCTCTTTTTGCTATTTTTTCCACTTTTCTACTATTTTTCAAATTATTTTTAATAATTTGGAAAATTAATAACTCTCTCAATTTTAATTATTTTTTATTGGTTCTTTTTGAAAAAAATCACAAAAATGTTGAAATATTTTATTCCACAAAAAAATCAAGTTTATATTATTTATTTAATATAATTAGTATTTTTGTGAATAAATTCCTTTTTAATTGTTTTTAAACATTTTAAAAGTGAATATTTACCTTGAAAATCAAAACCAAATAAGTTGTAATTCATCTTGTGATTAAAACCTCATTTTTCAAACCTTAAACAAAAATCACAAGTGGTTTATTCAAACTCATTTGGTATTTTTATCATTTTTATTGATTTTCTTTAAATATTTACTTTTAAAGGAAAATAAAATTAGGGTTTCTTTGATTTCCAACCTCGTCAATCATTTTTAAACTCTTTGGGCCTCTATTAGAGTGTAAGACCCATCCCCTTTGTAAATACACCACTTTTTGGGCCTCAGTCATTGTATAAGTCCCACTGTATTTTCAAAAACAACGACGCGATCGTCGCCTTTTTAAAATAAACCTTGGGCTTCTCCTCGAGCTATAAGTCCCATTCCTTTTCAAAAACAAAAAGTTTGGGCCTCTAATAGAGTGTAAGACCCAACCCCTTTGAAAACAAAAACTTTGGGCCTCTAATAGAGTGTAAGACCCAACCCCTTTGAAAACCAAAATATTTTTGGGCCTCAGTGTATTGTATTAGTCCAGACACCATCAAAAAGTTTGGCGCGATCGTCGCCTTTTTAAAAAAAACTCTGGGCCTCTCCTTGAGCTGTAAGCCCCACCACTTGTACAAAAACTTTGGGCCTCTTGAGATAGTGTAAAACCCATCCCTTTGTACAGAAAACCTTTTTTGGGCCTCAGTCACTTGTATAAGTCCCTGTACAGTTTTCAAAACAACAATGCAATCACTGATAAAATCTTGGGTCTCTCCTTGAGCTGTAAGCCCCAACAATCTTTTCAAATCACTTTCTCTTTTGATTTAGAATATAATATTATTATCAAAGCTTTCTTTGTTGAACAACTAACAAAATAGCATGGAAGCTCTACAACCGAGTAAGTGTTTACCCGCTTTCTTTATCCGCTTTCATATATATATAACTGTATTGTGGGGTTGCTCACTGTAAGTCTTCTTTCACATCCTTTTATATACTTGTCAAATATCAACTGTGTAATACTAGTATAGCTATTTAGATTTTTCCCCGACAACTACGTCTAGCACTAGGTAAAGCCCTGTTGGTTACTCTTAAATACAAACAAAACTAGATCCCCATAGGATTACCAGACACCGTCTTCCCTCCTCTTGGGGTTAAACAATATAGAGACGTGAAAGGCAGCATTCTCGGTGAACCCTTTCTCAGACTGTCACCCTTAGACATTGTCAAAGAGACTCTACTCCCCAGAGTTGATCTATTCTCCGTGAATAGCATCTCTTGAGTTTCTTCTAAATTCAAGAACTTTCCTGGCTTGATCTATTCTCTGTGAATAGCATGTCTTGAACTTCTCTTGGTTTGGGGACCCACGGGCTTCTTAAAAGCATCCCCGCCTCCTCTTGGGCGTTGTACAAGGACCCTTCGGCTTCTTAAAAGCTCTCATGCCTTCTCTTGGGCTTAGTACAAGGACCCAGAGACCTCTACAGGTATAGGAACAGAACCTAGTCATCAAATTACTAGAGCTGTCTTTCTGAGTCAAGTGTCAGACCTGTTAATGGGTTGACCTTCATCCCTTAACATGCCATCATTCTCTTGGGCATCATACAAAGATCATTCACTACATGAGAATCGATTTCTCAAAACACCAGTAGACTTGGACAGTCTCAATACCCTTTGGATTTCCCATTTCCTTAAAGAACAGGAAATAACCTTGATCCTCTGATCAGTACCAAAGCACAACCTTACCTTTAATCGTTCCCTTTATAAGAACTGATTTTCTCTTTTATCCAACATGCTGGACCTGTCACTAAACTGAAACAGTCGCCAACAGCTAGCCTCCTCTTGGGCTTTGTACAATGATTCTCCCCACACTCTCTTGTTGAGTATAAAAGACTCTCTTGTTGAGTCAAACCTTTTAGCCTCTATCTCGGGCTTCGTACGAGATACAAAAACACTCTCTTGTTGAGTATAAAAGAATCTCTTGTTGAGTCAAACCTTTTTTAGCCTCCGTCTTGGGCTTCGTATAAGACACATATAAAAGTACTCTCTTGTTGAGTCAGTTACTCGTTAGCACTCTCTTGTTGAGTCAACCCTTTTAGCCTCTATCTCGGGCTTCGTACGAGACAGATAAAAAACTCCCTATTGTTGGGTCAATAGCCTCCTCTTAGGCTTTGTATAAGGAAAACCTCGGTTGAGTCAATCAACCTTTTGGTCTCAAATCTGTGCCTTGCTCACAGCATACAAACATCAACAACTCCTTTTCTTTCATCTAATTGCTGTAAGCGGTAAGCCTCTGGATTATTTACATCCACGCCACTGTCCCTCTTTTAGCATGAGAAATTCCTAAGGAAAGATGGCATTGCTCTAAACTGAGTTAAAGTCTTCTCCTTCAGGTTAAAAATCCCCTATAAAGAAAATTATGGCATTGCTGGATTCACATATCCCAGTTAAAGTAATCCTCCTTTATAATCCGTCACCCAACAGTTGTGATAAACGGACCAAATATCTCCTCTTTAGAGATGACAAGTTCTCTCTTAGTCAACCCTTTTAGCTTCACATCTTGGGCTTTGAACAAGATACAAATCACCTTTAGCTTCATGTCTTGGGCTTTGAACAAGACACCAAAACAACCTTTTTCCTCCCTTAGAATATGAGGAACTACGATCACTCTGATTTCCTTGTTTCGTCAAACGGGAATACGTAGGCATAAGATTGAAAAAAATCTTAGCGAGCATACTAATCCAAAAACCCAAAATCCAATATCTCCACCAAATCAACTCAAAAACAGCAAATCTAAACACAGTATCAAAAAACCTCACATATAATCCAGACACCGTGTTCTCAGGAAAAATAACCAAAGATTGGGCCCCACCTCCACATAGCATCTTTAACCTAACAGAATGCTGTTCAAACTCAGTATGCAAGCAGGGTTAATTGTAGACATCTATTTCCCTTCCTTAATCAGCTCAATAGGATAAAAAATGAATCAAACTGTAGTACCCGAGCGATAGTGCTTCAAGACCACAAAAATCGCGCTACACTTACAACCTCAGCCTCAAGGGTATACAAGCCTTGCTTCTTCATGCCTCTCAAGACTTCCTTCGACCCCTTCATGACTCTTAGGATACTTTTCTCTCCTTGGAAAACATATCCCTTCCTATCGAATTCACCAAGAGAAATTAAATTTCTCTTTAAATCAGGTACATACCTGACTTCAGTCAATAACCTTATTCACTCATCATGGAGCTTGAATCTCACAGATCCAATACCTGCAATTTTGCAGGATTTGTTATTTCCCAGCAGCACCGATCCACCATCTTGATCACATAGCTCCTCGAACAGTTCTCTGTTTGGAGTCATGTGCCAAGTGCAACCTGAATCCATAATCCACTCTTTTCTTGAGTCGCCGCTTGAAACTACAAGGACACCAGATGAGTCGAAGTCATCTTGAACAATGGTTGTGTTGTCATTATCCTTACCTCCATGATCTTTTAGGCGTTTAGGGTACACCTTTCTTGTGTGACCCTCCTTCTTACAGTGATAACATCGAATACCAGATGTTTTGCCACTATAAGACTTCTGCTGACTTTTACCTTTCTTCATGTAGAACTTACCATCCTTTTGCAAGAAATTTCCCTTAACGGCCAAACCTTCACCAACCGTCGAAGTTTTATGCTCCTTTCGTTCGTTCAAGTCCTTAGAATACAAGGCTGATTGAACTTCTTCAAAGCCCAGGGACTCTTTTCCATACAAAAGAGTTTCTTTGAAGTGAGCATGTGTTCTAGGCAAAGCACACAACAACAACAGTGCTTGATCTTCGTCATTGATCTTCACATCAATAATTTCAAGATCAAGAATCAGCTTGTTGAACATATCCAACTGCTCAGCCAAAACTTTATCTTCAGTCATCTTGAATGAATATAAAGCTTGCTTCAGGTAGAGTCGATTCACCAGAGATTTGGTCATGTACAAACTTTCAAGTTTCAACCATAACCCTAATGTCGTAGTCTCCTTTGATACCTGTCGAAGAACCTTATCAACAAGGCTCAACAACATTGCATTGTGGGCTTTCTCTATCATGGTCGTCTTTTCTTTTACCGTTAACGCAACATCCATGGCTGCCTCTCCCTTCAACGCTTCCAAACAACCCTGCTAAACCAGTAGGTCTTTCATCTTCAAGCGCCACAGACCGAAATCGTTCACTCCGGTGAACTTTTCAATCTCATACTTTGTTGAAGGCATCTTCTCCACGCTTACCGCACCATATTGTTATGAAAAATGATACCTTGAAACAAAATATTAACGGTTTCTTTATGGGCAAGAAACGCGCAAGGGTTAAGGTTAACAAGGAAAAACAAATGAACAAACACATGAAACCCTATTGGGGTTCATAAAGGAAGAGAAAATAGGAAGAAGAATAGAGAATTAGTTAAATCTGTTTTACTATTCACTTTCTCAATAGGGTTAAAAGATTACAAGTGAATACCAATAATTAACCTCTCTCAACCTAATAAGGTTTTGTCACACTTAGGAAGAGAGACTAGTATGCTATTTATAATAAATCTAACATACTAAACTAATAGGCTTTTTAACAATTACCCATTACAAGCTAACTTAGAGTACAAGCTAACTTAAACAATTAGATCCATAACACAAGACCCAATTCAATCTCCTACATACTAGAACACAATTCGACTACAGCATGTAAGTCTTCGACAACAGTATGTGAGCGGACTTTGACGGCATGCTAAAACTAGAGTTCGATCCAATATCTCACACATATAATTTCAACAATTAAGAGGGCGCGAAAATCAGGATTAATAACAACAACTCTAAGAGGTTTTAAACAAACCCCTTCAAGGTTCAATCCATTCAACAATAGAGGAAACATAAAAGAGAATAATGGAAAGAGGATAAGGACTCTCCACTACCCCTCGTGTGTAACACCCATATATTGAATAATTGTCCTTCCTTACCTCGAATTTGTAGAAAAACTTTGAACTTTGGCTATGAAGGTTATTTTATTCACTTGCTCTCTTAGGGTTGCCTCCAGTCTCTTTTTACTCTTTATTTTTCAAAACTTCTACGTACTCCATTTTTTTCTATTCTCCCTTCTACTTAAATAGAAAATCTTATTTATTTTTATTTCATTAATCACACTAATTCCCTTAATTCGTCATAATTCTACTCACTTACTTATTTTTATTTAAAATTATATTTCACTACCCACTCACGAATTCATTCAATTTCTATCAATTAATTTATTAAATTAATTAAATAAATTCTACCAATTCTTTTTAATTTTTATTTAAATACTAAAATTAATATTTTCTACTTATACATAATTCAATCATTAAAAATATAAGTAAATTCTACCCAACAACTCATTAATCCATATAATATTAATTAATCATTCAAAGGCATTCTAAAATTAAATAAAATTATTATAATAATTAATAAGATATTATAAAAAACCGGGTGTTACACAAGGGGGATATACAAAATTGTGTAAATTATAGGGACATTAAACTTATTAGGCATACCATGAAGTTCCGGGAAAGAGTAATTGAACGGAGATTAAGAAAAGTGACTCAAGTTATCGAGAATCAATTTAGTTTTATACCTGGAAGATTGACCATGGAAGAGATTTATCTATTACGGCGTGTGATAGAACATTATCGGATGGACCAAAAATACTTGCACTTAATTTTTATTGACCTGTAAAGGGCATGTGATAGAGAGCCTAAAGAGATTTTGCGGAAAACTCTAGAGAAGAAAGGGGTTAGAATTGCATATATTCTAGCTATCCAATATATGTATGAAGGGGCAGTAACTAGTGTGCGAATACAGGGTGGAGAGATAAACAATTTTTCTATTACAATTGGTTTGCATTAAGGTTCGACCCTAAGGGCTTACCTTTTTACCTTAATTTTGGATGTACTCACGGAACACATCCAAGAGCTAGCAACAATATGCATACTTTTTGCAGATGATATAGTCCTTCTATGAGAGCCGGATGAGGATTTAAATGAGAGGTTGAAAACTTGGAGACGAGCTTTAGAAACACATGGTTTTCGCCTAAGCAGAAGTAAGATGAAGTATATGGAATGTAAGTTCAACAAAAGAAGAAGTGTTTCTAACATATTGGTGAAACATGAAGATCATATTATCCCTCAAGTCACACGGTTTAAATATCTTGAGTTCGTAATACAAACTGATGGAGAAATAGAAGGAAATGTAAACCATCAAGTTCAAGTTCGATAGTTGAAATGGAGAAAGACATCGTATATTTTATGTGATGCAAAGGAATTGCTTAAGTTGAAGGAAAAGTTTTATCGGACTGTGATAAGACCTGCAATTTTGTACGAGACAAAATTTTGGGTGATTATGTATCAGTACGAGAATAAAGTAAGTCTAGTATAGGTGAGGATGTTGCGGTGGATGTGTGGCAAGACTCTATAGGATAAAATTAGAAATGTAAATATTAGAGAGTGTGTCAAAAGGTACCTATAGTGGAGAAGATGGTGGAAAATAGATTTAGGTTGTTTGGGCATGTATAGAGAAGAGCGATAGATTTTATAATAAGGATGGTAGACCAGATAGAGAGAAAACAAACAATTAGAGGAAGATGAAAACTTAGAAAGACTATTAGAGAAGTTATTAAAAAAGATCTTAAAATTAATCACTTAGATAAAAATATCATTTTTGATAGAATATTATAATGAAAATTAATCTATGTAACCGATCTCACTTAATATGATAATGCTCAGGTATTGTTGTACTCAATAAAATTTCATTCTTTACATATATTAATCAAGAACCACATAAAAATTTTAATAAGAATTTTAATTTGTGTGGGTAAAATAAGTTCACATCTCTTAAGAATATGGGTGGCTAGGTCTAACTTAATTTTACAAATTTGTCTTATAAGATGCTAATCATTTCAACATCTTTCACGTTTAAAATTAGATACACAGACAGTGGAAATAAATGGCAAGTGATTTGATAATAAAAATTTGATAATACATTATCCATCAGATTTTAAAAAGACTGTGATACTTTTTAAAAAAATATATGTAATTGAGTTTAACTAAATTATACAAAATCGACTTATTGAACAAAAATTACTCTACATATAAATATATAATTAGATCAAATATCAACATTGGATAATAAGATAGATTATTTCTCAAAAGTTTTACGAAATGTTAAACATCAAAAATTCCTTTTTTCAGTATAAAGGCAAGTAATCATTATTCATGTGGATCACGAGTATGTGGCTATTGTATTTTGCACGCTGTAAATAGAATATCACATACAAACGAACCATCCCCGTCACCTTTTTTCTCATTTTACTATCCCACTCACTCCAAAACAAAGAAACAGAAACACAGCAACCCCACAACCACAACACATTTAACGAAACATTGTGGTCAGTCTATTTTAACTTTAAATAAAATAGATTTTTTTAAATGGATTTTATAAAAATATTTTTAAAATATTATTAAATTTTTAAAATTTGTCTTTTATAAATTAAAAGACTATCTTTAACAGATTTTTTTTTAATATAACACTAATTTTAAAAAAAAAATAAAAAAAACTAAGTTTTCAATTTATTTACGAAAGTGGCTGGGTTTGAAAACCTACTAATAGGGTGACGCCAAATGAAATGGCGCCTCAGTTAGAGACCACATGCCATCTTAGATGACACCTCAGTACAAAATAAAAGCCTTAGTTTTTTTAATAAATTTTCCTGATGGCGCCTAAGGCAATTTTTTTTTTTTAATATTTTGTTAAATTAAAAAAAACTTTTTTTAAATAATTTAAAAATTCTGAATTTAATATATAATTAGTAATATTATTCAGCTGGATTACGGTAGCGTCGTAGGCGGCAACCCCCGACTATTGGGGATAGATGCTTCAAGGTGTGTTATTTTTCTTTTTTTTCTGGAAATTAAAAAAAAAACATTTTTAAATTTTTTTTAATGTTTTATTTAATTTGAAACGACCACCGGTGTGTTATTTTTCAATGATCATGCCTATTTATTCAAGGTGTGTTATTTTTCAATGATCATGCCTATTTAAACGACCACCGGTTCCACATGCAGCGGCTCTTGCACGGCGTGTCTGTCTACCACCACGAGTTTGTTAGTGTGGTTGGTCTTTGCGTTTGTTGATATGGCCCTGGCGCATCAGACGATGACCCCGTTGCATGTAACAAATTTTGAAGCATCTGTCCCCAATAGTCAGGGGTTGCCGCCTACGACATAATATTACTAATTATATATTGAATTCAGAATTTTTAAATTATTTAAAAAAAGTTTTTTTTAATTTAACAAAATATTAAAAAAAAAAAAAATTGCCTGAGACGCCATTTGGGATGACGACTCTCAGAAAAATTTATTTTAAAAAATAGGGTTTTTATTTTGTACTGAGGCGCCATTTGGGATGGCATGTGGCCTCTAACTAAGGCGCCATCCCATTTGGTGTCACCCTATTAGTGGGTTTTCAAACCCAACCACTTTCATAAATAAACTGAAAATTTGGTTTTTTTGGTATTTTTTTTTTAAATTAGTGTTATATTAAAAAAAAATCTCTTTAACACACTATAACATAAACATATATAAACATATATTAGTGAAGGTCAAAATTATACTTTTTTCAAAAATTTGTATCTTAAAAATAATTTTTATAAAAAACTATTTGCAGTAGCTACAAAATTAATTGATATTTTTTGAAATTTTAATATTCAAATTTTTTTTTTTTAAATGATAAAATACATAAAATAATATTTTAAGAATAAACATTTAAACAAAATTTTCATTTGAAACGTTTATAAAAAGTTTTTTTATAAAATTTTTTTACACTTAAATATAGGGCCTGTTTGTTTTGACTTTTTGTAAAAATAATTTTTATAGTGTAACATAATTTTGTAGAAAAAAATTTTACAAAAAAATTTTCATAGAAATTTCAAATGAAAATTTGGTTTGAATTGTTATTCTTAAAATGTTATTTTAGATATATCAAAATTTTATCAAAAAAAATTTTAGATATCAAATTTTCAAAAAATCACTTAATTTTGAAACTATTTCAAATAGCTTTTCATATAAATTATTTTTGAAATACAACTTTTTTTCAAAAATTATGATTTCGACTATGTTTTGATCTTCAATAATATATATTTATGTTATATGATGTCAAAATTAATCTTGCAATTTAGAAAAAATAAATATAAAAAGACTTGTAATATTTTAAAAAACGGTTTTACAAAACTCATTTTTAAAAATACAAAAAAAAATCTTTTTTATTTTTAAATAAAACAAACAGATCCATATTACACTATAAAAATTATTTTTAAAAAAATTCAAAACAAACTGAACTTGAATCTACCCTTATAAGCTCATCTCATATTGGGTATTGGTACTATATATACTACTAGCATGTTTGAATTAGCTTTTAGAAGATTCAAAATCAATTCTAGAAGTGTAGAATTAATTCTGAGTGATTTTAAGGTGTTTGCTTTATCAAAAGTAAAATTGATTCTACCTCCAGAATTGATTCTACTTGAAGTTAGAATTTGTAGCTTCTACTTCCAAAATTGATTCTGGGTAATTTTTACACTGAAATTTATTGTTTAACTTACTTTTTATTAAATGTATTCAAACATAAATCAATTCTGCTAAACTCAATTCTATTAAAATCAATTCTACCAAACTCAATTCTGCTAAAATCAATTCTGTTCACCGTCAATCCAAACACAACCTACATAATCACTCTGTACGTTGCTTTTATTACTCATAAATAACTACAAGCTGCTTTTATTTTAAAGCCATATTTAAACGGGCCCCGTACGTTGTTTGATAATTAAAACTGTGTCACATTTTCATTGGAAATGGATAAATACAAAAACATATTTTACATAAAATGAAGCCTAGCCAGCTAACAAGATTTTAACCTAATCTCTCCTACTAGCTAGCAACCATACAACATCAGCGCTGCAAAGCCCTTACTTATCCTATTGTACTTACTAAAAAAAATAAAGATGTGTAGCAACATTTGACTGGTAAGGATTGCAAGTGGCTTTAGTATTTATTTGGGGTAGAACAAGCTCACAAGGGCAAGAAGTTCTGTTTTAAAGATGTTTTCTGGGAATTATGAGATTGCTCCTCTTCAACCCTAAAGCTGAGTTATTTATAAAGGCTTAAATGTCAGGATTTGGGACTCTTAAGAAGTAGCAACCATCCCACTTTGATAATGGAATTCGTTGACTGTCTATTTCTCAAGGAACCCTGATCATGACTACTTCCACACATAGTTATGGACTACATACAAGTCACCATTCCAGTTTTTCCATCAGAGCAAGCCATTTATTGAGTGAGAATCATGTCTAGGCGAAATAATACCCTTAGACGGACAACTAATAAAGACGGTCCCTTTGCCCTATGCTGGTCTTTTACAAATATATTACTACACCCACTAATTAGAATTGACTACTTGATCAACTTTCAAGAAAGAGGCCAGTTAAGGACATCATCATACGAGATATCAGGAATATTGACACCTAGTTGATGAGAATCAAGGGTTGATGATAGTGTGACATTCTTTTCTGAATCATCAAAAGTGAGTCCAGAAAGGTAATAATCATTAGCAGAAGATGAAGGAGGAGGAGCATGAACAATCTCTTCCTTGCACTCCTTTTTCAATGATGATGTTGATGAGAGAAAAGGACAGTCTTGTTTGGCTGGTGTTGGGAAAGAGTTGTCAAAACTAAGGAACATGGGAGAGTGATGAGAAGGAGAAAGTGATGAATCCACTATGATCTCAGGGCTTTGTAAGATTCTACAAGTGTGATGACCATAGTAAGTTGTTCTGTGAAGAGGTGGATCCTCTTGAATTTTTTGTACTTGTTTTGTTGCTTTGCAACCTTGTTCAATTTTGTGAGTGCACCTGTAGTAGTTCCTGCACAATACATGAAAGACATATTGAGAAACAAGTATAAAAGAACCTATGAAGCATAAATACTACGACGCGACACTGACTCGGCGACATCCATAATAATTTAAAAATATAAATAAATTAAACATAATCTCAAATGTCGATGTCTAACACAAAAACAGATACACCATTTTTTAGAGGTGTTGGTGCTACACAAAAAATAACACACCTTGGAAATTTGGTGTTGAGGATGGTTTTTTGGCCATACTTTCTCCATTGATGACCATCTTCCACTAGATCTTCAGATTCCTTCTCCCATGTTTGTGAAACTTTTCTGCCAAATTACAAGAAAGTCCTTTCATGATAAGTGGTTGATATGATGATGATAATAATGAGGAACAATAATTGATAGGGTCCAATAATACTCATATGGAAGGGACAAAAAATAACAAAAGTATTAATTAGCGTTTAATTATCAGTAATCAAGTTAAATAACAAAGTATACATTACCTCATCTAAAGTTCAAATATAAGAAATAATAGAAGATAAATAAATAATAAATAAATAAAAATCAATCAAAAATAACCATATCCTCCAAGATCAACCATTTAAATGGATCTAAGTTACATATAGTTTTTTATCCAAATACGAAGCTGTAAGAATCACTAGAAACTCACACTGTGATTACTAGGATCGTGTTCAATCTAACAATAGCGAAGTTAAGTTAGAATTTGCGGACAAGTTATATATAAGTTTATCAAAGCAAAATTAGTAACTAGTAATAAAAAAATTACTCAATTACCTTCTTTTGTAACAGCCTCTTCGTTCTTTAACAATGGAAGTACTCTTGCAATTACTCTCTAAAGAATCTTCAGATTTGGTGAGTTGAACATCCTCTGAAGTTTGAGTACTGTTCAAGAACAAAAGTGAATTGGTAAAGGTCATAAGCACTTCCTTCAAAAGATGTTCGGCAAACGGTGTTGTTGCTCCATTACTATCATCAATATCACCACTTTCATTGAGAATATTTCTGAGTTGATTTGCAAGTTCACGCCCTCTCAATAACTCATCAATCACCTTCCCACGACCATGACCAAGATTTTCATCTTTCATTTTTGAAAATTGGAATCTAAGCAAGATTTTGGTCTGGTTTGGTTTTGTTTGTTACACTCTTTTTGTTTTCTCTCTCTCTCAAAAAATACACACACCCACACTGAACTCTTATATACGTAATTTATAGGGTGTAAATGTAATAGGGCTTTATATTTTTATGAAGAAAAAAACAAAATGAGAAAACAACTTGTTATTATATTACTCCCTCCGTTCTATATTATAAGCAAATTTTATTTTTTAGATACATTAAATAATTAATGTATCTAATCTATATATAGAATAGATACATTAATTATTCAACGTATCTAAAAAGTAAAATTTGCTTATAATATGAAACGGAGAGAGTATTATAAAATAAAAGTTGTTGTTATATTTGCACATGCTTCGAAGTTTAGAGGAACCTGGGTATGAAAATTCAAACCCTTTTTAACAAACTAATTAAACTCCCACGCGCTTCTGGAAAGCGTATTGCGCACAGCAGTGGAGAATGATTAGCGTGTAACGTGTATGACTTTCGATTCTTCTGTGGAATATTGGACGGAGGCTTGCGCGTGGGTAATGAATCTTACGGAATTGTGATGACGTCATTAAGGGAATAGTGATTGACGTCATCATACAGGTGGCGTTACTTGATTGGTTTCCGTGCGAGTGATAGTCGCCAATGGCTTACCTGGTGTCGGGTTAAAATGTCGATTGTACCCTGGATTCGGATTTTATGCATTTTATAAGAAACATTGAGGTACGGACAAGGAAAGACTAGATTAAATAAAGTTGGGTGTGCTGTAACCTTGGATAAGGATCAAAATGGAAGGCATCTATATGAGATTTATAAATATAATATTTTTTTTAATAAAAGTATATTAAAATTAGAAATTTTTATCAAAATAATCTAGTTTTTTAAAATGTAGAGTATTTTGAAATTTTTTTTGAAAAACTAAGTTATTTTAGTAAAAATTTCTTAAAATGAAAAAATAAAATATATGATTTAATGACAATTTTTTAACATCAAATATTTATTTATAATATATTAATTTAAAATTCTTCAAACCCATTCAGATGTTTTTCATGTATCCTCAGATTGAAGGGTGTAAATTATTTTAACTTTATTTTGTTTTTCTTTTTACATTTTTTTATTTTAATGAAATTTTAAATTGACAATATATATTTTTTAAACTTTTTTTTAGTAACTCTCACCTATACAATCATGTTTTAATTTTTTTTTAAGATTTTAATCAAAATCAGCTGTTTTTTTTTTTAACATCTATCTTTTTTTTACAAGTACGAATTCATTCATCAAGTAGTATTAAGGGTATTCCAACCCAATGTATAAATTAAACATCAATCATAAAACAAGAATCACCTAAAAGAAATCAAGTGGATATTTATGTAATTCATACTAATTACATTTAATTTTATGGTTTAAACCTACTAACAGCTACCTATTTTTGATTGATTAAAACAATCTAAAAGAACTACATGTAACAACTCTCAGGACTTGTTAGAATATAGGCATATATGCTTCGTTGGTTGCTTATACAAGATTTTGGCAAAGTTGTTGGCTGGTTATTGCAAAGCTCATTTCCCACAAGTAATCTGCTTTTATACCGGGGAGGAATATTCTCGATGGAGTTATGATGGCTAATGAAGTGTTAGATTTTTCTAGGCGTAATAAGAGACGTTGTTTAGTGATTAAGGTTGATTATGAAAAGGCTTATGATAACGTAAATTGAATTATCTCAGATATTTGTTACGCAAGATGGGCTTCGGTTCAAGATGGATTAGATGGATGGAGGCGTGCGCTTTCAACAGTATAGTGTCGGTGTTGATCAATGGTAGAGTCACAGATGATTTTAAAGTTGGGAAGGGGCTTCATCAAGGCGACCCCTTTCTCCATTCTTGTTTACTGTAGTTATGGAAGGATTGACGGGCTTAGTAGAAGTGGTTATTACGCAAGGAATTCTCAATGGTTTCAAGTTCGATGAAGAGGTCTTCGTTGACATTCTTCAATTCGCAGATGATGTCGTCATATTCGGGGATAGAGGTAGCGATAATCTTTGGAGTTTAAAGGCTATTCTTCGCGGCTTTGAGATGATTTCAAGACTTCGTGTTAACTTCCACAAAAGTTATTTGTACTATATTAATATTAGTGACTGAGATTTAGTAGCTGCATCTTCTTTTCTCTCTTGCAGGACTGACAAGCATCCCTTTAAGTTCTTGGGGGTCTTGGTAGGAAGAAGTCCAAGAAGAATCCTTGTGTGGAAGGAGGTTATCAACAACATTAGGAATAGGCTCTTATCTTGGAAAGGTAGAACTCTTTCTTTAGGGGGAAGAGTAGTATTGATCAATTCTGTTTTGAACGCAATCCCAACGTATACGATGTCTTTTTTTAAGGCTCCTAGTAAGGTAATAGTTGAAATTAGAAGCATTCTTAGCAAATTCCTTTGAGGGGCCTTAAAGATAGGTGACCTATCTATTGGGTGAGTTGGGATAACATTTGTAAACAAAAAGAAGAAGGCGGCTTAGGAATCATCGATATCGAAATGTTTAATAAAGCTTTACTCTTGAAATGGAAATGGAGAATTGTGAAGGATAGGGAGGCTATTTGGAGGGGGTTTTTGAATTTTAGATATCATAATCCTGACGTGAAGATGTTCATTAACGATAAAAGAGTGATCAATAGTTGTGACTTTATTTGGTGGAGAGACATTGTTTTAATGGAATCTTTTGCGAATTATAATGACAACTAGTTTTCTGAATTTACTGATTGCAAGGTGCGAAATAGAGCTAGATGTTCTTTTTGGTTCAGTAGATAGTATGGAAATCAGTCACTTAGAGAGGTTTTTCCTGAGTTATCTGTTGCCGCTGTGAATAAATTCGGCAGCATCGCAGAAGCTGGTTTTTGGGAGCTTGGAGCTTGGGGCTAGCACACTCCAGCTGCAGGTTTGTTTAATGGTGTTGCAGACTTAAATTTGGAGGATCGCCTGCAGGTATGGACTGAGGCTATGACATAGTCATGCGATGTCATTGATGCTATCGATTGGTAGCTGGAAGATAATGCAATTTTCACTGTCAAGTCGGCCTATAAAATGATTGTTGGCAGAAAGAATTCAAGTCCCATCTCTGAGGAGGTTCGGCCTGCCCTCAATATGCTTTGGAATTGTCAGACACCGTTGAATGTGAAGCTATTCAGTTGGAGGTGGATTCTCAATAGACTGGCTACTAGGGATGAATTATTGAAGAGGAATATTTTGAATGGTAACAGTGATATATCATGCGTTATATGCCATAGAGCGAATGAAACTAAGAATCATGTGTTTGGTAATTGTCTGTTCAACATGAGCATTTGGAAAGCAGCGAAAAATTGGTTGGGGAATGGTTGTGTGTTATCTGTGGGGGGTTGTCTTTATTTCCTTTCAAAGCAAATTTAATTAAGGAGGAGAAGTTTCGGATTGTGATTTGTATCATTTGGCTAGTTGTAGTTTGGATTATTTGGAAGGATCATAACAGAGTGATTTTCAAAGGTTGTACTCCTAAGTTTGAGGATTGTTAGGGAAAAATTAAGATCGTTTCGTGGGAATGGTGTTGTTATGTAAACAAATTTACAAAGCTTTACAAATTTTTAGAATGGAGTTCAAATCTGTTTTCTTGTAATGTTGTAATTGATTGATTTCTCTTTGTATTTGGGATTCAACTACCCCTTATACTCGGCTATTTCAATCCATCTTTTGTCTATTAAAAAAACAACTCTCACCTCCTAACCTATAACGTTTTTATTCCTCTTACTTATGCTATGAAAATATCTCATATTTAAATTTATTTAAATTAATGTTGTCATTGATTAGTTAAACCTCCACATTCTTCTTAAATTTCTACAATTTGTAAACAAGAGAAAAAAAAACTCAACTTTGTGTAGTTAAATCAATAATTTTGCATATTTTATAATTTTGTTTCACTTTAGGCACTTTAAGCCTATTTTATTTTTATAATCTTATCAATTGACTATTGCGTCAAATAATTTATTATTTATTGTTATTTTGTTTGATTTTGTTTTATAAATTTTACATAGATATTTTCATATTTTAATATAAAGTTCTACTAAACACAAAATATATTAGGATTGTTTTTTTCCCTTTTTACATATTGTAATATATAATATGTTTTTCTATAGTTTATATTAATATTTATCTTTCACTATTATAACTATAATGTTTAACTTATGTATTCATTATTTAAGGGTTAATGAATTTTTTGGTCCCTCTAAATATTGCAGATTTTGTTTTTAGTTCCTCTAAAAATTTTTTTCAAAAAATTGTCCCTTCAAAATTTTCCGTCTGAACTAGTGGTATCTAACGTCAAATACAACTAATGGCTGCTTATGTATCAAGATAGGTGGATTAAATTATTAATTTTTTTTCATGAAATCCAGCTTGTACAATGAGCCAATTTAAAGATGACTGTGTTATCATTTGACCTAAATTACTTCCTCTTTGTTCATTTTCTTCCTCCATCGTGAAATTCATTGTTCATTCGTTTCTTCAAGCGTCTTGCTTGCTTTGTTCATCTTCTTCCTTAGTTCATCTTCTTCCTCCAGTGTCTTCATAAGCTAATGTCTCCTGCTTCGGTAAAATCGCGAGTTGGGAAGTTTTGTGGGTGTCATGTTTGTATGGTCTCGTATCAATGAAAGAATGGACCAAATAAAGGAAGGTTGTTTTGAAGATGTCCTTATTGGAGGAGTGCTGATACGTGTAATCTGTTCATATGGGATGAAGATCTTGCAGAAAAATATGAAAATGAAGACGGAGCCATTACGAACTCAGAGTTAGAAGTCATGGCATTTGTGGGATACATGAAGTCCTTGTATGAAGAATCAAGGAAGAAGAATAAGAACTTGAAGACCAAGTTGAAAACAGAGAAATTTCATGGAAGATTGAAGATGTTGTGTCTTGTTATGTCCTTTATGATCAATGTGTATTTTGTTATGAAATTTAGTTGTTGAACTTTGTGTAATGTACTGAATTTGCAATGTAGTTGTTGAACTTGATTAATGTTGCAATGTAGTTGTTGAACTTGATTAATGTACTCAATTTTCAATGTAGTTGTCGAAATTGATTAATGTTGCAATGTGATGTGTTTTAGATAGAATTTGTGATTTAGTAGTTGTTGCAATGTAGTTGTTGCAATATAGTTTGTTATGATTAAGTTGACACATTTTGCAAAATTTGGCATAAAAAGGTTGTAATCTGACTGTAATTGGAAAGATGATTTTAGACAGAATACAAAATACATTAGATTGATGACATAAGAGTACTTAAGGCTGAGTTCTATTAGATAAGTTTCAAAATATAACACACATAAGGTTCAAAACAGAATACAAAATACATCAAAAGAGCACTGCTGGCATAGTAATATTACATAAGTTTCAAAATAAAACACATAAGGTTCATATTACATAAGTTCCAAAAAAAACACATAAGGTTCATATTGCATCAGTTTCACTACTAGCACTACCAACGCATAAGTCTTCACTGAGTCATGCTCTTCTGGATGTCATCCCAAGTCTTCTTCCCCTAGCACTGCCAACACTTTTGTCTTCCTCAGGAATAAGATATAGATCCTTTGGATCCCTCCCAGGTCCCACAATATCACATGTCTTCAAAGTCCTAAGTCTGTCAATTTCTCTTTTTGGAATTGCAACATTCTTGGCTTTTTTCCTTTGTGATATCATTATTTTCTCCTGTTATGATAGCATAAAGTTATCATGGTAACAATGAAGGTTTTGACAGTAGGTTTTGGGACCTTAGGGCTTGGACGAAATAAAGTTTTTACAACATGCCTATTTGGGTTAACATTTACATATTGTTTGACATTTTCAGTTGGTTTTGCATAACTAGTATCAACACTGAGTGGTTCAATGTCTAGTATTTCATCATCATTCAACAATGCTGCCAATTCATCAAAATCTATACCACAGTATATTTTCATTGCCTCAGCAGAGCTTACAGATGATTATGCAGTAAGATTTACCTCAGATTGAGTAGGGGTCACTGCAGGTTGTGCATGGGTTTCTTTAGGTTGTGCAGGAATTGGAGCTTTAGGTTGTGCAGTAGCTGGAGCTTTAGGTTGTGCAGTAGCTAGAGCTTCAGGTTATGTAGTTGCTGGAGCTTCAGGTTGTGCAGTAGCTGGAGCTTTAGGTTGTGCAGTAGCTGGAGCTTCAGGTTATGTAGTTGCTGGAGCTTCAGGTTGTGCAGTAGTCTTTGTTTTTTTACTTGTGCCTCCTTTTTTTGTAGTCCCTTTTGGCCTACCCTGCAACCAAGGAGATTTGAAACAAGTAATTAAAAATAATAAATGAAAGTATAAATTGAATTTTGTTTCCAAACAAATGTTACTAACCCTATTATCTGGTCTTGTCTCCACAGTTGGAGTTTGGCTTCCTTAGGTGGGTGTTTCAACATCTCTTGGAAATTCACCATCAACAACTGCAAGTTGTTTGTTTTTCTTACATGTTTTTGTATTGTGCCCATATTCTAAGCATGTATTGCACCTATGGCTTGTGTTTTTCCTTTTCCATCTTGTTTGGGATGCCTCATCTGGCTCTCTTCTACAGAGTTTCTTTGGTCTCCCTGGACCTCTCTTGAAACTTGGTGGCAATATTTCAGGATCAGCAGTTCTTGGCCATTTGTGGGAGTGATAACTTCATTGTAACATGATACATAAGTAATCCTATGATAACACTTGTGTACATACTTAATGGGATCATCAACCTTCTTATGTATGGCTGCAACAACATATCTACAAGGAATCCCAACCAAGTCCCAAAAGTTACATGAACAAGTATGTTTTTCCAAGTCTACAACAAAACTATCTGTGAACATGACATGAGTTACTTGAAATGTTAATCTACCTGTATATGTTGGCAACCAATTTGCACTTTTTTATCTCCATATCTAACCTCCTAAGTGGTTTAGACATGATCTTCCCTTTGTAATTTTCTACCTTCTCCCTAAGAGTGGCAAACCTACCCATAAGATAGTTCCTAATCCACTCAAACATGGTAACTAAGATTTTTCATCAGAACATCACACTTAGAGTAAAAGGGAAATGCATGCTTACACCACTTATGTTTGGGTATAGCATTTAGCCATTCAAAAGCATCTAAACTCGCCTCCTTAATCTGATTAATCTTATCCTCACCTCCAAACTTCTTCTTGAAGTTAGCATATAAATGCCTTAGGCAAAACCTGTGTTCAAACTCATGATACTCTTCCTCAAATACCTGCACCAGTCCCTATACACAAAATAACACAAATTTCACAACAATGTCATCAAGAAGTAACATTACACATACTTAAAAATTGACCATTACGTATTCCTTTTGCTAATCAGACATGAAGCACCACCGACTATCACATCCAATGTCATCAAGAAGTAACCTAACAAACCAGCTCCAAAAGTCCCTAGTTTCATTCTCTACAACCCCAAAGGAAAGTGGAACATATTGGTCGTTGGCATTCTTACCAACAACAATAAACAAGATTCCACCATATTTGTTTTTTAGGTGACATCCATCTAACCCTATGAATGATCTACATCCAACCTTCAATGCTTTCTTTGTACCATCAAAACATATGTAACATCTTTCAAACCTTGGTGGCAAGCCAGAGATGTTTAACTTGAATGTGTTTCCTTTTAATGCCTTCCTCAATTCAGCTCCATATGACCATAGCATACTATATTGCTTGGCTGAGTCCCCTTCAACAACCTTCCTAGCTAACTTCCTTGCTTTGAAAGCCCTACATCCAGTGATTTCTATAGCAACCCTCGGTCTTACATCTGCAACAAATTCATTCAATTTCATACCGAAATCATTCTTCAACTTGTCAACAGTCACTCTAGATACCCAATCAGCATTAGCATTCTTGTTGACGAACTTTCTTCCAGATTTGTGCTTCTGAAACATAGTTTTGATCCTAAATGATGTGGTTCTCAAAACTCTGATGCATAGCACAGTGTAGTCACATTGTTGTTTGTCCTTAAAAATAACCCTTGACCAATTCCCATCATATTTGGAAAACCTTACCTCCCTACCATTCAACACATTGTGTTCCAGTACAGCCTTCTTAAATTGCTTCAAATATGAAAATTCCATTCCCACCTTAAATAAGAATTCTTTTCTAAGTTTTTCATCTTCATTAAACCTTATCACTGCAGGCCTATCATCAGCACTATTATCATCTGCCCCACTATCAAGCTCATCGTTCATGTAATTATCTTCTATGACATGTTCCCTATCCATCTCAGCTGTGGTAAAACCTTTATATTTCCTTTGACCTGAACCAGCACCATCAGCAGACTCTCTTCTATACTCACCATTATCCACTATATTGTTTAATCCTTCACCTATGTCTTCATCAAAATCGTGTATTCTCTCTTCTTCACTATCTTCAAAGTGTATACCTTCCAATGAGTCTTCAAGTGATTCACTTTCCTTAGCACCCTCATTTTCCTCAACATATTCAGGCCCTTTTTGTTTCTCTATTAACCTCTCCATATAAGTCTTCTCACCACTTGATAATCTTGGCTCTGTATATATCTTAACATCACACTTACTCTTCTCAGCACACAAAGCTAACATTCACTACGCCATATAAGGGAAAAGACAATGCTTCTTTTGGCATAGACAGTGCTTAAAAGTGCTGCCTATACTGGCCCTGTTGTAGGTAAAGACGGCGCTTTTTTTAAATGCAAAAGCGTTGCCTTATGTCCCCTTTAGGCAGCGCTTCTTTCCAAAAGTGCTTTCTATTGTCACCTTTAGGCAGCGCTTTTTTCTTGAAAAGTGTTTTCTATTGTCCCCCTTTAGACAACGCTTTTAAAAGCGCTGTCTAATGTATTTTTTTGTTCTCTTTTATGTCTCTTTTAGGCAGCGCTTTCTTTAAAAGCGCTTTCTATTCTCCACTATAGACAACACTTTCTTTAAAATCGCTTTTTATTCTCCACTATAGGCAGCACTTTTTTTACAAAGCATTGTCTAATGTCTCATTTAGGAAGCACTTTTTTTGTAAAAAACGTTGTCTATTGTGCATGTATGCAAACCTTTTTTTGTTAAAGCATTGGCATAAGTCTCATTTTTTAATAAAATTACAGCATATTTTTTAGAAGCGCTGGCACAACATGAAACCGTTATAGCAGATAGTTTTTGATATATATTCCAAATTTGCATATTACCAATATATATATATATATATATATATATATATATATATATATATATATATATATACCAACTCTAGCTAAAGAACTATGAACTTGTCTTCTGCACGTATCCAACAACTTAGTAACTTGTTATCTCTATCTTCTGCACCTATCTAGAAAAAAACCAACAAATTAAAAGGCATCAGAACCAAGCTATATAACACATAAACCTTATAACCATTATAATTCAACACAAACCTTATAAATATTGCTATATACCATTATACATCAAGAAAATCATATTTTTATCAAAATTTATCACAAACCTTTATAATTCAACACAAACCTTTAATTCAACACATAAACCTTATAACCTTATAACCATTATAATTCAACACATAAAACTTATAACCACTATAATTCAACACATAAACCTTATAACCATTATAATTCAACACAAACCTCATACACCAAGAAAATAATGTTTTAATTAAAATTTGTAAATGCTACATACCATTAATGATTAATTTTCTTCAAAATTAAAACACCCATCATTCTAATAACAACAGATCCACTTCCAAAACCTTTAACTTCTAAAGATTCACCAAACATAATTACAAATTCCATCAAATCTTAATTCACGACAACTTCCAAAACTATTCCAATCCAATATAGAATATCACAACAACAAAAATCTCTAAGGACCATAAACTTCACACAAAAGAAAGAAAGACAATACCTTATATAATTCTCATCTCAAGAATGTATTAACATCATTCGTCCTTAATTTCTTCCAGTTGATCTTTCGAGTAAGTAGCACACTTGAATTCATCAAAGTACTACATAATATAATTTAGTTAAAACTAATTAATTAGATGAAATATCTGTTAAATATTAAAAGAAATCCTAACTTATAAATCCATACCATGTTTGGAATCTCTATTTGATCTAAAAGAATAGTTTCTTTCATAAACCTCAATACGAAATAACCGCAATCTATACCATTAAGCTGACGAGGACACTACACATATAAAAAAATACGAATATATATATATATATATATATATATATATATATATATATATATATATATATATATATATATCAGGATATATAGTTTAACTTGTTTTATCAAGTAGCATCACTATTATAATCAAAATTGTGAAAATATACCTACACTCTGATCCATGTAATGTTGTTTGCTTTACTCTTTGGTACTCGAGCTTTTCTTTGTGATCGGAATATTTGTATAGCTCTAACAAAATATAAACGAATATTTAGAACAATCTCACATAAAAAAATAAATATACACACAAATATTTAGAACAATCTCACTTACGTATCAACCATCTTCTTCATATTTGGGTATTTTGTTTGATCACCATCTAACGAATCCAGATAATATACTATTTCTCTCATTGGATTAATCGTAACCAACACCCAGTGTCCACTATAAAATAAAACAAAAGTTTAGATGGAAATTTTCTACACAACGTCAAAAAACGAAAAATTATAATAAATGAAGTTAGAATGAAAATCTAACCCAATATTATATGGTAAAAGAAACAAATTTTATGTATCTTTGTTGGCCATAAATGTATCGACTAAGTACTCTTTGATTGGATTTGGATTTTGATTGATTAACTGTGCGTAGATACAGGTGGGAGATAAGAAAGAGAATCTTTCTGTCAATTGACGCGGGCGCATCAATTTGTCATACAAGAACCTTAAATAAAACCATAATTAACATTAGACTATTCATTGAAATGAGTAAATAAATTGTTCAATTAATTAAATAAATTTGATCCGAGTACCTGATGTATGTATTGATAACACCGATGCCTAATTAATCATGATGAAAAATCTGATCCATGTCCTCTTTAGCAATTGTTTTGTTATAAGAAAAACCAAAAATACCTTCCTCCATAGGTATTTCACGAATACCACCTTCCATCACATCTGTTGTTCCTACATATTGCTCTGGACTAGGCAGGCGCTTGGCCCCCAGCAGGGCAAGGCCCAATCTAATCCAGCTCTTGGCCAGACCCAATAGCCAGAAAATAGCCATTGGGAAGAAACTAGCCGTTGGGCAGGAACTAGCCGTTGGGCAGAAACTAGTCGTTGGGCATGTCCCCCCTCACTCGCTTGGCAGTTCACACGGCCAACTGTCTCCCCGAATCTCACGGAAACAGTTGGACCAGGTAAAAGGGTCACGCGCCTGACCCTCCACCTGGCAGTCTCCCATTGGTTGACCAGATATTTCGGCCACATAGAAGACCTTGGCCCCGCGCTGGGGGTTTTCCTATAAATACCCTCTCACTTGAGAGGGGCAGGTATTCAATATTCAATACTTGAAATCTTACCTTTATACTTACTTTCTCCCCTTTTGTACAATTACTTACTTTTGCATCAGAGTACCTTGCAGATACAACCCCCTTTTTCTCTCCTACAAGCATCTTCACTTGCCCTACTCGAAGGCCACAACGATTCAGTTTGATCACCTCCAATCAGTGGCGCCGTCTGTGGGAACTAGTTTCCCCGTCTTTTTTATTCAAGACTCCCTCTTTTTCACTTAAAAGACCAAAGCTCTCTCTCCAAACCTCATTTGATCATCATGGCCTCCAACAGGAACGATGATGCCCGTCAAGAACTTGTCGTCACCGTTATCACTGATAACGTCGATCACCTCGTCTCCGAAGCTGCCTTCCTGGAGACACATCACCGGAATGGAAATACCGCCTCTCCTACCCCCGATGTCGTAAAGTTGCGTGCACAAGCTGCTGGTCCCGTTTTTTAGCCTATATCGGTCCCTCAAAACACGAACCCAAGCACTGCTTCCCTAATCGCCTCCCTCAATAAGTCCAACTTTCTGGTCTTCCAACAGGATAAAAAGATCAGCATGCTTGAACACGCCCTCCAGGAGCAGCGTCCCTCGCAAAGGCCCAACAACCCTTCTCCGCTGCCACGGTCTCCTCCTCCTCAAAAGCGCATGCGAGACAGGTCTAGGAGTCTTTATCCCGACCGGAGACGCTCAAGATCGGAGGAACCTGACTCAGAGCTGGCCAAATGACCACACCGATCTCCCCTACGGAGATCCAGACGTTCTCCCACTCCGAAGAGGAACAGACCTTCGAGGAACCACCACGAGCACCGCAGGACACGCAGACATTCTCCCCGACGCAGCAGAAGCCGCGGGCATAGCGACTCCCTCTGTCGGTCACCCAGCGCAAGCAGTGACGATGATGTCCATGGGCCCCTATCTCAGGAGATTATAGATATGCGCATTCCTCGCGGATTAGAGAAGCCACCTCCCCTGGCCACTTACGACGGGACCACCGACCCAGGGGAGCATATAGAAAACATCGAAGCCATGCTCCACTATCATAATGTAAGTGGGGCTATTAAATGCAGGATGTTCCCCATCACTCTCAGGAAGGGGGCCATGGCCTGTTTCAAGCGGGTTCCCCAGGGTTCGGTCACGTCCTGGAAGGATCTAAAGAACCAGTTTGCCTGCCATTTTACCGCCTCCCAGTGACATCCCAAGTCGGAGGCCACGCTGGAAGCCATTATGCAGGGCAAAGATGAGCGTTTGTGTGCATATATCGAGCGTTTCAACAAGGAGGTTGTTGAGGTCCGCACGACGGACTATATGAAGAAGTATCTCCTCGAAAAGGGGTTGAGGCTGAAGAGCAAATTCCGCAAGGAAGTGGGCATAGAGCCTCCTCGCACCTTGGCAGAGTTACTCCGTAAAGCTCAATCGTATATCCAATACGAGGAGAAAGAGGCGGCATACAAAACCTGGGACTCTAGGGATCATGAGAGTTCCCAGGCAACAAAAAAAGAAGAATCAGAGGCCCCCAGGCGCGATAAAGAGAGACGACGAGACGATAGTCCTCGTGAAGGCAAGGGACCCGATGGTCATTTTACAGAATATACCCTGTTGACGGCTCCCTGCGAGCGTATTCTCTTCGAATGCATCAACGCAGAGTTCAAGCAGGGAGGTGTCTGGTTCCCCAAACCAATGTCGTGTAAGGGCAACACGGACAAAAGTAAATATTGCCGCTTCCATCGCAGCCACGGCCACGTGACCGAAGACTGCGTACACCTGAAGGACGCCAATGAAATCCTCATCAAGGAGGGTCACCTAAAGCAATATACGAAGAAGGGTGAATCCTCCCGATGAGAGACTTCGGAGACCAAAAAGGAAGTAGAGTCTACACCACCCAGTCCTCCTCCTCAGGTCGCGATGTCCATCACGCGACCAGAGGACTTCATCATCCTTGACCACATTGAGGATCCTCCTCAGATATCTGCACACAGCACTTGGGAGACCTTTCCGATGGCCATGGTTATCTCATGTGGGGGATACAGCAAGCTCACAGTGGGGTCGGTCAAGAGAAAGTTCGACCAACTCATCGACTGCAGTCTTGACCAGCTGTCCACGCTCGAGAAGGTTTGAGGGCGGTCCCAGCCAATCACTTTCTATCGGGAGGAGCTGCCCGGGGGCTCCCCGAACTCGCACATTCCTTTGCTCGTTAGAGCGAGACTTGCCAACACCAATGTTCGACGGATCCTGGTCAACCAAGGCAGCTCCGTGGACATCATGTACACTGGTCTATTCAGAGCCTTGAAGCTGGATCAAAAGAACCTGTCACCATACGTAGGATCCGACCTGCAAGGGTTCAACAGGGTGACAGCCAGACCCTGGGGATACGTGGAGCTTCCGGTCACCTTCGAGGAAGATGAGGCATCGAAGTCAATCAAGACTCAGTTTCTGGTAATCGATTGCCCTTCACTGTACCAATGCATCCTCGGCAGACCAACCTTAGCAGATCTGGTCATTGTTCCTTCGACCGTTCATCTCAAGATGAAGTACTATACGGATAAGGGCCACGTCGCAACATTGCACGGGGATATAGAAGCTGCAAGGAGTTGCTTTGAAGCAGCTACTCAGGGACAGAGCTCGATCGGTGTAGCACCCAAGGCCACCAAGCGGGCAAGGGAGGAAGACCAACCTAGTGAAGAAAGCCAGCCTGACAAGAAGTCGACTCTCTATGTACACATCATCGACCTCGACAGCCGGATTCCTAAAGAGGGCGAGGACGGTGGTGAAGGCACATCTGCGGGAACAGGAAGTTCCTCTGCAACAACCCTCATGCGCCCGGTCCCAGATGGGGAGTTCGAGGTCATCACCTTTGGAGCCAAACTGAGCAGAGGAGTGAAGATAGGCGCGGGGCTGCCTGACGGGGTAAAGCAGCAGCTGAAGACATGTCTCAAGGACAACGCCGATTTGTTTGCGTGGAGTGCCGCAGACATGCCCGGCCTAGACCCTGAGACCGCATACCATCAGCTGACCATTGACCCAGCTGCTCGATCCGTCGCACAACGCAGGCACAAGCAATCCGATGAGAAGGCACAGGCTGCCGAAAAACTTGTACAAGACCTCTTAGAGGCAAAATTTATCTCGAAGGCCAGGTATATAACCTGGCTGTCCAACATTGTACTTGTCAAGAAACATAGTGGAAAATGGCGCGTGTGCATTGATTATACTGATCTCAATCGAGCTTGACCGAAGGATGTTTATCCTCTGCCCATCATAGATAAGCTCGTAGATAATTCTGCAGGTTTCAAACTCTTGTCCTTCATGGACTCCTATTTGGGATACAACCAAATCCCTATGGCCGAAAAGGATAAGAAATATACCGCGTTCATGACTTCTTCGGGGAACTATTACTACAACGTAATGCCCTTTGGTGTGAAGAACTTTGGGGCCATGTACCAGCGTATGATAAACAAGGTCTTCCGATCAGAAATCAGAGACATGCTCGAAGTATACATGGACGATATGATCGTGAACTCCTGAAAGGAATCCGATCACATAGTCCACTCGCAAAAAGTTTTTGACCAGGCAAGAAAGTGTAAAATGCGTTTTAACCCAGAGAAATGCACCTTCGGCATGCGGGTAGGGAAGTTCCTCAGATTTTACCTCACCGAGAGGGGAATAGAGGCCAATCCTAATAAGTGTCGGGAATTCGCTGAATTTCCCACACCCAGGTCGAATAAGTCCGTACAATCCCTCAACGGGATGCTCGCTTCACATTCTCGCTTTGTGGCCAAGTCTGTCCAGCACGCTCTGCCCTTCTTTAAACTCCTCAGAAAGGAGGCCACATTCGAGTGGACTGAGGAGTGCGAGCAGGCTCCTACCCACCTCAAGCGAGCCTTGTCCGAACCTCCTGTGCTTTCACGACCAGAGTGCGGGGAGACGTTGTACTTATATTTCTCCGTCACCAGCGAAGCCATCAGCGCCGCACTCATTCGTGAAACAACAGACGGACAAAAACCTATTTACTTCACGAGCAAGGCCTTGCAAGGGCCAGAACTCAGATACGCGCAAATAGAGAAGGTCGCCCTCGCCCTCATCAACCCCGCGAGAAGGCTCAGGCATTACTTCTTGGCCCACACCATAGTAATGCGTACGGACTAGCCCATAAGACAGCTGCTTTGTCGA
This sequence comes from Lathyrus tuberosus, assembly GCA_022829125.1. NCBI lineage: Eukaryota > Viridiplantae > Streptophyta > Magnoliopsida > Fabales > Fabaceae > Lathyrus > Lathyrus tuberosus. The sequence goes on along the minus strand of JALAZF010000006.1, from coordinate 32,584,930 downwards.
CCAGACATGGCTGGCAGAATGCTCAAATGGTCCTTGGAGCTATCAGAATTTGACATCCACTATGAGGGCAGGAAGGCCCTCAAGGCACAAGTCCTGGACGACTTCATGGCGGAGATGACGCCGCCCTCACCCCCACCAAGCGGAACGCATAGATGGACCATCTACGTGAACGGGGCATTCAGTCCCATGGGAAGTGGCGCAGGCATCATCCTCAAGAATGAGGAGGGAATCTTAATCGAAGTGTCTTTAATCCTATTCTTCCCTATGTCTAGCAACCAATTCGAGTACGAAGCCTTCCTCGCAGGATTACGGCTGGTCAAAGACTTGGACGCCAAGAAGGTAAAGATTTTCACCGATTCCCAGCTCGTAGCGTCTCAAGTCCGAGGAGAGTATCAGCCAAAAATGATCAGCTGGTCGAATATCTGACACTAGTGATGGAAAGAATTACCAAGTTCGACACGTGGGAAGTACAACACATTCCCTGCGAATGAAACACGCGGGCAGATATCTTGTCAAAACTGGCTAGCACCAGAAAGAAAGGCGATAACAAATCCGTCATACAAGAGATACTCGCTCGACCAAGTATCGAGAAGCCATCAAAGCTGCTCGACGTTAACGCCATTGGAGACAGTCGCTGCTGGATGACCCCCAGTATACAATTACCTCACCATGGGGCAACTGCCCGAGGACAGCAAGAAGGCCAACACGACTAAAAGAAGAGCCTGCACATACGTGCTGATCGAAGACAAACTCTATCGACAAGGATTCTCCATCCCCCTCCTAAAATGCGTTGAGGAGGACAGGGTCCCTGAAATCCTCCAAGAAATTCATGAAGGCATCAAGGCGCAAAACTTGGGAGGGAGATCATTGGCACGAAAGGCCCTGCGAGCAGGATACTATTGGCCGACCATGCAACACGACGCTAAGGAGCATGTCCAAAAATGTGATCAATGTCAGCGCCACGGGGACATGCACTTGGTACCCCCTAACGAGCTGAAGACTTTGTCCTCGCCTTGGCCCTTCGCCTGGTGGGGGATGGATATACTCGGCCCTTTCACAATGGGGTTTTATCAAAACAAATTTCTGATTATGGCCGTCAATTACTTTACAAAATGGATCGAAGTCGAAGCTCTCGCCAAAATCACAGCCTTCAACATACTTCGTTTCTACAAAAGGAATGTCCTCGTACGTTTTAGAGTACCCCAGGCCCTTGTGACCGACAATGGAACCCAGTTCACGGACAGGAAGTTCCAGGACTTCGTCGCCAAACTAGGCACGAAACAACACTTCGCTTCCGTCGAGCGCCCCCAGACTAACGGATAAGAAGAAGCCGCGAACAGGGTAATCCTTCAGGGCCTAAAATGAAGGTTAGACGAAGCCAAGAAGAGGTGGGTTAAGGAGTTACACAGCGTACTCTGGGCCTACCGAACAACCCCGCACTCCACCACCGGGGAAGCCCCATTCCGACTAGCTTACGGAACCTAGGCGGTGATACCGATGGAGATCAGGGAACCTTCCAGATGAACGGAAGATCCTCTTGATGAGGAGATGAACGACGAAGCTTTAAGGGAAGAGCTCAACCTGGTCGAAGAGATACGCTCGGGAGCAGCTCTCTGCGAGGCTTCGTTAAAACAAAAAATAACCTTGCGCCATGACGCTAAGGTCATAAAGTGAAACTTCCTCGTTGGCAGCTTGATCCTACGTAGAAACCAGAAGGAATCGCGAGAGGGCCAGCTGGCAACGAACTGAGAAGGACCCTACAGGGTCAAGTTAAAAACAGGCACTAGAGCCTACTACCTAGAAACTCTGGACGAAGAACCATTTGCTCGACCATGGAATGCTAAAAAGCTCAAACAATATTATAGTTAGGACCAACCACGAGGTCGGGCTAACTGCCGATGAGTTCATCCCCAACGGGGAGACTGCTCGGCCACAGGACCGTGCACCGATGCAAGCACGATCCCTCACCTTACAACATTGGCCAGTTTCTGCTCATGGGACGAGCAAATTCTGCACACAATGGGGATACCTCAATCAAGCTCCGTCGTTGCCGCACCATTAAGGCGGGACACCCAGCTCGCGATGGGAACAGTTCAAGCCTATGGGATTAGTATCTCGACCGAGATCCTCCCCCCATCACCGGCGAAACTACTTTGCTTCCTCGACGAATCTCCCAAACTGTCGAGCACAACATGAACAAATCCAGCAAAGCGTCCATACTTAGCATTTAAACAATAAAAGCATACACAAATAAATGCGATAAAACAATGCCAAACAAAAAATATTTATATAATTCCGGCCACAATTCCATAATAAGTCATCAGTACAAAAAGGGTTGTACCCGACAAACTTTTACATATCAAAAGGCACGCAGACCCACAAAGTACAAGTCCAACATAATAAAAACTAAGTCGCGTCACCAGGAACCTCCGGGGAAACCACCTCGCCATTGACAACCACGTTGAGAATGCCCATCCCCTCGGTCAGCAGCTGGACGTCGGAGTTGAGGGCTTTCAACTGCTCCAAAGCAGCATTGAAACCAAATTCTGTTTCCCCCAGGTTATCCTGCTCAAGAAGACAGATCCTCTCGACCAGCTCTCTCTGCGTCTTTAGGGCCTTCTCGTCGTCGGTCTCGTCCGAACCAACCGCCGAAGAGCCCTCCAGCTCGGCTATCCTCGCCTTTAGTCGGCCATTCTCCTCGTTCACTCTGGTTACCTCCCCCTGCATCTGGGTGACCTCTTACTAAAGCTCGATTTTGGCCTTCAAGTTGCCCTGAAGCTTCTTCAGCTCGCTGTAAATCTTCGCGTTCTCCAGCTGCAAGTCGTTGATCTTGGCCTTCACCTTCTTGAGGTCGCCAAGTGGAGCCATCTTTGCATCCTCAAGGACCAGCGCCGCCTCTAACACCCTGATCACAGCGGCCGCGTTCTGGCAGTGAAGCTTCCTCCGCACCCGAGGATCAGCGGACAAGATAGCTGACGTATCAAGCTCTGGGACGACGATGGAACTCTCCCTGTCAAACAATTTCCCCTGAAGATAGCACGGGGGAAGCACAAATTTCCCCCCAATAAAATCTCCCGGGCAACCTGACGGTGTAGAGCTGACATCGTCCCGTTTCCTCTTATGAGTCGTGTCCAGAGTTGGGGGAGTTGAAGTGGTCCTCGGGGTAGGGACTTTGCCGCCCACAAACTTTTCCATCGCCACTTGCAGCTTCCCAACACCAGTCTTCGGCAATGGGGGCACCTTCTTCAGATTTTTGGCCGCTGCAGACCTCACCAGGCGCTCCCTCATGTCCGCCATTTTCCCTGCAAATATAAAAGAGGAAGATTAGTACGATGGACTAGAATTTTAAACACGGGAAAAGGAACAAATTATACCGAGGAGCTGGAATGCAACATCGTCGGTTTCACACTCAAGAAGGGCCATACTATTAATATAATGAGCCGCCCAGGTAGGCTTTCCATCCTCCCTGAGCAACTCGTTGCCATCCCTGTCGACGACGAAGGCAGGACTAAAGGTCTCCAAGTACGCATGCAAAACTCGATAGGACTCTTTGTCCCCGTCACAAAGCTGCTCGTGTTTGACGAGGAACTGATAGGTCCTATATCTGAAATGGGCATACACCCACTCCAAAGGAAACTTAGACACGGCCTTCTCAACCTGCTGACCGTCAACTCCACGGTCTCAAGTGTAGAAATGGACCTCCTAGCCACTTTAGAGACAGGTTTCACGACCAAGATCCTGTCCTTGAAATTCCGGACAGATTCTAAGTACGGCCAGAAAAGCTTGCTCTGCTGTTTAAAAGACACCCAGCTTTGCTTCGGGCCCGTTGTGCTCCGCTAGATCTGGAAGATGCAGAAAAAGAGATCCACGGTCGCCCCGATCCTCAAGTAACGGCAAACTAATTCAAAAGCACGAATAAGCGCCAACGCGTTCGGATGGAGTTGGGACGGGTACATCTCTAAGTGGAAGAAGATGGCTTCTTGAAAGTCAGTAAAGGGCAGGCGATACTTTGCCTCTACGAAGGCGAATTTGTACATGGGGAACCGCATCCCCGGATACACCGAACAGATACGATCATTCTCCGTCAGACAGATGGCTCTCCAGTGCATCGGCGCGTCCTCAGCCCAGTCTTCTAGATATGAAAAATCCCGAACTTCCTCCTTGGTAAATGTCGACCTTGTCGATAGGGGTTCCTGGGCGATCCATTTGAGGTCCCCCTTAGCTACATGGACGTTGGCGTAATTTACGGACTGCTCCGCCTCCTTGTGTTCGGCCCTAACCCCTTCGCGCTGATCAGCCATTTCACCTAAAAAGCAGAGGAAGAAAAAGTGAATTCAACGACAAAGATCAAATCCATCCTTCCACCACTAGTCAAGTGAAAGGGCGAGGAATAAGTCGAGGATAACCTCGAGCCCAAGTCGACCACAACAGAATGTGGCGACTTCACTTTCCCCCACGACGGGGACGAGTCTCCGCGACTTTACGAAGATTAAAGAGGAGCTTGCTCGATGAAATAAGCTCGTCGCGCGAAAACCGAAGTTTCATGTCGAACAGGCCTAATGGCCAACTAAAAACCTAAAACTAATCCTAACCAGAACCTAGAAAGATCTACATAAGCCTACGCAATTGTCATGAACATTCATCCTATGTTCTTCATGAATTTTCCAAAAATTCATGTGTTCATCGAAGAACACATGAACATTCAATCGGAAAATTCATGTGTCGCCAGAAAATTCATGCAATTTTCCAGAAATGAAGAACACCAGGGAAATTGCAGAAAGGGATGAAGAACTTACTTGCTAAATCGAAGGTAGAAGATGAAGATCACAAACTAAGCGTTGAAGGTCGATGGCGGCAAAAAAGCTCCGGTGAGACAACGAGTTGCAGAGGGTAGAAATTTGGGGATAAGAGTTTGAGAAAAGTGTCAAATGAATCTTCTCTCCCCCCTTTTATAAGCACTTCCTCGCTTGGGAAGCGCAGAGGCCATCATAGCCTAGGCGTGCCTAGGCCTGACAACAATTGAATGCTCCACCACGTGTCAGAAAGAGAATCTTCGTTTAACATTCCCAAAGCTAAACACATCATTCACCAAGTCTTCTGCTACTCCGCGAGCACATCTTCCTCGACAATCGCAACTCGCGTCCTCACCAAGGCTCCTCGACATAAAAAATGCCACTTCAGCGGGCACAAATCCTAAACCTGATCGACGAAAAAATTCCATTTTCGCGAGCATGTCCTCGCTTATGAAAGACTGGTCAGACTGGTTGGGAACCAATGTCAACCACCTCGACGTTGGAACAGACGAGGGGCATATCCTCGAACACTGTCATTCGAGGGCAATTGTCCATGAAACTATCTCAAGTCATCACTCTTCCTCAGGGCAAAGACTTGGGGGGCTCCTGTTCTGGACTGGGCAGGCGCTTGGCCCCCAGCAAGGCAAGGCCCAATCCAATCCAGCTCTTGGCCAGGCCCAATAGCCAGAAACTAGTTGTTGGGCAGAAACTAGCCGTTGGGCGGGAACTAGTCGTTGGGCAGGAACTAGTCGTTGGGCAGAAACTAGTCGTTGGGCATGTCCCCCATCACTCACTTGGCAGTTCGTGCGACCAATTGTCTCCCCGGGTCTCACGGAAACAGTTGGACCAGGCCAAAGGGTCACGCGTCTGACCTTCTACCTGGCAGTCTCCCATTGGTCGACCAGATATTTCGGCCACATGGGAGACCTTGGCCCCGCGCTGGGGGTTTTCCTATAAATACCCTCTCACTTGAGAGGGGCAGGTATTCAATATTCAATACTTGAAATCTTACCTTTATACTTGCTTTCTCCCCTTTTATCCAATTACTTACTTTGGCATCGGAGTACCTTGCAGGTACAACCCCATTTTCTCTCCTACAAGCATCTTCACCTGCCCTACTCGAAGGCCACGACGATCCAGTCTGATCACCTCTAATCACATATGTTTCAAGACACAACCTAAATCGAGAAATAGATGTTTTTTTAGGCTCGGTCTTTGCAAGATCCTGTTTTTTTTTACATGTTGCTAAATTCAGGCTTCTTATTCCTGCTGACTTGTTGCAACTCTTGAGCATGAATCTAAATATCATATAATTAGTTAGGTAATGTATAAGATCATGAAGCTTTTGATTTTGGAGGATAGAATTAACATTTTTTATGCATATATATCAATGTACCTCTTTTTTTAATGCAACTGACTCACTGTGTCGCATAATCCCCTTATCTTTTGATTTGGATTTTATAGGAGTCTAACATTACCATGTAAATAAAATGTACGTCAATGTAAGAATAACTTACATGGCTGGTAAAACATTTGAATACTCAAAGGTTCATAATGGTTTTCAACATACCTCATCATCTATGAAAATGAGGTTTGACGACCATGCAACATACGATCCTATTGCGTGTCCCCCGATGTTGCATCTGAAACATCGTCAGGTATAGGTAATAATGCATCCCCCTCTAAAGCAATATCAATCGATACTTTCAAAAATCCAGCAGGGAGCAGTTTATGGTGAAGTGCATCTCCCAAAGTGTTATGCACTTTTCCCATGCCAACCATGCGATAAGACGGTGACGATAAATAGAGCTGACATGGTGAAATTCCCTAAACCAATAATAAATATGAAATTGTTAATGTGTATATATGTTAATTAAAAAATTGTGCTAATTTAATTTCATAATAATATATATAATTACCTCGGGAAGTTTCTGTTGAAAATTACAATTGATACTATCTTTGTCGCTAGTATCTTTAAACCCTGAACCTCGCCTTTCTGACATTTCTTTATCCTTTTTCAATTCACGAACTTGAGATCTTAATTTTTCCAACAATTCCATCACTTGTTTATTGCTAGGACTTTTACTCTTTAAATGCTTATACAAGGATGTTTGAGTAACCCCAAATCCCCTACCGCTCACACGACCAGAATACTCAGGAACATTTAATACTTGACTTAGTATGCTTCTGCAATCATGGTCTTCAGCTAGAGATAAAGACTGAGATAGATTCTCCTGAAATTCATAAGCATATCAAAAAAGATTAGTGGGGATTAAAAATAATAAATATTATATGTTAATGAACTTTTGATTTAATTAAAGAAATAATGTTATACTTACACATTGCTCAAAAAATTGTTGAACATCTTCGTTAACAACTTCATCCTTACCCACACGAGCAGCCTTCCACAAAACATGTTCCGGAATAGATGTTTTTTCACTTTTCTCCTCTTCTAACTACACATTAAGACAAATAATAAGATCAATTATAACACATGGGGAACAAGTATATCATAGCATTTATATATAGTTACTATTTTTTGCTCTAAGCGTGCATATCCCAAACGCCCTTTTTTGTATGGATACGCGGGTTTTAACGCTCGTTGGCAATTTATGTCACTCACTTTTTGGATAAACAAGTTTAGGTCATATCAGAACACCTGTGGAACAAGTATATAATACAATGTTCATGATAAATTAACATTACATGGAAATCTGGGGTTCTTCGTTTGGCTACAAAAGTTTCCCATTCTTCAGGTGAAATCAAGTCTGCATACTTCTTTGGATGTTCTGCTTCAATAAAATTTCCTTGGGCATCCTTAAAAAACTTGTTTGTTAAAAAAGCTCGAAACCCTTTGTGTCTTCTTCTGGCCAATTGAAGACAATATTTTTTTCATTCATCGCCAATGTTAAAAGACATCTACGAAAAAACATACATAGAGTGTGTTAGTATAAGTAATTTAAAGACATAATTGTCAACAAAAACAAATAACATCACATATGGTACCTGTATCTCACTCCATATTTTTTCTTTAGCGGGTTTCAACAATGGAGCTCTCCAATTATCACCAATGATTGGAATTTGCGAACGAACAATTGCACCAATGTAACTTGTCAACATTGAACCGTTAGGCTCAACTAGTTGGTATGTTGCATTCCAATGTACGTCATATTTTATTCCTTTATCTCTTGCACGAATGATTCCCTTCATAATAGTTATTCCTCGTGTAATTTCTCTTTCCACATCATGAACTGATTCATTTCCATCATTCTTAGAAGTATCATGTGAGTTTTCCTCGTTAGTAGTCATTTGACCTGTAATAAAGAAAAACATAAACACAATATAAAAATCCATAATCCGTAGAATATATTAAATGACAAATATATAATTTTATTGAATGACAGAATATAATTTTACTAGTACCTTTTTCACTAGCATCTTTTTCTTTTCTTGGTTGGAATATGATTTACTTGTCTCTTAACAATGCGGACAGATGGATTAATTCAAATTCTCTCATTATGATCTCTTCTAATATATGATTCATACGCTCTAATATTCTCATCTTGATCATTTCTAATATACAATTCATTCCTTATATTATATGACTCATTCTCAACATCAATATCACCTTGATCTACATTGTTATCATCAATTATTTTGTTAGATAAAAGCACTATAGACCATTCCATACTTGTCGGATCAGTGACATAGAACACTTGTTTAGCTTGAGAGCCTAGAATAAAAGGTTCATCTTTGTACCCTACCCTATTAAGATCCACTTGCAAAAATCCTGACTTATCCATTCGTATGTCACTATTATTTTCAACCCACTTGCAACCAAAGATAGGAATCTGAAACTTCTCATAGTCAAACACCCAAATGTGCTCGATAACCCCAAAATATGACAGATTGCATATTTGGGGCTTAAATCCTTCACACTTGAAATGTTCATTTCTTCAGCTACCACGGTGACACCACTATTTTGCATAGTACTTTTATCATCTTGTTCTTTGGTATAAAATGTGTATCCATTAATTGCGTATGCGCTATAAGAAAACACATGCAAACTTGGACCATATGCTAAACATCTCAACCTTTCTGTTATTGAAGCGGGATCTAAATAAAACTTTGAATAAATATGATTCTTAAACCATGATATAAAACTTCGATTATGCTCCCGTATTATCCAATTTTCATTTATATTCGAATTTAAACCTCAGAGTTCATCCTTGTGCATTTCAACATACGGCTCAACCTCATTGTCATTGTGCAGAACATACAAATGTACTTGCTCCCGTTCAACCCTTGATATTGTCACAATTTTATTTCCAATTAACTTTTTTCTTTCTTTTTTTTTCGAAAATATGAGATTTAGGGAGTCCAATGGATTGAACGTTGGACAAATATTTAGTACAAAAGTCAATCGCTTCTTCAACAATGTATCGTTCAACAATACAACCCTCTGGTCGACTTTGGTTTTTCACATACCCTTTTAATATTTTCATATGACGTTCAACAGGGTACATCCATCTCATATAAGTTGGTCCACACAATTGTGTCTCTTTCACAAGATGAACAACTAGATGTACCATTATGTCAAAAAATGAGGGAGGAAAATACATTTCAAGCTCACACAAAGTAATAACTATTTCTTTTTGCAATGTTGGTAAGATCGCAGAATCGATCACCTTACTACAAATTGACCTGAAGAAAAAACACAATTTAGTTATGGCGCTTCTTACTTTTTCTGGAAAAATAGAACATATACTTATTGGTAGAAAATGTTTCATTATAACATGGAAATCATGTGTCTTTAAACTCTTTAACTTGAGGTCTTTCATAGACACAAGTCTTCTAATATCCGAAGAGTATCATTCTGGAACTTTAACTTCACTTAGAAACTTACACAATATTTTTTTCTCCTTTATAGATAGAGTATAAGCAGCAGGTGATAGATATGTTCGGTTTCCTTTCTTCAATGGTCATAATTCATTTCTTATTCCCATTGCTATCAAGTCCTTTCTTGCTTTAAGGCCATCCTTAGTCTTTCCTTGTATATTGAGTAACGTACCAATAACACTTTCAAATACATTTTTTTCAATATGCATAAAATCAACAAAATATCTTACATACAACGACTTCCAATATGGCAATTCAAAAAAATTTACCTCTTCTTCCACCCTCGTTTGACAAATGTATGTGCAAAAGGCTTGCCAAACTCAGTACTCACATCTTTCACCTTTTCAAAATTTTGGTCACCTATCAATGTAGGTGGAGCTCTACCATGTTCTGGATTTCCATTGAATGCTTTTCTCCACCCACGGTAGTGATGATTATAATTTAAGAATCTACGATGACCAAGAAAGACATTCTTCTGAAAAAATTCCAATCGCGTCCAAACTGTTTTTTCTTCACAAATAGAACACGCACATTGACCTTTATTGTTATACCCTGATAGATTTCCGTATGCTGGAAAATCATTAATTGTGCCAAACAACATCGCCCTCAAATTGAAACTTTCTTTTCTATATCCATCATAAACCTTCACACCTTTCTCCCACAAAATCTTTAAATCTTCGATTAAAGGTGTCAAGTATACGTCTATTTTATTCCCTGGTTGTTTAGGCCCAGAAATTAACATAGATAACATCATGTACTTACGCTTCATACATAGCCATGGAGGTAGGTTATAAATCATAATAATCACAGGCCATATGGTATGTGAGATACTTTGAAGACCGTGTGAGTTCATTCCATCAGTAGATAATGCCAAGCGAAGGTTTCTTGCTTCTTCTCCAAAATCAGGATAATCATTATTTATTTTCATGAACTGTGGTGAATCTGTCGGATGTCGAAACTTTCCATCTATAATTCTTTCATATGCATGCCAAGTCAAGTGCTTTGCATTGGTTTCACTATGAAACATGCGTCTAAATCTCAGAATTATAGGAAAATACCAAAAGACTTTTCTTGGAGACAATTTTTTCTTATATCGAGAGACACCGCATTTAGGGCACTCATTTAACGATGCATATTCATTTCGAAACAAAATGAAATCATTTGGACAAGCATGTATCTTATCATAGCTCATGCCAATAGAGCACGACATATTTTTGGCCTCATAGGTTCGATTAGGAAGAACATTATCCTCCGGAAGCATATCTTTCATAAGGGCTAATAACTCTGTGAAACTTTTATCTGACCATCCATTGCCCGCCTTTAGGTTGTACAACTTTAATACCGCAGACAATATTGTGAATTTAGTGCAACCTTTATACAACGGTTTCTCTGCATCGCTTACGAACCTCTCAAACATTTTGGGAAAATTCTGAAGATCTTCTTCAAGTGTTTCTGCAATCTCTTCGACTCAATCACAATCGTATGTATCTGTCCCATTGTCGTTTGAAGCATAGGTCGTATTATCCCTCAGTTCAACATTCTTGTTACTTATCTCACCATGTAATATCCAACATGTATAACTTCGATCAATTTCATGCCTCATTAAATGCGATTCCAACTTAATTGCGTCAACCTGACGCCCATAACAGCAATCTAAGCAAGGACATGTGATTCGACTGGGGTCTTTGGCGTGTTCAACAGCAAACTTAACGAATTCTAATACCCCATTCTCGTACTCTTTTGATAATCAATTGGAAGACATCCACTTTTTATCCATGGTTTTACTAAGTAAACTAAACAAAAACACTAATTATTCACGCAACTATAGCAAAAGAACAACTAATTACCTGTAGAGAAGTCAACAACTTCTAGAACCACACAATGTAAGATTCTTGGAAACGATCAGAATTTCACTCTTCACAAGTAACCCCTAGCAAAGATATTCCCGACCAACGTTTATCACGCTGGAAAAAAAGGAATGAGAAGTTAACATGAATAAAACAAATAGCATGGCATCGACGCACAAATTCAATCACATTAACTCAAGTAGCATAGTATACATTGATTCATCATAAATGACAGATCAACACTTAATGTTTCAACTCAAGTAAGCCACAAAAATTAACTTCATCACTTAAGTTCAATTAACTTCAATGTTCTATCCAACAAAGAATCATCAATTCGAGCATAAATTAATCACCAAAATTATCAATTCCACATTTAAACTCAATAGTAACTTCATCACTAACAAGAGTTCAAATAATCAACAACATCACAATCTTCAACAATTAATTCATGAATGTCATTCAAGTTTCAACCAACAACATCACCAATGACTATCAAAAATAAATTCACAATGTCATCACTATTAATCATCTTCAACCTCAACAATTAACAATTAATTTCATTATCATTTTCAATCAACAATTAGATCAAAACAAAGTAATCACTAACAATTATCCATCAACAATGTCATTGTCATCAATTAATTTCAACAATTCATCACTAACATTCAACATCAACTTACAAAATCAACACAATTCTCAAAATAAATTCATCACAGATATCACTATTCATCATCTTCAATCTTACTAGAACAACAATTTCAAAATCATATTCCTTAACAATAATAGAAAATAAAGAACTAAGACTAAGGAACCCTAATACCAAAAAAAATAAAGAACTAAACTTAGATATAAAAATTAATAGAAAAAAAAGGATGGAAATACCTTAAAAATATCATATGAACGTTGATGGTGGTGGTGGTGAAGCGAGCAAGTCGGAAACAGAGGGAGGAAGGTCGGTCGGAAGAACGGAAACAAATAGAGGAAGGTCGGTCGGAGAAAGTAGACTTGTGAAACAAAGAGAGGAAAGGCCAGTCGGAGGGAGTTGCGAATGGTTAACGGCGACGAAGTGAGTATCGTTTCAGGTTTTGGAAGCTTAGGGTTCGTATTATTTGAAAAGATATAAATGTTTCATCTTTGGTATTGTACATGTTTAATTAGATTTTAGAAATTAATGACATAAGGCAGCGCTTTCTGAAGCGTTTTCTATTCTATGGCCTACAGCAACGCTTTCCATAAAAAGCATTTTCTATTCTATGGCCTATAGCAGCGCTTTTATAAAGCGCTCTCTAAAGGTGGCCTCTAAATGTGGCTTTATCAGATCTTTTCAGAAGCGCTTTCTAAAGGTGGCCTATAGCAGCGCTTTCTAAAAGCGCTCTAGTATCTCTGACTTTTAGCAGCACTTTTCAAAAACACTTTCTTAAGTGAGCCTTTAGCAGCGTTTTTTTTTTCACGTTAGTTTATTGTTTTAATTTTTTTGTTTGTACTTATAGCAGCACTTTGGCCAAACAACGTTGTCTATGGTGTGCTGCCTTTTTCTAGTTTTTGCGTAGTGATTGTAGCATCCTCATCATTAACAAAGAGTTTTAGATCCTTTTCAAGACATCCATGTTCATCCTTCCACTACATTTCAACATCATCAATGTTAAAGGAAAAGTACATCCCCTTAATTAAGTCATAAGCTTCAAAGTATGACCAAAAATCAGAGTCTTGCCCACTTATAGCATAAACATCCCCCCTTCATATCTTGACCTTACATCCTTTACAAATGACGATTTGGTATAAAATACAACCTTAAATAACCCCATATCCTATACATTACAAAAATAAACAAGGGTAAATCAGACATTACCATCATAGTCAAAGCAAAACAAACCCTAGATGCTTGGTTTATAGTCAACACAAAAAAACAAACATGTATGGTTTTCAAAACAAGTGGGGAACAGAACATACATGGAATATTCGAAGGCAATAAACAATAGCAACTGGGACACAAAACACACATACAATATTCAAAAGCACGCGTGGGACTAACCTTAATGTTGGGACCGCAACAAGCTTTGTCAATGTTGGGACCACAAGTTATGAAGTACGAATGGGGTTTTGGAGATAAGGACCACAAGCTTCGTAAATGCTTCGTCAATACGTCTTTAAGTGTCTTCAAAAGCGAATAGAGTGAAAGTGAAGTAAATGAATTAGGGATTTTCTTCTGATTAGGGCTTTTTATCAAGATGAGCCACATAATTTTACACCTGTCATGCCACCTAAGTAAATGAAATTCGTCTCAGCAAAAAAAAATAATTATTTAATCCACTTGTTATGCCACTTAAGCAGTCGTTAGTTGTATTTGACGCTAGGGATCAATTGTGCAAACAAAAATTTTTTAAGGGACACTTTCTTGAAAAAAAGTTTTGGAGGGACTAAAAACGAAATCTACAATATTTAGAGGTACCAAAAAACTTATTTAACCCATTATTTAATTGCATACCATAAATTTATACTAATATTTATTTTTCAGGTATTATAAGTTAATGATTTTCTTTACTAATAAGACCATGTTTTAATTGTAGTATAAATTTCTTTTAAATATAATATACTTTTTAATTATAATTTAATAGATATTTATCAATTATACAATAAAAACTCTAAAATAAAGGTTTAAGTAAAACATTTTATTTTATTTTGTCAAATAAAGTTTTAATTAAATATCATTTAATTTTATAAGTTGCAATTTAATGCATATTTATCATTTTAAAAATATATAAGTTGTGAGCACTTAAATAAAATATTTTTTTTCATTACAATTTGGTAGATTTTCAACATTTCTTGTCGAAAAAAGAAATGTTTCTATTTTTTAAAAATATTTGTGATTACAAAATTAATAGATTTAATAAAAAGAATTCATTATCACTTCAGGTATGCACTTATTCTTTGTTACTAAAATATAAAAGGAAACAATTCTTACATCCAAATTCATAATATTCCTCTTCATCAAATTCTAAAGTTATTTCTCTACTAGTGGATGATCCATTGAAGTGTTGTCGAGGAGAAATTTATGAGAACAAATGTTGTCTCGTTAAAACCTTATTAAGAAAAACTCATTGGGATAAAAACCTTAATAAGCGAAAAATAGTACAACATGATGTTCCTGTAGCGAGCGATTTTGGACGCGGTTCTTAAGCGCTGGTCGCTCTCTGCGGTTGAGCTTAAAACTACAGGTCGATTCATTTTTTATCCTATTGTGAGCTGATGAAGGAAGTGAAATAGATGTCTCCAATTAACCCTGCTTTGCATACTGAGTTTAAACAGCGGTCTGTTAGGTTATGGATGCTATCAATGTAGGGGGTCGTTGTACTGGTTATTTGTATTTTCGCCAATACGATTTTCTTTCTTTTTTACCTAGACAGAAGGTTTCTGGCGGGGAACAAGGATTAGGATGTTAGGATTGATGCTTTTGAATTACTGCTTTGATTGATGGAGATATGGGATTTGGGTTTTTTGTTGATTGTGCTCGCTAAGATCTTTTCTTTCGATCTTATGCCTACGTATTCCCGTTTACCGAAACAGGGAAATCAGAGCGTTCGTAGTTCCTCCTATTCTATGGGAGGAAATGGTGTTTTTTTGGTGTCTTGTTCAAAGCCCAAGACGTGAAGCGAAAGGTGTTTTGTATCTTGTTCAAAGCCCAAGATGTGAAGCTAAAGGGTTTGACTTTAGAGAGAATTTGTCATCTCTAAAGAAAGGTTTGTCTGTCACAACTGTTGGGTGACTGGTTATAAAGGAGAATTACTTTAACCGAGATTTGTGAATCCGGCAAATGCCATAATTTCCTTTATAGGGGGTTTTAACCTAAAGGAGAAGACTTTAACTCAGTGTAGAGCAATTCTATCTTTCCTTAGGAATTTCTCATGCTAAAAGAGGGACAGTGGCATGGATGTAGATGATCTAGAGGCTTGTCTCTTACAGCGATTAGATGAAAGGGGAAGGAGTTGTTGATGTTTGTGTACTGTGGACGAGACACAGCTAAAAGGTTAATTGGATTAACCAGTGGTTTTCTTATATAAAGCCTAAGAGGAGGCTAATATGTGTCCCGTACAAAGCCCGAGAGAGAGGCTAAAAGGCTTTTGACTCGACGACGGAGTCTTTTGGTATCTCGTACGAAGCCCGAGATGGAGGTTGTTGTTTATTTGGCTCAATAAAAACCTTTTTGTATCTCGTATAAAGCCCGAGATGGAGGCAAAAGGGGTGATCGACTCAACGAGGAAGTCTCTTATGTGTCTCATACAAAGCCCGAGAGAGAGGCTAAACGTTGTTTGACTCCGCTGGGGAGGATCATTGTACAAAGCCCAAGAGGAGGATAACTTCACTGGAGAAGGATCATTATACAAAGCCTAAGAGGAGGCTAGGGTAACAGTTTCAGTTTAAGTGACAGGTCCAGTATACTGATTTTGAAAGAGAAAATCAGTTCTTATATGAGCAACACTGTACTCATGGATTTGATTCAAGGATCCGGGTTATTCTTGTTCTTTAAGGAAGCGGGAAATCCGAAGGGTATTGAGACTGTCCGAGTCTGCGGGTTTCCTTCCTATTTAATGAAGGGGTCACTTGAGAATGTCTTTGAGACTCAAGGAAGTTAGACTGTCCGTGTCTAGAGTGTCATCTTTTGTACTATGCTTTAAGAAACAGTAGTAGACTCTATGAAAGGACGGTTCTATGCAAATGACTAAGTTATGTTCCTATACCTCTAGGAGGTCGTCGAGACAATTTGTACGAAGCCTAAGAGGAGGCTGGAAACTTTTAAGAAGCCGACGGGTCCTTGTACTAAGCCCAAGAGGAGGCTATCATTCCCGGAGGAAGAGATCATTATACGAAGCCTAAGAGGAGGCTGTGAATACTTCTAAGAAGCCGATGGGTCCTTGTACTAAGCCCAAGAGGAGGCGGGGTTGCTTTTAGGAAGCCTGTGGGTCCTTGTATGATGCCCAAGAGGAGGCCAATGCTTTTAAGAAGCCCGTGGGTCCCCAAACCCCGAGAAATTCAAGGCAATGCTATTCACCGAGAATAGATCAAAGTCAGGAAAGTTCGAGAATTTGGAAGAAACTCAAAGATGCCATTCACGGAGAATACATTCATCTCTGGGAGTAGAGTTTCTTGACAATTCCTAATGAGGGCAGCCGAAGAGAAGACTGTATCTGGTGATCCTATTGGGGATCTAGTTGTCTATTTCTACGAATAACCGAAACGGCGTCACCTAGTTCTAGACGTAGTTGCCGGGGAAACTCTAAATATCTATACTATTATTACACAGTTGATATGAGTTTATGAAAGAAGACTTACAGTGAAACAGCCCCACAATACAGTTATATGTATATGAAAGCGGTAAATGAAAGCGATAACCACTTACTCGGTTGTAGAGCTTCCATGTTGTTTGGTTAGTTGTTCAACAAAGAAAGATTGAAAACAACAGTATATTCAAAATCAAAGGAGAAAGTGCTTTAAAAAAGAAAGATTTGGGGCTTACAGCTCAAGGAGAGGCCCAGGGTTTTATCAGTGAGCGCACTGTTGAATTTGTACAGAGGGACTTATACAAGTGACTGAGGCCCAAAATGTTTTCTGTACAAAGGGATGGGTCTTACACTCTCTCAAGAGGCCCAAGTAAGTTTTAAGAAAAAGAGTGGGGCTTATAACACGAGGGTAGGCCCAGATGATTTTTCCGTTTGAAATGGCGATCGCGCCGAGGTTTTCTTTTAACGCGGAGGGACTTATACAATAAGTGAGACCCAAAATGGTTTTGGTTAAAAGGGGATTGGGTCTTACACTCTATTAGAGGCCCAAAGTGCTTTTGAATGGGTCTTATAGCTCAAGGAGAGGCCCAAGGGTATTTTTCTAAAGGCAATGATTGTGCCGTTTATTTGAAAATGTACAGAGGGACTTATACAACAAATGAGGCCCAAAATGTTTCTGTACAAGTGGGTTAGGTCTTACACTCTAATAGAGGCCCAAAAGTTTTAAAGATGATTTATGAGGGTTGAATTAATCCAAAAACCCTAATTTGTTTTCAAAAATGCATTTAATTGAATAAAAATTCAATTAAAAATGATCAAAATTGTTTAACATATGAAAAACAAATTGTGATTTTGGATTAATGCTTCAAAAATTAATGTTGACCTACAAAATAATTAAAAAGCATTAAAAGTTGCAAAATCAATGTAGAAAAAATATTTAAAATGTCAAAAAACAATCAAAATATTAATTCTTTGCAAAAATATCAATTATACAAAATAAATAATATTTTTGGGATTTTTTGATAAAATAAAATATTTTAACATTTTTGTGAATTATTAAAAAAAGAATCAACTCAAAATCATTAAAACTCAGAGAGAAATTAATTTTTGAATCAATTAAACAAAATCACAAAATTGAAATATTTGAATTTGTGAAAAAAGGCGCCAAGAACACAAGCAAGAACACGCGCGTTTTTCTGGGTTTGGCTGGTTTGCGTTTTCCATCCAATCTCACTGAATACGTAATCATATCATGCAATCCACATATCATTATGCTCGTCTCAACCTCACGATCATGTCTATAACACTTAATTTCATTTAAATTAAACATAAAACATGAAATCACGAAGAAACCTCAAGAACCCTAATTTCTGCATGAAGGCTAGGATTTTTTATACACGATTCAAACAATGCAATTAATTGAGGGAAAACATTCCATGCATGATTATGAACATATGGCCAAATTATTGTGCAAGGAAATATGCATGGATTGAGAGATGACCAAGTATATGCTTACCTCTAAGTCGTGACAGCAAGTGGAATGTGATTTTTGATTTGGAGGTGTTACAGATGAGTGGTGATGATCTGAACAGCTTCCCTACACCCTATGGAGTGTGTTTGAATGGTTGGACTTGATTGAAATTGGCTGGATCAATTTGTGGTACCTCAGCTGCAACTTGATTGAAAATTTGAGCAACCAGCTGGTGATTTTGTGAAATTGGTGTTTCAGAAGTGATCTAAGTGTTTGATCAGCTCATATGTGATATATATGAGGTGTTTGAGTGATTGGTTTGATTGGAAAAGCTCTCAAACTCAAAACCCGATAGCTACCTTGCTAAGAAAGGCATTTTTGCCAAGAGAAAGAGATTTTGAGGAAAGCATCTGTTAGATGGCTTTGGTGTACTTAAACTGATCACAATTGAGCTCTATTTATAGTAGAGCAAGTTTGTTTTGCAAGGAATAGTGAATGGCAGCTGGTAAGTAGGTTTGGCCAATGTTGGCCAATGAAAATCCAAGTCTCCTCTAGCCATTGACTAGAGGTTAGGGCACAGAGATTTGGTTCCCTTGGTCTTGGATAAGTCTTGACTGATTTCAGATGAGAATGGCTCAGTCCATGCCACCTTGATGCTTCCATTGAATGCTCCAATCCAAATTTGGAGTCTTGTCCCTATTTTGGCCATTCTAGG
This sequence comes from Lathyrus tuberosus, assembly GCA_022829125.1. Classification (NCBI taxonomy): domain Eukaryota; kingdom Viridiplantae; phylum Streptophyta; class Magnoliopsida; order Fabales; family Fabaceae; genus Lathyrus; species Lathyrus tuberosus. The sequence continues at coordinate 32,565,929 of JALAZF010000006.1, read as the reverse complement.
TTCAACATGCTATTTCTTGTTCCATGGACTTTGGAGGCTTGGCTCAGTGATTGTCCCCTTTAGATTTAATCCTCAGATGTGTCCAAGTGGATAGGAGCATTTGAATTTGGCTGATTTTGGCAAATCGAGCCAAAATGTAAAATCTGCCTAGCCTTTGACAGATTTCAGCAAGGCAACTTGACAATGTCATATCTCATGGTGTAAGTTGAATTTGGCAATGTTCTTGGCCATTTTTGAAAGCCCTTACATGATACAACAACTGTTTGAACATGTTTGATTTTGATCTCTTCTGATTCCAAGTGAAAAATCCCTCTACATTTGGCAAAAAGTGAAGCAAAATCTTACTTAGTGAAATTTTCACTAAGTGTTGGAACAAAGTGTGATTTCTTGATTTTGCTCACTCCATAACTCAAAATCCTTAATGAATTGGCCTTAGGTCTAGTTGAAGTTTTTGTAGAGGGTAATGAGGGCTACAAATCCATCTTTGGATGAAAAAAATTGGCCATGTGGTTTAGGAGTTATGATCCTCCAAAGTTAGTCCATTAGTGGTACTTTTTCCATAACTTAGAAAAATTTCTAAGTTTTATGGTTACCCCTTTTACAAGTTATCCAACTTTCTTTGATTTTTCTTGATGAATGATGATTCAAATCATACATTAACATCATTTTAGGGTTAAAAATCCATTTTGGTGAAAAATCTCAAAAAGTCAAAGTTGACTTTTGTGCACAGATGACTTTTTATCAGATGAATTCCAAACTGTGCAATTCTTCAGGAAATCATGTCCTTGACCTAAATAAAACTTGATGGACATGTTCCATGGGTGTCATAGGGTATATTGGGGCATGTCCTAGGGTTTGGGAGCATGTCCTGGTCAAAAGTCAAAGTTACAGTTGACTTTCCTCGTGAAACCCTAATTGTGGTGCAGATGAAATTGAGACTTGTTGCTCAAGCTTCTTGGATTAATCCATTGTTCCAAATGGATCAATATAGTTCATTAGAGACCCTTAAACCCTCTCTTGAGGTCTTGGTTCATGATTTACCCCAAAAGTCAACTTAGGGGTAAATTAGGTCAAGAAACCCTAATTCCTGATTTTTTATGTATGCATCCCCTGAGGCAAAATTGACTTGATGAATGGGTCCATGAGGTTCCATGGAGTACATTAGGTTGTGTTTTGGATCTTTGGCTTGTGCCCAGATGAAACTTTCCATCTAGAGGCCCCGGTCGACCAAAACCCTAATTTGGTGATACTGGCGATCTTGAGACTTGATCCACCTAGAAGGGAGCAGCCTTGTGCGTAATCCTTAAAGTGGGAGTCCTTTTGATCCATTGTGGATGTTTGAGAGGTTAGACAAGTTGAAGATCAAGTCATTCCTTGACTGATCCTTTGTCTAAGGCTCTGAGAGGGCTTAAGACCCTAATTTTGATTGTAGTGAATGCTCAACAACCCTTGAGGCATGATGATTCATCCATATTGTGATGATGATTTGCACAATGATGGGAAACTTTAGTGGTCAAAATTTGGGGTATTACAGATGCCCCTATTTAATCTTCTTGGACCCGAAGGTGTGAATGACGAAGGTATTCGGGCATTCAGGGTGCAAGAGGATTAAATATCGGAATACCCGAAATTTTGATGGTGGTTATGAATGGTAGCTTGCGCACTCATTTTCTTTTGCTAAGCAATGATGCTTAGAAAAGGTAAACTTCCCCTAGATCCTGGTTTCCTACCAAGGAACTGGTCTTAGTTTCTGATTTAAACTTCCCTTCGATCCTGGTTTCCTACCAAGGAACTGGTCTTAGTTTCTGGTTTAAACTTCCCCTCGATCCTGGTTTCCTACCAAGGAACTGGTCTTAGTTTCTGGTTTAAACTTCCCCTCGATCCTGGTTTCCTACCAAGGAACTAGTCTTAGTTTCTGGTTTAAACTTCCCCTCGATCCTGGTTTCCTACCAAGGAACTGGTCTTAGTTTCTGGTTTAAACTTCCCCTCGTTCCTGGTTTCCTACCAAGGAACTGGTCTCAGTTTCTTTTGTCAATAAACTTTCTTGACAAGGGACGCTATGCGTAGCGGCTTTCCTTCAAACTTCTCGCCGAATTTTCCTGGGGAGATGCCATTTGACGGAAAAAGGTCTAAGGTTAGACTTGCTGGGGGAACCCAGTCGTCTGAGTTGTAGAGGTACACAAACTTCTCTGTTGGAGACGCCATTTGTCGATTCTACTGGGGAAAGCGAGTCTCTTGAGAGACTGCTTCCGTTTGGGGTCTTTACATCATTCTTTTCTCGTAGATCTTCTCGGAGAAATGCCATATGATGTGATCCAATTTTGAGGTGCCGATGACCTTTTCATCAGCGGATTTTCGGAGAAATACTGATGTACTGCCGAACCTTTGCTTAAGAGGCTTTCTCTGGGGATTTTCTTTAATCCGGGAAAGCAAGGATATCATCTTCAATGGCGAAGAGTGACATCTGTTGAAGGTTCTCTGGCTCTTCAGAGGTTTAAGTTATCAAAGTGGTCGAGTGCCGACTCTGATCTAAAGATACACTGGTGGCGAGATTGTTCAGACACAACGTTTCCTGACGAGGAAAGAACTGACAACTCGGTTGAGAGAACTCCTATCACTAAGGGACAAGACAGGCTAGAGTGATAGCGATGCAATATGAAATGTGAATGCAAATCAATAATGCAATGATGCATGTATGTATATGCTGACAAAACTGACGCGACACACAAACTAAAAGATGAACATGACTGGATACTCGGCCATCGCGGGGCGTGTAGAGATATCGCTGGTTCAAGATAGCAATTCCACCTTGCTTAAGAGAGATAGTCCCTGCGGGGAATACCGTTGATCGGGCTTAGGAGATAAGAACTTGGCCTAAGCGTGTCAAACGAAACAAGGTCTCTGACACAGTTGATTCCTTCATTCAGACGTACTGGGTTAGAAGGAGTACTTTGATTCTGCACTTTAAAGTTCGCTTACTTCTGGAGAAGCGACCGACATTCTTCTGATGTTTAACAGTCAAAAGAAATTGCCATCTTTATTTTAAAAGCGGAAAAAGTTTTAACAAGTAAATTCATTTTTGTTTTATTTCAAGAATCGTTAATCATGTTAAAATGTCGTTCTGTAAAGCTAAAACAAATAAGAATTACAAACAAAAGCACAAGGGCTCAAATTTTATTGATAAGATGGAGATCAGCCAAACGCGTGATTCCAAAGAGTATATACAAAGTTTGAAAATGGTAATTTACAGGGAAAATGACTACGTTGAAACATAACGACCATTATCCTTCTACCAACTTTGAATTCGGGGCATCCTGAGCTTCTGTCGAAGATGACCTTGACTGGAGTTTTCCTCCGATGGATGATGTAACTGCTGCTGCTGAGGGACTTGCCTCTGTTGAACATAGTTACTTGCCATTATCCCTAATTTTTGCCTGGATTGTACTATGATGTTTCCAATCCATCGGGATGATTTTTTTTTCATGTCTCTAACTTTTGCCTGGACTTCCCTTTCGGGTTTTCAATCCACCGAGACGTTTTTTTTTTTTAGTTTAGGCGAAGTATTTCTTGACTACATCAAAATTTGTGGGGCAGGCAAATTCCTCTCCGTCCATGGTTGCAAGTCTCAAGGTGCCGCCTGAGAAAGCTTTTGTGACCACATAGGGGCCATCATAATTTGGAGTCCACTTGCCCCGGGAATCAGTGAGAAAAGATTGTATCTTCTTGAGCACGAGGTCTCCTTTCCTGAAGATGCGAGGTCGGACCTTTTTGTCGAACACCCTCTTCATTCTGTTGATACAACTGACCGTGGCATAATGTCGTGATTCGTTTCTCTTCGATCAGGTTTAATTCATCGTGTCGGCTTTGACACCATTCAGCTTCGGTGAGCTTAGCTTCCATCAGTACTCGGATTGACGGGATCTCTACTTCTATGGGGAGCACTGCTTCCATGCCATACACTAGAGAGAAAGGGGTAGCCCCTGTTGAAGTGCGAACAGATGTGCGATAACCGTGAAGAGCAAAGGGTAGCATCTCGTGCCAATCTTTATAGGTTACAACCATCTTTTGAACGATCTTCTTGATGTTCTTGTTAGCCGCTTCTACCGCTCCGTTCATCTTGGGTCGGTAGGGAGATGAGTTATGGTGTTCGATCTTGAACTCTACGCATAACTCTTTCATCATCTTATTGTTCAAGTTAGATCCATTATCAGTAATGATCTCGCTTGGAACACCATAACGGCAGATGATATTGTTTTTGATAAATCGGACCACCACTTGTCGGGTTACATTGGCGAATGACGTTGCTTTGACCCACTTGGTGAAATAGTCAATGGCTACCAGGATGAACCGATGTCCATTTGAAGCCTTGGGCTCAATCATGCCAATCATGTCGATTCCCCATATGGAAAATGGCCATGGGGAAGAGAGAACTTTGAGATGTGATGGCGGTACATGAATTTTGTCGGAGTATATCTGACACTTATGACACCTCCTCATGTACTTGTAGCAGTCGGATTCCATGGTCAACCAGTAGTACCCTGCTCTTAGAATTTTTCTCGCCATTGTGTGTCCGTTGGCATGAGTGCCAAAGGATCCTTCATGAATTTCTTTCATAAGCATGTCTGCTTCTGGTCTGTCTACGCATCGGAGTAAGACCATGTCAAAATTTCTCTTATAGAGAGTGTCACCGCTCAGGAAGAAGTTTCCAGCCAATCTCCTGAGGGTTTTCCTGTCTTTTCTGAGTGCCCCAGATGGGTACTCTTGTTTCTGAAGGAAGCGTTTGATATCGTGATACCAAGGTTTGTCGTCTATGACTGCTTCAATCGTGAAGATGTAAGCGGGCCGTTCAAGGCGCATTATGTCGATCTTAGGTATGTCATTCCATTGACCTACACTAATCATGGAAGAGATAGTGGCTAAAGCGTCAGCCATGTGATTCTCTTCACGAGGGATGTGATGAAACTCGATTCTGTTGAAGAAAGGCAACAACCTTCTTGCATAGTCCTTGTAAGGAATCAATCCTGATTGGTATGTGTTCCAATCTCCTGTGATCTGATTGATAACCAAGGCTGAGTCGCCGTATACGTCCAAGTTTTTTATCCTTAAATCAATTGCTTCTTCGAGACCCATGATACAAGCTTCGTATTCAGCCTCGTTGTTCGTACACTTGAACGTGAGTCTAGCAGTGAAAGGAATGTGGGTACCCTGAGGGGTAACAATGATTGCCCCAATTCCGTTTCCATAATGATTAACTGCTCCGTCAAAGATAAGTCCCCATTGGGATCCTGGTTCTGGCCCTTCACTGGGTAACGGTTCATCGCAATCTTTCATTTTTAGATACGTGACATCTTCGTCTGGGAAGTCAAACCCGATTGATTCTTGATCGCCAATCGGTTGATGAGCCAAATGATCGGCTAAAATACTTCCCTTAACGGCTTTTTGAGCGTGGTACTCTATGTCATATTCTGATAACAGCATCTGCCAACGGGCAATCCTTCCTGTGAGAGCAGGCTTTTCGAAGACATACTTGATTGGATCCATTTCGGAGATTAACTAAGTAGTGTGACGAATCATGTATTGGCGAAGACGTTTGGCTGCCCAAGCCAAAGCGCAATAAGTTTTCTCAAGCATCGTGTACCGAGTTTCGCAGTCGGTGAATTTCTTGCTCAGATAGTAGATGGCAGACTCTTTCCTTTTGGTTTCATCTTGTTGGCCAAGTACACATCCCATTGAGTCCTCTAGGACTGTGAGGTAAATGATCAGTGGTCTTCCTTCCACTGGAGGTGATAGAATCGGAGGATTCAACAGGTATTCCTTAATACTGTCGAAGGCGGTTTGGCAATCTTCTGTCCAAACGCAATCCTGGTTCTTTTTCAGTAATTTGAAGATCGGCGCACAAGTGGCAGTCATAAGGAATATGAATCTGGAGATGTAGTTCAAACGACCCAGGAATCCTCTGACTTGTTTTTCAGTTTTCGGAGAAGGCATTTCTTGAATGGCCTTGACCTTGTCAGGATCAACCTCAATTCCTTTCTGGCTAATGATGAACCCTAGTAGTTTCCCTGAACGGACACCGAAGGTGCACTTGTTGGGATTCAAGCGGAGTTTGTACTTTCTCAACCGCTCGAATAGTTTTGACAGGTGGGTCACATGCTCCTCTTATGTCTTAGATTTTGCAATCATGTCATCGACATATACCTCGATTTCTTTGTGTATCATGTCATGAAACAGAGTAGTCATGGCCCTTTGATAGGTTGTCCCGGCATTCTTCAAACCAAACGGCATTACCTTGTAACAAAAGGTACCCCATGGGGTAATGAACGAAGTTTTCTCCATGTCTTTCGGCGTCATTTTGATCTGGTTATAGCCCGAGAATCCATCCATGAAGGAGAAAACTTTGAACTTTGATGTACTGTCAACCAGCATGTCAATGTGTGGCAAAGGAAAGTCATCCTTTGGACTAGCCTTGTTCAGATCTCTGTAGTCGACACACATTCTGACCTTTCCGTCCTTTTTTGGAACAGGTACGATGTTGGCTAACCATTGAGGATATTCAGATGTAGCGAGGAAACCCGCGTCGATCTGTTTCTGTACTTCCTCCTTGATTTTGATGGCCATGTCCGGATGAGTCCGTCTCAACCTTTGCTTTACTGGCAGACATTCCGATCTCAATGGTAAGTGATGTTCCACGATGCTGGTATCCAACCCTGGCATATCCTGATAGGACCAAGCGAATACATCGGGAAATTCTTTGAGAAGCTTTATCAAACCCTCTCTGGCAGTCGGACTGAGCAGTGCCTCAATCCTGATTTCTTTTCTCTCTTGCTCTGAACCCAAGTTTACCGTTTCCAACGGTTCTTTGTGAGGTTCAATGGACCTTTCCTCTTGTCTGAGTAGTCGAGAGATCTCTTATGGAATTTCGTTGTCATTTTCTCCTTCAGCCTCGAATACCGGGAACTCAAAGTTGGGAGAAGGCATCGGATCGTATGTTTTAACTGGGTTTAAAACAAGCAATCTGCATGACGTGATGATTCGTGTTTAGAAGAGATAGAGAAAAATGCAAGTGTGTGCAGTGTTTTATTTTACTGCTTATTTTTATTGTTTGTTTTGTTTTTTAGGATTACCATTTTCTGAAAAAGCAAAAAGAGAAAACAGCAATTAATGCGGAAATTACAGAACGACATTATTTTATTAATGAACAAGTCGATCCTTGAAACTACAGCTCTATAAAACAAAACTCTGTCACTTCGGGCAAAGCGAAGAGGGAAATTTACAGAAAGCGAGCCCTATCAAAACATCCATTTCACCTGGGCAGGGTGAAAGGTTAAAGATGGCAATTACTTTGACCGATGAACGACCTTCGGAACCTCGACGGCAACCCATTGGCGGCGAACTCCTCGGTGGATCACAAAGTCTGGCACCTTCCTTGATTTGTCTTCAGAAATGACGCTGATTCTGGTGGAGCAGGATCATTGGAATCTGTCTCCCAGGCAGAGTTGTCATAGGAGGATTCCTCAGTTGTATTTTGCATAGTATTTGTGCTCTCAGCTGCATCTCCCCATCCAGTTGGCTGGATATCTTCGAGCCTGATACGAGAGCTTTCGGGAGCGGTGTACTTGACCATATAGTCGTATTTTCCACTCGGTTGTCCCAAGGTGTCCCACACTTCTTTTGAATTGGAGGAGTCATTTCTCTCGATGACGTTGACCTCGGGAAAAGCATAGTTGATAAATTCAAGTCCTGCAAACGTTGCGAATTCATCTTCATGTTGAGTAGTTTCGGAATGACCCGAGTGTTGGTCCCATGACATGGTGGGGACACAGGTATTCTGTTCAATGATGCTCAGCTGAGTTTCATTACTCGGCTGATTTTCTTGCCCCAAGTTTCCTGGATAAGGTTGCCACATTGGCAGACCATCCATTGGGCCATAATAGTTGGGTCAAAATTGTCTTTCATCGGAGTGTCTTCCTCTAATGAATTTGGCGGAGCGCGGCATCCTTCCGGATCACAATCCCCGTAGATCATTTCGACATCTGATCTTGGTATAAATCTCGGACTTTCTGTAGGAAAGCAAAAAGGAATAGGCACCTCTTCCTGAGACATATAACCGTCCTTGTTAAGGTAGGACTTCCATTCTTCATCCGTGTCAGAGGGATCTTTCTCATTGATAGCATGAACTGTCTGAGACACTGGGTGAAGGAAACCTCCACTGTGGAATAAGTTTTGAAAGGGATGAAGACTTTCACCGTTGGCAGCTGTCTGGGTACAGGTTACAAAAAAACCAAGACCCTTCTTTGTTTTATTGTCGGCAGGAATGACAAGTTGTCCCCATCCTGTTGTATCGGTACTCTCGACCGCTTTGATAGCATCTTTGTATGAAGAAATTGAAGTTCCTCCTTTGAAATGATTGTCCTTGCTCACCGACAGTGCTTGGAACTGAGTTCCAATAACCTCCTCGAGTTTTATACCAGTAGATGATGACAAGTTGCTTACAAGCAAGGCTTGTTCCCCACAAACTATGACAAGTTGATCGTTCTTGACGAACTTTAGCTTTTGGTGGAGGGTCAAAGTGACCGCTCCAGCCTGATGTATCCAAGGTCTCCCTAATAAACAACTGTACGTTGCCCGGATATCCATGACTTGGAAAGTGACTTGGAAAGTGTGAGGACCGATAGTTATGGGAAGATCAACTTCGCCGATAACTGTTTTTCTGGATCCGTCAAATGCTTTGACGACGACCTCGCTCACTCTCATCGGAGGACCTTTGAATGATAATTACATCAAAGTGGACTTCGGCATAACATTCAGGGCTGACCCTGTGTCTACCAGTACGCTGGCTAAAGCATCATCTTGGCAGTTGACTGTAATGTTGAGCGCCATGTTATGACGGCGACCCTCTTCGGGTAACTCCTCATCACTAAATCCCAAATTATTGCAGGAAGTGATGTTAGAGACAATGCTATCGAACTGTCTAATTGTTACATCATGTTCCACAAAGGCTTGCTCTAAGACTTTCTGTAGAGCCTCCCTGTGGGCTTCTGAACTGAGTAACAGTGATAATACTGAGATCTTTGAAGGAGTTTGTAACAGTTGATCGACAATGTTGTATTCACTCCTTTGGATGAGCTTCAGCATCTCATCATTGTTTTTCGAAAGGTCGGGATTACTGGATTGACCGACTGCTGGATCGGGAGCTTCTGTCTGAAGTTCCTTTTCTTTGTTAACTTCCCCAACCCCTCGGTTGAAGATTCTACCACTCCGTGTTACTCGACTGATGTCTGCAATATTCACGACGGAGGGTAATGGAATTTCCTTTCCATTTTCAATTATCATTGCACCGTATTTGTAAGGGATCGCCTTAGCTGATTCATACGGTAGCGGTCCTGGTAGATAGATGACTACAGGAGCCTTCTGATTTTTTTGACCATCATAAGTAATCTTGATCCGTTCCCGGTTGGAAACTTTAGATTCGTCAAGTAGAGGAATAATGGCAAAAACATCCCTGGTCCTATGATGACCAGAGATTGTGACAACATCCTCGACTTGATTGGCAAGGTAGTTCGGCGTCCAGTTGATGGGTCCAGAACCCGGATATGGACGAATTTCTCCACGATCGACCTGACCCTGAAGAGCTGCTCTCACAAGGTAACACCCTTGGTTATTTTCTGAACAGACGCTACAACTGTCATAGTTGTGTGGTGGCACCTGGCCACGCCCACTTTGAATACAATGTAACCTCACTAGGTTAGCTTCCACAGATCGGAAATCCTGACTCTGACGCCGAGTGGGGTTTCTGTTATTGATACTAATCTGCTGAGTATCCTCATCCATATAAATTGGCATCTACCAGTGATTTAACAAGTGCTGAAGTGCCTCCTGGACAAGGGTACAACCTCAATCGTTTTCGTAACCTGCTTTACAGCTTTGATAGTCGTGTGATATTAAGAATATGAGTCGGACCTGCTCAGCATGTAACTCTACCAGGTTGGTATTCATCACGTGAATATCAAAGATCTGAACCGTGTTGATCTGATAAGGGTTCCTATCATGGTAGTCTTGGATCCATCCAAGATCCATCTGACGCTGGAGGGCCTCTTGTATGAAAAAGCATCCCTGTTTATTTACCGAGCAAGTCAGACAAAAACTGTAATCGTGTCGCGGCAGATTATGATACTGGCTTTGCCTTGAGTGCATCGCCACCAAGTTGACATTCATTGCACGGATGTCGTGGTTTTGAATGACGTTAGAATTCGTGTAAACCATGTTAACTCCACGAACTCGGTGCTCTTGGATCCATCCGAGATTCATCTGTTCATGTAGAGCTGCTTGCACCATAGAACATCCCTGATTGTCTTTAGAGCAGATATCACACTGATGATAGTTATGAGGTGGCACATAGCCATATCCACTCTGTCTACAATGTATCTTGACCAGATTGGTTTTCAACAGGAGTACATCGTGAATTTGATAGACATCGTTAGTCTCTCTTTCTATCAAATTGACGGCAGCCTTCTCGCGTTGAGGCAGCGGGTTCGTGAGAACATTAGGATTCGTATCCTTGAAGGATAAGACCCCGCTCCTAACAAGTTTTTGCACGTCGGACTTGAAATTGAGACAAGTCTCTATGTTATGCCCTGGACTTCCTTGATGATAAGGGCAAGTTTGATCCACCTTAAACCAAAAAGGCAGATTTTCTGGTACTGTAAGAGGAGATTTAGTCTGAATGTGCCCCTTAGCCAGTAGTAATGGAAACAGTTCTACATACGTTACGGGTATAGGATCAAATCCTGGTGGCCGTGTTGTATGGTTGTTGTTATATGGAGGACGAGCCTGCTGAAGAGGCTGTTGTGTCCTTTGCTGGTCAGGTTGGCTCTGCGCAACCTGAGGTTGATACGTAGGAATAGACGCAGGGTTGATAGCAGGAGTCACAGCTGCTACCGGTTGATAACGTCGTCTTTGCTTTTCGAGAGAGATATTCCCAATATCTTGCTCTTTTTTCTTAGGGAGAGCACTACCGTATTTTTTAGTACCGCTCGTCGATCCAGTGTCTTTTACCAAACGTCCTTCTCGGACGGCTTCCTCTAGATGTACGCCCATGCCGACCATTTCGGTGAAATCACCGGGCACACTGGCAACCATTCGGTCGTAATAAAATGAGCTTAAGGTCTTTAAGAAGATCTTTGTCATCTCTTTTTCCTCAAGAGGTGGACAAATTTGAGCGGCAATTTCACGCCACCTTTGAGCATACTCCATAAAGGTTTCCTTGTCCTTTTGTGACATCGATCTGAGTTGATCTCTATCGGGTGCCATGTCCAAATTTTATTTGTATTGTTGGATGAAGGCAGTACCAAGATCTCTGAATGTGCTGATCGTAGTATGGTTTAAACCCATGTATGATTTTAGTGCGGCACCGGTTAAACTATCCTGGAAGTAGTGAATCAGTAGGTTCTGATTCTCCGTCTGGGCTGACATCCGTCGAGCGTACATCACCAGATGGCTTTGAGGGCAAGAGTTACCCTTGTACTTTTCAAAGTCGGGCACTTGAAATTTGTGAGGGACTTTCACATTTGGGACCAAGCAGAGATCTGCGGCGTCTTTTCCAAATAGATCCTGACCGCGAATGGCTTGCAGCTCCTTCTGTATTTCCAAGAATTGCTCCTGGAATTCATCCATTCTGTCAAACATAGTTTCCTTCTTACCAGAAGGTGTCTGTGGAATTTGTCCTTCCGGGACAGTGTGCACCACAGGGGGTGGTACCGTGACTACGGCAGTGAGTCTTGGCATTTCCCAAAGTTTGTAACCTTCAGGAGTCTTTAGTATGCCCCTGGCATCTTCGCTTTCCCGAGTTTCTAACCTTCAGGCCCAGCGGCTTCTGTTGTGATTCCCTGATCTTCAGTGATTGGCGGAACATATCCTTCCGGGATATAGTTAACAGGCATGCCCCAAGGACGATCTTTCGGTATCTGATACCTAGGATCATACCTCTCCACTATGGGCGTTGAGGTGATCTCTGAGATCACAGTTCGTTGTAGCTGAGCTTCTGCCATGGCTTGCATGTCGTTACGAAGCTTTCTCATATCCTCTCTCAGAGCGTCGATCTCTTCTTTCAACTCTCTGTTTTCTTCCTCAAGATCATCCATCCTTTTCTGACGATTGGCCCGAGTATTATACGAATGAGACAGTTTGACTCTAGAATCGAGACACAAAAGTGAGATTCGTAGGGAAGAAGAATGTGTGATGTGAGAATGATGAATGCAATGATTATATTAATTGTTTAAGGTTTAATCAAAATAAACTTCGACAATTAGATTGCAAATATCAAACAGTGGGGAAACCCCTTTTTATTGAATTCAAAGGATTACAGAAATGGAAATACAGTAGATTACAAGGTGCAGAAACAGAAACCTAAGCTAATGGGTCCCGAGTCCTCTCTGAAGAGAAATCAGGTGCTGATTCTGGTATCTTTCTTTTCTTTGACTGGGGCTCTTGGGCCTTTGTCGGGTTGTCATTCCTTTGTCAGGTGAAAGGAGCGAGCAAATTCCTTTGGTCATCTTGATTATCCACAGCATGTTGCTCCAAAATTTCAAGCAGAGCATCTTTCTCTTTCAGTAATTGCTGTATTTTGATGCACTCTACGTCGAGGGTGCGGTACTTGTTCTTCCAAGACCTCCTCTCCTTTTGAACTTTGTTGAGAGTAACCTGAAGCTTTTCAGTTTCCGCCATGAAGTACATGACAGATTCCCTCGGCGGAAGAATTCCGTAACGAGGATAGGGCATTTTTAGCTTGAGAGCTCTAGTTTGTACCCAATGGAGATAAGGCTCCACCGAGACACAGTCCGGTTTTCCTAGAGACTCTCGTCCTTTCTTATGAACGTGTTTCCAAGCGTGCACTATTTCCATCTTTAGTGCTCTGTCATTTTCTCCTTCCTTGAAGAAAAGGCCTTCCAGATGAACACCCAGTGGGATGTGTCTCATCGGGTATCCAAATTGACGGCGAACCAATACCGGATGGTAGTTGATTCCTCCCTTAGTTTCTATAAGGGGTACGTTGGGGAAGTTTCCACAACGATCAATGATCCTGATTCCATCATAAATCCTATTACACCAATCTATATCAGAGTTGGTAAGAGACATGATCTTCTGCGACTAGCGTAGGGCACTCTTACAATCCCAAAAAGCAGCAGACTTGGGCAAGTGAGAGATAAACCATTTGTAAAGCAGAGGTACACAGCATGTGATCTCCCCTCCACTGTACAAATTTCCCAAGTGTACAGAATGATACGCATCTGCGAGCAAAGTCGGCACAGGATTTCCAATGAGAAAAACCTTAATAGAGTTAATATCGACGAAGTTATTAATGTTGGGAAACAAAAATAACCCGTAGGTGAGCAAGACAAAGATGCTTTCAAAAGCAGTCACGTTTCCTATACTGGCAAAATATAGGGCTTTCTTTGTCAAGAACTGGGCTGGCAAACCTTGGATGCCACCCTTAGTGGTTAGGTGAGTCCTGACCTCAGACTCGTCCAAATGAATTGCTCTCGCAATGGTCTGATTCTTTGGAATTTCTTCCAGTCCAGAAAATGGAGCTCGATCTGTAATGTGTAGATCAATCAGGTGAGAATACTCCTCCAGTGTTGGTGCTAACTGGTAATCCGGGAATGTGAAACAGTGATAAACCGGATCATAAAACTGGATGAGCGCATCCATGATTCCCTCAATCACATGGACTCTTAACAGTGGTAGTAAACCTCTGTGCTTGGCTCTGAAAGCCTCTGGGTTAGTGATCATCCTCGCTAACCTTCTCAAATCCTCTAGTTTTGGAATCCTGAAGGTATATTGGTGAGTTCTCCTTCTACCGAAATCCATTAGCGTAATCCTTTTCTCTGATATTTGCAATCACAGTCTTAGTTTAATTTGAAAAACAGAGAGACTAGAAGAGAAGATTTTTTTGAATGTTTTAGTGTTTTTTAGATGAATGCATGAATGCAGCACACAAGAACATAGAAAAAACATGGGGTCAAAGGGTCATTGTCATGAAGTCAAGGCTCTACCCATCCCCAAAGGTTTATACTAGGGTGATTTTTGTACTTGTACTCATTATCATCAGCTCCTCCCAGGAAAGCAAAACAACAAGCGGATCGCCAGCGAGTTGTAAAGTAATCTTAGAGTAAGTGCCATTCACCGAGAATAGATCACCAGCCTCAAATGAGGGTAGTATCGCGTAACAACTATTTCCGATAGTTTCCGCACTACAAAAGGGTTTGGCTCCTCAGCTTCTCAGACTTAACAACCGGCCCATTGTCTAGGTGAGAGAATGGGTTGCGTTGGTCAACCTCCACTGAGGTTGATGGTCGACCTCATCGCCATCACTTATCTTAAGTGTATACTCAATCTTTCCACATACGGCATCACCCGCATTCCCATTAGCAGAAAAATAAACACGTATAGCAATTAGGAAAAGTAGTATATATATTTGTCCTAAACATCCTAGACCTTTAAAGCTATGAATCCTATGTTCCTGACAGAAAATGGGTTCCCCGGCGGAAGCCCCAATCTGTGGTATTCACACAAGTGAAGAGAAAAAAGAAAATAGGGCCCCACGGTGGGCGCCATTTTTTCTGTTGGCGGCCACCGCCATGAAAATGACTTACCCAAGGTTTAAATTGTAAGAAAGAAAGAACCGGCCCCACAGTGGGCGCCATTTTTCTGTAGCGAGCGATTTTGGACGCGGTTCTTAAGCGCTGGTCGCTCTCTGCGGTTGAGCTTAAAACTACAGGTCGATTCATTTTTTATCCTATTATGAGCTGATGAAGGAAGGGAAATAGATGTCTCCAATTAACCCTGCTTTGCATACTGAGTTTAAACAACGGTCTGTTAGGTTACGGATGCTATCAATGTGGGGGGCCGTTGTACTGGTTATTTGTATTTTCGCCAATACGATTTTCTTTCTTTTTTACCTAGACAGAAGGTTTCTGGCGGGGAACAAAGATTAGGATGTTAGGATTGATGCTTTTGAATTACTGCTTTTGATTGATGGAGATATGGGATTTGGGTTTTTTGTTGATTGTGCTCGCTAAGATCTTTTCTTTCAATCTTATGCCTACGTATTCCCGTTTACCGAAACAGGGAAATCAGAGCGTTCGTAGTTCCTCCTATTCTATGGGAGGAAATGGTGTTTTTTTGGTGTCTTGTTCAAAGCCCAAGACGTGAAGCGAAAGGTGTTTTGTATCTTGTTCAAAGCCCAAGATGTAAAGCTAAAGGGTTTGACTTTAGAGAGAATTTGTCATCTCTAAAGAAAGGTTTGTCTGTCACAACTGTTGGGTGACTGGTTATAAAGGAGAATTACTTTAACCGGGATTTGTGAATCCGGCAAATGCCATAATTTCCTTTATAGGGGGTTTTAACCTAAAGGAGAAGACGTTAACTCAGTGTAGAGCAATGCTATCTTTCCTTAGGAATTTCTCATGCTAAAAGAGGGACAGTGGCATGGATGTAGATGATCTAGAGGCTTGTCGCTTACAGCGATTAGATGAAAGGGGAAGGAGTTGTTGATGTTTGTGTACTGTGGACGAGGCACAGCTAAAAGGTTAATTGGATTAACCAGTGGTTTTCTTATATAAAGCCTAAGAGGAGGCTAATATGTGTCTCGTACAAAGCCCGAGAGAGAGGCTAAAAGGCTTTTGACTCGACGACGGAGTCTTTTGGTATCTCGTACGAAGCCCGAGATGGAGGCTGTTGTTTATTTGGCTCAATAAAAACCTTTTTGTATCTCGTATAAAGCCCGAGATGGAGGCAAAAGGGGTGATCGACTCAACGAGGGAGTCTCTTATGTGTCTCGTACAAAGCCCGAGAGAGAGGTTAAACGTTGTTTGACTCCGCTGGGGAGGATCATTGTACAAAGCCCAAGAGGAGGCTAACTTCACTGGAGAAGGATCATTATACAAAGCCTAAGAGGAGGCTAGGGTAACAGTTTCAGTTTAAGTGACAGGTCTAGTATACTGATTTTGAAAGAGAAAATCAGTTCTTATATGAGCAACACTGTACTCATGGATTTGATTCAAGGATCCGGGTTATTCCTGTTCTTTAAGGAAGCGGGAAATCCGAAGGGTATTGAGACTGTCCGAGTCTGCGGGTTTCCTTCCTATTTAACGAAGGGGTCACTTGAGAATGTCTTTGAGACTCAAGGAAGTTAGACTGTCTGTGTCTAGAGTGTCATCTTTTGTACTATGCTTTGAGAAACAGTAGTAGACTCTATGAAAGGACGGTTCTATGCAAATGACTAAGTTTTATTCCTATACCTCTAGGAGGTCGTCGGGACAATTTGTACGAAGCCCAAGAGGAGGCTGGAAACTTTTAAGAAGCCGACGGGTCCTTGTACTAAGCCCAAGAGGAGGCTATCATTCCCGGAGGAAGAGATCATTATACGAAGACTAAGAGGAGGCTGTGAATACTTCTAAGAAGCCGATGGGTCCTTGTACTAACCCAAGAGGAGGCGGGGTTGCTTTTAGGAAGCCTGTGGGTCCTTGTATGATGCCCAAGAGGAGGCCGATGCTTTTAAGAAGCCCGTGGGTCCCCAAACCCCGAGAAATTCAAGGCAATGCTATTCACCGATAATAGATCAAAGTCAGGAAAGTTCGAGAATTTGGAAGAAACTTAAAGATGCCATTCATGGAGAATACATTCATCTCTGGGAGTAGAGTTTCTTGACAATTCCTAATGAGGACAGCCGAAGAGAAGACTGTATCTGGTGATCCTATTGGGGATCTAGTTGTCTATTTCTACGAATAACCGAAACGGCGTCACCTAGTTCTAGACGTAGTTGTCGGGGAAACTCTAAATATCTATACTATTATTACACAGTTGATATGAGTTTATGAAAGAAGACTTACAGTGAAACAGCCCCATAATACAGTTATATGTATATGAAAGCGATAAATGAAAGCGATAACCACTTACTCGGTTGTAGAGCTTCCATGTTGTTTGGTTAGTTGTTCAACAAAGAAAGATTGAAAACAATAGTATATTCAAAATCAAAGGAGAAAGTGCTTTGAAAAAGAAAGATTTGGGGCTTACAGCTCAAGGAGAGGCCCAGGGTTTTATCAGTGAGCGCACTGTTGAATTTGTACAGAGGGACTTATACAAGTGACTGAGGCCCAAAATGTTTTCTGTACAAAGGGATGGGTCTTACACTCTCTCAAAAGGCCCAAGTAAGTTTTAAGAAAAAGAGTGGGGCTTATAACACGAGGGTAGGCCCAGATGATTTTTCCGTTTGAAATGGCGATCGCGCCGAGGTTTTCTTTTAACGCGGAGGGACTTATACAATAAGTGAGGCCCAAAATGGTTTTGGTTAAAAGGGGATTGGGTCTTACACCCTATTAGAGGCCCAAAGTGCTTTTGAATGGGTCTTATAGCTCAAGGAGAGGCCCAAAGTTATTTTTCTAAAGGCAATGATTGTGCCGTTTATTTGAAAATGTACAGAGGGACTTATACAACGAATGAGGCCCAAAATGTTTCTGTACAAGTGGGTTGGGTCTTACACTCTAATAGAGGCCCAAAAGTTTTAAAGATGATTTATGAGGGTTGAATTAATCCAAAAACCCTAATTTGTTTTCAAAAATGAATTTAATTGAATAAAAATTCAATTAAAAATGATCAAAATTGTTTAACATATGAAAAACAAATTGTGATTTTGGATTAATGCTTCAAAAATTAAGTATTGACCTACAAAATAATTAGAAAGCATTAAAAGTTGCAAAATCAATGTAGAAAAAATATTTAAAATGTCAAAAAAAATCAAAATATCAATTCTTTGTAAAAATATCAATTATACAAAATAAATAATATTTTTGGGATTTTTTGATAAAATAAAATATTTTAACATTTTTGTGAATTATTAAAAAAATAATCAACTCAAAATCATTAAAACTCAGAGAGAAATTAATTTTTGAATCAATTAAACAAAATCACAAAATTCAAATATTTGAATTTGTGAAAAAGGCGCCAAGAACACAAGCAAGAACACGCGCGTTTTTCTGGGTTTGGCTGATTTGCATTTTCCATCCAATCTCACTGAATACGTAATCATATCATGCAATCCACATATCATTATGCTCGTCTCAACCTCACGATCATGTCTATAACACTTAATTTCATTTAAATTAAACATAAAACATGAAATCACGAAGAAACCTCAAGAACCCTAATTTCTGCATGAAGGCTAGGATTTTTGATACACGATTCAAACAATGCAATTAATTGAGGGAAAACATTCCATGCATGATTATGAACATATGGCCAAATTATTGTGCGAGGAAATATGCATGGATTGAGAGATGACCAAGTATATGCTTACCTCTAAGTCGTGACAGCAAGTGCAATGTGATTTTTGATTTGGAGGTGTTACAGATGAGTGGTGATGATCTGAACAGCTTCCCTACACCCTATGGAGTGTGTTTGAATGGTTGGACTTGATTGAAATTGGCTGGATCAATTTGTGGTACCTCAGCTGCAACTTGATTGAAAATTTGAGCAACCAGCTGGTAATTTTGTGAAATTGGTGTTTCAGAAGTGATCTAAGTGTTTGATCAGCTCATATGTGATATATATGAGGTGTGTGAGTGATTGGTTTGATTGGAAAAGCTCTCAAACTCAAAACCCGATAGCTACCTTGCTAAGAAAGGCATTTTTGCCAAGAGAAAGAGATTTTGAGGAAAGCATCTGTTAGATGGCTTTGGTGTACTTAAACTGATCATAATTGAGCTCTATTTATAGTAGAGTAAGTTTGTTTTGCAAGGAATAGTGAATGGCAGTTGGTAAGTAGGTTTGGCCAATGTTGGCCAATGAAAATCCAAGTCTCCTCTAGCCATTGACTAGAGGTTAGGGCACAGAGATTTGGTTCCCTTGGTCTTGGATAAGTCTT
Source organism: Lathyrus tuberosus (assembly GCA_022829125.1). Classification (NCBI taxonomy): domain Eukaryota; kingdom Viridiplantae; phylum Streptophyta; class Magnoliopsida; order Fabales; family Fabaceae; genus Lathyrus; species Lathyrus tuberosus. The sequence continues at coordinate 32,547,010 of JALAZF010000006.1, read as the reverse complement.
GACTGATTTCAGATGAGAATGGCTCAGTCCATGCCACCTTGATGCTTCCATTGAATGCTCCAATCCAAATTTGGAGTCTTGTCCCTATTTTGGCCATTCTATGTTCAACATGCTATTTCTTGTTCCATGGACTTTGGAGGCTTGGCTCAGTGATTGTCCCCTTTAGATTCAATCCTCAGATGTGTCCAAGTGGATAGGAGCATTTGAATTTGGCTGATTTTGGCAAATCGAGCCAAAATGTAAAATCTGCCTAGCCTTTGACAGATTTCAGCAAGGCAACTTGACAATGTCATATCTCATGGTGTAAGTTGAATTTGGCAATGTTCTTGGCCATTTTGGAAAGCCCTTATATGATACAACAACTGTTTGAACATGTTTGATTTTGATCTCTTCTGATTCCAAGTGAAAAATCCCTCTACATTTGGCAAAAAGTGAAGCAAAATCTTACTTAGTGAAATTTTCACTAAGTGTTGGAACAAAGTGTGATTTCTTGATTTTGCTCACTCCATAACTCAAAATCCTTAATGAATTGGCCTTAGGTCTAGTTGAAGTTTTTGTAGAGGGTAATGAGGGCTACAAATCCATATTTGGATGAAAAAAATTGGCCATGTGGTTTAGGAGTTATGATCCTCCAAAGTTAGTCCATTAGTGGTACTTTTTCCATAACTTTGAAAAATTTCTAAGTTTTATGGTTACCCCTTTTACAAGTTATCCAACTTTCTTTGATTTTTCTTGATGAATGATGATTCAAATCATACATTAACATCATTTTAGGGTTAAAAATCCATTTTGGTGAAAAATCTCAAAAAGTCAAAGTTGACTTTTGTGCACAGTTGACTTTTTATCAGATGAATTCTAAACTGTGCAATTCTTCAGGAAATCATGTCCTTGACCTAAATTAAACTTGATGGACATGTTCCATGGGTGTCATAGGGTATATTGGGGCATGTCCTAGGGTTTGGGAGCATGTCCTGGTCAAAATTCAAAGTTACAGTTGACTTTCCTCGCAAAACCCTAATTGTGGTGCAGATGAAATTGAGACTTGTTGCTCAAGCTTCTTGGATTAATCCATTGTTCCAAATGGATCAATATAGTTCATTAGAGACCCTCAAACCCTCTCTTGAGGTCTTGGTTCATGATTTGCCCCAAAAGTCAACTTAGGGGTGAATTAGGTCAAGAAACCCTAATTCCTGATTTTTGATGTATGCATCCCCTGAGGCAAAATTGACTTGATGAATGGGCCCATGAGGTTCCATGGAGTACATTAGGTTGTGTTTGGGATCTTTGGCTTGTGCCCAGATGAAACTTTCCATCTAGAGGCCTCGGTCGACCAAAACCCTAATTTGGTGATACTGGCGATCTTGAGACTTGATCCACCTAGAAGGGAGCAGCCTTGTGGTTAATCCTTAAAGTTGAAGTCCTTTTGATCCATTGTGGATGTTTGAGAGGTTAGACAAGTTGAAGATCAAGTCATTCCTTGACTGATCCTTTGTCTAAGGCTCTGAGAGGGCTTAAGACCCTAATTTTGATTGTAGTGAATGCTCAACAACCCTTGAGGCATTTGATGAGGCATGATGATTCATCCATATTGTGATGATGATTTACACAATGATGGGAAACTTTAGTGGTCAAAATTTGGGGTATTACAGTTCCCCCTCAACAAAACATGTTTAGTTCTTCTTTAAAGATCTTGAACGTGACACATTCCAATATTGTGTACATGTTTCTTGAAAACTGATGTAGGAAATGTCTTTGTGAAGAGATATGTCATATTATCACTTGAACGAATATATTGAATATCAACCTCTTTCTTCCTTTCGAGTTCTTGTGTGAATGAGAAGAACTTTGGAGGGATATGTTTGGTTCTGTCACTTTTGATGAAACCTTCTTTCATCTGGGTAACACATGTAGCATTGTCTTCATACAAAACTGTTGGATTATTATCAATTGGTAAACCATAGGCTCCTTAGATATGTTGAGTTACCAATCGTAACCATCTACACTTTTTGCTTGCTTCATGACGGGCAATTACTTCAACATGATTTGAAGAAGTTGCTACAAGTATTTGGTTTTGTGATCTCCATGATATTGCAGTGTTACCATATGTAAATATATATCAATTTTGTGATTTAGCATTATGTGGATCTGACAAATATCCAGCATCTGCATAACCAAGAAAAACTGGTTTTGTCTTGTTAGAATAAAACAAACCAATGTTAGATGTACCTCAGAGATATCGAAATATATCTTTTCCAATGTCTTTTTGTAGGACATGAACTAAATCTTGCTAGTAAATTCACTGCAAAAGATATATCAGGTATTGTATAGTTAGCAAGGTACATGAGTGCCCCAATGGAACTGAGGTATAGTATTTCAGAGCCAAGATCTTCTTCATTGCCTTTCTTAGGTCTAAATGGATCATTTTCAACATTAAGTGTTCTACCCATTGTCATACCCCAAATTTGTCCTACCCTGTTTATTTTCTTATACCAAGCTTTGTGTTGCTTCATGATCTTCCTTTAGATGATCATTTGGCCTTTAGCCAATGATCCTCTAGGATTTAGGTCATGAAGGCCTTGTGTGTGCTTAGGGTGTTTGCAAGCTCTTTCTAGGGTGATTTGGTTTCAAGAGGAGATAGAGGAGGAATGTGCCCTTATTCTCATGGTCAAGCAGTTATGACATGATCAATGGCCTAAGTTATATGATTGGATCCATTTCAAGGCATGATCATTGGCTTTCAAGTGGTTTGAATCTTATTTCAACTTGATTACATGTTTGCTTCCATGTATTTTGAGCCATACTCCAAGATTGACCTTAAGGCAATGTGATTGATCAAGATAAATCTTGGTTAGATTTGTTGCAAATTTGTTCAAGGAATGATTATTCAAGCTTCAAGGAAATGATCATCCATCCTTAGGTCATGTTTATTTTTTATCCAGAGGTTCATAGCACAATTATCTTGTAATCAAAGAATATGTTCAAGTTGTGGTGGGATGATAATTAAGGCATAAGGAATGTGCTACAAAGGATGATGGAAGCCACAATTAAATTCTCAAGTGTTTTCAAAATCATGTTTGGTTGATTAAGTTGCTTCAATTTTTAAACCATGCTTTCACAATCCAAGGTTGTGTTCAAGAGCAAGTTTTGTCCAAGGTGGGTTGTATGATAATGTTGTCTTGGTTATTGTTCTAGTGTCATGTAGTATAATGTCAAGTCAAGAACATTCTTTTTAAACTCACAAGTGGTGACAACTTTGGAAATTTAATTCAAGTTATGAAGATTTAAGGTCCAATTCATTTCAAGGTGGATATATATTTGATAAAACTATTAAAGATAGTAAATTCAAGGTAAGAATGGATGTTCATTGAATTCAAACTTCATGTTACAAGTCACAAAACTACTTTAAAGTTACATGTCCTATAAGGTTTCAATTTGATCTAATAAGGTTACATTCCAATGAAAATGGATCCTAAGGTTCTTGCTAAGTTATAAACTAAGGCATTACACCAATTTGAATTCAAGATTACAAGGCCTACAAGTTACATGTTACAAGTTACAAGACCAAGATTACAAGACCTAAAGTGACGAAATTCTATGACAGTGTGTCCAAAGTTCTTCATTTCATGCCTTCCATGCTTGAGACTTCATGTCCGAGTTTCTACCAAGCTCTTCATGTTGCTCCAAAATAGCTTTAATTTTGTACCAAGCCAATGTTAATCCACTTTCCAAACAACCTACCACTTCCTCTCCATTCTAAGGCTTCATAGGAATTTTTCATGATGTTTAACCTTGCACCAAACCAAGTATCTCGTGCCAGCCAGTGCACCATGGAAATGAAATAGAACAAGAAAAATCAGTACAGTGTGTGAATAATCTTGGAGTGCAAAATAATTTCATGAACAAGGCAAGTGCAGACCACAACAAGTGATGCCAACCAAATTCATAAGCGCACACAAGCAGCAGCATACACAAAAAATTAGTACATACAATTTCCAAGCACAAGTATCAACACACCAAAATACCATAAATGACAAGTGACAAGAATGTTGCAATAAGGTTGTAGGGACCACATAATCACAATTTCACAACATGACAAAATGGAAATTCTACAGCAAAAGGGAATGATTCACACGCACATGATCAGAGGGTACAACCTCTAACGGTTTGTTTTGGCACAGAGGACACCTCATATTTTTCTCTAACAAACTTCACACAAATCACTCTAATTCACACGTATGAGCATTGCACTATATATTCCTATCATTTCATTCTACAGAGAACGCACAACAAACACCTGAAAAACCCTAATCCTAGACCTCACCAAAAAGCTCAAAATCTGCAAATTTTTTAGAGCTTTTCACTGAAGCACTAAAAAAGTTTGAACTAAGCCACAACCAAACAAAAACAACGAGTAATTACCAGTTCATTTTTAAGCAAGGCGTAGAGAGGTAGAAGAAGTAGAAACGAGGAAGGAGAAAATCAAGGAGCTTAAGATCTTACCTTCGCCGGAGATTGGAGTCGGACTTGCTCCGATTTGGTGGGTTGTTCCCCTCTTTACCCATTTCTGAAGCTTGATTCGTGCTTGTCGTGTTCTAGTGTTTTGAATCCCTCCATCAATTTCTTGTTTCCTTCTTGTTTTAGTAGAACTAGGGTTTTTCTGAGGTAATTGGAATTTGGGGTTTTAGAGTTGTTTTTTGTTGAAAACAAGCTCAGATTCGATTTGAGGATGGATTTTTAGGTGGGTTAGGGGTTTGTTTTGGAGGTGGCCGGAGTAGAGGGGTGGCACCGCCGTGGCCAGCTTCCAACCTCCTTCTTCTCCGGCGAGGTCACCGGTGTGATTTGCAGAACATGAAGATGAGAGAGAGAGAGAGAGAGAGAGAGAGAGAGAGAGAGAAGTGTAGTAGAGAGAGAGAGTATCAGATTAAGAATGAGAGTGAAAGACCTAGCTCCCCTTGTTGTTCTCTCTTGCCAAGCAATAAGTGAATGGTGACAGTGTCTTGTTGTGCCGGTGGCAAGTGTCACCGTCCTTGGCTGTGTGCACTCTCCCACGCGCCTCTCACCCTGCTTCCCCACCATGGACATGCTTTCAGCACCTTTAGATCAAGAGTTTGCGTTGACTCCTTGGATGATGGACGCTCCAGATGAATTGAACAAGTAAAGGTTGACTGAGGGTTCACCATAGACCCTTTTCTAGTGTGGGCCTTAATTGCTTGGGCCCTGGGGTAGATTCCTTTTGGCACCCCTATTTTACTTCAGATACTGGTCCATTTACAAGTTTTTCTTTGGGTTTTTTTTTACATTTTGTTTTATATTTTATTTTTTCAATTGTTTTATTTTAAATGTTATCTTTTAATTGTTTTATATTTTTATAATATATGTAAAAAACATAAAAAATATTTTTAATTATTAATTGTTAATTAATTTTATTAAACCTTTTTATTTAATACTAATTAATCCATTTAGAAAATAATTTTATTAAATATTTAAGTTTAATTTAATTAATTATTTTTACTAATTTCTTTAATTCAAAAAAATCTAAAAATATTAATTTGTTAATTGTCTTAAATGCTTTTATTTAATATTGATTAATTATTTGATTAATCTTATTAAATATTTACATTTAATTTGATTAATAAAGTCATTCTTTTATGTGCTTTGTTTTGTTCATCTAGTGCTTGACTTTTATGATACTCTTGCCCCTATCCATGTAAGATTTGTGATCCATATCATAGTGCTTTTGATTCTCATCCACATATGAATGCCTAAACATTTTTCAAACTAATACCTTGATTGAATATCAAGCCATTTTCAAATACCTTGTAAGTCTATTGTTTTCATGATCGCCATCAACCTTATAGCCTTCTCTTGGGCTTTCATACAATGATTCTCATTTTCCATTACATGTGCTTGTTGACATGTTTATGTGTGATAATTTTATTGGTGTTTTGGTTTGGATTCATCCCATTTTGAGCAAATGTATCCCCATTCACATAAAGTGCAATAATTTTCATCTCGGTGCTTTAATTGTTAGTTGCTTAGGTTCTCCCTTAATGCAAGATAAAATTAACCACCCACTTTTTTCAAAAACAAGATAAATAAGCTTAATCCAACATCAAACATTTTTCATAAGAAAATAAATAGGGTTTTCCACCACCATCAACCCTTAAACCAACTACCTTCCATATTGCATTTACCATTGTAAGTCGGTTGTTTTCACGATCACCATCAACCTATCCATTCACCAAAACTTTTCTTAAAAAATCCATAAACCCTTGATCCAACATCAAGTGGTATTTTTCTAATCAAATTCCAAAACACAATAAAATACGAGAAGAATTGCGCGCCATGAGCCTTAAGTGGTGGAGAAGGGTTGAGAATGGATTTTCATACACACACTTTTATTATTTCAACACAAGGCGTTCGACTTGGTTGATTGAAATAATCACCTCTACCCATAGTCTTTTGTGCAACTCAACCCAAGAACAAACCTTTTCAAAACCTAAAAAACACATAACTCATCAAATTCATTTTTGTGCCCCGTAGCACCACTTCCTAAACCCTTTTTCAAGGCAATAAAATCAACCAACACACAACTATTTTCTATTCTGAACTATGGAGCTCTGACTTCCTTGTTTAACATGAGGATACGTAGGCACGAGGATATCCATCCTTGGAGAGCACCCTAATAAAAACATCCATTTCCCCTTAGCAAGCTTTTGAAACATTAAACGCCCTTTCATGCTTAGACCAACTTAGATGGTTCCCATCGAGTTCGACGGATGTAGGGGGTACTAGTACCTTCCCCTTATATAACCGACTTCCGAACCCGATATGGTTATGATGACCATACCCTATCCTTTCGTCCGTGGGTTTTCTCGATGTTTTCCCTTTCCCCTCATGAGAATTAATAAAGTTTGATGATGACTCTCCTAACTCAATCTGTGATCGTGCAACCCCGTTTTGCGCATCACAAAGATAGTATTTTTTGAGGTACGATAGATGGCGACTCTACTGGGGAAGGTTCTCCCCTAAGCAAGTCAAGCCTAATCTAGGTTGTTCCCTTCGCATGTTTGGTGTTTGTTTATCTTCCTTGCTTGCTTATTTTCTATTACCTTTATTGTTTTCCATATTTGTGGCTCCATGGCACTTTGGATAAATAATTTGATTGTAAACCTTGAGGGAAACGCTTTATACCCGAGTCTAGAGTGAAAACATAAGATAGGATAGGTTGAGTAGTATGGGGCACCGAGGAGTTCTCCTCGCGTCGTTCGATACGAGAACCTCGCTTAGAGTAGACTCTAATGAGAATGTTGGCAACCGTCAAGTTCTTGGCGTGGACGACCAATATTTTCATTGGGATCTGTGACTCTAAGGACCTTTTATAACCTTGAACCATTTGGCCAAAACTAGGATTGATGTTCACGTAGTATGGGGCACCGAGCATTTCTCCTCGCGTAGTTTGATACGAAGATCTCACTCAGAATAGACTTTCTTAGTGGATTCGTTTTCCTGGAAATCACTGACATACGCAACAAACAATCAAGGAAGTCCATGACTCTGAGACCCTTGTCTAGAACCCGATGTCGATGGTCGCGTAATATGGGGCACCAAGGAGTTCTCCTCGTGTCGTTCGATACAAAGACCTCACCCGAAAGATATTCATATGATGGAGTTATTAATTGCCATGCTCATGGCGTGTCTGATGAACAGTCATATGGATCTGTAACTTTGGGGTTCCTTTAAACTTTAGAGCCTACCCTGTGAGATCCTTGTAAGGAGAGCAATCAAAGTATCTTTCATCTGTGCCTCAGAATGTTGAAGTCGCTTGTGTGGAAACCCCATAATCATTCATTCATGCATCCATTCATCATAAAAATAAAAATAAAAATAAAAACAAAGCTCTCAGCTTCTTATATTTATTGCAGATTAAGGTATTTGACAGAGCAATCATGACAAGCCAAATTCACAGAAAGAGCACATTCACCTTCAAGTTCAAGGAACCGAAGATCGACAGTTTGAAGGCTCTAAGCTCAAAGATCACTGCCATCAAACACAATAAGTTACATGCAAACTTTGGGAGGATTCTAGATGTGCTGAGTGAAAAGGTTGACATTGAAGCTCTCACAGCCCTTGCCCAATATTATGATGCTCTGCTTCATTGCTTCACATTCTCTGACTTTTAGATTGCTCCTACTTTAGAGGTATTTGAAACGTTAATGTATCAACCCATTAAAGACTTCAACCCCTTTCCGAAGATTGAAGAGGACCTCATTATGCCCAAGGTGGCTATTGCTTTGGGTATTCCGGCTAATACTGTGGTGGCTAACTGGTCAGACAAAGGAGGATTCTCAAGGGTGTTCTTAGAGGAAGAGACATGGAAATGTGTCAAAGAATAAAACTAGGTGTCTGCTGGAGCTATTTTAGCACTACTTGTGCATGGGATTGTGTTGTTCCCGAAGGTGGAGAAATTTGTATACCGTTCATTTGTAGAGATCTTCTTGGCTGGAAATCATGTTCCATTCTTATTGGATGATTTTTATCTTACCTTCCACACACGTCATGAGAAGAGAGGTGGAAAATTTCTTTGTTGTGCTCCCTTATTGCATATATGGATGAGGATGTACATGCCCCAAAAGGGTCCTTTCGTAGCTAGGCAACTCCAGTGGCCTTAAAGTTTTTCTTCCCTCACTGCCAGTAACATTATCTGGTACAAGAGGGATTGGAATATCAAAACCATAATTCTCAACTGTGGAGGATTTCTCAATGTACCTTTGGTAGGGGTCTATGGCTGCATCAACTATAATCTCGTGCTTCTCAAAAGACAACTTGGGCTCTCCATGGAAGGTCCTCCTGAAGGAAAGCATCTGGTACCATTTGTCATCAATGATGTATTTCCCACAAATCTTGATATAAGAAGAGTGAGGAGTGCATGGTCGAAGGTGATTAGAAGCAGTCCATATCTGAAGAAGAATATCGATGTCAAGGAACCATATGTCAGATGGGTAAAGGAAAGGGCCCTAATTGCTAATCTCCATTTTTCCTTTGACCCATCATCTTTTCCCATGACGCCTGAGCCTAGTTCAGTTTTACCCAAAGACGTGGATAAGCTTAATGACAAAATCAGAGAGCTTCAGCTGGAAAACATGCAATTGCGAGTCTAACTTGGTCGAACCAAGCAGAAGAGCGAGGCTTGGGAAGACAAGAGCAAAGCATTGAAGGAAAGGGTAGAAAGTAGTAGGAAGAGGATTAGAGACGAGGAGGATAAAAGAAACTGGGTTGGAGGTGCTCTTGTGGGAGCAAATGTTGATCTAGATTATCGAAATGAAAAGTTGAGCCGAGCTAAGCTAATGATCCGAGACCTGGAAAGGGATGTGGAAAAATCTAACATAATGAAGAGGGGCGCAAAGATTGGCTACGAGGCTCAGATTCGGGAGTTGAAAAAGACCATCCAATGTCAGAAGGACAATCTGGCACTGGAGAGATTAGAAAAAGAGAGGCATCATCGAGAGTATCTCCAAGAGAAATTTCAGCTAGACAGAGCCATTGAGCAGATCATAGATTTAAGGTCTGGGAAAGCTTACCAAGACATGGTGAATGCTTGTACTCATTGGATGAACAAATTTAAGGAAGCTAAAACTGTTGTAGGAGAAAGGGACATTGCTATCACTAACCTCCAAGCCATGTACTCTGAGTGGAAACAAAAGTTTATGAATTTGACTGGCTTGCTAAATCTTGTTTGCCAAGATTTCCCTGAGAAACTAAATGAGGCAGACTTGATAATGTGCCCAAAGAATACTCCACGCCAAGTCTTCAACTGCATCAAATTCTGTAAGAAGCTCATGGAAGACCTCGATATGGATCTGAAGGAAATTCGTAGAGCCCAAGTGGAATGACGTGAAGTGGTCGAGTATTCACACCTAAAATTGTTGAAGCATTTGTCAGTACTAAGGGGAAAACACCCATTGTAATTCCAATTCCTAATACAGAATCTCAAGAGGAGCCTTAGTCACCAAAGGATGCATTTACGCAAAAAGAGGCTGAAGAATTTATAAAGATCATAAAAAAATAAGTGACTACAAAGTAGTTGACCAGCTAAACCAGGCGCCTGCCAAGATATATATGCTATCATTGTTACTCAGTTCTGAGGCCCACATATCCTCTCTGTTGAAAGTTTTGAGCGCGACTCATATCATAAAAGATATTGTTGTAACTCAATTTGATGATGTGATAGCCAGTGTCACCACTGAAAATTTTTTTGGCTTTAATGATGAGGAGTTAGCTGCTGAAAAGAAGAATCATAACAAGGCTTTGCACATTTCTATAAAGCGCGTGGATACAGTGTTGTCAAGAGTCTTAGTTAACACTGGCTTGTCCCTGAATGTGATTCCAAAGACCTCTCTTGTGAAGCTGCCTCTAGAAGGACTTGACATGAAATCCGGTACTCTATTGTGAAAGTGTTTAATGGCTCTAGACGAGCAGTAACAAGAAAGGTGGATCTGCCCATCAAGATGGGTCCAACTATTTTCACCATCACTTTTCAAGTGATGGATATCCACCCCGGATGTAATTGTCTGCTTGGGAGACCCTGGATACACATTGCGGGCGTAGTGACTTCCACCCTACACCAAAAATTGAAATTTATCACCAACGATAAAATGGTTGTGATTGGTGGGGAGGAAGACATCTTAATAAGCCATTTGTCGTACTTTCGTTACATTGATGTTGAAGGTGAGACTGTGGAAACACCATTTCAATCATTTGAAGTTGTGAGTGTGTTGTCAGTGCAACGTGTGCATGGTCAACCTGAATCCTCCATGGCCTTTTGGCAAGGAGCTAAAGCAATGGTTGAAAATGGAAACACCCAAGGCTAGGGAAAATTGGTTGAAGTGAATGAGAAGTGAGATATGTTTGGGTTGGGCTATCAGCCGTCTTCTAGTACAACATTAATGTCGTATAGCAAGAAACAAATCCCTCCTATGGAGAAGACTTTCACAAGCGTTGGACACATCTTTGGTATCTGCGTGGCGATGATTGCTGAAGACAAGGATGGTGGTTATGAAGCTTCCTCAAGTTGAATCCGTCAAGCAAAGCCTGGAGAGGAGGTCTAAAATTGGAAGGTAGTTGAAATTCACCAGTTCTTCCATACGCTCTAAAAAAGTAGAAAAGAGGAAGCAATGCGTGGAGAGGTAGAAGAAGTAGAAAAGAGGAAGCAAAAGATCCCCATTAATTGCTTGTTTCCTTATTATTTTAATAGAACTAGGGTTTCTTTGAGGTAGTTGGAATTTGGGGTTTAGAGTTGTTTTTTGTTGAAAAGAAGCTCAGATTTGGATTGAGGATGGATTTTTAGGTGGGTTAGGGATTTGTTTGGAGGTGGCCGGAGAAGAGGGGTAGCGCTGTCGTGGCCTGCCGCCAACCTCATTCTTCTCAGGTGAGGTCACCGGTGTGATTTGCAGAATATGAAGATGAAATAGGGGAGTGTAATATATATATAAATAGAGAGAGAGAGAGAGAGAGAGAGAGAGAGAGTATCAAATTAAGAATGAGAGTGAAAGACATAGCTCCCCTTTTTGTTCTCTTTTGCCACGCAATAAGTGGATGGTGACAGTGTCTTTCTGTGTCGGTGACAAGTGTCACCGGCCTTGGCCATGTGTACTCTCGCACGCTCCTCTCACCCTGCTTCCCCACCATGGACATGCTTTCAGCTCCCTTAGATCAGGAGTTTGCGTTGACTCCTTGGATAATGGACGCTCCAGATGAATTGAACAAGTCAAGGTTGACTGAGGGTTCACCATAGACCCTCTTTCAGCATGGGCCTTAATTGCTTAGGCCCTGGGGTAGATTCCTTTTGGCACCCTTGTTTTACTTCAGATACTGGTCCATTTACAAGTTTTTCTTTTTTTTTTTTTACATTTTGTTTTATATTTTATTTTTGCAATTGTTTTATTTTATATGTTATCTTTTAATTGTTTTATATTTTTATAATATATGTAAAAAGCCTAAAAATATTTTTAATAATTAATTGTTAATTAATTTAATTAAATATTTTTATTTAATACTAATTAATCTATTTAGAGATTAATTTTATTAAATATTTAAGTTTAATTTAATTAATTATTTTTACTAATTTCTTAATTCAAAAAAATCCAAAAATATTAATTTGTTAATTGTCTTAAATGTTTTTATTTAATATTGATTAATTATTTGATTTATCTTATTAAATATTTACATTTAATTTGATTAATAAAGTTTTCCTTTTATGTGCTTTGTTTTGTTAATCTAGTGCTTGACTTTTATGATACTCTTGCCCCTATCCATGTGTGATTTGTGATCCATATCATAGAGCTTTTGATTCTCATCCACATATGCATGCCTATACCTTTTTCAAACTAATACCTCGATTTAATATCAAGTCATTTTAAACAACTTGTAAGTCGATTGTTTTCACGATCGTCATCAACCTTATAGCCTCCTCTTGGTCTTTCATACAATGATTCTAATTTTTCATTCCATATGCTTGTTTACATACCTATGTGTGATGATTTTATTGGTGCTTTGGTTTGGATTCATCCCCATTTGAGGAAATGTATCCCCATTCTCATAAAGTGTAATAATTTTCATTTTGGTGCTTTGATTGTTAGTTGCTTAGGTTCTCCCTTAATGCAAGATAAAATTAACCACCCACTTTTTTCAAGAACAAGATAAATAAGCTTGATCCAACGTCCGGCATTTTCCATAAGAAAATAAATAGGGTTTTCCACCACCATCAACCCTTAAACCAACTACCCTCCATATTGCGTTTACCATTATAAGTTGATTGTTTTCACGATCGCCGTCAACCTACCCATTCACCAAAACTTTTCTTAAAAAACCAATAAACCCTTGATCCAACATCAAGTGGCCTTTTTCTAATCAAATTCCAAAACACAATAAAATAAGAGAAGAATTGTGCGCCACAAACCTTAAGTGGTGGAGAATGGGTAAGAATGGATTTCCCTATACACTCACTCTGATTATTTCAACACAAGGCGTTCGACTTGGTTGATTGAAATAATCACCTCTACCCATCGTCTTTAGTGCAACTCAACTCAAGAACAAAGTTTTTCAAAACCTAAAAAACACATAACTCATCAAATTCATTTTTGTGCCCCGTGGCACCACTTTCTAAACCCTTTTTCAAGGCAATAAAATCAACCAACACACAACTATTTTCTATTCTGAACTACGGAGATCTGACTTCCTTGTTTAACAATGAGGATACGTAGACACGAGGATATCCATCCTTGGCAAGATCCCTAATAAAAAAAACATTCATTTCCCCTAAGCAAGCTTTTGAGACATTAAACACCCTTTCATGCTTAGACCAACTTAGATGGTTCTCATCGAGTACGATGGATGTAGGAGGTACTAGTACCTGCCCCTTACATAACCGACTTCTGAACCCGATATGGTTGTGATGACCATACCATATCCTTTCATCCGTGGGTTTTCTCGGTGTTTTCCCTTTCCCCTCATGGGAATAAATAAAGTTCGATGGCGACTCTCCTAAGTCCATCCATGATCGTGCAACCCCGTTTTGCAGATCGTATTTTTCGAGGTACGACACCCATCATTGGAGTACTCAGAGGATTTACTTTATCCATGTTAAACCTTTTAAGTATCATTTATGTAATTTGATTGATGTACCAATATACCATTTTTAGTATACTCAATTTGTAAACCTAGGCAGAACCTGGTTTTTCCCAAATCTTTCATTTGAAATTCTTTCTTTAAGTAATCTCTTGCTTCATTAATTTCTCTATTAGTTCCAATGATATTTAAATCATCAACATAGACAACAATTATTACAAAATCGGATATTGTTTCTCTTATAAAAACACAAGGGCACATAGGATTATTTTCATAACCTTCTTTAAGAAAATATTCACTTAGCCTATTATACCACATGTGCCCGGATTGTTTTAACCCATACAATGATCTTTGCAACCTAATTTCATACATTTCTCTAGGTTATGATGTCCCGGGCATTTTAAATCCTTATGGTAATTTCATGTATATATCAATATCAAGTGATCCATACAAATAAGCACTAACAACATCCAGAAGATACATATCTAGATTGTTAAATACTGAAAACCAATTAAATAACAAAAAACAATCGCATCCATAACAGGAGAATAAGTTACCTCGTTATCAATTCCTGGTCTTTAGTCAAAACCTTGTACAACAAGACGAGCTTTGTATTTGACAATCTCATTTTTCTCATTTTGTTTTTTTACAAATACCCACTTACACCCAATCAATTTCACATCTTTCAATATAGTTGTAATAGGACCGAATACTTTTCGATTCTTAAGAGAATTTAATTCAGTATCTATTGCATCCTTCCAATTTTTTTAATCATGTCTATTTTGACATTCATTCGTAGTTCTTGGTTCGGGATCATCATTTTCATTCATAATTTCACATGTAATGGAGAATGAAAATATTTCATCTATATTCGTATCAACATAATTAATTGAAATTTCGAGATCATTTTTGTTTTCAGCTTTATTATCAATGATCTCATTATTATTATCTTGTGCTTCTTCGAGATCACTTTTTTCAATCGTGGATTTATTATTATCTAGTGTCTTTTCAACATCACTTTCAATCATATTCACCTTTTCTATTCCTTTTCTTTTTTGGGGATTTTTGTCTTTGGATCCCATACGTCGGTCACGCTTCAAGTGTGCCTTAGATGTACTTGCTACATCATTTAGATTTGAAATCTCAATCCGAGTTGGAAAATTTATAGCTGGTACATGTGACTTTGTCACTCTTTTCAAATCAGTAAAAGAATCTGGCAGTTGATTTGCTAAATCTTGTAACTACATTATTTTCTTTATATTTTCTTCCCATGATTTATTATATGGGTCCAAATGTAATAAATGGGATATATACATGTTATCTCATTTTCTAATTTTTTATTTTCCCCCTAGTTTTGAAAATTTTATTTCGTCAAAATGACAATTAGCAAATCTTGCCTGAATAACATTACATGTTAAAGGTTCAAGATATCTAATAACAGATAGTGATTCATATCCCACATATATTCATAACCTTCTTTGAGGTCCCATCTTTGTTCTATGTGGTGGAGATATTGGGACATATACAGCACAACCAAATATCTTTAAATGAGAAATATTTGGTTTCTTACCAATTGCAAGTTGATAAGGGGTATGTTTATGATTAGAATTTGGCCTTAGATGGATGAGTATTGCAGCATGTAAAATTGCATGACCCCAAACAGTAACTGGTAGTTTAGTTTTCATTATTAATGGTCTAGAAATATATTGAAGACATTTTGAGTAATGACTCAGTTAAACCATTTTGTGTATGCACTTGAGGAACAGGATGTTTAACAGTAATTCTAATTGACGTGCAATAATTATTAAATGATTCAGATGTAAATTAACCAGCATTGTCAAGTCTAATTTTCTTTATAGTGTAATCAGGAAATTGATCCCTTAGTTTGATTATTTGTGCAAGAAATTTTGCAAATGTCATATCACAACTTGACAGTAAACATACATATGACTATCTACTACATGCATCAATTAATATCATAAAGTACTTTAATGGTCCTGACAGTGGATGGATAGGTCCACGTATATTGCCTTGAATTCTTTCAAAAAATGTAGGTGATTCTGTATGAATCTTACCTGGAGAATGCTTTGTTATTAGTTTGCCAAGAGAGCAAGCTTCACATGTTTTATCTTCTTTTGTAAGTTTTAAACCTTTCAATAGATGACCATGGATACTTTCAACTATTTTACGCATCATAGTTGAACCAGGGTGACCTAAACAATCATGCCACAAAGTCATCATTTTGGGATCTTTTTTTACTACTAAATTACATTCAATTTCATGTATATAAGTATAATGTAATCCAGAAGGCAATTTTGGTAGTTTTTCTAAAGTTTTCTTCTTTCCCTTAAACATTAGCAGTAATATTAATATATTTCATATTACCTTCAGTTGCAGTTTCAATATCATATCCTTGACGATATATATCATTAAAACTTAACAAATTTCTCTTTGATTTTGGAGAGTATAAAGCATTATTAATGACAAACTTTGTTCCATTTGGTAATATGAACATAGCATTACCTGTTCCTTCAATCAAATCTGAAGGACCTGAGATTGTATTTATTACACCTTTAGTAGAATTTATTTCAATAAAATATTTCTTATGTTTGAGGATTGTGTGGGTAGTTCCACTGTCTGGAATGCAAATGTCTTTAACATGTTCCAAGTCTAACCTTCTTGAAATATAAATAAGATTAAATAGAGAGTAAATCAACATAACATATTTAACATAATTATTTCATGCAAACATTGGATACACCAAATAACATACAAATTCTTAAGTTGGTACATAGTTCAAATATAAAATTAGTACAAGCTCATCACACATTATTCAAAAAGTTACTTAATTCATTGTTCCTTTAATGAAATCAGCAACCTCAAGATATGTAGTATCGTTTTCGAGTTCAATTTCATTAAAATTTACATTCTTTCTCTTTCCCTCTACAGATGCCTTGTTTCTTTTACACAAATATTTTGGCGTTCTACCCATCTTAGATTAATGGCCTTTCTTTTCGCATCTATAACACAAATCATCATGATTCCTCGAGGGACCCTCTTGGATATAATTACCCCTACCTTGACGATTTTTATTAGTTTGGTCATATCTGGGAAATCTATAATTTTTCATATAACCTCGTCCACGACCTCGACCATGAAAGTGGTTTCGACCATGATATTGGACTCAACTAGGACCCTCAAAACAAGCATAACCATCACGTTTTTATAACGATTATAGCCATTACGCCTTTGATTAAATGTTGTGGCATTTATCTCGGATATGATATTGTTCTGTGGGACATGACTGGTGATTTTTAATAAGGAGCTCATTATTTTGTTCTACTACTAGAAGGGCTGCAACTAAATCAGAATACTCAAAAAAATCCCTCATTCAATATTTATCAAAACCATGATTATGTTTTATTCAAAAAACCTCTATCAATAAACCAAACTAAGACTAGTAATGGTAAAGTAACGGTAAAATAATAAATATCATTAATGTTACATAATCTTTACCTAATTTTGTATGCTTAATGATACTGATAAGGAATAAAATAATAACAAGTAGAGTGATGAACAAGAGAAAACATTTAGCCATTTGAAAGATATGGATAAATATTCGAGAATGATGTGAAACTTATGAAAGAAGTTGAATTATATATATATATATATATATATATGGATAAATTTGTAAAACGATCGTTATAGTTACCGTTGGGGAAAAGGAGAAAAGGGGAAAAAGAAAAAAAAATAAGTGTGTTAAATATTATCAAGTCAAATTTTAAGTGTGTTAAATATCAACTATTTGCTACAAGTGTTAGAGATAATTATAAGATAACATACATTGTGCATGAACACATATGATAAAACACATTAGTAGTTTTAATTATATCAATTGGATTTTTTTCTGAAGCAATATTGTAGATGAGGATCTTAGTTCTATATTAAATATAAAAGTTAGTATTTGCATATGAGGTTTTAGACCTCCCCTAAATATAAAATTTAGTAACTGCATATTGGGTTTTAGACCTCCATTGAATATAAAAAGTTAGTAACTACTTATGGAATTTTAGACCTCCATTGAATATAAAAAGTTAGTAATTGCATATGGGGTTTTAGACATCCATTAAATATAAAAGTAGTATTTGCATATGGAGTTTATATAAAAGTTAGTATTTACCTATGGAGTTTTAGACCTCTACTAAATATAAAATTTAGTAATTGCATATGGGGTTTTAGACCTTTATTAAATATAAAAGTTAGTATTTGCATATGGAATTTTAGAACTCCACTAAATATAAAAGGTAGTAATTGTATATAAGTTTTAGACCTCTATTAAATAAATAAAAAATTAGTATCTACAAATGGGGTTTTAGAGCTCCACACAAAATTTATAAAAGTCACACTTATTATAGAGCATTTGATAAATTGTCAGTTTTCTATAACAAACAGTAAAACAACAATAACAATAATAGTTATTCTAGTTATACATCATTTGACGGGTTGTCAGTTTTATAACTGTCGTAAATAATAATAATAATAATAATAATAATAATAATAATAATAATAATAATAATAATAATAATAAAGTGATAAATATAGAAGATATACCGTGTAGTAATAACTTTTGAAAGAAACAATCGTGCCGATAACGTGTTGAGAAAAACTGCCTTTGAATATTTCTTTATTAATATTTGTGAACAATATGCTGATATAAGTTACTAATCTAGTTATATAATATTAAACTAACAGAAAAGATTGAAGAAAGTAGAATGTATCACTTATGTTTTTCAAATAAATTGGTGTCATTTTACATTAATCAAAGGAGATATTTATATTACTATAAATACAACTATTATACTAATGTAATAATTAATATAACTATTTTAACTTTGATAAATTATACCTCTACAATAATTATTCATTACTATTAATATACATATGTCTAACTAATAATAATAATATTCTTGTTTATTATAACAAATTTATTATATTTTACAAAAAGAAAATCTATAAAGAAATATATGATTTTAAGAATTTTTTTTTAAACTAACACACTTTTTCAAGAAAAATACCAAAAAAACTGATTTTTCAAACTATTTACGAAAATGGCAGGGTTTGGAAAAGGGTCCCAACGGTGGCGCCATATGGAATGACGCCTTAGTTAGAGGCAAAATGCCAAACCATATGGCGCCTCAGGCAAAATTCTTTGCCCTAGAAAATTTCCTGAGGAGGAGCCAAATGAAATGGCGCCTCAGGGCATTTTCCTTTTTTTTTTTAATTTTATTTTTAATCTGAAATTAAAAAAAAAGTGTTTTTTTAATTTAGTGCATAAGCATGCTTACGAATAGTAGAAGCATATTGTAGGCATGCAGAGTGTGATCTTGTCAATAGTCTGGCCATGCAGAGTTGTGTGGTCATGTCAAGGCTAGTGTAGTCATGCAGTGTTGTTTGGTCGCAGTGTTGTGTGGCATAACGACTTGATGCGAAGAAATAAAAAGGGTCGCCCTATCAGCAGCGGAATTCAAACGGAGATGGATACAACAGAAAAAATGGTGAGGTTGTGTAGTTTGTGCCGCCAGCCAGGCCACAATCGTACTAAGTGTCCAAATGTGTCAGGCCATAGCACGGCGGCATAGTAACTTATGTAATCTTGTCTATTTATATTAAGAACAAATTTCATTTCATTGATGGCATACTTAACTCAATACAATGACATAACAAACCCAGACGAAACCTAAACGAAACAACTCTTAACGAAACCTAATACCAAATCATAAAATAACAATAACAATAAAGATAACAATACCCAAACAACACAACACATAAAAACAGCTTATCTAGGAAATTACAACCATCAACTTAATTTCCCTGTGCAAATGCTCCAACGTCTGGGTGTTTCAGAGTCGCACCTCCAACGGAGGCTTGACTGCTGAGTATATAACTAGAGCATTCCGTTTCATCAGTGGAAACTCTGGCCACTTTTCCTCCTTCGCTGCTGATATGATGACGACGACGGTCGGCTATTTGAGGATGAAGACATGGTGTTGAGAAAGAGAGACTTTAGGAAATTAGTGAGGGAAGGGAGGCAATCAGGGTTTGTGTTGCTGAGTTGTTGTGCAAAAACAAGTGAGGGAGAGCCCTTATTTATAGGCTAAGGATAACCTAAAAAATAATATAATTTTTAGTATATTAAAAAATATAAATTAAAGTTAAAAAAATTTAAAAAAAATGGCCTGAGGCGCCATTTCATATGAAATGGCTTGTGGCCTCTAACTGAGGCGGCATTTCATATGGCGCCACCCTTGTATTGGGTTTTCAAACCCAGCCATTTCTGTAATTATCCTGAAAAATTGGTTTTTTTGGAATTTTTTTTTAAAATTATGGTTATATTAAAAAAAAAAATCTGATTTTAAAGGTTAAAGACTACAAGGCAAGTAAGGAGTGTGACGGGGCTCAAGGATCAAGGGTTTAAATTTCCTTTTAATTCTTACATGGTTTATATATATATATATATATATATATATATATATATATATATATATATATAACTAATATTACTATTTTAATTTTGATAAATTATACATCTACAATAATTATTCATTACTATTAATGTACATATTTCTAACTAATAATAATAATATTCTTATTTATTATAACAAATTTATTCTATTTTACAAAAAGAAAATCTACAAACAAATATATGATTTTAAAGGTTAACGACTACAAGGCAAGTAAGGAGTGTGACGGGGCTCAAGGTTCAAGGGTTTAAATTTCTTTTTAATTCTTACATTATATATATATATATATATATATATATATATATATATATATATATATATATACACACTTATGTATATATATATATATATATATATATATATATATATATATATATATATATATATATATTGTTCTGGACTGGACCAATGGTCAGGCATGGCTCAATCCACTTCTGCTCCAGAACGACCCAATTGCCTAAGTTCAATCCACAAACGGACAAAAGTTACCTTTCTGCCCCTCCAGCC
Organism: Lathyrus tuberosus; assembly: GCA_022829125.1. Classification (NCBI taxonomy): domain Eukaryota; kingdom Viridiplantae; phylum Streptophyta; class Magnoliopsida; order Fabales; family Fabaceae; genus Lathyrus; species Lathyrus tuberosus. The sequence continues at coordinate 32,526,356 of JALAZF010000006.1, read as the reverse complement.
GGGCAAGGACTGCATCACTCCTCCCCAGAAATGCTGCCCGTTACGCACGGCTTCTCCACTCCCCGAGCAGATGAGGGCATGTGCCCGAAACTACGCTTATGTCCGACATAACGGCTAGTTTCGGGCACCCTGCCCGATATAACAGCTAGTTTGGGCATTTACCTATTCTTCGGGAAAACGGTTATTTTGCCCCGAAAATAGGACCGTTGGCCACGCGCTGAGGGCTCTATATAAACCCTCTCGCTTGAGAGGGTCAGGTATCCAATATTCCCCCTACGAACTAATACTTTGTACTTGCCCCTTTTCTCTGACCCTTTCTTACTTGAGCGTCGGAGTGCCTTGCAGGTACACCCCCTCCTCCTCTTCATACGACCAGCATCTCAGACGTACTTGGTGGCCCACTTCTACAGGATCTGATCCAGCCTTCACGATCAGTGGTGCCGTCTGTGGGAACTCTTGTTTTCCCCATCTTTCTTCCCCCGGAAATCAAAGATCAAAGCAAATTTTCAAGATCCACATCATGGCCTCTCAAGATCACGCCAAAGGTGCTCTCCAACCCGATGTCTTCCCCATCAACAAGACTGACGTTGACGGCCCATCATCTTTTCTCCGAGATGCCCGTTTTCTGAGGGACGGGGCCACAGCTTCTCCCTCCCCTACCCCTGCTGACCGCAGCAACGATTAGCCTTCGCTGGACATCCATCTCATTCCTGTTCCGCCCAACGCCGACCCGGCCGTGGAGGCCCTCCTGGAGGCGATCAATAAAACCAACACCCTGATCTTGCAGCAGAACGAAAGGATCAGGGCGCTAGAAGAATCCAACCGTCTAAGATCCCCTCCTCTGAGGAGGAACCAATGAAGATCGAGGAGCCCACAGCCCCGGCGAGATATCGACCGAAGACTGCGCCAAGAGCCTGACTCTCGCGCCGTCCGAAAGCATGACCAAGTTTCCCCGTGTAACCAGCACTTTCCCGGTCACAAGAGGACCCGAAGGAACGAGCAGTCACCCCCGGCCAAGTCTAAGGGTCGGGCCCGACCACCTTCTCCCCGAAGGAACCGCTCATCTTCTCTCGTAAAGAACTGCAGCCGCGAGCGTACCCTTCGGTCACCGTCGTTCACCAGCTCCAGCAGCGACGATGAGCCTCGTGGCCCGTTGTACCAGGAAATCTTGGCAACCCGTCTCCCTAAGGGCCTCGAGAAGCCCCCGTCACTGGGCACATACGACGGGACTACTGACCCCGACGAGCACATCGAGAACATCGATGCGCTATTGGACTACCGCGATGTCTGGGGCGCCATCAAGTGTCTGTTATTTCTGACCATGCTCCGAAAAGGGGCGATGACGTGGTACAAGCAGATGCCCGAAGAATCCATTACCTCATGGAGACAGCTGGGCAGAATGTTCTCACGGCATTTCACAACTTCTCGCCGTCATCCCAAGACTGAGGCCACCCTTAGGGCCATAATCCAAGGAAAGGACGAACCTCTCTGCGCGTACATCGAGAGGTTCAACAAAGAAGCAGTACAAGTCCCTACAACGGACGAGATGAAAAAGTTTCTGCTCGAGCAAGGACTCCACCCGGGCTCAGAGTTTTCTAAGGTCGTCGGCCTCGCACCTCCGAGGAACCTAGATGCCCTCCTCCTCAAAGCCCAGTCGCACATTCAGTACGAAGAGAAGGTTGCAGCCAGCAACGTCCGAACGTCACGCCATCAGGAGAACACTCGGGCCTCCAGAGGCGAAGAAGCCTCGACATCTCGTCGAGGTGAAAGGAAGCACGAAGACCGTCCACGGGACTCCCGCGACAGCAAGGGGCTCTCCGGGCGGTTCCACGACTATACCCCCTGGCCGTCTCCAGGGAGAAGATACTTTCCAAATGTGTGAATTCGGAATTCAAGCAAGCAGGGGTCCACTTCCCCAAACAACTGCCGGCCAAACCCAACTCCGACAAATCGAAGTACTACTGTTTCCACAAGAGTCACGGCCATACTACCGAAGACTGCATCCATTTGAAGGATACTATCGAGATATTGATCAGGGATGGCCACCTAAAACAGTTCACTAAGAAGAAGGACGCTCCTCGGCAAGACGCCCAGGAGTCCAAGAAGATAGAGGAAGAAGTACCTTCCTCGGAAGAAGCCATCATACATGTCGCCATGGCCGTGATGCGACCAGAAGACTTCTGCGTCCCAGACGGGCTCAGCGCCCCTGCTTATTTTGCGGCCCACAGCCCGTGGAAGACGTTTCCCTCCGCCATGGTTATCTCTGGCGGAGGCTTCAACAAAGTCACGGTGGGTTTCGTAAAATGAAAATTCGAGCATCTGATCAACACAAGCTCCAATAAGGTGACCACGCTCGACCAGGCCCAGAAGGGCTCTATCCCCATCTCCTTCTATCGAGAAGAGCTCCTCGGGGGATCTCTGAACTCGAGCATACCTTTGCTCGTCAGATCCTGAATGGCGAACTTCGACGTTCGCAGGATCCTCATCGATCAGGGCAGCTCGGTCGACATTATGTACTCCCATTTTTTTTCAACACTTCATTTGGACGAATCACACCTTACCCCCTTCTTGGGATCTGATTTGTAGGGATTCAACGGATCAGTGACCAAGCCATGGGGATGCGTCAAACTGATCGTAACCTTTGGATCAGCTGAGACGGCCAGATCCGTTAAAGTACAATTTCTGGTAATCGACTGCCCGTCGTTGTACCAGTGCATATTCGGAAGACCAACTCTGGCCGAGTTGGTAGCTGTGCCTTCAACAGTCCACCTCAAGATGAAGTACTACACTTCAAAGGGGATGGTCGCAACCCTCCACGACGACATCGAAGCTGCACGACGGTGTTTCGAGGCAGCCACAAAAGGGCTCAACGCCTTTGTGTCCAAGCCAAAGGCATCGAGCAAGCCAGCATTGCCCAGCAGCTCTGAGGAAGCGAAGCCCCTGCCTCAGGTCGACTTCATTGACCTCGACAGCCGCTTCCCTGAAGAAGACCAACAGGGGGACCAAGCAGCTTCAGCCAGCACGTCTACCTCGTCCAGCAGTAGCTCCCATCCGATGCGCCCAATCCCGGATGGCAACTTCGAGCTCGTTTTGTTCGGCGACAACCCTCAGCGGGGAGTGAAGATTGGAGCTGACCTGCCCGACATCGCGAGGAAGCAGCTCAAAGCATGCCTCCGTGAGAACGCCGACCTCTTCGCCTGGAGTGCCACCGAGATGCCCGGCTTGGACCCGTCCGTCGCCTGCCACCAACTGACAATCGACCCGGCTATCAAGGCCATAACACAATGTAGGAGGAAGCAGTCTCCGGAGAAAACGGAGGCTGCAGAAAAAGTTGTAAGGGACCTCCTCGAGGCAAAATTTATCTCGGAGGCCAAGTACACCACTTGGTTGTCCAACGTTGTACTTGTAAAGAAATCTAATGGCAAATGGCGAATGTGCATTGACTACACCGATCTTAATAAGGCATGCCCGAAGGATGCCTATCCCCTCCCCAATATTGATAAACTTGTTGATAATTCTGCCGGTTTTAAACTTTTATCATTCATGGACGCCTACTCGGGCTATAATCAAATTCCAATGGCAATGAGAGTTAAAAAATACACGGCCTTCATGACCGAGTCAGGCAACTATTACTACAATGTAATGCCCTTCGGCCTAAAGAACGCAGGCATGACCTATCAAAGAATGATGAATAAGGTCTTCCGGGGAGAGATAGGCGACATGCTTGAAGTCTATATGGACGACATGATCGTAAAATCCCAGGAGAAAACCGATCACAGTGCCCATTTAAGGAAGGCCTTCGAACAGGCCAGAAAATACAAAATGAGTTTCAACCCGGAGAAGTGCGTGTTCGGTGTCCGGGCAGGAAAGTTCCTTGGCTTCTACTTAACGGAACGAGGAATCGAAGCCAATCCCGATAAGTGCCGAGCATTCTCCAAGTTTCCAACACCCAAGTCAAATAAATCTATCTAGTTCCTCAATGGGATGCTCGCGTCATTGTCACGTTTCGTGGCCAAGTCTGCCCAACACGCCTTACCATTCTTCAAACTCCTCCACAAGGAGGCAGCATTCAAATGGACCGAGGAATGTGACAAGGCTCTTCTCCACCTGAAACGGGAACTCTCGGAACCACCCATCCTCTCTCATCCGGACAACGGCAAAAATTTATACCTATACCTCGCCGTAGCAACCGAAGCGGTAAGCGCCGCTCTCATCCGCGAGACACCCGACGGGCAGAAGCCCATATATTTCACGAGCAAAGCACTGCAAGGACCAGAGTTAAGGTACCAATAGATAGAGAAAGTGGCTCTGCCCCTCATCAACGCAGCCAGAAGATTAAGGCACTACTTCTTAGCTCACACAATCACGGTCCGAACAGATCAATCCATAAAGCAGCTGCTGGGACGACCAGACATGGCCGGTCAAATGCTCAAGTGGTCGCTTGAACTATCCGAATTTAACATCTAGTATGAAAGCAGGAAAGCCCTCAAGGCCCAAGCTCTGGCCGACTTCGTCGTAGAAATGACGTTCGCAGACTCCCCCGCAAACAAGGCGCACAAATGAACCATTTTCGTGGACGGTGCCTCCAGCTCGGCAGGAAGCGGTGCGGGCATCATATTGGAAAGCAACGAGGGAATCATCGTTGAAGTTTCACTCACCCTGCCCTTCCCAACCTCTAATAACCAGGCTGAGTACGAAGCCTTCCTCGCTGGATTATGTTTAGCCGAGGACCTGGGCGCAGAAGAAGTCGTCATTTGCACAGATTCACAACTCGTGGCCCTTCAGGTCCGAGGAGAATATCAAGCCAAAAATGACAACTTAACCGAATACTTAGCCCTGGTCAAAAAGGAAATGGCGAAGTTCACAACGGTAGAAGGGAAACATGTTCCCCGCGAACATAATGTCCGAGCAGATGTTTTATCCAAACTGGCCAGTACAAAGAAGAAAGGCGGAAACAAGTCCGTCATACAGGAGGTCCTGCCTCGACCCAACATCGAAAGGGCTTCCCCGACCCTTTACTACACGTGATCGGCAACAACAATTATTGGATGACCCCCGTTTACAACTACCTCGCCAAGGACGAACTCCCGTCCGACCCCAAGGAGGCCAGCGTGGTTAGGCGAAGAGCCTGCTCCTACGTCCTGGTCGAAGATAAAGTCTACCGGCGAGGATTTTCCATTCCACTGCTCAAATGCATCGAGGAAGGAATGGTCGCTCACATATTGTATGAAATCCACAAAGGAATCAACGCCCAACATCTCGGTGGAAGGTCTCTTGCCCGAAAGGCCCTTCGAGCAGGATATTACTGGCCGACCATGCAGCACGACACTAAAGAACACGTGAAGAAATGAGATAAATTCCAATGGCACAGGGACATGCACCTGGCTCCACCTAACGAGCTCAAGGTCGTGTCCTCCCCATGGCCATTTACCTGGTGGGGCCTAGACATCCTAGGACCCTTCGTGGTAGGATCAAATCAGAACAAATACCTAATAGTGGGTGTAGACTACTTCATAAAATGGATAGAAGTGGAGGCCCTGGCCAAAATAACTGCCCTCAATATACTACGTTTCTACAAACGAAACATCCTCGCACGTTTCGGCATCCCCCAAGCGATAGTAACGGACAATGGGACACAATTCACGGATAAGAAGTTCCAAGACTTTGTTGCCCAACTAGGCACGAAGCAACACTTCACGTCCATCGAGCACCCTCAAACAAACGGGCCGGCTGAAGCAACTAACCGGGTCACCCTTCGAGGCCTCAAATAAAGGCTCGACGAAACAAACAAGGCCTGGGTCGAGGAGCTACACAGTGTCTTATGGGGATACCGTACAACTCCATACTCTACAACCGGGGAAACACCTTTTCGTCTAGCATACGGGACCGAGGTTGTAATCCCCGTCGAAGTTCACTTATCCTCTAGGCGGACAGAGTCGCCCCTAGACGAGGAGATGAACGACGAATCATTAATAGAAGAACTCGACCTCGTCGAGGAAATCCGAACTGGGGCAGCCCTCCACGAAGCCTCATTAAAACAAAAAATTACCATCAGGCACAACGCCAAGGTGATACGATGAGAGTTCGACGTGGGAAGCCTTGTTCTAAGGAGAAACCACAAAGACTCTCGCGAGGGAAAACTAGCCGCCAACTGGGAAGGACCCTATCGTGTCCGAGCAAAAACGGAGAATGGGGCCTATTACCTAGAACATCTCAACGGGGAAGAACTTGCTCGACCATGGAACGCCGAAAAGCTAAAACAATACTATAGCTAAGGTCTTAATTATCGGTTTAACCCGTCATGACGACGAACGTCAGCTACCGACCACTATGCACGCCTAGATACAAGCGTCGCATACCAATAAAGCAGAACCCCGCACAGTAACGGGCCGAGTATCTGCTCGACAGCGGTCCTCAATCGAGCATCACCGTCGTCAAAGTACCATGACTGGCAGAACCCTAGCTCGCGATGGGACGTTCACGCCGCGAACTCAGGCCTCAAGCGCGACCTGAGCTTCGCAGCCCCGTCAGGATATTCCCCGACCGTTCGACCAGTACCCCTCACTGTCGAACACATCTACAACAAGCAATCCCCTGAAACTTCACATAAGTCAAATACTCCCTATCACGGGCAGACATACATTCACAACGAGCATGAGTACAACACTTAGCAGAAAATAAAAGCAAGTAAAACCTTGCAAATAACAGAACCGGCCACCAGGACCGGACACATAATTTAAGTATGATAAATGGCCACTAGGACCATGATTGTACAGGATTACATAGACCGGGGGCCATGCCCCCAAAATAGGTTATAACAAATACACGGCACGCAGGCTGGACAAATTACAACAACAAAAAGAATATCACTCACTCATTCATCTGGTCGGCAGGCTCGGGCTGAGGCTCCTGGTTTTCGGCGGGCTGCTCCTCGGCAATGCCCTTCAAGAAGGGAGTCAGGCATAGCGATTCGTCCGTCTTCAACATGCGCCAGATAATGAGTACCCTCGGTGGAAAAGTCAAGTCCGAGGTTCACCACCCGCAGTTGAGACACGGCATTCTTGAAGGATTCGTCCGTAATGATGATATTATCATCCTCATCCGCCAACATACGAACAACTAGCTCGGACCTTGTCTTCAGTTCCTTCACATCCTCGGGTTCATCTTCGCCCGGAGCATTGACCGCCCTCAGCTGCTGGACCAGCTCCTCAGCCGCTTTCTTCTCCGCAGCCAGCGTAGAATTCTCCTTCTTCAGCCTAGCCACCTCCTCGTCAGCCTTCTTCCGGGCATCGTCCGTACTTTTCACTTCTTCCGTGAGAGATGCCACGGTAGCCCGAGCAGCCTTGAGTTCAGACTCAGTTGCAGAGTCCCCTTCAGCGTATATGACCGCCATTTTTAGAACTCTGACCAGTGCAGAGACATCTTGGGCCACCAACGCCCTCTTGCTCGGGTGGTCCATGCTTTCCAGCCGAAGAGATTCTGCCCGCGGCACGATCAGGGAGTTCCCCTCAAAGTATCTTCTATCAAGTATGCAAGGAGGAAGCTCGAACCTCCCTTTCTCTGGGGCCCGGCTGAGATCCACGGCGTCGTTGGCCCTCGGCCACTTGGTTCGTGAGGTCAAAGGTAGGGGAGATCCCCGGGGAGCAGGAGTGGGAGAAGAGGTCCCCGCAGCTGACTGAACAGGAGTGGGAGCACGCGCATTGGCAAATAGAGACTTCGGAGGAGCCATTCCGGGATTGTTCCTCGCAAGAGCATTTTTCACCATCCACTCATGAGCCTGAGGCATCTCACTTGCACAAACAGAATACGAGCATGTTAGATACGAGAAAAGAAAATAGTTCAGGCAAATCAAAATAACTAAGACTGCCGAGCAGCTTCTGGGCTTCCGCAAGAGTCTTGCACTCCAGGAGTGCCTTTGTATTAATAAAGCGGTATTCAACCCTCTGACTACCGTCCTCCTCAAAGATCGGGTCACCCTTCTACATCCAGCATTCAGCGAGCAGGAAGGAATTAACGTACTTCACCAGCGTCTCGTACGCAACGGCATCCTGCCCGTCTAACTCGTGCGGCTGAAAAACGTAATCGCCTGGCTTTTTGGTGAAATGGTCAGGTCCCCAGTGGATGGGGAACTTGTATACTCTCTCCCTGATGAACTTCTCAGCCTCGTCGAGCAGCTCGTTTCCCTCCTCGTCGACCTCGATCTCCCAGAGATAAGTGTTATCCTGGGCAGCTTCTGATATGGGCTCAATGATGTAGTACCTCTCCTTAAACGTCTGTATCGATTTAGAGAAAGGCTTGAACAGCTTGCGAGGCTGCTTCAACGAGACCCAACCGTACTTCCTCCCCGACAGTTGCCGTTGAAGGTGGAAGACTGTGAAGAACAAGGGAAGAGTAGCCCCAATCTTCAAGAAATCACAGGTCAGCTCAAACGCCCGTATGAAGGCCCTTGAGTTCGGGTGCAGCTGCGTAGGGGCCAACTTCAAGTGCACAAACACTGATTGCTAAAAATCAATGAACGGAAATCTCAATCCCAGCTTTTTGAAGGCATATTCGTACATAGTGAAGTGATCCCCGAAATCCGTGCAGACCCGATCATCCTCGGAGGGAAAGTGTACCTTCCACTCCCCCTCTGGTCCGACTTCTGTAAAAACATCCCCCAAGTATGTGGCGAAGGTGGACCCGTGCTCGGATGGTTCAGCCACCTCCTACTCCTCCATGGAATCCTCAATGGCATCCTCTTCCATATCTTCCATTTCCTCTTCTTCCCCGACCTCGCTGGGGATACTTGAAGTGGTCGAACTACTGCTGTCCGAGGAACTTAATTCTTCCTCGGACGAGTCCAGGATAATTTCTCCATCTGGCCCCGTCGCCATATCGATCACCTGAAAAGCAGAGAAAAAAGTGAATTCGACGATAGATCAAATCCACCCTTTCACCGCTAGTCAAGTGAAAGGGAGCGCAAAGGGCTGAGGACGACGTCCCCGACCTAAGCCCTAACATCGAACAAAAACTCTAAGAGTCTCCCACGAGGAGATTGCCGGAGCAAGCCGCTTCCGTACGAGGAACTTCCTCGAGCCACTTCCCAGTTCCCGTTTGAAGCTCCGCCAGAAACTGCAAAGCGTCACCAGAAACTGGGAAGGCTCGCCGGAAACTTCGTCGCTGCTTCCGAATCTGAACGATCACAGCGGTTACGCATGCATCATCATCGCAATGATGCCGGAAACCGCCCGATTCACCAGAATATCCTAAAACCTAGCGGCCTCATCGGCGGCGAAAAATGGCACGACCACCGTCCACCACCAACAATCACTGGAAACTAATCTATTTCATCTTCTACACCTAAACCTAACCGCATGCAAGACTACAAACAACCGTCAAATGGGTAAAAAAGTAAAAAATCAGCGAACTTACTTGATTAAGAAGGTGAGTAGCGGCTGCCCGGAAGTGGATGCGGTGGCCGAAATAGCAGACGACGGTGACGGGCAGGAATTCTAAAGAAGACGAAGAGAAACAAGAGCGGAAAAGTTCAGAATGAAACGAGTTTCCCCTTTTTATACAGAGGGGCACGTGCGATGGCACACCCTCGTAGGTCATGATGGCTATTAATTAGCCATCATTGCCTAGCAACTGCGGCACAGAACTCTATGCACACGTGGCGCCCTAACGTTTCCAATTCCTTCCAACCATTAGCCTCCCCGTACGACGGGAAGTTCTATCACGGTCAGGAACATCACGGGGACCAAAGGCAACGGGCACCACGAGACAAACCTCCTATGTCGCCAAGCGACGACCCTATGTTAGCTCGTCGGAGCCACGAGTTGTCCTTAAGTCATCACTCCCATGCTCGGGAGCAACGACTTAGGGGGCTCCGGTTCTGGACTGGACCAATGGTCAAGCATGACCCAATCCACTTCTGCTCCAGAACGGCCAAATTGCCTAAGTCCAATCCACAAACGGGCAAAAGTTACCTTTCTGCCCCTCCAACCGGGCAAGGACTGCATCGCTCCTCCCCGAAAATGCTCCATGTTACGCACGGCTTCTCCACTCCCCGAACAAATGAGGGCATGTGCCCGAAACTACGCTTATGCCCGACATAACGACTAGTTTCGGGCACCCTGCCCGACATAACGGCTAGTTTGGGCAGTTACCTATTCTTCGGGAAAACGGTTATTTTGCCCCGAAAATAGGACTGTTGGCCACGCGCTGGGGCTCTATATAAACCCTCTCGCTTGAGAGGGTCAGGTATCTAATATTCACCCTACGAACTAATACTTTGTACTTGCCCCTTTTCTCTGACCCTTTCTTACTTGAGCGTCGGAGTGCCTTGTAGGTACACCCCCCCTCCTCCTCTTCATACGACCAACATCTCAGACGTACTTGGTGGCCCACTTCTACAGGATCTGATTCAGCCTTCACGATCATATATATATATATATATATATATATATATATATATATATATATATTCCTTTTTTTATATTCATAGTATTTATAAAAAAAATATTATAGACCTATTTTTTATATGTATCGCTTCACTTTATTTTATTTAAATGTTCAATTTTAATTTTAATACAATTTGCATTATTTATCTATCAAGAATAAAAAATTATAATTATCAATTGAGATATTGAATATTACTCTAATTTACTATCATTGATTTCAACATTACTCCAATTCAATTGAATCACTTAACAATTTTTTTTCATTAATTTTTTTAGTTGAATAACTCTAAATCTCCAATTCACTTCAATTTTATTCTAAAATTTGCTAAAAAAAATTTGCATACAATTAACACTTTTATTTTTTGCACACAATTTCAACTACTTAAATCTTACAATTGTGGAAATATAATATCCAATTCAAAGTCAATGATTCTCCTAAGGTGTTATTGTTCTCTACTTAAGTGCTTTTTTTATTTGAGTATTTGATTTAATTTATGTTGTCTAAAAAACATTTACCCAATAGTACAAAACAGAAAGAAAAAAATCGAAATAAAGATCTAACAAAATCTGAACAATAAACTTTAATAAATTTATTTTTAAAAGAATAGATACCCAAAAAAATTTTTGAATAGCAACTATATAAAAGTTTAGATCATTCAAATGCAAATTTGTACTAAATTAGCACTAACATTTCATTTATGTTTAAGTAAATGTTATTTATATTTATAGGATTTTTTTAACACTAAAAACTTTCATGCTATGTGTCTTAATGACAAATAGATACTTCTCAAAAAAAAATCTAATAGTATTTTATTTTAATAGACATTACGAGTGGTAAGGAGGTGTGAGTAAGGTTGGTAAACTGAGTCGTGGCCTTCTGGACCGGTTCGTGTATTTGGCCAAAAATGATGAGTTGAATTGGGATTTTAGAGCCGTCTATTTGTTCAGTATGTTCCGTTTTAAACTCGTCCCATCTTAAACCACTAAAAAGGGGCGGGTTGGCTTGTCAACCTAGTTATCAAGCACCCATAATATTTGAACTATAGTTTTGAAATTTTTGTTGATGATTTTATTTTAAGTGAAAATTTTTATGATTTTAAACTTTTAGTTGTCATTTTACTCTTTCTAACTGTTGGTTTGATGATTTCTAATTGAAATGTAAAAAGAAAACCTTTTAATCTATTAAAAAAAATGAAGAAAATTTTTTTTTTTTAAAAACTAGGCCGGCAAGTATGTTGTCTGCCAACCCGCACCTAGCGGGACAGGCTAAATTTTAAAGTTCAATTTCACTTGGCGGACATGTGTGCCCTGCTGATTTTTTGGCGCCCTTAGGATAGGGCAGAGCGGGCAGCTCGTTTTACCACCTAGATGTGAGTGTAATTTCTTGGGTTAATACCATTTTACCCCCTGCCATATAGGCGACCTCCGGTTTACCCCCTGTAAATTTTTTTTTTGCAATTGCCCCCATGTCATTCCAAGATTCCATCAATATACACCTTTGAGAGATCTGGCACATGTCAAGTGCATATGTGGCATGCTGAGTGGCTTTTTTTTATTTTTCATTTTTTTTAAATTACATGTATGATTATTTTTTGCCACATCAGAAATGTTATATAATATGTTCATCTTCTCCAAATCGTGTCTGCAACAGAAGTTCCTATTCTCCATCTTCTCCAAACCGTGTCTCAAAATTAGGGCATATTCTCCATCTTCTCCAAATTAGGGCATATTCTCCATCTTCTCCAAATGGGTGGTAGCAGAAGTTCCTCCATTGTCAATTCAACCGGTAGGGAAATACCCATATGCGTTAGAGATAATCCTCGCAAACTTCGATTAGGGATGATTATCTGTTAGTTTCTAGACTCTAGAGATAGATTTAAGAGCTAACAATCTTCAATAGGCGTCAAAGCTTAATGCCTCCGTGCCTTGAGTCGCGTGCGAGAGTGTCGGCGAGGGTAACACGGTTGTTCTCTCAACTTTGCATTAGACATAACCTTTGTTGTGAGCGATGCTGGGTGATATTAAGGAGTATTGTAGGTGGAGTATGACTGGTCGGTAAGTTTAAGTTAGTGAGGAGTCGATTATGTGCATGCCGGATAAGTTTGTCTATCTGAAGAATGAATTTGTTTTATGTTTTAATGTTTACCTTTCTGTTTTTATGCTTTGAACCATTTAAACCCAAACTCATTAACGCGAGAGACTGTCGAACGACATTTTTTCCCTCGAATCGATCTCTGTGGACACGACATAAATCCCTGAGGGAATTCTTTCGAAAATAAATATTTTTGCTGCTTGCCCTATTCTGCAACCAACAATAACTGACCACCAAAATTAGTCTTCAAATGGCATCCATCCACACCAATAAATGGTGAATGAAACCCCTTTTGCATCCATCCAAACAGAAGTAAAAAGACCCAAATCTTGTTTGAATAGATGGACTAGGTCTTTCTACATTAATCTTCATTGTATTCCCTGCACATGCTCTTCTTAATTCAGCTGCATACCTCCAAACCATTGCATATTGTCTAACAACATCTCCTTCAACAATATGTTTTGCAATCTCATTTGCTTTCCATGCCCTACTTGGTGTAATCCTTATTGAGTAAGTTTTCCTCATGTCTTGAATGATGTCAGCAATTCTCACTTTCTCACTTGTCTGCATCTTGTTTACCACAGCCTTTGCTACCTACTTGGACTTGGCACATCTATTGTTTAAAACCCTAGCACAACTATGGGTCCCCACCCATGTTTTAATTTGAAAAGTCTTGCTGGAATCCACTTTAGAACATAGACTCAAAAACCTACATTTACCCTTACATTCTACCCTTACCCTATCTCTTTCATTCTTCACAAAATTAATTTCCCTTCCATTCAAAACTCACCACTGAATTATTGCATCTTTGAAATCGGCCAAGGAATTAAATTTCATTCCCAACTTAAACTCATAATCCTTCCCAAGCTACTCCTTCATAAACTTCTCATACCTTGGCATCTGGATCAGAGCTACCCAACTCATCACTTACATATTATCTTCATCCATCTCTACGGGTTCCTTTTTCTTTGGTGTCATCTTCTTCTTTTTCTTTGGTATTCTCTTCTGCTTTTTCTTTGGTGTCATCTTCTTCATGGGTGATTTACTGGCACACCTCTTATAACTATAGGACTTCTCATCAATTACAATTCAACGTGAAGAATGTTTAGGTTTCTCTACTTCAAAACCTTCAAAACCATCAACCACTACAGTTGTCCTCTCATCTTATGTGTCATCAAACCTAACATTTGCTGCTTCATCAACACTTTCTGTATCACTTGAATCGGTTCCCACCCCTATCTCAATATAATTAGGCTCAACAACCTTATCTTTTATGTCCTTCACATTATGTTCAACATAAAAGTGCCCTTCAGTGTTATTACCTAAAGCATAACTAACAACATCCAATGCACGGTGATCACTGTTAATTTCAACAAAATTTGCATCTATACCTTCTATTTTGCTTCAAACCCTAAATCCATCTCTAACGTATCCCCATCCAAGTACCAGTTTCATCACTTCATCGATACCCCATTCTTCGATATCTTGATTATACACAGTAGATTGAACCTCACCCCTATAAAACATATTTTTCCCCTTAACAAACTCCCCTCCATGATGAATAACAACACTGAACTTACCCATAATCTGTAAAGGGAACCCTAAAATCAGACTAAACATTAACGCACGAATCCAAAAAATGGAGAAAAAAAGGGGATGAAATAGTCATACCTTTGGACGCGAATCCATTTTTGGGCATGACATGTTCAGCTGCTTCCTTGAGTGATTCTGGGCACGAATTTCTTCAATGAGGTTGCACAGCTTCAAGCTTCAATGGTGGTTCTCAGTTAGGTCAAATGAAGAGGGCTAAATTGAAAAGGCAAATGTAACATATTATATAACATTTCTGATGTGGCAAAAAATAATCATACGTGTAATTTTAAAAAAAAATGAAAGAAAAAAAAAACACTTAGCATGCCACATTAGCACCTGGCATGTGCCAGATCTCTCAAAGATGTATAATGATGGAATCTTGGAATGACAATGGGACATTTGCAAAAAAAAATTACAAGGGGGTAAACCAGAAATCGCTTATATGGCAGGGAGTAAAATAATATTAACCCTAATTTCTTTAAATATTTATATTTAAATATTTTTTTTATTTTTATTTCTCTATAAAATGGCTAGTTTGACTATTTTACAATGAGAACTAAATATGTCTAAAATATTTTTTTGATGAATTATTATTCAAAGAAATTTTTTAAAGGCACCTAAAATAAAAGATAATATATATAAAAACAAAAAAAAATATTTAATTATATTTTATAAATTATCTTACTAACATGTGTTTTAAAGATATTTTTTAAAAATTATTAAAAATACAAAATTTTGAAAAACAATGTTTAAATTTAATAAGCATTTGAATATATATATATATATATATATATATATATATATATATATATATATATATATATATATATATATATAAAACAAACATTTGCTTAATGTAAAATTTCAAAATAGGATATTCCAAATGTATAAAAAAAGCATTTTGAGATTTCATTAACCGATATATAAAGTTCCAAACAAACAAATGAAAGGTTGGTAATTGTTAGTATGAATCCAACAAAAAGCATGTGTGAACTAATGAGAAATCGTGTTGTGAGATTCAATTTTGTCGTTTCCATTTCGGTCAAGTCATCAACATGTAATTTTATTACATTATTTTAGGAATGTTCACACGTCTACAACTTTAGTTATACTCTAGAGAGTCTAGCCTCCCTAATTATTCAAAAGTCAAAGAGGATCCATGCATTCATGAAAACGAAAACCTTGGATGAAATATTCTATCGTACATAGTGGCCACACTTGCTAGTGAAATTGATCATTTGATTGGTCTTTGAGTTTTATTTAAGTATTTAATGAAATCCAAAATAAGATATTATAAAATGTACTAATTAACATTATTTATGTTGTAAATTGATGTCGTCAATAACACAATAAAGTGATGAGAAAAAAATTAAATTTTTTAAACAAACACAAGAAATTTTATTAGATTTCACAAAGGAAAAGAGAAGAAGGAACAAGAATAGAAAATTTGTTAAATCTGTTTAACTATTCAATTTCTAAATAAGAGTTTAAAGATTACAAGTGAATACCAACAATTAGCCTCTCTCAACAACCTGAGAGAACTAGTTTATTTATAAACTTATAAAGTGTTATTCTTTACTTTCTCTTTGAGACAAGTTTACAAGTGTTACATAATACTACCTCCGTCCCAAATTATAAGACGTTTTGAACATTTCACACAGTTTAAGAAAAGTAACCAATGTTGTATGTGAAAGAGAAATTATGTATGATTTTACACTATTGTCCTTCATTAATTACGAGGAAAGAGAAATTAATAGAATCAAAAGAAGAAAGAGAAATAAATAGTTAAGGGTATATTAAGAAAAATGTTATTAATGTTGTATTAGGATTATAAAGTGACTTATAATTTGGGACAAATATTTTTTGCAAAGTGACTTATAATTTGGGACAGATGGAGTAACAAATAACATTTTTCACCCTAATTAGGATTTGCACCACACCCCAAAGATGAGAGACTAGCATGCTATTTATAAGAAAACTAACATATTAACCTAATGGGTTTTTACACACAGGCTCATTACACAAACTAACTTAGGGAACAAACTAACTTAAACATTGAGCTTACAAGCAAGACCTAATTCGACATACTAACTTAAATTATAAGTTAATATATTTCGACAATATGCTTGAACAGACTTCGACTACAACATGCACAACTTCTGTCGAAATATCATGTTACCCTTGTCGACACTAGAGTTCGATCCAAAATACCACAAATCTCCATCTTAGAACAAACTCTACACAAATAAGGGAACAAACTAGTTTTCATCATCTCTGATCCTTTCAACGCTTTTAACAAACCCTCTTGAACAAGAAGGGCTTGCATCTTCAAGCGCCACAAACTGAAATCATTCACACCGATAAATTTCTCAATCTCATACTTTGTTGACAGCATCTTCTCCTCCACGTTCACCGTACCAGTTAGTTGTGAATTGATATCGTCAATAGCAGAACAAAGTTATAAGAAAAAGATTGAGTTTCTTGAACAAACACAAGAAACCCTATTAGATTTCACAAAAGAAAAGAGATGAAGAAAGAAGAATAAAGATCTGGTTAAATCTGTTTTACTATTCACTTTCTCGATAAGGGTTCAAAGATTACAAGTGAATACCAACAATTAACCTCTCAACAACCTGACAAGATTACAAGTGTTACAGAATAACAACCTCTCTCATCTTAATTAAGATTTGCACCACACCTCAAAGATGAGAGACTAACATTCTATTTATAAGAAAGCTAGCATACTAACCTAATGGGTTTTTACACACAGGTCCATTATACAAGCTAACTTAGGGAACAAGCTAACTTAAACAATTAAACTTACAAGTAAGGCTCAATTCGACATACTAACTTAAATTACAAGTTAATATATTTCAACAGCTTGCTTGAACAGACTTCGATAAAGCATACACAATTTCTGTTGAAATATCAAGCTACCCTTGTTGACACTAGAATTTGATTCAAAATACCATAATTTAATTAAAAAATTGAAAAGAAAAAAAATTAAATTAAAAAATAAGTGATGTTCTTTTTTTATAAGCACAAAAATAAGTGATGTTACCTACACGTCATTGGTTGTGAAGCAATGATGTAGTGGTTTGATCTTCTCATATTCTTCTTGTACACTCCTTTAAATGAGAGGTTGTATTTGCAAAGAAACTATGATGCTAAAGAAGAATGAAGTGTATGTAATTGCATATTACAAATATACAAATTGATACAGTGATCATATTTGAAAGACGCATCTCATATTTAAAGAGTGGTTTGACTCGTTTGAGTTTTATTAGGTTGTTACATCATTAAGGTGATCTTTGAAATCATTAGTGGATAAATATGACTTTGTTATTCTAAGTAACTTATAGATAAATGATGGCACCTATTTGGTTTGAATATATTATGTATAGTTCAGAATGGTGTAAGTGTAACACCCAAACTTTGAAAACTCTTAATTCATAAAAGATAAATAATTATTTGTTCGAAAACAGGTGCTACACATCCTCGACAAACAATACTTTTTCAAATTAAACATAATATAGCAACGGAACTCAACTTCAACATGTTTTATAATATCTCAATAAAATAACACTCGATTAATTAAATTAATCCAACAACTTAAAAACATCGATTAAAATGTTCCAACATAGTGTTACAAATCAGTGTATCGACAGAACTAAATAACACAGAAAATACAAATAAGTGAAAAAGTCTCAACGCTTTCCTCCAGCTCAACAACAGCTACTCTTCTATCTGATTATCGGTACTCCAGGAGAGTACAGAACACCACAAAATAACCAACAGATGTGAGAATAATTTTACAGATGATAGTGGTGTATTAAACAGCAAGGATAGTCATATATAACATCAATTATCATTCTCACATAAAGGTTCACAACAACGGCAACAATTATAATGCAAATGTATGATATAATGCACATCTCCTCCAATATGTATGTGGTACCAAGATTTGGATGTCAGAGGTATGTTACTGAATTATCTACGACTCCGGTTCCTCTCTGAAACACAGTGTTCTCTCTGAACATGAGACTCAACGACAAATCTCAAAACACATATTCAACGGTCAACTCGAAATTAAGGAAATACAATCACATTTCGTACCCAAAAGGATTCTCTTTGAACCACAATTTTTCCAATGTAAGGTCAACATAGTAGTTCTCTCTGAACACACAAAATAAGGCCAACACAGTAGTTCACTCTGAACACACAAAATTTGTCAATGTAAGACCAACACAGTAGTTCTCTCTAAACTACTAAACTCAATATATTATACAATTATAGCTCAACCATATGAACATATAATATTGATGCATACTCATCAACAGTGCAAAATTATTATTATTCATGTAAAGCCACCAACAGGGTAAGGCAACAATTATTCAAGGAAAATGCTAGTCTTATCGAAACAGCTCTAAACCTGTCAGATTACTCGAATTTCAACTCAAACAACTCAATATATTATTATAACTTACTCAACAACTCAATTTTAACTCTTTTGGCTTAACAACCTTAAACAAATAAAAATATTAGTCTAATACTCAAAACTCAAAACTTTAACAATTCTTTTGGCTTAACTGTCATATAATGGCAAATGCTCAAAACTCAACTCAAGTGTATCCTATATTCTGATCTTCAACTCAAAAGAAACTTTAACAACACTAATGTAACAAATATGACTCTTAAACTCATTAAAAAGGTAACTAAAAGTCATCGAACTCGAAATTGCTCAAAAACTCTCCGAATTGGACAGCGAACTTGAGGCATGTAGCATAAAAAATAGAAGGTTGTCATCAAATAGGCCATCTGATAAGGAATAGGACCAGATGCTACTTAAGATATATCACAAAGGGGCAAGTTGGTAGCATAAGGCTCGACAAAACCCCACTTGGTTGACAACGGAGAATTTGAAGCCAATAACAAAGGCATTAAGCTTTGGCATAATATTTTTTTCTAATGTGAAAAATACTTCAAATTATTCTGAGTTGATTATTAGGAGAGTGTTTGGTTTGTGAGCTATCATGAAAGAAGAACAAATTAATATATCAGGTTTGATTGCTCACAATATGAAGTTTATAGTTTATTCAAACCAAAAGGTTTTTGGGCACTCTTGCATCATTAATGAATTGTGCAAAGCTGTGGGTATCTCTAAAGAGGTGAGTGGTCTCTTATGGCCTCCCAAAGTAGCAACCAACAAAGGCTACATGGTTGGTTTAACGAGGACTCCGGTGTGTTAGCTTGGAGCAGGGGCTATAGAGGAAGTCAAGTACCAACTGATGGAGCAAGAAGCTCTGCAAGCGCCAAGTGTTTCTCAACCACCTCCTCAGTATCACTGTTATGATTTAGGGACAGCTAATTGGACCATGGACATCTCTGAGTACTTGTATACATATCCTCCCCAATTTGACCCATAGAGTGTTTGATCGGCTCGGGACTTAGGTAGACTTGCACACTCATTTTAAAGTTCAAAGAAGTAGAGAGAATAAGAGGCAGAAAATTTTAGAAGAACAAATTTTGAGCCAGAAATAGGAGCATAACGAACTAGTTCAAGCAATGATAGACAACTATGAGCCACCTTCATCTCCATCTAACAAAAAAATGTGATTCGAGTGTTTCACTCTTGCCCTTTTTATTTTGTTTTCATGTTATTCTATTATTATTTTGATGTAATTTGAACTTAAGTTTAGATGTTAAGTCCTTATTTTGAAAACTTGTTCTTTTGCTTGAATTTAATGAATATTATTGTTTTCTAAAAAAATTTAGCTTGGTAACATTATATATTTATCAATGATTATCACAAGTTGCGAAGTAGAGATTCCAGACATTTTGATAAGATGACTTAATTGTGTTCTTGATGTTTTAATGGTGGATTAAAAGACAAGAAAGATGAATGATTTTTATATGATGTATACTCAACTTTCTGAAATCTAAATTAGAGAGGTTTGAGCCTCAAGGAACATGCTAAGTACTATTAAATGAAATTGCAAGTTCAGTATTATCATTCATATAAATTTGTTTTCAAAGATTTTTATATGTTGACGAATTAATGAAATGAGTAAAAACAACTGATCATAACTAATTTGTTAATTTATCATTATACAAAGAAAACAATTTTAAAAAATAGGCATCGAAAAGATCTTGTCGTTTTTAATCCCTTTTCAATTTAACATTCTTATTAAGATAGTATTGTTTACTCTAAATTAAAACAGTTGATTGACAATAATTTGTTGCACTTGATGAATTATTCATCAAATTTTTAACGTCATTGCCAAAAATTGTTTATCAAGTTTTAGTAGTGGTCGACAATAATTAATATAATTAATATTGACATCATACCATTAAAATGAACTTATAAAACCTCTTGTTGAATTGTATTAGAAAACTGTTTTGAAGTTGTAAAATATCAATTAAACCTCATTTTAGCAAACATATTTCATTTCCAAATGACTTCCAAGAGGATTTATCTTAATACCCCATGGCACTTTTTTTAGAGCAATTTTACCATTATGAATTTGGATGAATTTCGAAAATTTTATAAATTTACAGATTTTCTATCAAAAACTTAGTTTGCACCAGAAATTTGAAAATTTACAATTTTTTTATACAAAATGATCAAAAAACTTAAATTTGCGGAAGTTTTTATTTTTCTCGGAAATTTTAATAATTTCCGGTATAGATTTAAGATTTCACAAGAAAATACCAAATTTTTTTGAAATTTTCTGTATTTTTTTTTTATCAGATTTCTTTAAATTTTCAAAATATTTCAAATTTCTGATATAAATACAAAAAATTTTAAAAATGTGAAAAAATGCGTATATAAAATTTCGATTGTACTACCAAAAATTATATTTTTAGTATTTTAGTAAGTGTAAAATTTTAAAAGAAAAGTAAAATTTAATTGATAAATAATAGAGTTTAATGGTGATGCACTGATAGTGTAAAAACATTTTACACTGTCATCTAATGAGAATATATTATTTTGCCATATCATACAAATATTTTAAATTTTACAGTATGACTTGGCGGAATGCATCGTCGCCATTGGTTGACAATGTAAATTTAATTTACACTGACAATAGTCCCTTTTCTCTAAATAATAACAAAGACATTTTTAAATTTTTGAAATTATAGGAGTGCTATTTATAAGAGGTGGCAAGTTAAATTCTCTTGACTATCAAAACTAAAATGCCACTACACCTTAAACGGATCATAATGCGGGTCCGAAGAGCACCTCGGGGGTCGTTATGAAGAGAGAAGGAAAGAAAAAATAAATTTATTATTCATCTCTTTCTCTTTTAATCAATTAAAATAATATAAAATTATGTCCATTCATTCTGTCAAGTTTTCCCGATTACTTTTAGTCAATACTACTAGTATTTTTAATGACCCCGGAATCTAAACATAATCTCTAAATGCACGAATCGACCTGCCAGGACTGAGGCTGGTCTCTAGTCGAACATTCTTTGAAAAAGACCACTGCACAATCCAACTTCAAAGAACGTTTTGAGACCCACGAATTCTATTTTGTTCTCACTAGCCAAAGGAAAAGAAAGTCCTCTTGGAGGACTAAACACGTTCTTTCTGGTTTGGTATGACTGAGATAGTGTTTTTCCATTGACAGTGGAGTAACATACTTTTTCCTAGATTACATTCACACTACCTAAAGGGCCTTTAAATTTTTTTTAATAAAAAAAAAAGCATTTTTAATGAAACTTGCATTGGGAGAGTTGACCGTTAATTAATTGACCAGAAAAAATGACGAGGTAAGGAGAAAGGAGGATGCAAGTCTTAATGAAAATTACCTTTTTCCTTTCTTTTCATTTTATGCTTCTTGAGAAATTATCTTGTTAAAGGACCTTTTTAAACCTGATTTTTTTACAGAACTATTGTACAATTAGTTACACTTCATAGAACCCAGGATCAGTATTGTGTCTGCATTGTCCCCCTGAAAAAAATCCCCCCCACATCAAATAGCTGGAGATGCCTTAGTCTGAGCCTATTCCAACCTCCATATCCTATTTACTTAACTTTCCTGTCCGGAGGTAAAAGCCAACAAGCTGATTACTAGCTACGGCATCCGAGCTTCCCCAAGAGATCTGGTTGTATTTGTCTATACATCAACGCAATCTGCGTCTGCAACTCATCTGGAGAGTTAAGACCAGAAAAGATCAGGACCAAGCACAGAATTCAGCAATTCAAGACAGTCATCAATTATTTCAGGCAAACGGCTCATTTTGATCATGTACAAGTGTGTGCACAACATTCTTCACTAAGCATCCATACACACACACACAGAGAGAATGATATATACACTTGTGTGACCGAAAAAAAGCATGCGTGATGAAATCAAAATTTCTAATAAATATCAAATTATAAATATTCATAAACAAGTCCAATTCAAAGCAAACGGTAATAATCACTCCGAAAAACCCAAAAAAAAAACAAATTTTTTAGTGGATTGGATTGCATTGTTCATCAAATCGATTTTGAATGTACTTTTAAGCACCGTGTTTGAGAGTGTGACTCTTAGAGCAATGGTAAGTTGACACTTTGTGACATGGAGATCACATGTTCAACTCCTAGAAACAGCTTCTCTGTTTCTAGAGTTAAAAATGCATACGTCTACCCTCTCCAGGCCCCACATGGTGAAAGTCTTGTGCACTAGGCCCTCCCTTTTCATGCCTCACATCTCCTTTATGATAATATATAATTTTTGTACTTTCTATTAAAAAAATAAGTTTTAATAAAAATGTGAAAAAAGATAAACATCATCAACAAAATCACAATAAAAACATAACATGAGTATTCTAGTCAGTTATTATTCATAAATAAATACTTGTAAGATTGTGTAAATATTCTTAGTTGAAAATAAGAGATTAAGGGATATATAGACTTCAGTGTAATCTTTTAGCCACATAAAACTTCAATCTTTAGCCACATCATTAATAGATTTTAAAGAGTTAACTCAAATATTTTCTTCTTTCTACTCAAACTGATTTCCCATCCTCACTTTCGGTGATTATCCCTCTTTTCAATTATGCAGGAAAGTCGTGTTATTGCGGAGTCAAAGGACCAGCAGTGATGAGGATGAGGTTGTTGAGACGGACATGGATTGGACGGTGGTGCCTCTGCCACACCTTTCTACCCATTTTCAGAACGATAAATGATGGTTGTTTTTCTAAACTTTTTCTGCACCACATCGATAGTTGTGGTGGTGGATTGTGATCAAGTCTTTTATGTTAATTAAATATTTTTAAATGGTCCTCTGATTTGGCAAAATGGAGAATTATAATCATGGTTGTCAAGATCTCGATCTAGATCTTAAAATCTTACGATTTTGCGATCTCACTCATCCCCAACGATCCCGATGCTAAGTAGAATCGAGTGTTATAGTCAAATTATGAAAAAAAATTGTAAAACCATTGATTTTGTGCGATCTTGGCCAGTTCCGGCCACGATCAGTCGTTTTCCGGCCACACTTGCCATTTTCCGACCACCACCATTACAAGCTGAGAAGGTTGACAAGATGCCAAAGCGCAACAATTACGGTTCGACGGAGGCAATTTTCCCACAAATACACTTTCCTACCAAAATATCATGTAAAAAAACTTCAAATATTTAGTTTAATTTTTTTTATTTTAGTAATATCTTCCGATTTTTGTTACAATCTTACTACCCCCTCTCCATTTCACAAAAATAATTGGGTAGGATCTTCCGATCTTAGTTACGATCTTATGTTTTACGATTTTACTATGCCCTCCCGATCTTAAGTAAGATCCCGATCTTGACAACCTTGATTATAATTCAATGTTAGTGTAAGGCAATTGTACACAAACTAACAACGCATGTCCTTTAAGCTCTCAAGTAAACTACATTAACCTTATTGATGTATATACATTTAAATAAACTCTATCAGTTTCCCAAAGAAAATGAAATTTAAATTAACTCCAATTTTCTCTCAACTTTTTTATTTTTCAACCACTGCAAATACACCATGCCTTACCTCTCCTTCCATTTCATTACCCAGCACATGAATATGAACAGAACGGGGAAGAAGTTCACAGATGATACTCCTCACTCAACTTAACTTATGTTATAATTATATTACACCTACTACTTTCTGTTCTGATTGTATATTACACCTACTACAATGACCCTCTTTCAAATAAATCAACAGTCTACCAGCACCTCTAACAGCAGGTTTATGTTCAGGACTTCAGGGCCCACATGACCTTTATATATTCTAAAACCTACAGTAACAGCATCAAATTCAAAAGTGCCATATCAATGAAGAAAGTGATGTCCTAAACTAATGACAGATCAGAATCACTTGTTACAGGTTTTGGGCAATTTATAAAACCAAAATTAAGTTATAGAAAACCACTAAACCCAAGGAAACGAATGCAAAGAATATAATGTCACAAAACGGGGGAAACTCACAATTAAAGTAATAAGAGAGAAAACATGCCCTTACCTGATAACTTAACCAACTGCCACAAGAATGCATTGTGATGGACAAATACAAGGGGGGCCATTTATATTGAGATTTTTTTAGTTTCTATAAGTGGCATGAGAGTAACACGGGTTAACTGGAACCTTGATGTCTTGACTGCAAACGATCGTGTCGTTTTCTCATTAACTCAGCTTCTCTTGCTATCTGGATATCTGAAGGCCAGAAGATTTGACAAAAAACTTTGCAAATAAAGCGAGGTAGCAACGCCACGATTATTATAAGCAAAATTGTTATCCAATATGTCGGGGACGTTGCCAGATGATAAATAGTCCTGCAATGATTTTGAGACACATTATATTATAACCTGTGGTTCATCTATATACATATATCATACAGAACACCTACTGTAGAACACATGTAACTAACCAGTAATTAGGAAAGACGGGTATGGAATCCAATATCACCATGCAACCATATGTAATTACTACAGAACCCCAGACAGCAATATGAGTAATCAATAACCAGCGGTTGATGTCCATAGCCAGGTGCACATTTACAAGGATAACAACTGCAATTGTCCACAAGCTTCCCATGCTCCATATGTCAATCGAACTATCCTTATAGGTAAATAATGGTGCGTAAAAGAGAACAAGGCTCTGCCATACTGTGTCAAGCATTGTGATCCAAAATAATTGCATATTGTAAGCTTCTTGCCTGTAACCAGTACTATACAGTTTCGGATACTGTAAAAGTGTCCTATGACTCAAGTCTTTGTCCAAAATACCAACAAAAATTGTGGGTACAGATGTGTATAGCACAGAATAGAACACACTACTCCAATCTGTTAATGCAGAAGTTGTAGAAAAAGCCGTGCATAGTATATACCTACAGACAAGGAAGACAGTGCATTAAAATGGTAAAAATCTCAAAACCTGCAACTAATATTAAAATCCAATATCTTCTTTGAGCCTAAAACTTATGATACACCTTATATATTAACTATGTTGTTAATAGCACACTGCAGCAAGGCTGCGGCCCCCCACTGCCAAGCCATAGGCCTACCTGCAAAGCACCATCTAAGAGTAGCGACCATAGCGGCCGCGAATAGTGGTTCAGTGCAATAGCAGTGGCATTGTGTTTTGATGGCCGCTAGTGATTTTTGGGGGGGGGGAATCGTAAAATCCCTAATTTTTTCAATAAACCTTTTTTTTTGTTTTTGCTATTGAATAAATCTTTCATTTTATTAAGGGTATATTGGTCCTTTGCACCCTTGAGTGACCTAATAAGTAACCCCACGTGTTTGACGGTTCCATCTCACCTTTCTCTCCTTCATTTCGCTATCACTTGCTTGCTACCATCCTTCCTTGTACTGCAAAGCTTCTTATCCTTGCTCTGTTTCTCTTCAAAGGTTTTTATTCAACTCATCTTGCTCAGTTTCTCTGTTTCTCCTTTTCTTTTACCTTATTTCTCTCTTTCTCAGTTTCTCCTTTTTCCCTGTGTTATGTTCTGTTTTTTGGTTATAGAGATGCGGAGTTGCAGGTGGAAGAACAAGAGTTTGGATCAAGTGATGAACAAGACAACATTAATGTGGTGGAACTTAGAAGTGAAGACGAGGCAGATACACATGGGGAAGCATGACTTCGATTACTTTTAAGTTTTAGACTTATCATTTTACTTACTTTTAGAACTTGATTTAGTCATTGTGAATACATTTATAACTTGATTTTGATGGGAACTCATTATGATAGGAAATGACAGGATGCTAATAGTTAGGAAGTAAAATTGTCCCTTTAATTTTGTGTATTTTTCTATTTGAGTATTTATGCATTTACACTGTCTTTTAGTCTTGTCAATGGCTACCATTCCACTATGCCACTATAGCATTTTGGGGGTTCGGCACTACATGCCGCTATAGCATTTTGGGGGTTTGGCGCTACGCAACGCGCCACTATCCAAGATAAACGATATAGTAAATACACATTGCAACAAGGATAGCAAGAACATCAAGAGGGAAGAAATTTATTATTTTCGGATATGCTGGCACTAGAATATAACAAGTGTATAACTGTGACCAAGTATTTTCCCACTAGACTTGGACATCAATTAAAACATTTACAAATAATTGTCAATTATTTGTCCACAACTAGTCAAACAGAAATAATAAAAAGAATGAAAAAGAAACTCATAAACACAAGGAAATCAACCATAGCATCCAAAGAAATCGATACATACCAAAATAACATCAACACAAAGACAGCATTGCGGTAGAAGTTGTACAGAACTAAATAACCAACACGCTGGTAATTCCAGTGTCCATGAACAAGAAGCAATCTTTTCAAGAACTGAAATTGTCCCATAGCAAAATCTGATGCCATCACTGCTTGACGTCCTTCCTGCCCACATATTCCAACACCAACATCTGCCATTTGGATCATTGACACATCATTGGCCCCTGTCAAAAGTATTTCAAAAAAAATTACTAAGCTTATATCAAGTCAAATCTTATTTTGAAATGCATTGGTGAATACTAGTTGAAGCTTGATAGCTGCAGCTTACTGGAAAACTATCAGTAAAGAACTTACCATCACCTATGGCCAGTGTCATATCATCTGTGCGGCTCTTTATCAGATCAACAATTCCAGCCTTTTGCAAGGGTGCAACACGGCAACAAAGTACAACCTTACAGGAAATTGCAAGGTCAAAAAGCTGTTGAATAGAAAAAAGAAATCAGCTCAAATTTGAACCAGTAGGATGTGTACCTCCAACAACTCAAACAGAAAAAGCAAGTTTTAGATGGCCCAATAAAGATATAAAATCTCAAATATAAATCTTTATTCTAATGTGAAACAATGATTATACCTCTGACTCCAGTTCCTTCTCCAAAATATAAACCAAACTATTCCCATCGATTATGAGTGCCAATGGAGTATCAGTTCCTTCTTCCTTTCCTAGATTCCATTTGGGCAAACTCGTTGAATTTGAACAATTAGGAATATCAAGAGCGCCGTGTTCAGCATTGGTTTTATGCTTCAGATTCCGATGCCCTCTACTTGAACATCTCACAGCATATTTGGCTATTGCATCACCCAAAAGATTTCTGCATTCCTCCTCTGAAGTGCCATTTATAACAATTTGCTGCATATCTGCACTGAGAAGTTTGCAGGAAAGACCAATTGAAATTGCCGTCTCTTGTTTATCACCGGTAAGAACCCAGACCTTGATTCCAGCTTGCCGTAGGGACTCAATGGCTTCTGGTACACCCTCTTGCAGCTTGTCCTCAATTCCAGTTGCTCCAAGTAGATTTAAATTGCATTCTATAAGAGCTGCAGTTTGACGTAGTTTAGTAGCTCTGTCAGTTAACGCTGTGCTAGCCTCTCCATACCTGCTTTGCCACTCCTCAAGTTCAGCATCAGAAAGACTTCTAGAGGCAACCACAAGGGTGCGTAAACCTTGTGATGAGTATTCACTCAAATGGCTCTGAGTTGCATTCAATAAGCTACTGTTGCTCTCACTGCCATTTGCCAAAATGCTAAACATTGATGTATCAGCACCTTTGACCAACACCTTTACCACATTGTCAGGAAACCGAATAACAACCGACATTCTCTTTCGCACACTATCAAATTCGTGCAGTCCCAACACATCCAACCTATAAACCCGACATAATAAAGTTACTGAGTAATCTAAATATAGGTTACATAAAAAGTACAAAACTAATCTAGAACGTCTAATGTAGATAATACATTCTCGCCAATCATGTATCCCAGCATCATTTAAACAAAATGTAAAAAGTAGTAACCCATTGTTTAAGCAAAATGTAAAAAGTAGTAACCCATCTCAAAGGAAGTCACAATCTACCTGAGTTTCTCACCGTTGATGTCAATAACAATATGTCCTGATGTCCGCTCAAAAAGAGTGTACCCATATGCAGAGGCCGCAGAAACTAGAGCTTGTTCATCAGGGGATTCTCCCTGGTAATCAATGCATTCTAAATATCCATTTGATTCACTTGTTCCACAACCAGAAAACCCCCCATCAGTAAGTAAAGGAATCACAGTATTACAAGCAGCCAATGTAAGAAAAAACTCATGAGCAGCTACTCTTTCATCTCTATTTGAGTTTCTATGCAGCATGGTCATTAGTTTGGGATCAACTGCAATTTCAGATTTGAGCTTCCATCTCTGTTTTGGAATAACAGCTGTTGCTGCTACAAAACCCAAAACAAACTTGTGATAAGAACTATAATTCATTATAAGCTTGCAGATGGTTTTTGTTAAGAACTCGCGCGGCTAACACATTCAGACTCAAAGCAAAATATTAAAACTGCTGAAGGTCATGGCAAATTCATCAATTAAGTATGCAATCAAAACGAAATTGTACAGGGGAAAGAAAACAGACAGCTAACACATAGGAAACTTTTGCTCTCATACAATAATTAGAGATCAGGCTTTCTATATTCACGATGCATTAACACTAGTAGGTCCATCTCAGGATCAATTAGAAGTAGTTCTGTATTTGAACAGGAAATGACAATTAAAGAACACAATTT
The DNA here is from genome assembly GCA_022829125.1 of Lathyrus tuberosus. Classification (NCBI taxonomy): domain Eukaryota; kingdom Viridiplantae; phylum Streptophyta; class Magnoliopsida; order Fabales; family Fabaceae; genus Lathyrus; species Lathyrus tuberosus. The sequence continues at coordinate 32,497,215 of JALAZF010000006.1, read as the reverse complement.
ATATTGGCAACAGTGTCATTAACCTCTCCAGCAAACTAGCAATTACCATACACCAAAGCAGTCTAAAAGCATAACTTTTGCATTTCACAATTTTACATGAGAAATCAAAAAATTTCCCATAATCTCAACCCATAAATATCAAGAATTTTAGTAACAGCAAGACAAGAGACAATGGCACTACACAGCAACATTGAGCAGTCTAAATTTACATAACTATATAAAGGGAAGACCAAATACCTGAACTATTATCAGTAGTAACCAAGGAGCTCCCATAATTCTTTCCATGTACACTAGCCCTCCGGAATTCCATCTTGTTTTCTGTTAGTGTTCCTGTCTTGTCTGAAAATACATATCGTATTTGACCCAAATCTTCATTTATATTTAATGATCTACACTGAAACCTTGATCCAGAGCTAGGGTCATACATATCCATGTCTTCAATCATGAAGTAAGACTGACCCAACCTAACCAACTCCATTGTGATGTAAAGAGATATGGGTATCATTATCTGAAACACTATAACAGAACTCAAAAAGGAGAAAAATGTTTCCATTGGTATTCCATAATACTTATATTTCTTTCCTTTATCCGGGCCATTGTTGAGGTATGTTTTTCTGTAGTAAGGCAAGGTATCAAGCTGGTTCTTGTGACGTACCAGCCAAAGACACATCCCAATGGCCACAACCATACACATGATGAAAAGAAAAATCGACAACCAAAGGGTTTCTCTATTCATATAACCTTCCAGTCTGCTTCTCTTGGAAGGAGAAGCCGCACTGTTCAGCATGGCTTTTGTTTCCTGTCCAGCATAAACCACAACACCAATTATCCAGTCTGTGTTCTTCAGTTGGCAACCTCGCAGGACAATGTTTGACTGGCTAAGGGAAAATTTAATTCCATTGAACTCCATATTAGCTGTGAACTCGTAAATATTCCGGTTTGGTTGCTCACATCTAATAATCCCAGAAACATCACAAACCTCTGACGATACCATAGAAGCGGTTTCTTGCTTGGCATACCTTGTCTTCAAATTTGATTCTCCATCCAAATTCATTGTCTGAATATAGGCAAGCCCACTCGGGTCACTTGTCCCTAACAAGACCATATCAGCAGGAATGGTCTCATCAGCAAAGATCTTAACAACCTCACCAGCCTGAATCCTTTTCCATATCATGGACCGGAAATCACCGGACTGAAGAACCAGAGACTCACGATTATTCTCATTGTTATCCGACCTATGTCTCCTCCAATCCTCATACCCATCCTTAATAGCAGTAACACAAAGAACAAACAAAAGCGGGAAAAGGGAAACTGTCCTCCCGAATACAGCTAAGGGAGGAAGCTGATTGAGTGCAGCAATAGCAAGGAAATACAGATAAGCAACCCTATGGAACTGAATAAATAAATTCTTAGGCAAGAATGTGATAAAAGTGTATCTACTGGTTCGAATCTCATTCCCAGTAAACTCATACTTATCATTCGTTTTCTTAGGATCATTGATATAAATCAACCTAGCACTATCCTCATGTAAGATCTGCTCATCAAACTGCACACTTTTATGACGAAGCCTGCGAGTTGAAGTTGCTGCTGGGGCTGATGATGGTAGTGAAATTTCAAAGGGCACAGTATTAGCATCATGCGGTTCCATTACACCCCAGGATCGCAGGCGTCCCCTTTCCCGCGTGGGGCATTCCAAAGGAAATTGTGAATCAGGGTTTTCAAACTCTGTCAAAGGGGGTGCTGAAATGGAAACGCTGCTGCTGTTTGTGGTGGTGTTGTTGTTGCAGAATGCAGAGTGGAAGCTGCAATCTGTCGCAAGCACAACCTCCTGGTGGTTATCCGCAGTTGGAGGAGTTACCGCGGCTTCGTCGAAGAAGGAAGCTGTGCGGGATCCCGATCTCCGGCGGTGATGAATCACTGGAGGAACAAGATCAGGTTCGGAAAGCAGTGGTTGATTAGAACTCATATAGAATTCTCCAACCACATTGGAGAATCCATTTCACAATCAAATTCACGGCGAGATAATTAATCACAGAACCTTGATTCTTCCCTGAAATTCAGCGAAATGTTATCGTAGGCGAATAATTTGCTAAAATCGAAGGAAAATTACATCGAAAAAGAGCATTGATGCATAAGGAATCATCGTGGATCAATTCCATTTCGTTGATGTTTAATTTTGAAACCCTAATGTACGGTTGCAATAATAATAACGTAAAAAAAATGTACAGATACAAAATTGAAGGATGAATCAGAAAAATTAAAAGATGTGGTGGCGAAATGAGAGAAGAAGAACCTGAGAAATTGAAATGGAGAGAGAGAGAGAGAGCGAGAGAGAGAGAGAGAGAGAGATGGAATCAGGTGTTGCTGCAACGGAGAGAGAGAGAGGAGCGGTGAACCACAATTCAATCCTTTGTGTTGCTTTTCCTTCCTTCACACTTCTCTCTCCCTTTCCTTTCTCGCCTCTTCCTTTCTACGGGCCACCACCTAACCAACTAATGCCATTACTCACTCTACCATTTCTTTACTTTTTTTCCCCTATTTTAAAATTTGTTTTGAAAGGGTTTTAAAATGATTAAATGTGTAATTTGATAACTCATTCCTATAAATATAACAAATTTTTCGTTTTAGTTGCTATAAGTTGGTTGGTTGGTTTTGGTTTTTCTTTTAAATATGTGTAATGTTTTCTTATTCTTTTGTTTTACTTTGACTTAATTACATTATTATACTTTACCTCATTCTCGTAAATATGGTTAGGGTAGTTTGTGTTAATCTTTTTTAAAGAAAATTGTACTTTTTTAAATTTATTTTTATAAAAAATTAAAATAATTAATTAACTCAGTTCAATTTTATAATTAATTACTTTTTTAAAATAATACTTTAACTCGGTTCAATATTATATATATATATATATATATATATATATATATATATATATATATATATATATATATATATATATATATATATATATATATGAGTGGTGATCAATTTACTTCAAGAGTAAGTTTTTTTTACTTATTTCAAATCATAGTTTTTTAATTGAATCTAATATAATGGTTTAATTAGTATTTTTACTAAATAACCATTAGATTAGATTCAAAACAAAGGTTATGAGGTGGAGTAAATAGACCCTCAAACATCAACGCTTGGCTCCAAAGCACCTAGGTCACCTCTAGCGCCCTTTCTAGAAACCGCTATGAAGGGATCTAGCTGGTTAGTAGAAATAGTAAGGTTGGGATAAAGTTATCACGTATGCTCTAACGTTTGATCTTGAACCCTATACACGGCATCCACAGCCCGTTGAAGAAACTCTTGAGATTTCTGACCTGCAACAACCACTTCCTCCTTGCGGCCGCTCAAAGCATTAGCCTGATCATCCTTCTCCAACGTTTCTCTCCCTCGAAAAGAGAAACCTTCAAACTCGTTATCTGAGCAACCAAAATGGACGGAAGACCGTACTGGTCTACCTCTTCCCGTAAAGAGTCGGTCGACTCTGTTTCGCCCGTAGCTCGACCAACTCCTTCTCAGCTTCGGTATTTCCCCATTCAAGGGTCTCACATTTCTCCTTTAGCTCATCTCGCTCCCTTGAAAGGTCATCAGAACCCAATACATTGTCCTGAACAATAGTTACCATATAAACCGTGGATTCGGCCCTGGACAAGGTATATAAAGCATCTGTAAAAAGACCATGTCTATCAGTTGCAAATAAGCTCCGAACAAAAGCCAAATCCTCATTAGCAACGACAACAGCAAATTCCTCTTAGGTGCTTGATACTCGAGAAGGAATAATGGCAGGAAGCTGAAAGAAATGAGTAATAGTATCTGACTCAACGTCCTCTGATAGGCAAGCTTGTTTAGAAGAAGATCCCTCAATAGAAGTGGACGGGCTGCCACCCCAACTCCTCTTTATAGGAGAAGGAGAAGGTGAAGATTCACGGATAGAGAAGTCGGATGTTGCAATAGTCAGTTATTCCACCTCAAGAGTCATACCCAGGGTAGGAGTGGTAACTACTACTGGAGCAGCAATTGTATTATGTACCCGGACCGTTGGAGCAAGAACTATTGCAGCGGTAGAATTCGCAGTCACTCGACCAGGTACGCTAGACATTGGACATTGACCTTTGGCGAGCGCAATAAGCCTTTTATAACTGGTCCATGTTACCTACAAGATACATGCTATGATTTTCAAAAAAGGGGGGAGGTAATATCCACACCAAACTGTTTTTGCCTCCCGTCATGGCTGGGGGCACTGATATAGCCTTATGCTTCTTCTTTTGCTGAAAAATGGAGTACCACATTGTGACCAAATCTTTCTTTATAGTCGAGCCATTGATATTAATCGCGCAGTTTTTTTCATTTTCACCTCCTCGAAAGATAAAGGACTTGGCCCTGAATGGTAATAAGAAAGAGGCCAGAGGAAATGAGCTCTAGACCAGTACTTCAAGAAACCACTCTTGCAAGAGCTTGCATATCCCACCGGGTCCGAAGACAATCAAAAAGCAAAATAAGTCCCAGAAGTGACAGGTTTCACCAGCATGAAACGTTCAAGAAAATCACCCTAGACAGTGGTGAAATGGATGAACCAAGGTACCTAGGGAGAAGAGAAACAAATCCCTGATCTTGGGTATAATCTTAAGAAGTATGGTCCATGAAAAAAAGATTGAAAAAGATCCCTAAAAAAGGTTTCTAAGATTTATACCCAATAAAGAGTTGGAACACCTTTGTGAAAGTTCATGCTTTATAATGAAGTTGTGAGGGGGAAACTTTCAAATGGTTCATCACGGCTACTTCAAAATTAGAGAAGTACAAGTGTATCCCAACCTAATTAAAAGACACTCGTATTGAGGAACCGGACAACCCTCAAATGAGTTACATATCCTCTCCCTTCGACTTACTGAGAGAATCAACCAATTTGAGGGATTGCCAAATGATGGCTAACCAATTTGAAATTTATCCATTTTTCTCATACTTTTATAAATGGAGGAAAGTTATGATCTTAATGGGTAAGATTGAATATGGAATCGAATTTTTAACTATTATTTTAGTTGGGGCGGAAATGAAACAAAATGAAATTAAGAAAGAATTTGATGGAAAATAGTAGAAATTGGGTGTCACACTCTTTCTATGATTTAGAAAGGATGATAAGCCTAAGTGAAGATCACCACAAGAAACTTGGTTTCTTGATAAGATCAAAAACTCGGTCCAATCCAGAACCAAAAGAGCAAAGCTCTCAAAATCACACAAAGTGTTTGTTTAACAAAATTCAACTTGATTTTTCATTCAAGATTAGCTCCCTATTTATAGGCAAAGGGTAGCTTACAATAGTAACTTAAGAAATTCTACAACTTTAGCCTACTAACCTAATAATAATGTCTTGGGAATAAAAGGTCACACACCAAAGGTGGTGGAGAAAGTGGATAATCATTGCCTTGGTGAATAATAGATATTTATAGCCACTTTGATTAATGCATCCCACCTTTCTTTTTCTCCCTCCTTCAAAGCTTTACCTATTCATTTCTTCAACCCATTATTTATTTAGAAACCTAAAAGCCAAGAAATTGTAAAGATTTAAGAGCTTTAGAATGTTTAAAACACACACACACAAAAAACAAGTGTTTTTGGCCAAAATTTGACAAGATGGGCCTAACACATTTTATTACAACATAATTGATTAAAAACATCAAAATGGATTAACAAGCCCACATGACACACCCTATTCATTAGCTTGGACCAAAATGACAAGTCTTAGCCCATTTACTTTCATTTGGTCCCTTGTTCCCATTGGTTTGTTCATAAATTTTATTAGAGCACCATTGACTTTCCTAACACGTGCCCTTGTCATAGGACCTCCCAAGCTTTGGATTACTTCATTTAAGTCTTGGTTCTCCATGTCCTCGTCATCCCCTCCCTCTTAAAGATAATTCGACCTCGAATTGACCTCATCATCACCCACATCAAAAGGAGATAAATCAGAAACATTGAAAGTGGTACTAACACCATACTCACCCGGAAGTTCTTTCTTGTAGGCATTCTTATTTATCTTGGAAAGAACTTGAAATATGCCATCTCCCTTTGGCTGTAATTTGGACTTTCTTTGTAAGGGAAACCTTTCCTTCCTCATATGAACCCAAACACAGTCTTCGGGTTCAAATAACATTTTCTTTCTGCCCTTATTTGCATACTTAGCATAACTTTCATTTTTCTTCTTAATTTGTATTTTAACTTGCTCATGTAATTTCTTTACAAAGTCAACCTTAGCTTTTCCTTCCTTATGCTTCAAAATAGAAGTGTTAGGCAATGGCAATAAACCAATAGTGTTAGAACAAGATTAATTCTTGATATATTCCACGTGGGTTTTGATGATAACAATAGTATTGAAAGAACAAGTGTGTTATCTAATGTGTATTCATGTATGCAGGACATAATGCTTAACGAAACCTACTCAAGATCTGTTATGAAGGCACAATTGGTGCAAAGAAGAACATATTATTAAGTGATATTCTGGAATGGATTTTGATGTTGATAAACTTAGCATCGGAAGAAGCGCCTCATTAGTTCTACTCTTAGAATTGAAAATAACTTCTGATAAAGCGTTCAGAATCTGTAACAAAACTCATGATTATTCATACTAAAGAAAGACTATCACTATGTTCAATCATTTTCGCAACTAGAGTGTACAATCACAAGGCTTAAAAAGAGTTGACATACTTTATGGATAACCTATCTCAACGGCTCTATAAGTACATAATTCTTTTGAAGACTCGATGGTTAATTAAGTTACACAATAGATCAAGATCGTGAGTGTATATTTTCTCAAACGTTTCTTGTACTTTAAAAGATATCAAGTACTTCCTGATTATTTATCTTCTCAATGGCTAGTTCCCAGAAATCTGCTATTTAAGTAGTTGGAAGCTATACTTAAAAATGAGAACAAGAAACAAGAAGTAACTGGAATGCAAAAGAAGATAGAGGTGTCCTACACCTTTATCCGATTGAATAAATGACAAGATCAATAGTGAACAACATTATTGTATATGCAGAATCCTCTGGTACTGTTGTTAACTGTAATAAGGCTTAAGGTTTCCTAAATACTGAATATCCTATAAATCTTCAAGTGTTTAAGATATTTGTTATGGCCATTACTCTGTGTCTCTGATTAAGAATCTGGTACACCTTGTTCTTCTTTCTTTTGAATATGTTGTTCATAAGCAAAGGCAAAGTCTTAGACATTAGGTATGGGCAAAGAAGTCTTAGACATGTGCTCTAAGCAAATGTGAAGTCTTAGACAGGAGGTATGAGCAAAGAAGTCTTAGACACGTGCTCTAAGAAAAGGCAAAGTCTTAGATATGAGGTATGAGCAAAGAAGTCTTAGACATGTACTCTAAGTAAATGCGAAGTCTTAGACAAGAGGTTTGAGCAAAGAAGTCTTATACATGTGCTCTAAGCAAAGGCGAAGTCTTAGACATGAGGTCTGAGCAAAGAAGTCTTAGACATGTGCTCTAAGCAAAGGCGAAGTCTTAGACAGGAGGTATGAGCAAAGAAGTTTTAGGCATGTGCTCTAAACAAATGTGAAGTCTTAGACAGGGGGTCTGAGCAAAGAAGTCTTAGACATGTGCTTTAAGCAATGTAAAGTCTTAGACATGTGCTCTAAGCAATGGCATGAGTCTTAGACATGTGCTCTAAGCAATGGCATGAGTCTTAGACATGTGCTCTAAGCAATGGCAGAAATCTTAAACATGTGCTCTAAGTAAGTTAAAGTCTTAGAGACATGTGCTTTAAGTAAAGGGAAAGTCTTAGACACATGCTCTAAGCAAAGGAAGTCTCAATCAGGAGCTGATTGAGCAAGTGAAGTCTTAGACACGAGCGCTAAGCAAGAGAAAGTATTAATTAGAAGTTGATCAAGCAAGTTAAAGTCTTATACATGTGCTCTAAGCAAGGTTGTCTTGATCAGGATATGATTAAACATAATATGTTCAGACTGTAGGTCTACGTTGTGAAAGTCTTATATTTAAATACATAAGCAAGTGTATTCAAACATTGATAATAGTGAAAAATATCTTGCTAAGCAAGGGGACTTGAGTACTCTCAGTTGGGAAAGGAACCGGTATAAATCTGTTGTGTTATATGTTGTTTACTTTATGTCTGGCTTCAGCTTCACTGCGTTTACGATCTGGTTCTGAATAACTATTCAGAATCAAATCTATCTTCTAAAAAGAAAAGATTTGCATTCTTGTCTCACAACATTCAACCCCCTTCTTGTGTGTTTTCTCACCTTCAATTGGCATCAGAGTTTGGTCTGTGCATAACACTTCACAGTGGCGCAGACAAGGATTTTGTGGGAAAATGTACTTTTCATTTCAGTATGAATTTAAGGGGATTTGTTGAATTAAGATATCTACCTTAACAACGGGTCTCAAAATAAAATGTGTTACTTAAAGACTTTGTGTTCAACATACTGGCTACTGGACATATCACAAGCATCTCATTAAAACTGACTTCAGTTCTAGGTTCAGAAAATATATCCAGTGTACTTCTTATCTTGGATAAATTTTACTTTAGACCCTTCAGAACTTGTGTCATGGATATTCGCTCTCTTTGTAAAATAAGAATTTTTCTGAAGACTTTTGAAGAAGGCTCTATCATTTTTTTTAATGAAGAATCTTAATTTGAACAATTGTTAGAAATTGTGTTTGTCAAAATCTTTGTTAAAGCGGAGTTTTGATCCAAGATAATCTCTGAAAATTTTATGATTCAGATTCTTACTCAAAGGAGTTTTCTGTTTCTCACTTGCTTTAAGGGTAATTTTTTTGACACTTGTATCTCACTTTACACCTGTATGAATTGTTCTCTTTACGCTTATTACTTGAATTTGAAAGATATTAAGTTTGCTTTATACCTATGTGTTTAATTTTTCATTAATGACATTTATTTGTTTCAACACCTTCCCAACACACACAGCCTCTATCACTGTATATCTTTGCCCCAACTGAAAAAACCTAGAAAATTCCTTTTACCCTCCCTATGGCATATTCTTCTGTCCATCCACTAAACATTGGTTCCATGCATGATCTTAAGATCAAACCAAAGACTTCTTCACTTAATCAATATGACCGTAAGCTTCTTATTAAGAAAATTATTGACTTCGTGAGCTTTGTTGCAAATGGTTGTCGTCTGAAGAAGTATTTTGAGTCTCAAGGATGGATGAACTACTTTAAATTGTTGAATGGATCTACTTATCCAACACTGGTTAAAGACTTATGGGTCAGAGCAGAAGTATATGATGAGTTCTCTGCTCAGACTAAGGAAAGAACCGCTATAGCAAACAACAAGAAACTGAAAGGAAAAATTATAGCAGAAATGAGTTTAAAGGAATTCAAGCATAAAGAAATTAGATATGCTGTAATGGGTCTGGAAGTTACCATTACTCCAAAGCACATTGCTAAGTTAATTAGGGCTGAAAATAATGGATTGTTGATTCACAACAGAAAGGATGGAGGAATTTATGACAAAGAAATTAATGATACTCTGTTCAAAAAGAAAAACGACTTTGGGAAAGTAAAGAACATGCATCTGGAACAAAAATTGTTATTCAAAATTCTTATTGGTTGTTTAATTCTGCGAGAAGGAAGTTCTGATCAAATTTCCTGGGATCATAAGTTGTTTCTCTGGTTTTTTACAACTGATCAAAGATTAAACCTCTCTGGTTACATCTTTCATCACTTGTGTGAATCCATCAAAGACACCTCCAAGAAACTCAAGAGAACAGTACCTTATTCAAGGTTACTTTCTAAATTGTTCTATCAAGGCAAACTGATCAATCTACTGACAAAATATGGAGCCACTCAGGATTTGGATGAAGCATATAGAAGTTTTTTATCTACATATATTCTGGCTTATATGAAATATAGACTAAAAAGGGACATTATAACAATTGACAATCCTATCAGAATCAGAAGAGAGAAGAATAGGAAGTTTCTGAACAACTTTCCTGCTATAACCAAAGAAGATTCTCCTGATGTCATTAGAATGCTTATTAAAGAAGCTAAAAAGGAGTATGGAGTAACCATCACCCAGGAACATATTAATCAGCTTCCTGAAAAATCTCAGGATGTGTATAACTTAAGGAGAAAAAGAAAAGAAACGGTAATTGTCTTTGATGGTGAAGAGGATGAAGAATAAACGGAAGTTCAAAGACTTATAAGAAAGAAGCTAATGAGAGATGCCCAAAAGCCAGTGCAGCAGGAGGAAAAAAGATTTGTTTAGCAAACGAAAAAACATTTCAAAACAAAAAAAAAACTGCAACAAGAAGTTGATGAGCTCAGAGAAACTGTTAAAATCCTTCCCACCAAAACAAAAGGAGAAAGATCTGACAACAACTCAAATAAGGAAATTACTGCATCTAAGAAAAGGAAATTGTCAAGCTTGAGTCAATTAGAGGAAGAAGAAAGGGAAGCAAAAACGGCTCATGCCTTGGAATAGGCTGACAATCTCTTCATAATTGTCATCAATTCCTATTCAGCACTTATGACAGAATATATGATTAAGAAGAATCTTATCAAGGAAGCTACTGAGTTTAAAGAATCACATAAGGAAGTTTTAAGAAAGCAGCTTGGAAGTAGATTGGAATCTGTTGTTAACTCATCCGAAGTTATCTAGATGACTAAAAAATTCTTTAAGAGTTGAAAAAGGGATGCCAATATTGAAAATAGGGCTAAAACCAGTAAATATGTTTTTTCTAAAACAAAAGATGTAGAGGAAACTACTGAAGAGAAGAAAGAATTCAGATGTCTTGTGAATGAGAATCCATATGACACTTGCAGTGATACAAAAGCCGCAGATGAACTCGCTTCACTTGCCACTGGATCATGTACTGAGGCTGAACTCTTAAATGATTCCAATCTTAACACTTCACAGAGAAAATCTCTTGCACCCTCGCCCCCTAAATCCAATCAAATCTCCACACTATCTATTATCCCTCTAAACGTTGACTTCTCTTTACTAAAAACTACTTCAACAACAACCCCAAATCAAATTAATGAATCTCTTAATCAAACCATCTAAGAAATTGATGCTTACATTCAAACTGATCTTACTTCATCAGTTCCTGATGAAATTGGAAGCGGTTTGGATGCTAAGCCCCTCAACATTGCTTCACCCTCTGGCAGTTCCACCAAAACAATCTCAGATCATAATGTCCAGGACTTTCTTACTGATGATACTGAACATGCTGAATCTGAATAACCTACTGAAAATAATGATCAAACTCATGTCTCACCTTAAACCCACCAAGAAACTAATCAACACAAATCTCCATCAACTCATGCATTAGAGAATGACACCACAGATGAATTTATTCCTGAAAACCAGAAAACCATATCTCAACATATGACCAATCACCAACCATTACCCAATCATGTACTTTCTCGGTTAGAAGTGTTCAAGACTGGATTGTTTGATGAGGTAAAAGCTCTTGTGGAAGAAGGATGTTCATCCATCGACTTTATGATTTATAATGGAAAATGGGAAAGGTTCAGAAGAACTGTCAATCTGATCATTGAAGAACTGAGAGATTTCTCTACTAAAGAAGTTGGTGTATCTAGTCAAAAGCAGTTATAGAGTCTTTAAGCTAAAGTAATTGCACTTACTGAATGTCAAAAGGATATGAAAAATCAGATAACTAGCAATCAACTCTCAATGGAGGCTAAATTCAAATCTGTGGTTGAAAAGCAGGAAGAATTTGGTTTTGACCGTAAAGCAATCATGGAATTATTGAAGAAACCTTAGGCCTAGGATCTAGAACATATTTACATGTTTTCTATGTTGGTTATGAAGCTTTTTTAATTAGGTTAATTTTGTCTTTAAATTTTTTGCATATCGTGTTATAACTATGGATTTCTCTGTATGCGCACTTATGAATATTTTATGTCTTCATATTAAAATATGTTTGTTATGTTTCATTAATATCTACTTAAAGTACTGTGAGATTTGCTCTTGCTGGCGAAATTAAGCTTTGAACTGATTCAAGGGAAAATTTCATTGAAAAGGTTACATTTGTAAAGACTTAAAAGTACAATAAACTTGTATAATTCTAACCTTTTTTATTGCTTCAGTCATCTTTCTTTGTGTTACTTAAATATTCTCTCCAGTATTGATCTGTTTCCTCATCTTCAGTTGAATGATCATCAGAAGCCTTCTTGTGCTCCTTTGATTCTAAAATTTGATCTCTTTAGCTAGCCAATCTAGTTTGAAAATATAAAAACACTTTTGAACTAAGCAATCACTATCATACATCATCATCATAAACTTCTTGTCATATACTATTGCTTTCAAAATATTATCATTTAATGATCGACTGTGTAATTACTGCAGGTGTTATGGGAGATGGTTTTATTGCTAAAGATATGACCTTTGAGAATACAGTCGGACCACAAAATCACCAAGCCGTGGCGTTCCGTTCCGGCTCCGATCATTCCGTTTACTACCGTTGCTCCTTCAAAGGATACCAAGACACTCTATACGTCTATGCCAATTGTCAATTCTACCGTGACTGTAACATCTATGAAACAATCGATTTCATCTTCGGTGACGCAGTTACGGTCCTTCGGAACTGTAACATCTTCCTTAGAAAACCTATGAGCAACCAACAGAACTTAGTTACTGCATAGGGAAGAACAGATCCAAACGAGAACACGGGAATAGTGATCCATAACTGCCATATAACTGTTGCCGGTGATTTGAAAGCATCTCAAAATTCAGTGAAAAGTTATCTTGGAAGACCGTGGCAGAAGTATTCAAGACCGTGGCAGAAGTATTCAAGAACTGTGCTCCTTTTATTCTAAAATTTGATCTCTGTAGCTAGCCAATCTGGTTTAAATACGCTTCTCTTCCTTCCTTTAATATTCTCTTTCTTCCTTCCTTGAATTAAAGGAAAACGTTTGCACGCAGGGTTAGTTTGAGATATCTTTCCCTTCCTTTTAAGCTTCATAGGATAAATATAGAAATCAGACAGTAGCACTAAATGCGGTAGTGGTCGCGTCACTAAATCCGAGTTATAGTGAGATATCGTGATAATATAAAGGAAAGCATGATAAACAGTATGCATTAGGATATCACATGAATTATCACCCAACCTACAACACATCATACTCAACACCAACAACAAGCTACCCAAGCATAAGGGTAACACAACAACAATTCAGCTAAACATCTCATATTAATCGACCAACAACATCATTACTAATTATTCCCTAACCATTATGGAATCAAGTAGTAGCAAGTCCAATTAATCACACAAAAGCACATATTTAGCAACATAGCAACATTTATAATGCAATGAGATTCACAACCTAACTCAATGCATATGCATGTGGTACCAATTCTCGTGAACACTCAGGTTCACCGTTCCAATCCCCACCTCCTAGGATCAAAACAACTCACTGACCCATCACCTCCAAAATCACCTACCGTCCCAATCCACACAATGGGATTTTAGGCTCACCAACCACGGACCATTGTCCACAAATGTATGCAATGCGACTATTTATGTATACAACAACAATAACATCATCGTGCACAATAACCCACCATCATAGTTATTGTACACCGCCCAAATTGGCCAACAAACATAAAAATATATTTCATACAATATATGTATCTTTTATGCAGTTATAAAAACTAATAATAATCACATTCGAAGTAATGCATTATACCACACAACATTATAACATAACCTCAATCATACCCAACAACAAAACATCACTTCTCAGGTTCTACAAACCACATAAAATGAAAGTATGTGCCCTTGGCTTCACGCTGCTTTGAACGGCGCCTCAAATGGACTTACGGATCAAACGTTACGTCCATTCTGTCATCACTCACTTCAGGTTCGTTATTGCTCGCTTCGCGACTTTCGCCACGCGAAATACAGCTCGCATCGCGACTCTCGCTATTGCACGCTTCTCTCACTTTCGCAATCTCATTACAAAATGTAAACCATTGAATTTCACTACAGGTTCGCTACTGCTCGCGTCGCGACTTTCGCTATGCGAACTATAGTTCACATTGTGAACTCTCCAGGACAGCAAACTAGAACAATGCAATTTTTGCAGTTTTGAGGCCTTTCGGACCTCCGAATTCGATTCTATAAAAAGTTCCATTCCTAGAATTCGAAATACTACCATTATGTAACAGTTATAACAGCCTACAACACCTTTTTATAGGTCCTAACATCATACACACATCACGTAATCATCAATTCATATATTCAACTCGTGATTCATAAACTACATGGTCAGCAAATAAGATACGGCAAAATCATTATCATCAACAACCCAACACAACGCAACATAATCATACAACATCAAGATCAATGAGTTCATAAATTTCATCAATAATCATTATAATCAATAACAATTAACAACAATCTGAACCCTAAATCTACCATTCCTCAAATCATTCATAATTGTCACCAATTACCCACTATTCATCATAATATCCTTTAGAAAATCAGAACCACACCCTTACCTTGTAATTGAGCTTTCTAAACCTTCACAAATGGTAGCCCCCTTTTCTTCTTCTTTAACCCTAGCATTTCTTCTGTTCTTCTCAAATGTTACGATCGTACATAATGCCTCCTCTTTCCTTGTTTTAATTGTTTAACCCTAGGACCCTTTCTATGGTTTACTTCTTATACCCTCACTTACTCCTCTAACTCTCTATTTTGTCCTCAACATTCTCCCAATTGTCAATTCAGCCCTTAAATCTTATTTTCACCTTAATATTATTATTTTATTATTATTGTTATTCCAATATTATTATTACTAATCATTTTACAACTTAAATAATACTAAAAATACCTCTTAATAATATTACTCAATTATTACTAATGTTACTTTATTAATCATTCTCACCAGACCACTCATTTCTACAAAATTAGCCACAAACCCCTCACCCTTGGGTCATTAACAGTAAGGTCACTACCCCCTACCGCAGGGTACCCCAAACACGACAAGACACACATAATCACATTTATACACACCATTTCACGAAATTAAATTACTAAAAATAATTTAAAATAAAATGGGGCGTTACAACTCTCCCCCACTTAGAATATTTTCGGCCTCGAAAATTACCTGATGCAAATAACTCAGGATACGACTCTCGCATCCTGCTATCCAATTCCCAAGTTACATTTCCTCTGGCAGCGTCTCCCCACACGACCTTCAAGAGAGCAATCTCCTTGCCCCGCAACTATTTCACCTCGTGACCATCAATTCTCACTGGTAAGACCTCCACAATAAGGTTATCCCTTACTTGCACATTGTCTATCGAAATCACATGCGACGAATCTGGAATGTACTTCTACAATTGCGAAACATGAAATACATCATGCAAATTGGACAAACTTGGTGGCAACGTCACTTTATACGCAACAGCTCCTACCCGCCCGGATATCTGATATGGACCGATAAACCGAGGAGTGAGCTTCTTCAGCTTCAAGGAACCTCCAACACCTGTCACCGAAGTGACTCTCAAGAATACATAGTCCCCTTCTTGGAACTCAAGATCCTTTCTTCTTTTATCATGATAGTTTTTCTGTCCACTCTGAGAAGCTTTCATTTGTTCCCAAGTTAGTTTCACTTTCTCCATAGTTTGTTGGACTAATTCAAGTCCAAGCACCACACTTTCACCGGATTCATGCCAACATAAAGGCGTCATGCATCTCCGACCATACAACGCTTCAAAAGGTGGCATCCCAATACTAGAATAAAAATTGCTGTTATAAGTGAATTCAATAAGCGACAAGTGACTATCCAAGCGCCTCCTTGTTCTAAAACACAAGCCCTCAACAGATCTTCCAACGACTGAATAGTCCTCTCCGTCTGACCATAAGTTTGTGGATGATAAGTCGAACTCAACCTTAGTTTAGTACCCAGCGCCTCTTGCAAACTCTCCCAAAATCTAGAAGTGAACCTCAGATCTCTATCTGACACAATGCTCAATGAAATTCTATGCAACTTAACAATTACACGGATATAGATCTCCGCCAACTTCTGCATAGAAAAACTGATGTTAATCGGAATAAAATGGGCCGACTTCGTCAGCCTATCTACTACCACCCAAATAGTGTCATGCCCTCTCGGGGTATTTGGTAATCCCGTCACAAAATCCATATAAAAGTTATTCTATTTCCATTTTGGAATATCCAATGGTTGCATCAACCCTACAGGTCTCTGATGCTCAACCTTCGACTTCTGGCAAGTCAGACAAGCATAAACAAACTGCGCAACATCGCGCTTCATTCCTAACCACCAGAATATCTTTTTCAGATCTTGATACATCTTAGTAGCTCCTGGATGGATACTTAAGCTACTCCGATGACCTTCTTCTAAAATCACATTCTTTAGTTCTGCATTATCGGGAATACAAATTCTATTCCTGAATCTCAACGTACCTTGTTCGTCTACTTTGAAATCATACTCTGCAACTTGATCATCTACAGCCATCAAGTCCACCAATTTCACATCCAGTTTCTGATTATCTTTAATCCTAGTAATAAAATCATTGTTGATTGTTAGCATCCCCAACTTCACACTCTGATGTGTTAATTCACAAACTAAACTCATGTCTCTAAACTGTTCGACAAGCTCCAACTCTCTAACCATCATTGTTGACATGTGTAACGACTTCTGACTTAAAGCATCAGCCACGACATTCGCTTTACCGGGATGATAGTTTAAGCCGAAATCATAGTCTTTCAAGAATTCCAACCATCTACGCTGCCTCATGTTTAATTCCTTCTGATCAAACAAGTACCCCAGACTTTTATGGTCACTAAACACTTCGAACCTCGAACCATACAAATAATGTCTCTAGATCTTCAATACAAACACTACTCCAGCTAACTCTAAGTCATGAGTATGATGGTTCCTCTCATGAATTCCCAACTATCGGGAAGCATAAGCCATAACTTTTCCATCTTGCATTAACACACCTCCCAAACCCATCAACAACGCATCACAGTATACTTCAAAAGGTTCATTTGGCTCGAGCAAAAGCAAAACCAGAGTTGTAGTCAACCTCTTCTTCAATTCAATGAAACTCTTCCCACAATGAATATCCTATACGAACGACTTATCTTTGCAGGTCAGCTGAGTTAGCAGAAGTGCTAACTTGGAAAAACCTTTAATGAATCAGCGGTAGTAACCAACTAACCCCAAAAAGCTTCGAATTTTGGTAACTGACTTCGGAGTTTCCCATTGTAGAATTGCGTCTACCTTAGAAGGATCCACTGCAATACCATTACCTGAAATAACATGACCAAGGAAGCTAACCTCCTTCAACCAGAACTCACACTTCGATATCATATCATAAAGCTTCTTCTCCTTTAGAACCTGGAACACAATCCTCAAATGCTTCTCATGCTCCTCTTTGACTTAGAATAGATCGGGATGTCATCAATGAACACTACAACAAACTGATCTAAGTAGTTATGAAAAATCCGATTCATATACTCAATAAATACACTGGGTGCATTATAAACACCAAAAGGCATTACCAATTATTCATAATGTCCATAACGAGTCCTAAAAGCTGTCTTTTGAACGTCTTCAGCTTTTACTTTTATTGATGATAACCCGATCTCAAGTCTATCTTACTGAACACCCGAGCACCTACCATTTGATCCATCGAATCATTTATTCTGGGAAGTGGATACTTGTTCTTAATCATCACTTTGTTAAACTGTCGATAATCTATACACAATCTCATACTACCATCTTTCTTCTTTACTAACAATACCGGAGCTCCCCAAGGCGAAACACTTGGTCTTACAAACTTCTTTTCAAACAAGTCTTCCAGTTGTTTCTTTAACTCCGCTAGTTCTAAAGCTGACATCCTATATGGTGCCATAGAAATATGTCTGGTACCAGGGACAAGATCAATAGTAAACTCCACTTTTCTTTTTGGCGGTACATCTGAAATATCCTTCGAAAATACTTCTGGAAACTCTCATACCACCTGCACTTCATCGATCACAGCTTAGCTGTTAACAGATAGCGATGCAAACATCGCAAACACCTGAGTGTCATCTTCTAAAATATCCTTTAACTTTTCCATAGATAAGAAAGCATCCCCCTCCTCATCACCAGGAGTAGGAGCCCACACCGATTGATTAAAATAATTGATTTGAACATGGTTAAACATCAATCAGTTCATTCCTAAGATAACATCGAGATTCCTCAGTGGCAAGCAAATGAGATCCACACCGAAGTCCCTATCAAAGATTCTCAAAGGACAATTTAAGCAAACAAGAGAAGTAGCCACCGATCCCTTAGCAGGACTTTCGATAACCATTTCTCCCTTCATCACATATACACTAAGGCCTAGCCTTTTCACACAATCATCGGAAATAAAGGAATGAGTAGCACCAGTATCAATAATAGCAATCAAAGGTGTATTATTAATATAACATATACCTCTGATCAACCTGTCCTCACTGGAAGTCTGAGTTCCTGACAGAGCAAACACTTTGCCTCCAGTTGCAGCTTGCTTTGGTTTCTGGCAATGAGTATTGATATGACCAGGTTCTCCGTAATTGAAGCAAATCACCACCTTCTTAGTGCAATTAGCGACTAGATGTCCTGTCTTACCACACTTGTAGCACTTCTTCACACCGCTCTTACACTCATTGATGCGATGACCCACCTTACCACATCTATAGCACTTAGGAACAGTAGGAGCACCTCCCTCACTTGACTTCTTGCCATCAGCATATCTCGGTTTACCTTTATCAGCTGGAGCTGCATAAGGCTTCCCACGGTTCAGTTGTTGCTTTCCTTTCCTCTCGACCATCCCCTTATAGTGAGTCGGTCGAGCCTTGCTATCCTCCTCATAGATTCTACAATAATCCATCAAATCTGGAAATCTCCTGATTCGTTGGTACTCAATCACCTGTTTGATCTCAAGCCTCAAACCGTTCTCAAATTTAACACACTTCGAGAACTCAGCAGTTGCCTCACTGTAGTGAGGGTAGAACTTAAAAAGTTCTACGAATCTGACAGCATATTCCATAACCGACATGTTACCCTGCTTCAACCCACATAAAATGAAAGTGTGTGCCCTTGGCTTCACACTGCTTCGAACAGTGCCTCAAACGGACTTATGGATTAAAAGGTACGTTTATTCTGCCATCACTCGCTTCAGGTTCGCTATTGCTCGTTACGCGAAATACAACTCGCATCACGACTCTTGCTACTGCTTGATACCCTCGCTTTTGCGAGCTTATTACAGAATGTAAACTATAGACTTTCGCTACAGGTTCGCTACTGCTCGCGTCGCGACTTTCGCTATGTGAACTATTGTTTGCATTGTGAACTCTCAAGGACAGCAAACCAGAAAAGTGCTATTTTTGCAGTTTGGAGGCCTTCCCGGCCTCCGAATTTAATTCTGTAAAAAGTCCCAGTCCTAGAATTTGAAATACTACCATTATGTAACAGTTATAACAGCCTACAACACCTTTTTAGAGGTCCTAACATCATACATACATCACGTAATCATCTATTCATATATTCAACTCATGATTCAAAAACCACATGGTCAGCAAATAAGATACGAAAAAATCATTATCATCAACAACCCAACACAGCGCAACATAATCATACAACATCAAGATCAATGAGTTCTTCAATTTCATCAATAATCATTATAATCAACAACAATTAACAACAATCTGAACTCTAAATCTACCTTTCCTCAAATCATTCATAATTGACACCAATTACCCACTATTCATCATAATATCCCTTAGAAAATCAGAACTCCACCCTTACCTTGTAATTGAGCTTTCTAAACCTTCACAAATGGTGGTTCCCTCTTCTTCTTCTTCAACCATAGCCTTTCTTCCGTTCTTCTCAAATGTTACGATCGTACAAAATGCCTTCTCTTTCCTTGTTTTACTTGTTTAACCCTAGGACCCTTTCTATGGTTTGCCTCTTATGCCCTCACTTACTCCTCTAACTCTGTATTATGTCCTTAACATTCTCTCAATTGCCAATTCTGCCCTTTAATCTTATTTTTATTATTATTATTATTATTATTATTATTATTATTATTGTTATTATTATTATTATTATTATTATTCCAATATTATTATTACTAATAATTTTACAACTTAAATAATACTAAAAATATCTCTTAATAATATTACTCAATTATTACTAATATTACTTTATTAATCATTCTCACCACACCACTCATTTCTACAAAATTAGCCATACACCCTTCACCCTTGAGGTCATTAACATTAAGGTCACTACCCCCTACCACAGGGTACCCCAAACACAACAAGGCACACAATCACATTTATACACACCACTTCACGAAATTAAATTCCGAAAAATAATTTAAAATAAAATGGGGTGTTACACTGCAGGCAATCAACGATAGGGCTTGATATATGAATCAAGTATGCTTTAGGGTTTGTAATTCATTCACCATGCAAGAAAAATATAAACAAGCAAGTAAAGTAAAGGAAAACGATAAAGCAATTTAATCGAGTTTAAGTAACGTATGTACTAGCAAAGTGAGCTAGTCATTTAGACGACCAACTAGAAGTAATTAATCGAATAAGTCTCATTGTAAGAAAGTCCAAAAGTAAGCTATGAATGTTATGTATGGTGACCAAGAGTTTGATGGCGATGCTCAAGGCAATCGACTTACAAGAGTGAAAAATGCCTCGACGTTGGATCGAGAATTATTTTGAAAATGGTTTATGTGATGCAATGGCAAGATATAAGCAAGATAATGGAAAGCGATAAAGTTATTACACGTCATGGTAGTGGGGATACATTTCTTCAAATGGGGATGGAATAAACCATAAACACAAAACCCAAACAATTAAACTACACGTGTACTAGCAAAGTGGGCTAGTCGTTTACACGACCAATTAGAAATAATTCATCGAGTAAGTCTCATTGTAAGAAAGCCCAAGAGTAAGCTATGAATGTGTGCAAGTGTGAACATGAGGTTGATTCGATTTTATTAACAATGCAAAACCAACATAAAAGACATGAACAATAACAAAAATCAAGCAAACAAGATATCAAATAGTTCATAAACTAAAATCAAAGTGTAAACTAAAACACCATGGCAAGAAAACATTTTAAATTTTAATAGAAAAAAGAGAAATTGTTTGGAGATTTATTTTATGAAAATGATTTTATCTAAGTAATCAATTGAAAGATAATTAACTAAACTAATGAACAAATTAATTAACCAACTTAATTGATTAAAACAAAGTTACTCCAGTAATTAAGGTAAATAATATATTAAAAAAGTGATAAAATTAATTACCTAAAAACAATTCAATTAATCAATTGACAAAAGCAAAATAGGGTGTTTGTTATGTAAAAAAGTGGAATGGATTGACAAATGAGAATTGGGCTTAATGAAAGTCCACTTGGACCAAGTAGTAATTAAAAAAAACCTATACTTAGAAAAAAAAAACTCAGCCGGCTTGTTCCTTGTTGTCTCAATATTAGTTGCTTTTAAAGCAAACCATTCTCAAAATTCAAACCACACAGCCAATAATGAGAAACAGATATTCATACAATTAAACCATGCAAATGGACTCAATAGCAATAACCTCAGTATAGATACCTTCAAAAAATGTTAACATTAAACCAAGTTTTAAAATGGCAGCAACAGTAACGTAACAAAATCAGATCGAAATTGAAACCAACATCATATCAATAAGAATAATACAACATAATTGAAACACGATTGTTATCCGAACCATACACAAAAGATTGTCAACATTTTAACTTAACAGAAACATTCACCAAAATTGATACAAAAATTAGGAGAAACCTAAATTGATACGAACGAAAACTATACCATGAGAAAAACCAAACTCAAAATAGCACAACCAACAAGTTATGTGTTCTATAATCTGGATTTGAAATTGAATTTTCATCACCATATCAAGGTATAATTACAACATTAACACATCACAAAAGAAGCAATGTAACATATAAAAACCCAACCATGTTTTCGATTTCACCGAATCTTGCGTAATCTAACATTAAAGTACAGTAATAACAGCAGTGTGATAAGATACTTTAGAAACTCAAATTCAATATGAAATCAGTAGAAAGCAGTGCTATCAAAATTGAATTCAAACTGGCTACTAAATGGGAGCGGCAACCACTCTATACCTCTTGCAAAATGGAAGGAAATAAGTTTACAATACAGTAATTGGACCTGGTTGAGATTAAGCCAACACAAACCAAAACAAACGGCAGTGTGAAAAAGAAAACACATCAAATGAAATCAAAATAAATCGTCTACACAGTGAAAGCAGAATTCAAAATAATAACAATACAGAACAACATCAGTAGTAGGAAAATTATAGAGATTTGAATAAAGCGAGTCCAAAAGATAATTTTCCTTTGCCGCATTTTGACATGTTGGTAGACAATACAACTAAGTTCAATGTTTTCACCTTTATAGGGAACTTTCTGCTATAGAGTGATACCGTTCGGCTTGAAGAATGCTGGTGCTACGTACTAGAGGGCTATGACTACCCTATTCCATGACATGATGCACAAGAAAATTGAGGTATATGTTGATGATATGATTGCAAAGTCTAAGACTGAAGAGGATTGTGTAAAATATTTGTTGAAATTGTTCCAATGCTTGAGGAAATACAAACTCCACTTGAATCCAAACAAATGCATTTTCGGTGTTTGTTTCGGGAAGCTTTTGGGTTTTATTGTTAGCCAGAAAGGTATAGAGGTGGATCTAGATAAAGTCGGAACCATTCGAGACATGCCTGCACCTAGAACAAAAAAGCAAGTCAGAGGGTTCCTCAGACGTTTGAATTATATCTCCAGGATCATCTCTCACATGACTGGCACTTGTGAGTCAATCTTCAAATTGCTTCGTAAAGATCAAAATATTATGTGGAATGAAGATTGTCATAAGGCCTTTGATTGTATTAAAGATTACTTGCTTGAGCCTCCTATTTTGATCCCACCAGTGGAAGGGAAACCTATGATTATGTATTTAATAGTCTTAGAAGGATTGATGGGTTGTGTCATCGGACAACAGGACGAGACATGTAGGAAAGAACATGTTATTTATCACTTGAGTAAGAAATTCATAGATTGTGAATCCCGGTATCCTCTGCTTGAGAAAACTTGTTGTGCTTTGGCATGGGCTGCTCGACGTCTTCGGCACTATATGTTAAACCATACTACTTGGTTGATATCCAAAATGGATCATATCGAGTATATTTTTTAGAAGCATGCGCTAACAGGAAGAATTGCTCGTTGGTAGATGTTGTTATCAGGATATGACATTGAATATCATACTCAGAAAGTTATTAAAGGAGGTATATTGGCAGATCATTTAGCTAATCAACCGATTGAAGATTATCAGCTTATCCATTTTGACTTTCCTGATAAGGATGTTATGGCCATTAGAGTTAAAGATTATGATGAACCAGGTCCTGAAGAAGGACCAGAGCCTGGATCCTGATGGGGTTTGGTATTTGATGGAGCTTCTAATGCGTATGGTCATGGAGTTGGACAATTATAATCACTCATTGAGGTTCTCATATTCCTTTTTCTACAAGGATATGTTTTGATTGTGTGAATAATATGGCAGAATATGAAGCATGTATCCTTGACCTATACGAAGCAATTGATCTCAGGATTAAGAACCTCGATGTCTTTGGGGAATCAACATTAATTATCAACCAGATCAAAGGTGAATGGGAAACTCGTCATCCAGGTTTGATCCCATACAAAGATTCCGCTAGGCGGTTGTTGTTTTTCTTTGATAAAGTTAATTTCCATCATATACCTTGAGAGGATAATCAAATGGCATATGCTTTAGATACTTTTTCCTCCATGTACCCGGTAAATTCCTACAATGAGGCCCCCCAAATTACGATCAGACGTCTGGATGGACCTGCTCATGTGTTTGCAGTAGAAGAGGAAGTAAACAATAAACCATGGTATCATGATATCAAGTGTTTCCTCCAGAGTCGAAAATACCCCAACTGAGGTATCCAGTAAAGATAAAAAGACCTTTAGAAGATTGGCATACAACTTCTTTCTCAATGGAGATGTATTATACAAAAGGAGTTACGACATGATCTTGCTCAAATGTGTGGATAGACACGAAGCAGACATGTTAATGCAGGAAGTTCATGAGGGGTCCTTCGGTACTCATGCCAATGGACATTCTATGGATAAGAATATGCTTATAGTTGGTTACTATTAGTTGATAATGGAATATGATTGCTGTCAATTTGTCAAGAAGTGTCACAAATGTCATGTTTATGCGGACAAAGTGCACGTGCCTCCGACTCTACTCAATGTTATTTCGTCTCCGTGGCCATTCTCTATATGGGGAATTGACATGATTGGCATGATTGAGCTCAAAGCTTCAAACAAACATCGTTTCATTTTGGTAGTTATTGATTACTTCACCAAATGGGTCGAAGCGGCATCATACATCAATGTGACCAAACAAGTGGTGGTATGATTTATCAAGAATCAAATCATCTGGCGATAGGTATTCCAAGCAAGATCATTGTTGACAATGGTTCAAACATGAACAACAATATAATGAAAGAAATCTATGAGAACTTCAAGATTGAACATCACAATTCTTCACCTTACAAACCCTAGATGAACGGGGCTGTTGAAGCAAAAAATAAGAATATCAAGAAAATCTTGCAGAAGATGGTTGTAATCTACAAGGATTGATATGAAATGTTTCCTTTTACTTTGAATGGATACCAGATGTTCGTATGCACTGGGGTGACCCATTTCTCTTTGGTTTATGGCATGGGAGCAATGCTCCCTATAGAAGTTGAGATCCCATCAATGCGAGTCTTGATGAAAGCCAAGTTGACAGAAGCTGAATGGTGTCAAAATAGATATGACTAGTTGAATCTAATTGAAGAGAAGAGAATGACATCCTTATTTCATGGTCAGTTGTACCAAAAGAAGATGAAGAAAGCATTTGATAAGATAGTTTGTCCTCATGAATTCAAAGAAGGTGACCTTGTGCTCAAAACGTTCTTGCCCATCCATAATGATTCCCGAGGTGTCGCGGCGGGAAAAAGTTGAGATTAACCTATTGATTAACTTAACTCAGAAAAGCAAAAGTTGCCGCCGAACTTTATTGTTTCCAAAGGGAAAATGGAAAAGGTCGAACAAAACCCACAAAAAGCTAAAAAGCAAAAAGAGAGATCTGGACACGGGGGTTGGTTATGTAAGGGGAAAGTATTAACACCCCTCACATATGTGGCACTCCACAAAAACTATTTACTTGTTTGTGTCAAAAAGGTTATGTTGTTTGTTGATTGATTTTAAATGAGAAGATCTTTTGTCGTATTCGAGTTGAAAACTCAACTTACTACCCACAAGTATGAGGAAATGAGCATTTGCATCAATCTTGATACGGAGCACTTTACTTGGACTTTATCACAAATACATGTTAACATTCAAGTGGAAAATGTCAGACATTTTTCATCATCTTGTAGA
This sequence comes from Lathyrus tuberosus, assembly GCA_022829125.1. NCBI lineage: Eukaryota > Viridiplantae > Streptophyta > Magnoliopsida > Fabales > Fabaceae > Lathyrus > Lathyrus tuberosus. Next base: position 32,471,656 of record JALAZF010000006.1, on the reverse strand, counting down.
AGTATAGTGGTTTACATCACTACAATAATAGGCTCATATATAGTCTTTCTGAAAAAAAGGCTCTTAAAAGAAAATGGTGCACAAAGGCACAAAAAGAAGTTTGACGTGGCTTTTGTTTTTTAGAGGTTTTGAAAAGAGATTGAATATGCTTAAGTGTTTTAGCATTTATTGAGAAAAATATTTTCTGGATCACTTGACAAAGTCAAGGTTTATTGAGAAAAGAGGTGTAGTGTGAAAACAAGAAGTTTTTTGAAATAGGGAGAAGTTTTGAAAATTGAAGAAAGGGAGGAGAATAAGAGACTATCCTATGGCATAAAATAAATGATCTCGTTGTCAGGTAGCCCAAGAGAAAGCCTTTTTGTGTGCAACTGTACTAACAACAAGAAGAGGCAAGCATTTGACATAGATCAAAATCACCATTCCTTTCCCTTGGGATTGAAGCCACTAGATGAGCAAGCACATACACATATGGATATCAAAGAAGAAACATATAAGTAATGAAGTCACAAAGCCACAAAGAAAGCCTTCGAGTCTTGAATTTAGGTGCCAAATGTATCAGATGAATCCCAAGGTCTGAATCACTTCAAGCAAAGGGAAAGAAGTCCTAGATCTAAGTCCAATAGTCCAAAGTCTCCTCAAGCACATGATAGTAATAAAAAGTCTAAATGATTAAAGTTTTTTTTTAGAGTTTTGCCATTTTATCACATTTTTGTGTTTTGAAGATAAAGCATAAAAAAACATAAAGATGCTTGAATGTAAATGCTCAAATGTAAATGACATGAAATAAATTGCATAAAAATAAAGAGCAATATAGTACATTCTTGAAACTAAAGTTAGTAGTTAGCATAATTATAAGGAGTTAATGTCAGTGTTAACGAGAATTAAACCGATTCGGGACAAATTTAGTGCTATGTTAAGCAATCGTAATTGGACTTATGTAGAAGTCACAACTATCTGAGGCCGGTCAATAACAATCTATGTGTCAATACATGTTAGATAAATGATACAAGAATCATTCTCCTAAAACAAAGTAACACAAGTCAAAACAAAACAAGAAGAAGAAACAGATGGAGAGAGATGATAAACCACAAAGGCACATGGGATTACCTATATCAGCTTTAACAATCCTCTTCATGATACCTTGAGATAAACTTACCATCAATCCAAAGTACCAAAAATGATCAAATGATCATTTAATGATAAGTTTGTTTAGGGTCTCCATCTAGTTGAGATTTGGCCGAGTATCTAGTTCATTGAGTATTTTGGTCTCTGAGTTTGTTCAGTGTGTCATTTTATCAGCATAAGCATAACATTGCATGCATTTTAACATTCATAAAGTTATCGCCATGCATAGCCAAAGGCAGATTCGTGCTTATTCGCAAGTCCTTGGTGTCTCTAAATCCACTTTCTTGGTGATACATTCCCCCTAAAAGAGATTTTATCTTCTATTTCCCCACTGAGATTGTGCCTCATGGGAAGAATTGTGTTTCAGTTTTCCTCCTCATCTCATTATCTGGATGAAACAAATCTCCAGTCGAGTTCATTCCTCATCGGGTAGAGTTCTGTTGGACTGTTTCTCTCCAGTTCGTTCCTGGATTGAACTTTGGTCCCTTGCAGCAATTTTTGACCTCTCAAAGCTGGAAACATAGATGACGAAGAAGGTATTGTTTTGCACCTTTTGAATCTTATTTTCCTCAGCAGAGAAAACTTGTTTAATGGATGAAGAATCTAATTTCCCAACAGTTATTGCTCTAGCAATATCTCTGAGATTTTTTTCAACAGCAAATGGAAGTCTCTTTATTTGAGAAGCTTGTTTATTCCCAGCAATAGCAATCATTATTTCTGCAGCAAGTGGCAATCTCTTCAGTCAATCCCCGACAGAGAAGCTCGTTGTGAGTCAACAGATCAAAGTTAACACATGCTAGTTTTCTAACTGGGGGATAGGTCTTTATTTGAGAAACCTGTTACAATCCCTGATCAGAATTAAAGATTTAAATCTCCAGCAAGTGAAGACCGATTCAGGTTGAAGACCAAAAGTCGAAGAAAGCTTGTTTGTTACCCTTTCCAGATGGAATACTTGGTTAAATATGAAATCGAGACCCGTTTCGGGTTGAAGACCAGAAGTTATGTGAAGTTTGTTACCCTTTCTAGGTGGAATACTCGGTTAAAGAAGAAACCGAGATCCGTTCCAGGTTGAAGACCGGAAGTCATGAGAAGTATGTTACCTTTTCTAGGTGGAATACTTGGTTAAAGAAGAAACCGAGACCCATTCCAGGATGAAGACCGGAAGTCATGGGAAGTTTATTACCCTTTCCAGGTGGAATACTTGGTTATAGAAGAAATCGAGACTCATTCCACGTTGAAGACTGGAAGTCATGGGAAGTTTGTTACCCTTTCTAGGTGGAATACTTGGTCAAAGAAGAAGCTGAGCCCCGTTCCAAGTTGAAGATCGGAAGTCATGGGAAGTTTGTTACCCTTTAGAAGTGGAATACTTTGTCAAAGAAGAAGTTGAGCCCATTCCAGCTTGAAGACCAGAAGTTATGCGAAGCTTGATAATAATTCAAATCATGTTTCGTCTATGAGTTGGTAGTATAATGTCATCTATGAGTCGGTATTACCTGTTTCTATGTCGTCAACTGTGAGTCAGTATTACCTGTTTCTATACTTTCATCTATGAGTCGATATTATCCTGTTTACTGCCTTCAACTATGAGTTGGTACTTGTAGCGAGCGATTTTGGACGCGATTCTTAAGCGCTGTCGCTCTTTGGGGTTTACTACAGGTCGATTCATTTTTTATCCTATTGTGAGCTGACTAAGGAAGGGAAATATATGTCTCGAATTAACCCTGCTTGCATACTGAGTTTAAACAGCAGTCTGTTAGGTTACAGATGCTATATGATAATGGGGCCTTTCTTTCTTCTTACTTTATTAAGGTGGAAAACTGGGACTATTCATGGGGAATTTGTCAGATTGGGTGGAGATAGGGGACTTTAGGTTTTTTGATTAGTGTGCTCGCTAAGATTTTTCTTTCAATCTTATGCCTACATATTCCCGTTTACCGAAACAGGGAAATCAGAGCGATCGTAGTTCCTCCTATTCTATGGGAGGAAATGGGTGTTTTGGTGTCTTGTTCAAAACCCAAGACGTGAAGCGAAAGGTGATCTATATCTTGTTCAAAGCCCAAGATGTGAAGCTGAAGGTGGTTTGTATCTTGTTCAAGGCCCAAGATGTGAAGCTAAAGGGTCTATTTGTATCTTGTTCGAAGCCCAAGATGTGAAGCTAAAAGGTGTTGTCTTTAGAGAGAATTTGTCATCTCTAAAGAGGCTCTGTTTGTCACAACTGTTTATAAAGGAGAATTACTTTAACCGGGATATGTGAATCCAGCAATGCCATAATTTCCTTTATAGGGGGGTTCCAACCTGAAGGAGAAAACTTTAACTCAGTGTAGAGCAATGTTATCTTTCCTTAGGAATTTTTCATGCTAAAAGAGGGACAGTGGCATGGATGTAAATAATCCAGAGGCTTGCCGCTTACAGCGATTAGATGAAGGGGAAAGAGTTATTGATGTTTGTGTACTGTGAACAAGGTACAACTTTGATTCTAAAAGGTTGATTGACTCAACCGGGGTTTTCCTTATACAAAGCCTAAGAGGGGGTTATTGGCCCAACAAGAGGGAGTTTTTGTGTGTCTCGTACGAAGCCCGAGAGAGAGGCTAAAAGGGTTGACTCAACAGGAGAATCTTTTATACTCAACAAGAGAGTGTTTTTGTATCTCGTACGAAGCCCGAGATGGAGGCTAAAGGTTTTGACTCAACAAGAGAGTGCTTTATACTCAACAAGAGAGTGATTTTGTATCTCGTACGAAGCCCGAGATGGAGGCTAAAAGGTGATTGACTCAACAAGAGAGTCTTTTATACTCAACAAGTGAGTATTTTTGTATCTCATACGAAGCCCGAGATGGAGGCTAAAAGGGAGATTGGCTCAATAAGAGAGCCTTTTATACTCAACAAGAGAGTGTTTTGGTATCTCGCACGAAGCCCGAGATGGAGGCTAAAAGTTTTGACTCAACAAGAGAGTCTTTGTATCTCGTACGAAGCTCGAGATGGAGGCTAAAAGGGGATTGTTTCAGTTGAGTGACAGGTCCAGTATGTTGGTT